>CM035290.1:3476324-3581088 GCA_020226075.1 Hydropotes inermis
ATGTACACCTAAGGTTACCCCAGGTTTGATGGTTTGTTACAGGGACTCTCAGAACTCACCATTACTTGCATTTACTTCGTACGATGCTTGACTGACTTTAATAAGAAAGCTACCTTACCTGTTGCTCTGCTTTATGACATTGGCATCATTTGCTTTGTGATATGGGTTAGCCATATCAACAAGTTTAAGGGTTTTTTGTTTTATAGTTTTAGCTTTTAGAAAATGCCAAACATTAGGAAAAAAACACAAAACAGAGTGAACCCTGTCATTGTGTCCAAATTTGAAAGTTATCTTTTAACTTAAAGCTAAGTTTAGTCTCTGAATTGTGAGGTTGATTTTAACAGTGAGAATATTTCTATTTAATACCTCAGATGGCGACTACCAAAAAGAAGTAGGATCATGGCAGCAGATGATGACAATGGTGATGGAACAAGTTTATTTGATGTCTTTTCTGGTAAGAGCTCATTTTAATTGTCTTTCTAAATTTATTTGATTATAAAGTCATGTATTTATTCTCATTGGTCACACTGTCATTATCAACCTTTTCTCCCCACACATAAATGAATACAGTGAAGTGCTTGGCAAATAGAAAGTGCTTAGTGAGTGAGAACATTCTTATTTTATACTTTCAGGCCTCTTAAATATAATAAAATTAACAACTTTGCCAGTATAAGCAGTAATGATTTTTTTATTGTCATATGAAAAAATATATTGAAAAAAATAAGTAAAAAAGCTGGCTTGAAACTCAACACTCAAAAGTGTTGATCATGAAGATCATGGTATTTGGTCCCATCACTTCATGCAGACAGATGAGGAAAAAATGGATATAGTGACAGACTTTTATTTTTGGGGGCCAAAATCACTGTGGATAGTGACTGCAGCCATGAAATTAAAAGACGCTTGTTTCGTGGAAGAAAAGCTATATAACAAATCTAGACGTGTGTGCGCGCTAAGTTGCTTCAGTTGTATTCAACTCCTTGCAACCCCCTGGACTGTAGTCCATGGGATTCTCCAGGCAAGAATACTGGAGTGGGTTGCCATTTCTTCCTCCCAGTGATCTTCCCGACCCAGGGATAATAGCCATATAGCTCCTGGGTGTCCTGTGTTGCAGGTGGATTCTTCACCATTAAGCCACCTGGGAAGCCTGACAAACCTAGACAGTACATTAAAAAGCAGAGACATCATTTTGCCGACCAAGGTCCATATAGTCAAAGCTGTGGTTTTTCCAGTAGTCATGTACAGATGTGAAAGTTGGACCATAAAGAAGGCTGAGCACTGAAGAATTGATGCTTTCAAACTGTGGTGCTTTAGAAAACTCTTAAGAGTCTCTTGGACAACAAGGAGGTCAAACTAGTCAATCTTAAAGAAAATCAACCTGAATATTCTTTGGAATGATTTGATTCTGAAGCTCTAATACTTTGGTCACCTGATGCAAAGAGCCAACTCATTGGAAAAGACCCCAATGCTGGGAAAGACTGATGGCGAGGAGAAGTGGACAACAGGATGAGGTGGTTGGATGGCATTATCAACTCAGTGGACATGAGTTTAAGCAAACTCCAGGAGACAGTGAAGGACAGGGAGGCCTGGCGTGCTGCAGTCCATGGGGTCACAGAGGGTCGGGCATGACTGAGTGACTGAACAGTGAACAAGGGGAATTCCCTGGTGGTCCAATGGTTAGTACTTGGTGCTTTCATTGATAAGGTGTATGCGTATGTGTTTATACACACACACACACACATACCATGTATATACTTATCATATATATATATATATATATGATATATACTTGTTACTCTTGGAATTGATATTTCTAGTAAATGGAGTGGTACTTGCTTATTGTTGTAGGGAAAAATTAACAGTCACAAATAGATGATCAGTTTGAAAGAGACAGCCAAAATCTAATAGTAAAATAAGCTCATAAAATGGAAATATTTTTAGTAATATGCAGATTTTAAACTTCCAAATTCTGACATAACATTTTAGTTCTTTGGTCTTAATTCTAATTATGCTATGACAATCTCATTAAATTTTTTGAGGATATAGTTGTATATTTATTGATCAGAATTATGATTGCTATAGAATGAAAAGGGTAGCTGTAAAACATGTCTAGTAGAATTCCATTTTTGCTTGATAGTGGTTTAGTAACTAAATCATGTCTGACTCTTGTGACCCTATGGACTGCAGCTTGCCAGACTCCTCTGTCCATGGGATTCTCTGGGCAAGAATACTGAAGTGGTTGCCATTTCCTTCTCCCGGGGATCTTCCTGACCCAGGGATCGACCCCATGTCTCCTGCATTGCAGGCAGATTCTTTACCAGCTGAGCTATGAGGAAAAATATGTTTTAAAAAACTAATATCCATAGACATGAAATATATTCACATGGAATATGGTCATCATAACCACTCCGGATAGCATTATTTGATTTTTGGTGTTATTTAATTATTTTTGCTGATGTTTTTTCACATTGTTATGCTGCTATATATTTGTCTTATGATATTTTTTTCTTTGAAAAATTCCAAACCAATAGAAAAATGGAAAGTATAATGACCACTTTATCTTTCATTCAGATTCATAAGTATCACAGCTGTACCTCTTATTCTGAAGGACAGGACTGCTTTGTCATTCTCATTTGCTGGAAATAGCTGCTCTCATTTCTGTGTGTTGCTTTTTCTCACGCTTTGTCCACACGCAGACATTGTTCGATAGTTACATGCATAGTGTGCGTTTTTATTTTCACTAGTTAACGTGATTTCACCAGCGCTTTTATTCATGTAACATTGTTGTACTTGTCTTTTATTTCTGTAATTTCAAACTTATAGAAAAGTTGCAAGAATGAAAATATGCAAGGAACCTTTTACCTATGCCAGTGGCTTTAAAACTGTGCACACACTTTTTTATTTATACACATACATGCACACAGTTTTTTCCTGACCTTTTTGATAATCAGTTGTATACATTATGGTCCTTTACGTCCAAATACTTCAGTGTATATTTCACAAGCAAAAGTTGGTTTTCTTACATAAAGACAGCATAATCATCAATTTCAGTAAATTTAGCACTAGTACTATAATTTTCCTTAGTCTACCATCTTTATACCAGTTTATCAGTTAATACAGTAATGTCCTTTATTGCTGTGATTGGATTTAGACCTATCATTTAAAAAGTTTAGTTTATCTCATCAGTTTTTTTCCTTTCTGATTTTCTTGCCTTTTTCAGATATTTGAATATATTTTAGAATTTCATTCTGATTTGCACATTAGCTTTTTGGTTATACCTTTCTGCGCTGTTTTTTTTTAGTTGGTTGCTCAAGGGACTGCAATATACATCTTTAGCATTTTATAGTCTAGTTCTTAAAAGGTGTTTATTATTTATTTTATGTATTTATTTTATAATGTATTTATTTTACCTTATGTATAAATAAAATGTTTTTACTTTATAGTCTAAATCTTTATGTAAGATGTAGAATCTTGTATATATAGTTGCATTTGACCTCTTTCCGTCCCTTTATGTTAAAGATGTCATGAACCCTCTAATACAGCGCTGTAATTTTTATTTTAGCCTGTTGTATGTATCTTAAATAAACTAAGAGGAGTTAAAACCTATTGAGATGAAATATTAGTCTTTTGTATTTACTCAGTTATCTACCATTTTTGTCCTTCGAGTATCCTCTAGTACCCTTCTAGAATCACTTTCCTTCCCATTGTCTCTTTTCTTCTGGGACTCCAGGTCTATAGTATGTGAGAACTTGTGATATTCTATAGGTTAGTAAGACTGATCTTTTTTAAAATATTTTTTCCTCTATTCTTGCAATTGGATAATTTATTGATCTGTCTTCAAGGTCACTGCCTCTTCTGTTGAATCTTTTTATATTAGGTATTGTAGTTTCAGTTTTAGAATTGTCATTTGGTTTTGGAGTTGTTTTTATTGTCTACCAAGATTTATTTTGAGAAGTTTTGAATTGCGTTTTGGACATTGTAAGTGTTCGAGATATATGATTCTGTTATATTCCTCTGAAAAGCGCTAGTGTTTTTAGTTTTAGCAGGCATTTATCTCAACTGAACTTAATCTTCTATCTTCCCTGTGGTGAACAGTAGCTGAAGTCTCTGTTTAGCTCAGAGATTTTTTAGCTTTTAGCTGGACTCCTGGGAGTTTTAACCTTTGCTTGTGTTATTCAGATTTGGGTGCAGTTTGGCGAGTCCTCTCTGTGGCTCTTTGGATTTCCTCTTTGTAGTTGCTGTTATCACTCCCAAAGTTTTTTCTCTAATTCTTCAATCTATTAGGACTGGAAGTGTCCATCTGAGTTTTTCTGCCTACTGTGGTTCCAACTAGAGCTTATCCTTGCACAAAAACTTGTAAAAAAGGGGGATAGGAATTCATTGCTTCTTGTGGGGGTCACCTCTCCAGTTTTTGCCTACTTTGGATTTCTCTTTAGTTCTTCAGATAGCTTTTTTTTTTTTTTAATTTAGGTACCATTTACATATAATATTACAGTAATTTCAGATGTACAATATAATAATTCCATGTTTGTATATATTGTGAAATGATCACTACAGTAAGTCTGGTGATAGAGCATTAACTACAGTTAGCTTTTAATATTTTGTTTAGAGTTTTTATTTTTGCAGGAAGATTGTTCTGATACTGGATTGGGAATCTTATTACTAGTATGGTTTTTGAAAGTCAGTTTTTAAGTCTGTATCTGTGTACTAAGATGTGTGTGTTTATAAGGATGTACAAAACCTTCTAAACAGTTTTCTTTTTTGGCATAAGACTGATACTCTTTTTCTGGTCCTTCAGAGTAGAAATGGAAAAACTTTATAGAGTTGGTTTTAACCAGTCTTTGATTTTTTTTTTTTTTTCCCCTCAGCTTCTCCTCTTAAAAATAATGATGAAGGTTCTTTGGACATATATGCTGGGTTGGACAGTGCTGGTTCTGGTATGTAAATTCTGTAACAAAATACTTTCTTATTTTGTTTGGTCAGTCTATTGGAAGTGTTTATTTTGTTGTTACCAATTCCTGGCATAACTCATAGCTTCTCAACAATTTGCCTTTTCTTTGAAGTGATTATACTCAGGTAACTATTTTTTGCCCAAATCTTTATCAGTGAAAAAATTAGCCCTTAGGTTTGTTTTTCATCTGGGTGTCAGATTTAATTGGATCTTATGGAAAAGTATTTTGTACCATTGAAAAAAGCCTGGTGGTGGTGACTACATATATTATATCACACCCTGTTACAGGCTACATGATATTAGAACTTTTGGAAAGGGTAGGTATTATATGTATTTTCAAATGAATCAGTATGAGTATAATATGCAGAGAATCCAATGATCTTTTTAATTGAGAAAACTTTGCTGCAATCAGATTTTTCAATGCTTTGAACAGATAGATCTTTACATCTGATTTGTTGACAAATTTGTTGTAGGTAAAGTGGTTCTCTAGTTCTAATCTGAAATTAGTATAGATTTAGATGAAATATAAGAGATGGGGAAATGTATAGCTCTTTGTGTAGAGGTAGACACTACATCAAAATGCTTGACATGTATATTTTTCTTTTTTTACCCTAGATTTATTGAGATATAATTGACATATAATATTAAGTAAGTTTAAGATGTATAGCCTGTTGATTTTATACACTTAAATATTGCGAAATAATAACCACCATAGCATTAGCTAACACCTGTATAGCATCACGTGATTACTGTCTCTTTAGGGTTACTCTCAGCAATTTTTGATTATATAAAATAGTGTTATTAACTATTATCACTGTGCTGTACATTATGTCCCCAGAACTTAAGTCATCTCATAGCTGGAAGTTTGTACTTGTCCACAAACTCAGAAGAGTTTGATCAATATCGCTCTTCGCCCACCCCTAGCCCTTGGTAACCATTGTTTTTAGTCTCTGTTTCCATACATTTCAGTTTTTTAAATGTTTTTACTTTTTTTTCCTTTTTGGCCCCTCTGCAGGGCTCATGGGACTTTAGTTCTCCAGCCAGGAATGGAGCCCGTGTCCCCTGCATTGGAAGCATGTAGCCTTAACCCTTTTTTTGGAATAGAGTTGCCTTACATTGTCTTGTTAGTTTCAGGTATATAGTAAAGTGATCCAGTATATGTATAGATAGATAGATAGAGGTATATTCTTTGTTTGTGTTCTTTTCCATTATAGGTTATTACAAGATATTAAGTGTGGTTGAAGATTTTAAATTCAGGTTTTTAATTTGAGTTGATTTCTGTGCGTGCTATATAAATATAAGGGTCTACTTTCTTTCTTTTGCTTGTGGCTGTCCAGTTTTCCCAACACCATCTACTGAAGGGACTATCCTTTCCCCATTGTATATTCTTGGCTCCTTTGTCATAAGTTGGGATTGTATACGCGTGCCTGCCTGCGAAGTCATTTCAGTCGTGTCTAACTCTTTGCAACCGTATGTAGTCTGCTAGGCTCCTCTGTCCATGGGATTCTCCAGGCAAGAATACTGGAGTGGGTTTTCATGTTCTTCTCCAGCGGATCTTCCTGACCCAGGATCTAACCCAGGTCTCTCGCATTGCAGGCAGATTCTTTACTACCTGAGTCTCCTACGACTGTGCATGCCTGTGTTTATTTCTGGGCTTTCTGTTATGTTCCACTAATCTCTGTATCTGTTTCTTTTTGCCCCCACGGGAGCGTTTTCCAGTGTGGACCGGAAAACTTGCTAGACAAGTTGTAAAAGAGCTGTTGCACTCATGTGTTTGTTCTTATTCCTATAAAAATATACTTTTGATTACTACGGTGTTGTATTATAGTTTGAAATCAGGAAGTTTGATGCCTCCCCTTTTCATCTTCTTTCTCAAGATTGCTATGGCTGTTTGCAGTCTTGTGGTTCTGTACATATTTTAGGATTGTTTTTCCCGTTTCTTTGAAAAATGCCATTGGAGTTTTGATAGGGATTTTATTGAATCTGGAAATACTTATTTTAATGGAAGGGTTTCTTGTTTGTTTTAGACAGTGCATCCAAATCCTCTGTACCATCCAGGAATTGTTTGGATTTATATGAAGAAATCCTGACTGAAGAAGGAACTGCAAAGGAGGCAACATATAATGATGTATGGATTACCAGAATTATGAACGATGGTTATTTTGTGCTTTGATATCTCCTGAAATGCAGACATTGGCTAACTTCTGAATAGGCATTCTATGTTTGAGAAGTAGCTCTTAGACTAAAAGAATAGTAGTTTCTGCCTTCAGATCTGCTTTAAAACAGTGTCTTCTGAATGTTTGCCTAAATGTAGTTTTAATTTTGCTTGATTAAATTTAAATGTCTAAATATATAAAATCTCAACAGGTAAATCAGTGTGATAAAACATTTTGTCTTTTCATGATTTGTACTAAATTATAAATTGTCCCAAGACTTCATGTAGACAAATTTCTTTCTTCCTTATTTGAATTTAAAGTTTGGAGACTGAGTATGAAACTAAAGAAAATAACATTATTGGCAGGCCCAACTTTAAAAACCGGTAGTCTAACTAAATACCTGTTAATAGAAATAGACCTCATTTACCCTGCTTTGTGGGTTGATTTACAAAGTTTTAAATATTTTGAAATGTCATTTAAGTTAAAATAATTTAAAATGATGCTTGATCTTTTTGTATTTTACAGTTGCAGGCAGAATATGGAAAATGTCAGTTGCAAATGAAAGAGCTGATGAAAAAGTATAAAGAAATACAGACACAGGTAGAATTATAATGAATATTTTATTTTTTTCCTTATTAGCCTTTAAAATAAAAATTTAGTAAAATTCTTTGTTAGAAATTAAAATGCTAAAGGGTTGACAGATTATAAGGAAACTTTTTTTCAAAGTATTATATGAAATAGCAAATCTGGCCAAATATGCATTATTTCCAGTGTCAATGAAACTGATAAAAGAAAACTGCTTGATTTGTTCAATGATATTGACCAATGATTAAATAAATGTTGCTAGACTCGTTAATAGTTAAAGAATAGAAAATTTTTATTGTATCAGGTGGTTTAAAAGAATGGCTTGAGGAGCCAAGATTTAGAATGACTGATGGGGGAAAATGGTGGTGTCCTCACAGTTTTTGCCAGAGTAACTTTTTTTGTTATCATGCTGCAGAATTAGGAATGTCCTTTTCTGATTTTTATTTTTTGGTAAAGTTGTTTCTCTTTCTTTTCCCTTTCTCCCAAAGAGCCAATCAGTCCTCAATTCATTCTTCGTTCACCTAAGAATTAGTATGTTATTTTAAGTTAAACCTCCAGTTATTAAATATAACACACATTTTATCATTTCCAAAATAATGACCCAGGCAGAACTTTTTTCTGGTTATTTATTGGTTTTTCATTTTAATCCCTCGTTTAAATTGTTTCATTTTGAATAGCCTTTCTTTGGTGCCAGTTTCTTCTCTGAATCTCAACCTCCCCATTTGTATAACAAGCATCACTGTAGTACTCCTACAACTGTTATGAGAATTTCATAAGATAAAATAAGTGATGACTAGCATGTAGTTAGCATTCAGTAATCATTAGCTATTATAAATAGTGGTTTACTCCATAGACACATACTTTACTAAATATATTTTATGATGTTTAGAATTTTAGCTTAAAAAATGAAAACCAGTCTCTTAAGAAAAATATCTCAGCACTTATCAAAACTGCCAGAGTGGAAATAAACCGCAAGGATGAAGAAATAAATAATCTTCACCAAAGGTATGATTGAGGGATGTGGATATGTTTGTAAATTACATGAATATTGATATATGAAATATTTTTAACTTTGGAAAGATAATGAAAATCATGCATTTTGTTAAATTTTTAAGGTTTCACTGAGAAGAGCTAATATTCTAATGATATATTATCATAATGATTTCTATATGATTATTAATAGAATATTGCCGCATACCTCTCTGAATGTATCCAGTTTTGTATTATACTGGGATCTTGTTCTGAAATTCTTTGATCCTGGGAAGATGATGGTGTATGTCATGGGCTCCAGAAGGGGCCCACCAAATTACTAAAATACAAGGAGGATGTCTGCATCATACATTCTGTCATAGACAACTCTTAACATATCTCTCAATTACATATTCTTTTTCCTCTGAAATGGATTTTCTACTTAATTTCTCTCTCTCCCTCTCTCACTTTTTTTTTTGGTTGGAGCAGTATTGGCTTTAGAGAATTTCATCTCTTCTCCCCTTGATAGTCCAAACCTCCAAGACAGTTATCGAAATTTGCTGTTTCTCCACCTTCCATTTCTGCTCACTCTCAAACCCAGTCTCCTCTGACCTCTTCCTCCTGTCACTGCCACCGAATTCATCGTATCATTTTGGCTTCTCATTTTAACTTGTCTTTATACACAATTTGACATAGTTGACCCTTTTTTCTTGAAATAGTTTTCTCCCTTTGGCTTTCATGAGCCTTACTTTTCTTCCTAACTTGAGACTTGTTTTTCTGGCGAAGTTGGTTTTCTTCGAAGCTATGTCTTTGCTTTCCTTTCTCTTTCAGTATTTTCTTTTGATGTAATCTTACTTGTACTAGTCTGTTTATATGTACATAACTGCTTTACATCTGTACAAAATTCTCAAAGTTACCTCATCCAACACTGGATTTCAGATTGTTCCTTGCTCAGTTGATTCCCCAACATTTATTTAGCTGGTGCAAGCTAGAGAGTCTGAAGGATAGAATGACCGTTTAATTTATTGCCCAAACCAGGATACTTTCGAGAGTAGAAGGAAGTGCTGTTAGTAATTACACTGATATTACTTGGCAAACTGGGACGTGCAGGCCCCCTGCCTGGGAGTCATCGGTGACACTGAGCTCTTTGTCATCCTTTAGATCCAAATCCATTACCATGTCCTGTTGACTTTTTTGTCTATATTTTCTCAACTCATTCACTTCTCTCCCATTTCTACTGTCACTACTGCCCATCACCTCTCAGCTGAACCGGGAGTGGTCTTTTTGGTCAGAACTCTTGCTCTTTCCAGTCTCTGGTTTCTCGCTTCTCTCTGTTAAAGCTGCAGCTCTGGCCGTCTGTCACATAGCCACCCCATCCCACCTCTTTGCCTCTTTTCCCGCCACTCCTCCCTCCCTCCCCGCTTTTGTTTCTCCAGTAGTGAAAGAAATCTGAACGGCATTGGCCAGTGCTGGGAGAGACCTGGGAGGTCCTTCAGGCTTGGTTTGAGCAAGCAAATGAAAGAGAGTTCCTTATTTTAAAAACTTGTCCATTACATTGGGAACTGGTGAATTCTTACTACTTATTCTTTTTTACAAAGTAAAATTAGTTTTGCCAGTATGTGGACCCCCAATTTTAAAGTGTATCACATGTGATTAAACCTTGGATTATTAAAAAGGAATTAACTTTGTTTTTGGTGTTAATTTCTATTTCTCAATAGACTGTCAGAGTTTCCACATTTTCGCAATAATCATAAAGCTTCAAGAACATCAGATCTAGTTAAAACAAAAGATCTTAAATCCAGATCTCCCCATTTGGATGATTCTTCAAAGACTGATCACAGACTGAAAAGTGATGTTTCTAAAGATGTACATTATAGCACTTCACTGCCAAACCACGAAAAGGAAGGAAAATCACACTGTGAAAAAAAAAGCACTTTGCATTTGCCTACATCTGTTGAAAAACACTCCAATGGCATTTGGTCACGTTTCCATTATCAGGTTGGTGAGAGTAGCTCAAATGAGGATCATAGAAGAGGAAGGAAAGATAGTCGACATAGCCAGTACAACCGGGGGACTGACAGAATACGAAAAGACTTGAGCGCTGGCTGTGGTGAAGGTGACCCGAGGAACATGGAGGCCAGGCAAAGGCCACAGGGACATCCCGAGAAATATGGTAAAGGCGAACCAAAGGCTGAAAGCAAAACTGCAAAGTTGAAAAGTAACACAGATTCAGATCATAAAAATGAACGCATCAGCTCTTCTTGGGAGAAAGAAAGCTCTAGAGACAAGTCACACACTCGACTAGAATCTCAAAGTGACAAAAAGCTCGAAAGACAAAGTGAAAGATCACTAAATATAAATAGAAAAGAACTTAAATCACAAGACAAAGAAGAAAGAAAAGTTGATCAGAAGTCGAAATCAGTAGTGAAAGGCCAGGATCATTGGAGAAGATCTGAACGAGCGGTGCTTCCGCATTCCAAAAATGAACTAGCAAAGTCTTCTCACAATTCAGGTAAATACCATGTCGAGGAGAGAAGAGGCTGGGAAGATTATAAAAGAGACAGGGCTGTAAGTAATCATAGTTTTCAAGAAGGAAGATGCCCGTCTTCTCTTTTAGCCAGTAGAACTCACAAGCACGCTGACTCCACAGAAGCTGACGCTGGGCACCAGCGGGAAAGCGCAGCTTTCAGAGCAGAAAGTCACAGAACTGAAGAGAAGAGGAAAAGGGACCGGGAGAGCAAGGAGGAAAATAAGCATGTGAGACAGGAAGAAAGAGCACCCCCGGGTCGTTCGCAGAGGACGAACAGAGAAAGCAGGAAAGCCACCGCAGACTTAAAGAGGCAGACCGAGCCGAAAAACGATCACAGGGAAGTCTCCAACAGTGGTGTTCCTGAAGGAGGGAATGGTAAGGAGCCAGCAGTTAGAGCTGAGAGTGCCCCAAATGAGCCGCAAAACAAAGACTTAAAGTTGAGCTTTATGGAAAAACTGAACTTAACTCTTTCTCCTGCTAAAAAGCAGCCTGTTTCTCAGGAGAACCAGCATACACTAACTGATACTCCCCCGTCCTGTGACTTACGTGCTTCTGAGTCATTGGTGCAGGCTCAGACTGTGACGTGTGTCCCCTCTGTCCGTGAACGTATCACAGAGGAAACCAAGGCTGAGTCATTGGAACCAAAGGATGCTGTTACAGCAGCATCTGAAGCCAGGACCAGTATTTCAGAATGGAAGGTAGAAGGAAACAGTTTGTCCGTGGCACCTGTGGAGAACGCTGCGCCTTCTGACACGCCCACGTGTGGCACGGAGACTTCCTTCTCAGCACCCGTGGAAACGGAACCAACAGAATCTCCGTTTTCTCTATCCGCAGCAATGGAGCAGACTGCTACTGGTGCCAGGGCCGCAGTTCCTGTGATAACAGACACACCACAGACAAATGTTCCTCAGGACGTCAGCTTGGAACTGGACAGCAAAAGAAACAGTGACTTAAATTCTTGTAGTGTCTCTGAAGAGGCAGAAATGAAGGAGGCATTTTCAACAAACATGACCAAATCCAGTGAAAGCATTTTGCAGCCTTCAGTTGAAGAAACTGGCATTCTGCCATCTGTCCTTTCAGAAGGTGGTACACCAAAACTTGAGCCCTCTCTTGTAGACCCACCACTGGTTGAGAATAAGTCTTGTCATTTGGACCCTTGCTTACCTAAAGAGACTCCAGAATCTTCACTTCAGCAGACTGAGTTAATGGATGACAGAATGGAAGTTGGTGAAACAAACTCAGTATATCATGATGATGAGAACTCAGTTCTGAGCATCGACTTGAATCAGCTGAGACCCATTCCAGAAGCCATCAGTCCTCTGAGTAGTCCAGTGAGACCTGCAGCAAAAGCTCTTAGACTGGAAAGTACCTCTCAAGTCCCATTATATAATAACAGTCATAAAGGTAATACTTTATGTTATCTCCTATGGCTTATCTTTATGTGAGAATGTAAAATGCACCAGCAAGATGAATTAGTGCTTTTTGTTTGATGATATAACTAGTGTCCACACCTCTGTTGTTAACTAATAATGTACATTGAGCCTTTAGTCTAGGTTTAGGTAATGCTTATTTATATGAAAAAGAGAATGGTAGGACAGATTGTTTCAAATATTCTTTGCCTGTTTTCAGATACTTTCTTGTTTAAAAATCATCATCAAATGGCATAGAGTAGGTGATGCTGCTAACATCAAGAAACTTGAACAGTTGGTTTTGCTGGTTACCCAGATGATCAGACTGTGCAGTATCATTGTCAGGCACCTTCTCAGACCAGTAACGATGAATCATGTGATAAGTGTTAGATGTTAACATTCTGCTTTTTTTTTTAAGAATTATTAAAATAATAAATTGCCTCAACATTTAATTTTTTGTTGTATTTAACGTGGAAATGTTAAATGATAAACACTCATTGGTCATGTGGCAATAACATGCTTTTCTCTTTCACAGATGTGTTTCTACCAAATTCAGCTCATTCTATCTCCACGAGTCAGTCTGATCTCAACAAGGAAAATCAAAAGCCAATATGCAAATCTGACAAATTTGCAGAAGCAGACTCCCACAAGAATTCATCTTTAGATGAATTAGAAGAAGGAGAAATTATCAGTGACAGCGAAAAACCTGAACCACAAAGAAGTTTTGACAAAAGTGCCAAACCAAGAGGTTCTGCGGAAGTGAAGAAGACAAAAAGTAGCCCAGCAAGCAGGAACAGCTCTGTGCGTCTGGATGAGGACAACAGGAAGATACCCTCTATGAAAATGCATCAGACCAAAAGCAGATGGGATAGAAGACGAAGTGAACCTAGCAGATCTTCAAAAACAGAGAAGAAAGAGAGGTCAATGAGCACTTCCAGCCTGGAGAAAATAGTTCCAATCATTATCACACCCTCTTCTGTCCAAGAGATTATGCACATGTTACGAATGATAAGAAAACATGTAAGGAAAAATTACATGAAATTCAAGGTAAAGTTTTCATTAATACAGTTTCATAGAATTGTTGAGTCAGCAATTTTGAGTTTTACATCACTAATTAAATACCTGGACTTGTCCAAAATATCTAAGTCAGTGACGACTTTACAGAAGAATCTCTGTGATATTATAGAGTCCAAACTCAAGCAAGTTAAAAAGAATGGCATCGTGGATCGTTTATTTGAACAGCAGCTACCAGATATGAAAAAAAAACTGTGGAAATTTGTAGATGAACAACTCGACTATCTGTTTGTAAAACTTAAGAAAATCTTTGTAAAATTTTGTGACTCCGTAAATGTTGGCAGTGACAGTGATGAAGGGAAGCTTGAAAAGAAAAGTAAGGAGAAGGCACGATCTTCACACTGTCAGAAGGGGAATATAAACAACCTGGGCAAAGAAATGTTGAAAGAGAAATCCCCCAAATCAGAAGATTCTGGTTCTTCTAAGTCTTCAGTAGGTTGTAAAAAATCTGAGGAAAAACATCAAGAGCAAAAGAATTCCAATATTAACACAGTAAAGCATGACATTAAAAAGACTGCTAACACTTGCTTTGATAATATGAAGAATCCTCAGTCTGAAGAGCACGCCTTGGAACCAAACTGCCTGAGCACCCCAAAGCCAGGAAAAATCGAAGGTAGCACCACAGAGGATGCCCAGACATCCCAGTTCACTCCTTTGAAGCCAGAACGCAGTTTCGAGATTCTTACTGAACAGCAGGCATCTAGCCTTACGTTTAATTTAGTGAGTGATGCACAGATGGGAGAAATATTTAAAAGTTTGTTGCAAGGTTCTGATCTTTTGGACAACAGTGTCAACTGCAGTGAAAAAAGTGAGTGGGAGTTAAAGACACCAGAGAAACAGCTGCTAGAGAGTCTCAAATGTGAATCTATACCAGCTTGTACAACTGAAGAGCTGGTTTCAGGGGTGGTTTCTCCCTGCCCTAAGATAATCAGTGATGACAACTGGTCCTTACTGTCGTCTGAGAAAGGTCCGTCTCTGTCTTCGGGGCTTTCGTTGCCAGTCCATCCGGACGTGTTGGATGAAAATTGTATGTTCGAAGTGTCCACTAACCTAGCTTTAAGTAAAGATAATGTATGTGGTTCAGAAAAGAGCAGGCCCTGCATTTCTTCCATACTTCTTGAAGATCTAGCCGTCTCTTTAACAGTACCATCGCCTCTGAAGTCAGATGGCCATCTCAGTTTTTTAAAGCCAGAAGCTTTGTCTAATTCAACTCCCGAAGAAGTTATTAGTGCCCATTTTAGTGAGGATGCCTTACTGGAGGAAGAGGACGCGTCTGAACAGGATATTCATTTAGCCCTGGAGTCTGATAATTCAAGCAGTAAATCAAGTTGTTCTTCGTCGTGGACAAGCCGGCCTGTTGCCCCAGGCTTTCAGTACCACCCTAACCTCCCCATGCATGCTGTCATAATGGAAAAGTCCAACGATCACTTCATTGTGAAAATTCGGCGTGCAGCACCATCCACCTCCCCTACTCTTATACAGAGTACAGTGACTGATAACTCTCTGCCGAGAGTGGAAAAGAAAGCTGGTGAAGCTGTGGAGGAAGAATATATTTCATGTCAGAACAGAGTTTTTAAGTCTGTGGAGGAACTGAAAAACTCCAGTAAGAATGTTGATGGTAGATTCGTTCATAAGGAACAAGACTGTGTAATACAAACAGAAGTTCCTGACATATATGAGTTTCTTAAAGATGCTTCAGGTAAAGTGAGCCAAAGTACTGAAGAGGTTGAAGAATGTTTCAAGTTGCATCAAGTATGGGAACCAAAAGTGCCTGAAAGCATTGAAGAATTGCCTCCAGTGGAAGAAATTCCACATTCTGTTGAGGATCATCTTCCAAACACATGTATAGACCTTACAAAAGATCCAGTCACCGAGACCAAAGAGTTGGGGGAAATTGTAGAAGTAACAGTTTTAAATAGTAATCAGTTGGGATGTTCTGGAAGTAGTGTGGATCAAAATGCTCCAGTATTAGACAATATGCAGCCTGAAACCGTTGATACTTTTATTGATTTGACACAAGATGTTTCAAGTGACAGTAAAAATGAAGGTAACCATCCTGCTGTGGTTGTTGAAGACTTGGGGTGTCCGGTGATCTGTGTCGATGAAGACAACTCAAAGGAAGAAAATGTGCAGGTGGCAAACAGGCCTTTGGAATGCGTCGTTGAGGAGGCCTGTATTGATCTAACCTCGGAAGCTTCCAGTTCAGGTGAAGTGAAAAAGGATGATTTAAACTCAGAGTCAGCATTAAATTCCAACAGTTCAGAGTTGCCTGGGACGTTGGATAATCCTCACAAAAAGAGAAGAAATCTTTCTGATCTAAATCCTTCTTCTCAAAAAAAACAGAGAAGGGAAACAGACTTAACCAGTAGGGAAAAGACCAAAAAAATTACTCAAGACTCTGGTGAGGACAGTAATGCTCATCGAAGGAAAGCCAGTAAGAAAAAGGCCCCTTCAGTAACTAAAGACCCCTCATCATTAAAGGAAAGCCCAGGGACTAAGGATGCATCAGCAGCACCTGCCACTTCTTTCACAAGCCTTTCTGCAAAGAATGTTATTAAAAAGAAGGGAGAAATTATAGTTTCGTGGACAAGGTAAGAATCTTAAGAGACTGTTAAATCACCAGGAGATTTTGAGACACCAGAAATCTATCATGTCATAGTTTTATCCCAACTTAAAATAGGGAAAGGGATCACTTTCAAAGTGGCCAAAGTTGGTAGAAGATACACTCTAGGATACAGCCCAGCTGTCCTGTAGAACAGTCTAGAGCAGTGGTCCTTGACCAGGGAAGTGTACTGGCACGATGGACAGAGCTTTTCACTATGTTTTAACCTCACTTTTCCAATGGAAAAAAAAAAAAGAAAAATCTTTCACTTGTAAGGGAAATAGTATACACACATTTTTTTTAAGAAAGGAGGAATGACAGGTGGTGAATAGGACAAAAAGTGTGACTGAGTGTAATTTGAGTTTTCCCCTGAGGTTAGAAGTTTCAAAAAAAAGTTTTATAAATTTTGTTGTATTTTAATGTGAACTTAAAAAAATGCAGTTGTAAAGACCGCCTTTCAGATGTAAAGGTAACCACAGTTGTAATCCATTAAGCTAGAGGAACATGATCTCCAGACTGGCTAGAGTGTATAATGATCCTGAATTTTCTTGAAATTGGGATCAGTTTTAACACCTCAGTCCTCCATGCTTTCATTTCAGGTAACCTGTAGATGGTAAAATCTCAAGAGATTGTAATAACAAACATTGGTTCAGACCATGTAGAAAAAGCAGAGCTCTAGGGATTAGAATATCTGAAGTCTATATTACTTTTTGGTTCTTCTCACCTATTAAGTCTGTGATCATGTTTGGGCCCTACTTTATAAATACTATTTACACACTACAGGTAGAATTTTAAGAAAATCTTGCATTTTTGTCATTAGAAAAATATATTAGTATATTTGTTTTAGAAAATTTGGGAAATATGTATGAACTCAAAGATTAAAATCATCCATAATCTTATCTCTCAGATAACCATTGTCCTTTATTATTTTTTTTGTCCTTTATTTTAGTATATACACTTTTCCTTTTTTTATGAGTTTTAACAAAAATGCCAGTTGTTATTAGTAGATATTAAGAAAGTGAACTTTTTCTTACCTTTCTGTTATAACCTACAAAAACTAACATTTTTTCCCCCTTCAGAAATGATGACCGGGAAATTTTATTGGAATGTCAGAAAAAAGGGCCATCATTGAAAACATTTACTCATTTAGCTGCTAAGTTGAATAAAAATCCGTATCAGGTAACTACCCAAATTTTACATCTCTGTTGTTTCACAGATGGTACTACTGTAAATAATTAGATTTTATTTTTAATGTGTTTAAAATACATAGATATTTATTAGCTAACGTCTTTAAAAGTATTGCTCTTTGGAGAATTCTTTGGTCATCCAGTAGATAGGACTCTGTACTTTCATTACCAAAAGTGTGGATTCAGTCCCTGGTTGGGGAGCCAAGGCCCTGCAAGCTGCACAGTGGGGCTAAAAAAAAAAAAGAGTTTGATTCTTCACGTTCATCATGTAGAACTGTTCAAAGCTTGATTATTGTGGAAGAAATTTGAAACAGTCCTAATTCTTTTTTCTGCCATTTTACCATTTACTTATTTGCTCTCAGACAATTTTGTAACAATGCTTTGTTGCTTAAGAAAGTTTAATATTGAAAAGTTAAATAGCAGTTACCTTTATTACGAAGATATTTTGTTTTCCGAAATATTACTTTACCATTATTATTAAGAGTAACTTTCTCTGTCTTTAGATGTTTTCTTTTTTTCCCCACAAATCAGAAGGCTGACTTTATTTTTTAAATTTTTAAAAAATTCATTTATTTTAGATGTTTTCTGAAAATATTCATCAAAGATACAGAATATATTATTACAGTATTTACAGTTAACCCTCATTTAAAATTTTTCAGGTCTCAGAAAGATTCCAGCAGCTAATGAAGCTCTTTGAAAAGTCCAAATGCAGGTAGTTAATGGATACACTGCAGGAGACTAGTAAAGTAAGTGTCTGACACTGTACTTGTGGGGCTCACTAGTCGTTGAAATGTGAGTGGTGGGTGAGAGACATCTAGCAGCTCGTGCTTCTGTCACAGGTTGGAGGATGTGTGCTTAGGAAGTCTTATAAGTCACCTGTCTTAGAAGGTGGGATGTGCTCAGTGAAGCCTGCTGCAGTTAGATCAGGACCTCTCTCCTCCACCTTCTGCGTGCTCATAAGTCTGAGGCAGGGGCAGATCCATTTGATGATTGATTCTACATTTTTATAGATAAAGAAAAGAAAAAGCATTCTTGAGGGAATTCCCCGGAGGCCCAGAGGTAAGACTCTGTGCTTCCACTTCAGGGGGCCTCAGTTCGATCCCTGGTCAGAGAACTAAGATCCTGCATGCCGTATGGTACAGCCAAAAGAAAGAAAAGAAAACATTCTTGAATAGCAGTATATTTCATAGCCAGTGAAGTCTGTACAGTCATTGTAATTTAACATTTTTCTCATTTTTAATTGAGTGCTAAAATACTTTAAAACATACATTTAAAAACATGAAATCCATTGTTATCTGAAGAGGTGACACGATTTACCACATTAAATTATTAATAATGTACACAAACATGTTTCTTTAAGCCATTCTTATATAGATTTATTAAGGCAATATGTATCAGAGTTTTTTCTTTAAGACCTAGGCCAGTTGCCTAAATATTTTGGATTTTTCTGTAAGGAAAATTGTAAAGATATCTAACAAATCACTGTTTTTCAGTTGATTTGTAGTCATAGTTATTTGAATCCAAACACCCAACTTTGTAGGTAAATCTGAGTAAAAACCATATTTGGACTTTGATCTCATTGTGACGGGCTCTGAATATTTTTGAGTTATAAAAATCTGTTCCTAAACATAGTATAAATTACTGTCTTTTAGATAATCTGTTAATTTCAGTATCCTCTTAGAGCAACTAGTTTCTTAATGAAATCTTCAAAAAATATTTAGTTTATGTGAAGTTAAAATTCTACTTACATAATTCAGAATGTAAGATTGAATAATGGGGGATTTGAAGAAAAAGCTTATTCTAAAGAACCTTAAAAAAATAGTTTGATGCAAAAATTGCCTGATTATTTTTCAGATTCATTATAAATAAAGTTAAAAATTTTCACTACCTTTAAGAAGTTAAACTGTGGTTTTATCTGAACATTGTTATAAAATGTGACTTCCATTCTCTTTTTGAAGATAATGTCCATTCATGAAAGAATTAACTTGTGTCTGGAAGTGATGTTTATTAGTTTGAAATTTCCAAATTCCATTGCAAATCTACAATTTTTTTCATGGGTTTGATACTTGACATTTTATTTGCTTGCATGATAGCACAAATAGTATGTTATTTCATTCCTAGTTTGTTTCTTTGCTGATTTTTTTTTCCTTCAAGTACTATAGTCTCATTAAATTCTTGTCAAAAGCAGAGTGTAATGATAAAGTTACCAACCTAATTCTAGAAAAAGCTAGTTCTTTAACCATCAGTATTATCTAGGGGTTCCCTGGTGGCTCAGATGGTTAAGAATCTGCTTATAACAAGGGAGACCCAGGTTCGATCCCTGGATTGGGAAGATCCCCAGGAGAAGGGCATGGCAACCCACTCCAGTATTCTTGCCTGGAGAATCCTATGGACAGAGGATTCTGGCAGGCTAGAGTTCATGGGGTTGCAAAGAGTCAGACATGACTGAGTGACTAACACACATACACACACACATTGTCTAAGTAGAACTCACTTGAAAGAACAGCAGTTTATGAAATGATCATATCAGAAAAACAGTATCGTAACTTTAGCATTTTCTTATATTACAGATAAGTTGCTGAGTTTCTTGGAGTCTTAATTGATATTGCATACTACACAAAAGCTTGGAATTCTTCATGTTTTTAATGGAGCAGGAGAGGGCAGTTTTATGACATATTTGATTACCAGATATAATAATCTTCATTTGTCATTACATGCTGACTCTTAACTTCAGGCCAACATGGTCAACTTGTTCCTGACATCAGTCTGACTTGCTCACCTATTACTGATCAGGATATTTATTTCTAAACAGGTTACAACTTGTTATTAAGGTAAAAGCAACAATGAAACAGTAATGAAATCTTAGTTTTGATATTTCAAATAAATGACTTTCTTTTCTAGATTTTTAAAAATAGTTTTGTAACATTTTAAACTTAACCATTATTTAGTTTGTTTCATCCATTTTTATTTGCTTTTGTAATTGCCTGTCCTCATTTTGTTAAATTGTAAAATAATTTAAATAGTGTCTGTAAATATGTATAATTATAATGATGTAAAATACTTTCTGTGTATGTGTATGCTTGTTGTATACACACACATGAATGGCTGTGCCTAGCCAAGGATTTTTTTATTTGTATAAAACTTTTTGTATAAAGTTTGCTTTCATTACCAGTAATGTATAAATAAAACCATGTAAAGTTCTGTTATATTCTGATTAGAATGGTTCTCTTATTGTGTATTAGAATGTTTCTTTTGTTGTGTTTAGATGGTAATTAAAATGGAAAAAAAGATAAAATGCCCAGGGGCCTTGCAGGCTATTTTGAAGTGGTTCTTGGTGGGGGATTGGCTGGCTAAATGTGTGCTGGAGTAGATTCATTGGAGCAAACTGGTTGCTTTTGCCTGCTTTCTCACAGCAGGTACTGGTACAGTGAACAGTGCCCCAGGGGTCCTCACAGACAAAATCAGGGCAGTGCAAAAATTCCTTTTGGGTGAAGATCTGGGAAAAGCAGGTAAGAATTGCCTGACTATGCATTACTTATCCATCCCTCTTCCTTCAGACTGGTGATACTGGTAGGTTACAATCTAGGCTTAGAGCTCTGAAGTTACTGAGGAAATTGCCATTTCTCCCAGTGTCTGCAGGGGAAGCCCTGATCTGAAGGATTACTTGTTGGATAACAAACTGAAATGATGAACTGTGGTTGTATAGTTCTGGGGCGGTCTGCCATAAGGCTTGACCTTTCCCCTTTCTTTCCATCCTGCATAGCCAAGCCCTCCGCTGGCCCCTAGCCCTTCAGTGCATAAGAATCCTTACCACCAGGCCAGTGGGTTCACAAGCCATAGTAAAGAAGCAACTAAGAGGTACCACTGAATCCAAGAAAACAAACTGGATTACAGAAGACCATAAAGATCTAAGATAAGGCCAGGGAACACTAAAAGGAAAAAAAGATTTTGGCAGTGTGGTATAAGAAATAACCAAGCAGAAATATCAAAAACATAATATTTAAAATAAAGGTAAAATGGAATAAAAATAGAGTGGATACAGATGCGTCACTACAAACAAAGCTAGTGGAGGTGATAGAACTCCAGTTGAGCTATTTTGAATCCTCATAGATTATCCTCTGAAAGTGCTGCAGTCAGTACGCCAGAAAATTTGGAAAACTCAGCAGTGGCCACAGGACTAGAAAAGGTAAGTTTTCATTCCAATCCCAAAGAAAGACAATGCCAAATAACGCTCAAACTACTGCACAATTATACTCATCTCACACACTAGCAAAGTAAAGCTCAAAATTCTCCAAGCCAGGTTTCAACAGTATGTAAACTGAGAACTTCCAGATGTTCAAGCTGGATTTAGAAAAGGTAGAGGAACCAGAGATGAAATTGCCAGCATCTGATGGACCATCAAAAAAGCAAGAGAGTTCCAGAAAAGCATCTACTTCTGCTTTATTGACTGTGCCAACGCCTGTGACTGGGTGGATCACAACAAACTGGAAAATCCTGAAAGAGATGGGAGTACCAGACCACCTGACCTGTCTCTTGAGAAACCTGTATGCAGGTCAGGAAGCAACAGTGAGAACTGGACATGGAACAACAGACTGGTTCCAAATAGGAAAAGGAGTACGTCAGGGCTGTATATTGTCACCCTGCTTGTTTAACTTATATGCAGAGTACATCATGAGAAACGCTGGGCTGGAAGAAACGCAAGCTGGAATCAAGATTGCCGGGAGAAATATCAATAACCTCAGATATGCAGATGACACCACCCTTATGGCAGAAGGTGAAGATGAACTAAAGAGCCTCTTGATGAAAGTGAAAGAGGAGAGTGAAAAAGTTGGCTTTAAACTCAACATTCAGAAAGTTAAGATCATGGCATCTGGTTCCGTCACTTCATGGCAAATAGATGGGGAAACAGTGACAGACTTTATTTTCTTGGGCTCCAAAATCATTGCAGATGGTGACTGCAGCCATGAAATTAAAAGACTCTTGCTCCTTGGAAGAAAAGCTATGACAAATCTGAAAGCATATTAAAAAGCAGACATTACTTTGCCAACAAAGGTCCATCTAGTCAAAGCTATGGTTTTTCCAGTAGTCATGTATGGACGTGAGAGTTGGTCTATAAAGAAAGCTGATTGCCGAAGAATTCGTGCTTTTGAACTGTGGTGTTGGAGAAGACTCTTGAGAGTCCCTTGGACTGCACGGAGATCCAACCAGTTCATCCTAACGGAAATCAGACCTGAATATTCATTGGAAGGACTGATGCTGAAGCTGAAACTCCAATACTCTGGCCACCTGATGTGAAGAACTGACTCATTTGAAGAGACCCTGATGCTGGGAAAGATTGAAGGTGGGAGGAGAAGGGGATGACAGAGGATAAGATGGTTGGATGGCATCACCAACTTGATGGACATGAGTTTGAGCAGGCTCTGGGAGTTGGTGATGGACCGGGAAGCCTGGTGTGCTGTAGTCCATGGGGTTGCAGAGTCAGACATGACTGAGGGACTGAACTGAACAGATGCATGAATTAGTGAGTTGAAAAGTCGGATTGAGAAACTTGTCCAGAGGAAGCAAAAAATGGTAAATAGAAAGTATGAATGTTGAAGTCAGTGGGATGAAGTAGACATCCCATGGACAGAAGTAGATGTCCCAACATTCAAGTAACACACAAGGTCAGAAGAAGAAAAATTTTTAAAGATTGAGACACCACAGAGTGCCCAATGGCAAAAAGTACCGCACATCTAGACACATAGTGTAATTAGGAATATTAAAGATATAGTAAGAAACATCTACAGGCTTTTAGACAGTAGATCATTGTGCAAAGAACAGGAATCATACCTTACTCTTCTGAAGGGCAATGCTTGCTGTAAGGGAACTATTTTTAAAGTAGTAGAGCTAAAATTTTATGTCCATTTACATTGTTATTCACATGTGAAAGTTTAATAAAAGCAGTAAGATTTATCACTCAAAGATCCACATTGTAAACATTTTTGAAGAGCGTACTCCACCAAAAAAAAAAAGTGCAGAAAATGTTTCACAGCTAGGGGTTGAGTGAATTACCTGATCCCTTGGTGATACATGTATAGGCAGACCTCAGGGATATTGCAGGTTCGGTTCCAGACCACGGCCATAAAGCAAGTCATGAGTCTTAGGGGGGCTCTCACTTCTGCCCACAGGAGTTTATATCACCAGGTGTGAACAAGGTGGCATTGTGAACACTGGAGGCCATTAAGAGCGCAAAGGCAGAGGCTATGGACCTGTGCCTCTTTCTCCGCCCTGAGATGTTTATTCTCTAACCTTTCCGTTCCCTCTGTTTCAGATCTGAGTGTGTTTTAGGCCTACTAGTGACTCCACAGATTCAGCAAAACGTTTGGTGTGAGTAAAAGTAGGAACTTTAAAAAAGTAAATACAAAACCAAACGGAATGAAGCTTGTCTTCTGTGGCAGTGAATCCTCAGCCTCTGGTATGCTAGGTTTTGCTGAACCCTCCGGCGAGCTTTGATGATGCTCACCCCGTGGTGCTCCTGTGTCTCCCACAGCTGTGCAGTGCCAACATTACTGACCTCATCAGGACACTTCAGTCACTTGTGTGAGGTTTGGAGAGTCACTCTCTGCCTATCTCAAAGATAATTCAGCTAGCTGCTCAAAGTCTTCAAGAGTAAAGATTGGATTGATTCATATGCTGAAGACTTAAAAAAAAATCAGATGTATGGTTGCATTTATTTATTTTTTTTTCTTTGTGGCTTGAACATGTATTTTCTTGAGTAGGTAACACATTTAGAGAATTCCATGTAAAAGTATTCATCTCACCTCTTCCTCATTCATCATGTTATCTTCCCTTGAGGTACCTAATATTAGGACTTATTTTATATACCCTTATAAACATGAGTTTAGTATTTTGATTCTGGTAAAATGCATTTAAGCTTTTAAATACATTACTTTGCAGGTGAACTTTAGGAATAGATGTCAAGGGCTTCCTTGGATAATATACCCAATACTATAAATACACGTATTAACATACTGTGTGATTTCACCCCTAGTTATTTCTGTCAGTGCTTGAGGCTAGTGAGCCAGGGTAGTGGAAATTTAACCTCCCCACCGCAACCTGTCTACCTTTCGTTATCCTTTCTTTAAAACTAAATATACAGGCAGATGGTACTTAGGAACTGTCAATGATTTTATGTATTTTCTATATATTATATGGAAAAGACCAAGCTTAGAAGTGTGCCTCGGAGCTGTGACTTGGAGCCATTCTTGTGTTCTGGTGACACCATTGCTATCAACTCCTCTACGGTGACAGTAAGATTGTGTGCTTGAGATGTGACGCACGGAAGATGCTGCAGGGCTGGGAGTTACAAGATCTGGTCTCTGTTTTCCTTGGGCAAATCATTTGACCTCTCTGAATTCAAACACTTTACAAAAATTTGACATGGGTTTCTAAGGTTTTCAGATTCTCTACTGGAAAAAATAATTTTTTTCCTGAGCTGCCTGTTTCAGCCTAATAGAATATTGCTAGAACAATAATCTACAGACAGGCACAGCCCCCTCTTGGTGGTCTGAAAATGTTTAATTTCCTTTTTAGCTATTTCTCCTTTCAGCCTGACATGATTTGCAAGAACACTTGGGGTTTGATTGTCACTCTATTATTACTTGTTCCCATTTGGTGAGGCCAGATTTGCCCCAGGCGGCTCTTGATGAAATTGGACATGACCCATTGATCTGTGACATCGATTCACAGAGCAATCAATTGACTGAAAGAAATGCACCGAAATTCAAATCACTATAATCACCTACAAACGAAAAAGGAAAATTCTCATTTGTTTCACTTTTCATTTCCAAATATGGTACACCAGGAGGGGCTCCAGCCTCATGCCAATTAGGCAAAAAAACAAGAAAATTTAAAAGCACCAAAGGACATCTTGACCTCAGGGGAGGACTAGGTTAGACTCCATTGATCAAAATTACTGAGCTTATTCTGAACTGGGCCCCACAGCCAGCAGGTCAGAGCCTTTATATCTGCAACCAGCAGCAGTTCCACTAATTAGCCACACATGGTCCAACTTGAAGGTTCTTGGAGCCCAGTCATTTTTTTATTTACTCCTAAGGTAAGTGGTAAATATGTAGTATCTTTTGTTTGTGAGAAATACAGGAAATTCCTGTGGGGATACAAAGGTAATATTTGAAGTAAAATTCATGAAAGGAGTGCCAACTTCTTTATATTTTATTTGATAATGAAAGAAAATTCAAGGGTATTACTTGGACCTGAGGAAACAGAAATATTTGTCTAAAGGATTTCACTCTTGCATGCTAATATGCATGATCATTTTTCTGTTTTGTGTATTTCCTATTTCCAGTTTTCTTGCTATTTAAAAATTATAATTTCTATGTTTTAAAGAGATAGTGGCAAAAAGAACATTAAATAGTTTAGGATTTCTAAATAGAGAATAAGTTAATAAAATGAGTTAGCTTTTTCACTTTCAGGTTTTTATATAAAATAGAAGCTCTAGTTTTTTTTTTTAAGTACTAAAGGAGTTAGTTTTTAATAAAGAACAATGGCCAGACAATATTAAAGGAATAATTGTGGGAAAGGGCTGAAACTCTTTAAGAGAGGATAGAGCTTAGTAAATTATTGTTTCAGTTAATGAGAAATAGTCCAAAATTTTATAATCTAATTTTTATTTCCAAGTGGTAGATATGACTACATTTTTAATTTCCAAATTTTGAACAGCATATGGAGTAAAATAGAGAAGACTCATTAATACCTCTTGCAGATTCTGACAGGTGCCTACTAGGTGTTTATGCATATGTATGTGCATACAGGTATGCACGTGTATAAATGCGTGTGCTGGGTGAGAGTCATGCTTCCTTAGAAGCGTCTCTCCTTTATATTTTTGCCTCTGCCTTCAAGTTCTTCTGCCCTCATGGTCTCCTGCAGACCTCCAGTAGCCGACATGAACTTCCTCATGTGTGCCTTTAGCGTCTTCTCTCCACACTTACATAGTCACATACATACATCTCATATACATATGTGTACATATGTATGTGTTTATAGGATTTTATTTTATTCAGTGAGCTACAGATGAATGAATTTGGAAAGAACTGACATCTTTATAAATGTTTGGTTTTCTAATCCCCGAGCATGATCTATCCCACCATTAAACTGATTTATTTAATAGTGGTGTTTGATGTTGTCAACTGCTCTCTCCTCGAAACTGTCCTGCTTTGGTTTCAGTGCCTTCACCCTTATGGTTTTCCCCCTCTTTCTCATTGGCCATTCTCATTTTCATTTGTAGACTTTTTCCCATGCTGTTTCTCAGAGTTCTGCCATTGGCTTTTTGTTTTTGTCCCTAGGTGATCTCAACCTATTCAAGGATTATTTACAAATGCTTATTTATCTGTAGTTTGCATATTTTGTTTTTATTCTCTAGACCCAAATACCTTCTGGACATCTCCACTTTTGCTATTCAGTTTTGTTGGGTAAAATCTAATTTTTTCCCTAGTTATAATTTCTGGCATTGATGTATTTAAAAAGCCTCCTTCTACTTCAAGATTATAGAACATTCTCTTACATTTTACTTCAATACTTCTATGGTTTAGTTTTTTTTTACATTTAATACTTTATTCCATCTGGGATTTACTTTTGTGTTTGGAGATAAGTAGGGAAAATATAATAATTCTGTTTTTTTCCTCCTATATTTTTGATTTGATATTCATAACTTTTTCAAAGTCCATTTTATATGTTACTGGGAATTCCTGGTGACTAAGTACTGTGAAGTCTGAATGAAGTATGTATTGTTCATTGTTGAATTCCTTGGCATCTAGCACAGTGTCTATATGATAAATTTTAGTACACACTATTGAATAAATGAATTGTGGAAGGAGAGAATTGTTTCATTATCTGTTTAACTTAACAACACTTACCTGTTTTTCCTCTGTTTCTTTCATATCTGGAAGTCATCCACATTAGAAGCCTATAAACCCTCAAGTATTTTAACCTCACTGATCCTTGAGAAACATGTTTTTTTTCAAGGTGAAACCAATGACCCATTCATGGTCTATGCTTTGATTCTTCTGCAGCACCCAAGCTTGCTAGCGAAGCAGTTAATGTGCACTTTCCTTCTAAGTAAGCAGAGCTTCCGTGACAATCTTCTGTTCCAGATGTGGCTTTGTGGATCTGATCATATGTTATTGCTGGTACTGCTTCTGAGCCTCCTGAATCTTTACTGCTACCCTGGGCCAGATTCTGAGGGTTTATCTGGCTGAGTTCTGTTCTCTCTGTGTGTGCTTTCAGTCCTGCAGTAGGAGCCATCGATAATATATAATGAGGATCTACTTGGTTTTTCTGTTGATGATTTTTCCAGTGATAGAATCAAGGAGCTGAGTTTTTAAAAAGAAAAGACAATTCAGGTCACTATTGTTTATTGATGCCTTCATATGTCAAGATCAAAATGAAATAGAAAGCATCTCTGTCTGTATAAAGAGTACCTTTTCAGAAAAGAGAACATAAGACAACTCTCACAAAGCTCATGTAGGCACGGGACCAAATGAGTAATACAAGCACTAGTGTATGAATTCAGAAATGGGAAAATCACTCTGACTTGAGATGGCTGGGAAGACTTCCTAAAGAAGTTGAGACTTAAAGATCATGTAAGGTGTATGGTAAATATGGCATTTCATATGTTAGAAAAATGGGCAAAATTATGGGATAGAATGTATTGTACAAATATGATGGCCAATGAGTATACTAGAATGACAGTCAACTTTGTGTAGGAGAGAAGAGGATAGGAAGGAATTGGGTTGAACTGGGGAGGGTCTTTAGTATTTTTTCCAAAACCTATTCCTTAGAAATATTTCCACAAGCATGAACCTTAAGTATTAGGGCTGGAAAGTCCTTCATAGTTTTATTGACATGAAGAGAGAGCCTGCTGTATTGATCATGTTTTTATATATTATACCCATGGATTCTATTAATCTTAGTGTTTTCTGTATGTTTCAGACATTAGTCTCTTACCATGGGGGATTGGAATTTATTGGGTGGCATCTTAGAGGAAGTTCACTCCCACTCAACCATGGTGGGGAAAATCTGGCTGACCATCCTCTTCATTTTCCGAATGCTGATACTTGGTGTGGCTGCTGAAGATGTCTGGGATGACGAACAGTCAGCATTTGCCTGCAACACCCAGCAGCCAGGTTGCAACACTGTCTGTTATGATGATGCTTTCCCTATCTCCTTGATCAGGTTCTGGGTTTTACAGATCATTTTTGTGTCTTCTCCCTCTCTAGTATATATGGGCCATGCACTGTATAGACTCAGGGCCTTTGAAAAGGAAAGGCAGAGGAAGAAGTCACAGCTTAGAGCCCAGATGGAGAATCCAGAGCTTGAATTGGAGGATCAGCAAAGGATGGATAGAGAACTGAGGAAATTAGAGGAGCAGAAGAGGATCCAAAAAGTCCCGCTGAGAGGATGTCTGCTGCGTACTTACATCTTACACGTCTTGACCAGATCTCTGCTGGAAGTAGGTTTCATGGTAGGCCAATATATTCTCTATGGGTTTCAAATGCACCCTCTTTACAAGTGCACTCAACCTCCTTGCCCCAATGCAGTGGATTGCTTCGTGTCCAGGCCCACAGAGAAGACCATTTTCATGCTCTTTATGCACAGCATTGCAGCCATCTCTCTGTTTCTCAACATACTGGAAATATTTCATCTGGGCATCAGGAAAATCATGAGGGCACTTTATGACAAACCCAGCAGTGAGGGCACTGAGGATGAAAGCAGACCTCCATTCCATTTGAAAAAATATTCAGTGACCCAGCAGTGTATGACTTGCCCTCCCTTCCCTGAGAAAATCTCCCTACTTCAAGCCAACAATCAGCAGCAAGTGATCCGAGTCAGTGTGCCGAATTCCAAAACGACCTGGCATATCCCACAGCCCAGGCAACTTGACGTAGACCCTTGCTATAGTAAAAAAGACTGGGCTGAGAAAAATCAGCACAACGGACAGCTCCATGTCCACAGCCCCTGTCCCTGGGACGACGGTGCTAGAATTCAGCACCCAGGACAGCAGCCAGACCATTCTTCATTTGGCTTGCAGACTATAAGGCCTCACTCCTGGCTAGGTACAAGGATGGCTCCTAGGCATTGCCCGTCACATACACCAGGGCCCTGGGAGCGGTCCCAGGACCGACAGCCCTCCGGGGAACCTCTTGCAGACTTTCACAGTCACTGCAGACACAGCGAAGGCAGCAGAAGAGACAGTAGGGTCCAAGAGGCAAGAGACAGATCTTACCCCGGCAGTCGCAAGGCCAGCTTCCTGTCCAGGCTGTTCTCTGAAAAGGGACAGCTGTACGGTGACTCAGGAAGCTCCAGTTCTCCAAATAGCTCTTGCCAGGGCTTTCCACACCATGAAAACAGCCCCTCACTTCTGCCTTCAGCCCCCGGGAGAAGAACATCCATGGTAAGTAAGGTCAGACAGCCTGACTGATCATGGAACTTTCACAAGAGGTGCCCCCTCCGGTCCCTTCTTCTTTGTGTGTATGTGTGTGTGTTGAGAGAGGGAGAGGAGGAGAGGGAGGTTAATCTATGGAGAGTCATTCAGTACATCCAGTTAAGCTCAATTCATAAAATAAGCTTATTGAAAACTTGCTATCAACTAGTCTTATAAGTGCTAGTATATAAGTGAGCCCCATCTCTGCCATCAAAGCGCTCTGAGTCTGGATGGGAAGTTAGTTAAACATATAAATGGTCACGTGTGAGTGTGCATGCTAGAGGGGATGGTGGGCAAAAGAGAGAGAGGTCCATTCTTTACAGAAAGGTCAGGAAAAGCTTTATAGTTGAAATTACCTTTGAACTGAGTCTTGAGAGAGATGAGTTTCTCTAGACCTGGGTGGACTGGGGTACGTGGAAGAAGGCTCTCTCAGGACAAGGAGAACATGGACAAAAGCCGAGAGGTGTCATAAAGTGGAGTTGTCTGGGGGCCATGTGCGTCTAGAGCACAAGGTGGTAAGGAAACTTCAGAGATAAAGAAGACTGGAGAAGGGGGCGTGGAGGCTTTGCAGGGAGGCAACCAAGAACCGATAGTGCTAGACAATGTGCAACGGAGGAGTGCTTGGAATGAAGTTGCACTTTAGAAAGCTCTTTATAACAGAATATGGAAGGTATAAATCAGAGGAGGGACCATTTGTCACCTTGAATTGCCCTTGTCTCACTAAGGACGGAGGGTGTGCACCATGGTTTTAACAATTCTAGCATTTAAATGTCATATAAAAACATTCGCGATATATTCCACAAAGACTAAAATCAATATTGTATGGATTTTAATCCTGTTCTCTGAAAAGACACAATGGAATAAACATTCCCTTGCTATCATAGGGCATGATGAATATTCACTGTGGATTCTTCGTGACTCGTGTTTTATCCACTACTAGCTTCTTATACTTCTTACCCACTACTTGCTTATTATAAAGAAAAATCACCGTGTTAATAGGGGAACTTCTCAGTGGAGTTTGCTTTGTTGAGCTCATACACTTGCTTTTTCCTTTGTTTCATTCTTTCTGTTAATAATAATTGAATCCCTCTACCCCAGTTTTGTATCTTCTGTGAATTTAGAGATGTTTTGTTACTGCCCTAATGCCTTACCTTGAAAAGGAATCATCCTACCTAGACTTTTTCCCAAAATGCTTTTTTTCAAACTTATACTCATTTCTTGTCAGTGACCAGCCGTCTTTGCAGGAGGCTGATTATATTTAGGATTATTGTACAGGTGCTTGGAACGCTATGCCAAACTGTGGGAGGGTTTTCAACTCTGGCTTGAGTTAGTCATCTGGAGCTTATAAAAATCTCCAGCCCAGGACCCATCCAATTCCAATATAACCAGAAGCTCTGGAGATGGGATGCAGGATCAGTATTTTTAAAACTCCTTTGGTGATTGCAATGTGCCATCAGGGTTGAGATTCACTATCTTAGAGTAATTTTGCCAGTGGCCCCTGCTTCTTACCTGCTTTTGTGGAGTCAGCTCTCTCTTGTACCTCCTTCCATGTGAGAGAAGTCTTTGTATTGGCAGAGAACTGAGGGAAGAACGGCCGTGTTTAGTTGAGGCAGATTCTCTTCATCTCAGATTATCTTTTGGGAGAGATAAGCTATACTGCAGAGCTTGGAGAAAAGATGATGAGGGTGACAGGCCTTCTTTCTATTTCCATCTTTCTCTTTCTTCTTTGTTTATGTTTCTAGGAATTATAAATAATGCCTTTGGTCACAAGGCATTTGCTTTGACTTCCCTGGTGGCTCAGATGGTAAAGCGTCTGCCTGCAATGCGGGAGACCTGGGTTCGATCCCTGGGTCAGGAAGATCCCCTGGAGAAGGAAATGGCAACCCACTCCCGTACTCTTGCCTGGAAAATCCCATGGATGGAAGATCCTGGTAGGCCCCAGTTCATGGGGTCGCAAAGAGTCAGACACGACTGAGGGACTCACTTTTCACTTTTGGTCCCAGAGCTTTCCTACTAATGGTCACTTTCCCCCAAGCCTCTTTCAGAGTTGATGGGCCACAGCACTCCCCAAATGGTAGGGACACTTGGAGACTGAGGTCACAGCTGTCAACTCCAGAGCGCTGCGGCTGACACATCATACTTACTGCAAACAGAGGGAGCTTTCATGAGAAATTAGAGCAGTTGGGACTTCCCCAGAGGCCACTGGTTAAGACTCCACATCCAGTGCAGGCCAAGGGTTCGATCCCTGGTTGGGGTCATTCAGTCCCACATGCCTCATGGTGCGGCCAAAAAAAGGAAAGACATTAGTGCATCAAGCAAAGTATTGTGAGCATCCACTTTCAATACATGGACTATAAACAGTTTTTTACACTGTATTAGGTCCCAGAGAGCTGAATTTTTCAGGGTAAATCAGATGCGTTCTGATTGTAGCAGTTGGTGTTTCAGAATGAGATGAGTTCAAGTAGAGACCACAGTTTCTTTGCCACACGTTCCCCTTGCAGAGAACTGTCCTGCAAAAGAAATCCACTCCATTTTAAAAGGTCAGGAAAACCACCTGCAAGAGCCATGATTTATACTCCAAGACATTTTCCTTGCCATCACCACTCAAATCCCAGTTTCTTCAAGTCTAAGCCTGTTGGTTATTGAATAAGTTTCTATCAAGTTTGATTCTTTAAGGATGGAGGTCACTGAGCATGGACAACAAACTTTTAGTCCTTTTAGTCTGGCCCAGTAAGCATGGGGAAGAAGGCTGGTTGAGCTTTAGGAACCCATGCCCCCTCTGTAACGGAGAGGGCATGGAATGGCATTCATCAATGAATGCCTTCCCTTGTCTGAGTTGCTGTGGAGTAGTCATTCTCAGGCCCAATTCCACTTTAAATCTGCAGGGAAGCTTTGAGAAATGGTGTAATAAGAACCTCTGCAGAAAGAGCCTGAGTACCACTATTTTTAAAGCTCCCCGGTGATTCCAATATGAACTACTACTGTAGACTAGGAAGATTTTGGCAGTAGGAAGAAGATTGCCCTGTGAACGCCTCTGATCTTCTGTGATGTTAAAGTGATGATAAAGAGCACTCTCCTTTGGCTCCACAGTGCTGAGGACCTTTGTACTTACTAGTCCCTCTGCCTGTGTTGCCCCCCCCCCCCCCCCAAGGACCTCAGCGTGACTGACGGTGTGAGCTGTGTGCTGAGGTCCCAGGGAGCACTCTTGGGCCGTGATCATGGAGGGGAGAGTTAGGTGTGACGAGGTTGGAATGGGCAAGAGCTGATATGTCAGGCTTTCTAGGTCACGGAAAGGAATTTGGGTTGGGTGGCACAGGAATGGTGGTGGTCTGATACATACACATATGCATACATGTATATATTTAATTAACTTATTTACTTTTGGCTGCACTTCATCTTTGTTGCTGTACGTGGGCTTTCTCTGGTTGTGGAGAGTGGGAGCTACTCTTGAGTTGTGTGCAGGCTTCTCATTGCAGTGGTTTCCTTTGTTGCAGAGCATGGGCTCTTGGGTACGGGGGCTTCAGTAGTTGTGGCACATGGCCTTTGTTGCTGCAGGGCTTATGGGATCTTAGTTCCCAGACCAGGGATTGAACCCATGTCCCCTGCATTGGAAGGTGGATTCTTAACCACTGGACTACCATGGAAGCCCATGATACATATATTTTTAAAATCACTGTTTCTGATGAGTCTATTGTAGAGATGCTGTGGTCTGAATGTTTGTCTCCCCCAAATTCACATGTGGAAACCTTATCCCCCAGTGCAGTGTTATTTGAAAGTGGGACATTTGGGAGCTGATGAGGTCATAAGGATGGAGCCCTTTTGAACAGGATTAGCACCCTTTTAAATGGGGCATCAAATTGTTCCCTAGCCCACCCACCATGTGAGAGTACAATGAAAAGATGACCATCTGCGAGCCAGGAAGAAGGCTCACACCAGACGCTGAATCTGCCAGCGCCTGTGTCTTAGAAGCCCCAGTTCCAGAAATATGAGCAGCACATTTCTACCCTTTTTGTTTTTAAATGTTTGTTGATTTTTGGCTGCGTTAGGCGTGCAGGGCCTTTCACTGTGCCCTTGGGCTTCTCTGCGGCTGCGTGTGAGCTCAGTTGCCCCGAGGCATGTGGGATCTTAGTTGCCCAGCCAGAGATCTGATTCACCTTCCCCGCACTGGAAGGTGGATTATTAATCAGTGGACCGCCAGGGAAGTCCCTACATTTCTCCCCAGTTTAGGGTATTTTCTTATAGCAGCCAAATGGCCCAAGGCAGGGGATAAGAGTGCAGTCAGAGAGACCAGCTCAGAGGCTTGCGCGGGGCTTAGGTAAGAGGGGTGGGACTCACTGCTGGGGTCCCACTGTTAATGGTTTGAAAGAAGAGGCTTTTCTTTCTTCTGAGTTTTCAAATTAAAGTTATACATGTTCATTGAAAGACATGCAATCAGGATAAAAGAACACCAAGTAAAATGTGAACCTGATGATGTGAGGGTTCACCTCTCCCTCTCACCTGGACTCAATTCCCATTCCCTCCACCAGAGACCATCACTGGGGACAGCACAGGCTGTGTTCCCCTTCCTCCCTCACTGCAGTCATAATCTGTCTTTGAATACAAATATATGTCCACATATATTTTTTATATGTTTTCAAAAATATAAATGTGATCCTACAGAGATGTCTCTGCCACTTGCTTTTGCTTAATTAATGAGAGGTCTCAGGAACTCTTCACTGCAGAACCCACGGAGACGCCTCAGTTGTATATGCTTCATGCTTTTCCATGATAGGTGAACCATAAGATACTTGATGAGAATTTAGCCATTCTAACTCTTTTTCTACCGCAAACAATGTTGCAATGAATCTTTCATGCATACTTTGATAGGTACCTAGAAATGGAATTGTTGGTTTTAACAGGCATGCATATTTTACATTTTGATAGATGCTGCCAATTTTTGCTCAGGAAGGACTATGCCAATTTATCCTCTTTCCACCACATTAGCACTTTTTCTCCACACTCAGACATTATCTATCCCCACCCTCAGTCTGATAAACTAGAAATGTTTCCCTTTGTTTTACTTTAAATTTCCACGATCACTAGTAGAGTTGTTCATATGTTTATTAACCATCTGTATTTCTATCATGAATTATCCTTGTCTATTTTTCTGTTGAGATATTTGTTTTTCCTCTGGTTTCTAAGAGCTATTTTATGGTATATTAATGCCTTGTCAATATATGTATTTTAAGATTTTCTCCCAGTCTGCTTATATCTTATCACTGTGTATGGTGTCTTTAAACTTTTAATATGGTACTAAATCTAAAATCTCTGTGACTTCTAGGTTATTTGTCTCATTTGAGAAGGTCTTTTTTGATACAGCATTATCAACACGGGTAATTAGATGGATGTTTCGATTGTTATAATTTATTGAACCTTTTACTAGAGAAGTTTTCCATAATATATCAGTTGCCAAAGAATCTAAAGAAGAGGGAGAAAGTCTCCCATTTTATGGAGCCCCTGATTCTGGTCTAGACACTGCCATGGGTTTCCTCATTGTGACCCTGTGATTATTGCCATTTAAGAATAAGGAAGTAGATGACTTGTCCAAGTCATACAATTAGGATGTGGTAAACCACAGTCTTTGGGACATAGCAGGAACATAAATGTTTACTGAATGAGTGAATGAGCTGGAATTTTATCCTAAACTTGTCTGAACCAACCCAAGTTCCTTCTCCCATTGCTGCTTCCTGATCTCCCTGTGAGAGTAAAAGTGATAGTCATTCAGTCATATCCAACTCTTTGTGAGCCATGGACTATAGTCAGCCAGGCTCCTCTGTCCATGGGATTCTCCAGGCAAGAATACTGGAGTGCGTGGCCATTCCCTTCTCCAGGGGATCTTCCCAACCCAGGGATCAAACCCAGGTCTCCTGCATTACAGTCAGCCTAAGTGTAGCATATTTTTAGGAAAGATTATTATAAAATGAATCATCTACATTGGGATCCATGTTCCCATTCCACATTAATGCAAAGTCAGGAACTCTGGTTAGTTGTGGAGGGGACAAAGATGGAGGTTAGGAAAGGGTTGGCCTTTTAGTTTTAGACCTGGATTTTGGGCATGAGCACAGCTGGAAGAGGAGGCGGGGATGGCAGGTGGGATTCAGATCTTATGCTGCAATGCTGTCAGGGAACAGAGCCTCCTACCTGGAAATTATGCTCTGGGGTGATGTGGGGAGGGGACTATCTTCTGTAGAGGGTTTTGTTTGGATTTGGGATATTCGTGGCACACACAGAGTCATGGGTGGGTGGGTGAGACTAGCTTTTACCAGTCCTTCTGAGTCTATTTTGTTCATTTTGTTTCAGAACATGCTTCTAGAACTTTCATCCATTATGAAAAAATAATCGATGCCTGGGATCAGAAAAAATGAACCCAGGAGAGAGCTGGCATCTGCGAAATAAAAGTTGTATGTCTGTGAGCTCAAACTGCAGGAGAAACTCCTAACTATCCCCTCTGGAACCCTTGATCAGGCCGTGGCTGTGCATCAGAAGCTCCCAGCTGGGGCTCCTGATCTCTGGGGTCAGCCTCTCGCTGTCCTACTTGGCCACGCTTCCTGAAGCTGATCTGAGGCTCTTCGTTCACCAGGGAGGCACTCTATTCCAACAGAGAAAATCCAGGGACCAGAGATGCAGGAGCCGGGGTGGGGGAGGGGGCAGAGGGGATGATGCTCTTGATTCAAATGAAAGGAAAGACACTTTCATAATGGGGTGTGGGAAGTGCAGCTTTCTCTGTCTCTCTGGACCTTGATTTCCTGATACCAGAAAGCATGACGTTTATTTATGCCAGGAAGACAAAGGTGCTCAGTGCAGAGAATGGGAAGCCCATTCCACTCTGGACCCCGTCACAAGCTTGTGGGAGCCATGGAGTACGGTCATGGTAATGTATCCTAACTGAGGGGCTGGGGTGATGAGCTGCAGAAGAGTGAGAAGTTCTAGAACTACTTCCAAGAACAGCTCAGTTTTTTTCCAAACAACATGCCACAGAGCTGCTGGCAGGGAGAAGGCAGAATGAGACTCCTCAATGTGCTCTAGAAGTAGAGTTGATTCACACCCAAGGTGCACATTCAAAGCAGGGGAGAGGGGCTTCCCTGCTGGTCTAGTGGCTAAGACTCCGGGTTCGACCCCTGAGCAGAAAAGTAGATCCCACATGCCACACACACACAAAAGTGACTCTGTATGTCACAACTAGAAAGATCCTTCGTGCCACAAGACCAGATGCAGCCAGATTAATTAATTTTAAAAAAAAACAGTGTAGGAAAGAGAATGACTGCTGCCCATCTGGGGCTGGGTGGTGTTTGAATGCTTCCCTTCTGCAGGATGTAAGAGCCTTATTCTGTATCAAACTACAGTGGCCATTCCCTGCGACAAGCACTAAAGTCAGGTGGATGGCAAGCACTAAAGATGGTTGGATGGCAGCACTAAAGATGGTTGGATGGCAGCGCCAACTCAATGGACAGGTGGATGGCAAGCACTAAAGATGGTTGGATGGCAAGCACTAAAGATGGTTGGATGGCAGCGCCAACTCAATGGACATGAGTTTGAGTAGACTCCAGGAGTTGGGGATGGACAGGGAGGCCTGGCGTGCTAAGGTCCATGGGGTCACAAAGAGTCGGATACGACTGAACGGCTGAACTGAACTGAACAGACACCTGAGATGTTTGGACCATGGTGATTTCCCAACAGAGAATATTTGCTAATCCTGTTGGATGCTCCCTGAAGCTCTGCCTCAGTGGGAGCCCATGGAGGGAGTGGAGTCTGGCAGCTTGTAACTAACATGTGCCCACCTGGCTAATGGAGTTGGGCACGTCCAGAAGCTCAGAGCCCAGCAGCTCTGCTAGCTCCTGCCGTCACGTGAGTCCATCCTCACTGCCAGACCCCTCGTGAGTCCAGCGTACTTGGGTCATCTGGGCTGCCCGCCATTCCGTATCTCCTCTTCCTTTTACCACAAAAAGACTCAAGTGATCAAATATTCTTTTTTGGCTTAGCTGTATTTCTGCCCTAACCACAGTTATAAACTCTCTGCCCTGCAATGCACTGTATCTGGCATTGGTTTTTCCTTTTCCCCATTTGCATTCATTCAACTTTTTATTTTCAATTAAACCTATTATTATGAGATGTAGATTCACATGCCTTAGTAAGAAACAGTATTCTTCACCCAGCTTCCCCGATGGTGACTTTCTGCATAATTACAGCACAATATCAAAACAAGGAAATTGGGTTTAGTGCCTCTGTCCACTCTCAAAGGCATTCGGGATTTTTAAAATTGAGAGTTGAAGAATCACATTATCACATTTTTAAGATTTCTTATCAGATTAATCAGGTAGCAGGTAAAGGTCCAAACAAGGAAGAGGCATGGCCTCTCTCGAAGGAAACAGTTCTGAAAGCCTCTGGCTCTATATCTCCAACACAGGGATCAGAGAAAATCAATTTACAATGCGTAATGATATGTCTTTATTTCATCAACAGAAATGGTGTCTAGACAAAATTCAGTTAACAGTAGCAATTCAATTGAGTGGATTTTTTTTTTTTTGCACAATAGTGTATTTACAATGAGTAAATGAAATTTCAATTCATTAGTTCATAGCAATGTTTTTTTCCCCCAAAAAAGGTAAAAATTCTTAGTTACAGAGAATAAGCATCAACAGCCATTTCATTTTTACAATAAAAACCACAAGAAAAAACCACAATCACTTAGGAAATAAAAAGACAAGCCTAAGAACTAGTACAACAAAATGATGCATTGAATTAAGTTACATTAATCGCATAGAATCTGTGTAAAAAGTATGTAGAAAAACACCTGATGTAACCTGTTACAGTCGTTGACCAGTTATGAGAGGTACAGAGGGTTATACAGGTAGATATGTGTGAAAACTGTCCGTATTGTTCGACCTGGGGAGGAAGAGGAGAGGGACAGTTGCCCCTTGCATACACTGAGAAAACCCTGTTTTGAAAATGGCCTCTGGAGTTTGTAAGGCATAGATTGGAGGTGCACTTGCATTAGACTGGTTCTGGAACAAATTCTCAGGGGCCCATAGGACCTCACTAGCAAAGGTGGCACTTGCCTCAAATGGCTCACTGTGTCTAACCGGCGCCCGAAGCTCCTGAACGCCCATGAAAGCGTCCAGATCACTTAACAGAAGTGGCAGGTCTTTTAGGTCGGGGCATGAATGGGCCTCTCGGCATTCACACATGCACAATGCAGGGTTAGGACTCATGTGGAGATCGCCCCTCTGCCTCCAGGCATGTTTTGGTAGAAGACTTAGCATCAAACTGTGGGACAAAACCCCTCTTTGTCCAAATCCCCTCCCCCTTTCCTGTCCCCAGAGGAGCGCCTGGTGCTGCAGTTGAGTCTACCTGAAATGCACACTCTGGGTGCCCTTCTGTGTCTAAGGAGGCCACTGTGTTATCTGAGGTCAGTCCACTGGAATGGAAAGGAAAGTCAAGGTTGGCTGTCCATTGGTGGAGAGTGAAACGCACACACCATGTCACAACAGGAAGCCAGAGCTATGAAAGTGGGCCTCTGCCGCCGAGTGGCTTCTCTTCACACCGTGGCGGCATCCTTGTCATATGACAATGAACATGCACTGATACTCATTTGCTATAAATACTGTCTCCCAAGGTGGAGTTTAGGAAAATACTACACACTTACTTTTCTTTGCAAGAAATGTTTTTGCACCGTCAGTCAAATAATTTATCCTCCATCTGCCGCAATAGGCCTTTTCTATGTACAAAGACTGCTTGCACACACTACTTGTGTACAAATATATTTTATTCTACAGCATCCGTCTCTGATGCTTGGGTCAGGAGCTAGCTTGGGCAGTCTTCGGCACACACAGCTTACACACAGAATGCCTCCAGGCACACAGAATGCCTGCGTGAATTCCAATTCCACACAGGCTTCCCACTGAGCACTGACTTGCCGGTAATGGAACCCACAGCAAAATCCTCAATTTGGGGAAGAAAGACTAACTCATGATCCAGTGAATAGCTTTATTCTTTAAAAAAAGAAAAATTGTGTTTCTTTGCCTATTTATAGTGATTTGAGGACAAAACTTCATTCTTTTTGCCCTCTTGATCAGCAAGTCCTCCAGCAAATGTTAAGCGCTAGTGGTGCAGTTTGAAGTCATTTATAAGTGGCTCCTGGTTGAAATGGGGCATAATGTACAGAGCTAGGGAACCCACAGGGAGTGGAAAGAGCTTTGCAGGCTTTTACTCATTTTGAGAGGATTATGCTACATAATCTAGCAGATGGATCAGCTTGAAGAAGCAAGTGGGGTCTTCAAAGCTGTTTTCTTCTTCTTTAGTGGCAATCATAAAGCATTTAGAGAGAAAGTGTAGGTTTAGACCTCCTGACAATAGCGCTGGACTTCAGTGTACCCACCTGGTTTTTAGAAGTCCCCTCACGCGAATTCTGTCGCTGGTCCCTGCCTTCCTTTTCAAGAAGTGGCAGCTGACATACTAATCATCAGCTTTTTTTTTTTTTTTTACTTCCTTGGGAAAGCAACACAAGGATTAAATCCAAAATCATAGTGCATCTTAAAAGCAGCATACCTTTAGAAATACAGTTAATAAATTACTTGTACACTATACAAAATACCCTTCCCTACGGCAGCATCACCTCTGATGCCTGAGTCATTATTAAGGGAACCCAGAAGAGGAGAGGCAGGTGGCCTAGTCACTTTCCCAGCTCTTTTGTTTATCTGTTTTTGCCATGGTTTGTTCCAGAATCAGTTATGTCATGAAGTTATTTTATTCAAGGCACCCCCAGATAACGCAGAGAAACAGACATACACAGCAAAGCACGCACCTGCCCAAGCCGGACCAATCTGAACCAAGTGAGGTTGTCTGGAGACACAAGTAGAAAAAAGGCAGATCCGAGGGGAGGCCTAGTTTCGGGCAGATGTTAAGTGGCCACAGGACCACCTGCACTGTCCCTGCCGCAGCAGCCCAAGCCTACCCCAGCCACTCGGAGACAACTGCGCATCACAAGGACCCTCCTGAACATTTCATGGCTGGAATGTGGATGCCAGAGTCCTTTATATCTGTAAGGACAGAACCTTAATGTTGCAACTAGATGTCACCATTCCATATAAACACTATTCCGTGCTGTTTACTTGCTTTTCTCTTTCATAAAGACTTGGGTTGCACTAATGGATCCCAGGAAAAGGAGACAGGCTGGTTTTCAAACTCCACTTGAGGCAACCTGGACCATGGTCTCCAGCTAGTCCTCCCTTTGAATCAACCTGGAAATAAGCTTGACAAGCACATGGTTCAGACCAGTAAGAGACACAGACACGTCACGTCAACAACTGAACAAAGCCAGTCGCTGTTCCTGGTGGACAGTGAACCAAATTCCAACAACTTGTTCAAATCTCCAAGAAATCGAAAGACAGTTTCTCCAGCAGTGTTTTTAACTGGTTGCTTCCCATGGCAGGCGTGGTGAGGGTGTGGTTAGCAAAGAGGAAGACATTCGAGGCAGGGGTTGGCCGGAGGAGGCCACGGGCTGAGTTGGGGGGAGAGATATACAGGAAACCCCCTCCCCAGCTGGAAGCCAGCAGCGCAGGATAAAGGAAAGGGGGGGGGGCATTCAGAACGGGGTCAAGATGACCAGATGCACATGAGTGGGAACCAGGGTCATTCACAGCAATGAGCCAGTTTGGACCTGGTTATGATATGAGCGGAAAACATTCCTTTTTTAAAAGAAGAGGAGGTCACTTTAAAAAGGCAACAAAAGTTAAAAAAACCAAAAAAAAAAAAAAAAACCACCAAAAAACCAAACAAACCTTTTAGCCAACTCTTCCACCAGCACACATGCCTATGATGGATCATGGCATTCACATTGCGTTTAAATCAGAGCTGTCACCAGTCTTCCCCAAAGGCAAACCTCACAGAGAAGCAGAGAACTAGGCCAAGAAATTCCAACAGCCACAACAGAAACCATAGCTTCGGCTCAGAGCAGGAGCAAAATGTATCTTAGACAAATGCACACACACACACACATACACACAGACAAGAAAAAACAAAAGCCCAGAGGCAGGTTCTAAAAGTGGAGCTATTTTCAAAGAAAAGCCTTTTTTTTTTTAAACCCTACCGCATGAACCAACAAATTTCTGGCATTCATACATATTTAAACATTTAGCACTAATATTTGTACAGAAAAAAGTTAATAATACTAAAACATATGTTACTATGATTTCACGTTTCGCCTACGTCATATACTAATTTCCCCTTTCACATGCAGCTTTAATATCGTCCAAACAATGGCACAAATGAAGAAACAAAATCAACCGTCAAGTCCCCACGGCCCACCACCCCACCCCTACATTAAACTGTTCGGGACTCCTCCCCGCAGCCAAGCTGGAGGACCCACAGGAGCGGGGGGCTGACTTCTCCCCCAGCACAGGCTTCAAGGGGTCTGCACCCCTTCCTGTAAACGCAGCCAGGGGCCCACACACCCCCTGAGCCAAGGGAAGCCGCTCTCTGTGGGTTGCAAGCCAACCAGTTTTGCAGCAAAAGGAGGAAATCTTCATCAGGAGAGAGTAGGGAGGTGCGTGGTGGGGGTAAGGGGCAGGGAGGGCTCCTGGACGCATCGTATCCAAAGCCTCAGAATGAAATCTGCCTTCAGACCAAGAGAATTGGTGGGAAAACCTCAGGATGCAACTTAAAGCATTTGGAGAAACAAGGGAGAAAGAAATGCTTTTGTCTGCGCCAGGAACAGACTTCAGGCTACAACTGTCCTCCTCTCTCCTGCTCGGGCGGGGCCCGCTGCATCAACCCCAGGACAGCCACATAAAGGTGGGACCCCCCAGGGCGGTGATGCAAAGCCCCTCAGGTGAGTCCCAGGGGAGGCAGGTCCTGGGCTGGGTGGCCAAGCAGCTAAGTCCTCCGAAGAAGTTCCTACTGTTCTATACATCCAGAGCAGGCAGAGGTCTGGGGCAGTGTTGAAATGAATGGGACTTACTCCCTGGCTGAGGAACCAGTTCTAACTTGGTATCTAGGAGCCAAAGCCTGCTGAGTTCCGGTATAACAACACGATTCCCGCTGTTTCAATGCACTTTCCAGTGAGATGTCCAAACTCTTTCCCCACTTAGAAATCTGAACATCAACTCTGAACTCTCTGCATTTTAACTTTGCTTAGGAAAAGGTGGGGAGGAGGTGAAATATAAAAATATTCAAGCAGATTATTGTCTACATCCTAGGATGAATTCATTATTTGGCAAGATTGTTTTTCCTACATAATTATCACCTGAGTGCTTTTTTTTTTTTTAATTAGCTGTTTCACTTTTTGAAGTAAGAGCAAAGAATATACAGTTTACTTGAGTTATGCTGAAGTGACAACTTCATTTAAGAAAATATGTTTGACCCAAAACTCAGTGCAAGTGGCAAAGTTGACCTTGACTATACAGTATCCGCAAAAAAACAAAACAAAACAAAACAAAACCCATGATACTCAACTGGCACCATCTTAGAGTGCCCAAGTCAAATCAAACCAACAAGAAGTAAAAGGTCTGAAATAAAATGTCAAAGAAAGCTTCCAACACTGAATTCTGTCCATAAATAAGCACAACTTGAACTGTGAAGCAAGAAAAATGACCAGATTAACAGTTACAAACCGGTTCTAGCATCAGAGACAAAAGAGGAATGTTGGAACCTGTTTATAAACGAGAAACCAAGTTTCCAGTTTCAGGAGGAGAAAATTGAGGCATGCAGGACTTTTGCATATGGAGAGAGATAATATATTTCATATATATTATATATATACTATGTACAGTCTAGCTATAAAACTTTGATGTGTATAGAAGCTGTCTTCCATGAAAAAAGTTGAACATTCAGAAGAAATTCCTGAGATAGGCTTTGTGACATGGGCCACGGAGAAAAGAAATCCGCGGTTGGGTCCTAGAGGTGTTAGTCCATCCCTGTAAAGACTGAAATGAACCCACAGACAGACAGCTTTGCCACTGTCGTCTTCCCTTGCCTGAACAAGGGGTAGCACCATTGTGAGGGTAACTCTGTGTTGCTCCTGCTTGAAGGGAGGAGAGAAATACTAAGAAACAGTATTGCTGCTAAGACCGCTGTAGTGTGCACCAGATTCCTTCTCGGTTCTTCCAGACGACAGACGAACAGCACTGCAGGCTGACCCAGGGACAGCTGTGTGGGAGGGGGCTGAGAACTCGCAGGCAGGCCGTCACTGGGGGTAATCCTTCCTGGGTTGTTCATCCGTTGTACACTTATCAGTCATTTCCTGGCAGAAGTCCACGGTCACCGTTTGGCTCCTAGGCTCCAGGGGAGGCCCTCGCTCAGAGAAGGCCCCGGGGTCAGTGCCCTCCAGCCTCCGAGCAGAAGTACAGTTCTCCGAGGCGCTGCCGGGGGCCCAGGGCGGGCCGGGGGCCGCTGCCCCCTGCTCCAAGCAGCAGGGCGCGCTCTCCCCCGCCGCGCACTGCTCCACGCCCAGGGGCGCGGGGTCAATACTGGGGGCTGTGGGGAGACCCAGGGGTCTGAGGACGGGGCAGCACCGATGCAGGGCCTGGATCTGCTCGGGGCTCTGGATGTCTCGGCAGACTTCCTGGGAGAGGCACGAAAAGTTGTCTAGCAGCTCCCCCATGCACGCTTTCAGCTGATTCCTCTCTGACAGCAGCTTCTCCTTCTCACACACCTGGAGGAGACGGGAAAAGAGGAGACCTGAGCCAGCCCGAACGGGAGCAGCCAAGGCCCTGTGTTCTTGGGGGGGGGGTCCTGCTTCAGGTTTCCGCGTCCTACATTAGAGTGTAACTCAAGAAGGACTGGGGCTTCCCCAGTGCCCCAGTGGTAAAGAAGCTGCCTGCAAGGCAGGAGCCACTGGAGACGTGGGTTCGAGCCCTACGTCAGGAAGATCCCCTGCAGGAGGGCAGTGCAACCCACTCTAGCATTCTCGCCTGGACGATCCCGTGGACAGAGGAGCCGGTGCGCTGCAATCCACGGGGCTGCAGAGTTGGACATGACTGAAGCAACTTGCATGCATGCATTCATGAATGACTAGGTCAGAATTAAGTTTCTTAAGGTCTAGTCTTAAGTTTCTAAGACTAGAAACTTAAAAGCCCCCTATCCAGGGAGCCAGGACCCATATTTTCGGCGTCTCCCCTCTGAGCAGCCCACAGAGATGTGCCAGCATCCCTGACACCTTCCCTGCGGCAGCTCTTCATCCTTCTCTGAGGCCTGGCCAAGAAAGTGAAAGTTTCTCAGTCTTATCCAGCTCTTTGTGACCCCATGGGCTATATATATATAGTCCATGGAATTCTCCAGGCCAGAGCACTGGAGTGGTGGCCTTTCCCTTCTGCAGGGGATCTTCCCGACCCAGGGACTGAACCCAGGTCTCCCCCACTGCAGGCAGATTCCTTATCAGCTGAACCACCAGGGAAGCCCCCGGTCAGGAGACCGGCAAAGTCTCCACCCACCGGAAAACTGGAGACAATCAAGATTGCAGTTTCCTGGCATTTGGGTTTTGAAGAGAATCAACTAGAAAACTCTCAGTTCCCAACCTTATAGTTGAAAATCTCCCTCAGATATATTAGGGTTTGATTTCTGAAGGTCGAAAATAACTGACCAATTCCAACTATAAGACATTCTGTAAAAAGGCAAAGCTACAGACACACAAAAAGATCAGTGTCTGCCAGCGGCTGGGGTTGGGGAGGGAGGTAAGAATAACTGAAACACAGAGGATTTTTAGGGCATGCAACTACTCGACGCCACTGTCGCAGCGATCACATGTCATTACACATTTGTCCAAACCCGCAGAACGCACACCAAGAGTGAGCCCTACGGTAAATTATGGACCCTGAGTGATTACAATTTATCAACACAGACTCACCCCCTGAAACAAAGACACCGCTCTGAGAAGATGGTGAGTGAGCAGAAGGAAGGGGCAGGTGGGAACTCTTATTTTCCTTTCAATTTTTCTGTGAACCTAAAACTTCTCTAGAAAAGCAAGTCTATTAAAAAAAAAAAAAAACACCATGAAAATTGCAAAAAAAATTCAACCACTGCAGTTTTTTATGGTTCATCCTATATCAGCATGCTCTTGGCCTCTGCAGCCGACGGACTGAACACAATGGGTCCTCTTAGGATGTCTGAGGACTGTGTAGTGAGTCTCAAGTACCCAGTCTCTCTGGACATGGAAAGTGCTCACAGAGGGGTAAGAGAGGCTGAGTGTACTAGCCCAGGGTTCTGAGATGTTCTCCTTGGAGAAAACGCCATATGGACTTCAGCGTTACTAAAACTCATCACCCTATAAGAGAGGTGAATGTGGTCATAACTATCAGTGTAAGGACAGAACATAAGGAATTTCCCTGAGACGCACAGCTGTGAATGGATGGAGAAACTGGACGTTTGAAGGGCTGTGAAGTGAGTCCTGACCCTTTGCAAGGGTATGCAGAGAGCTGACGAGTGGATGAGAGAGGATGGGAAAGAGAGAAGAGGGAAGAGGGCAGAGAGAGACGGAGATTGAGCGAGAGAGAGCGAGGCAAACACACGACCACAGGGTCTCCTACCCAGGAGCTGCACGTGCTGAAGCGCGAATGCAATCTGGCAGGCAGTGTGGGCATGTGTGTTGGAGATAGAGATTTACACGGGGAAAGGGCACCTGCTAAAATATTTATAAATTTATCAAGAAAACGTGCTTTAGAGATGAAAAATAAACAGATGTACAAGTGCAACTGAGAGAGAAATACATTGTGCGAGTTTGCAAGAGCAGAGTGCGTGCCTCACGGGAGACCGGTGGGAGCGAGCGGTGGGACCAGCCTGTGGACACCGCCCCCAGGACTGGTGGAAGTGCAGCGACGGAATAAAACCCACCGGAGGGCTCCCGAGGAAAGGCCATCTCACACCAGGGGCTGTGCAACTTGGCCCTCCTTCCCCGGACCCGCAACCCAGTAAACTGAGAGGCAACACCGCGGCCCTGGGGAGGAACTCGGTCTCAATTCTGCCACATCTTCTTGGCCAAGTCACCTACCCTCCAGGCCCACCGACCTGCAACGTGTCCTGGGCCGCTTTCTAGAAGGGAGAAAATGCTGCAATTGGCAGTGTTTGGGCTCTCTGCAGGAAAGGCCGTACAAATCCAGGCCTCGGTTAAGAGCAGGATGCTTTAAGCCACAGGTGCACTGTGGGTGAGCACCTGACACTCACATTCCGCGGGGAAGGTAGCACATTATTCAAGGGGATTCCAAAACGGCCGGGGGAGAACTAGGAGATGCCTCCGGTTTCAGCTGAGCGATATCAGCAAAGAGCTTTAAGTTTCTGCCGGGTGTGTGGCTTAGACGTTTTCAATTTGTTCCGCACGACACAGGGACACAGAGGAGAGAGCTAATTACAAAAAGTCAGGCATTTTTCAAACATGGGTGATTAGATTTGTTCCTGTACCTGGAGAAGAGCGCAGGGCCAGAATTACCATAGGCATATGCTTAAGGCTCGATGGCTTATCCCCTGCAGGCCCAGCCTCGCCTGAGTACCCAACTAAGCCAAGCAGGCTTCCAGAAGACCCACACTCACCAGCAGCGGTATCTGGCTTCCTGATGTCGGCTTAAATTAAACACTTTTGCTGCCGTTGTCACCTGTGTGTGCTCAGTTGTTCAGTTGTGTCCAACTCTTTGGGACCCCATGGATTGTAGCCCGCCAGGCTCCTCTGCCCATGGGATTCTCCAGGCAAGAATACTGGAGTGGGTTGCCATGCCCTCCCTCCTCCAGGGGATCTTTCCGGCCCAGGAATCGAATCTGCATTTCTGACATCTCCTGCATTGGCAGGAGGGTTCTTTACCACTAACGCCGCCTGGGAAGCCTCGTCGTTGTTGTTAGAATATTAGAGAAAAATTTGAAAAAAGAAGGAATTTTCAGTCCCAGGACTCAGTCACCATGTCCAATACATTTGAGGGCAGCAGACATTTCCTGAAAGGCTTCAGGGGCTTGCACTGGGGATTCAGAGATCATCAAGACTGTCCTGGTCATGAGGGATCTACAGTCTAGGGCTGGGATTGAGGAGACAGACAGATACACAGATAATCAAGACTAATGTGGTAAGTACAAAGTCAGACATCAGAAACGGCTCTGAGGACAGAGACTCAGCCTCACCAGAGACTCAGGAAAGGGGCTTCTAGGAGGAGACAGCAACCTGACTCTTAAGGAACAAAAGACACATAAAAAAACAGTTGAGGACTGTTCCAGGTAGAGGAGACGCAGAAGAGGCAGGAACACAGAGGTGGGAACAGCAGGAGCTGGGGCTGGGGGAAATGCACCCCGTTTGATTTTACTGGGGGTCCAGTTCCAGGGAGGGAATGGAAGGTGACGCCAGAGGGGAAGACTGAGTCACGGACAGCATAGCGCATCTTGTTGAGGAACCTGGCCTTTATCATGTAGGTGATGGCAGCCGCTGAACATGGGTAAATCTTCCCTGCTTGGTGGGTGATAATTAGATTAAAAAGAAAACAAAACATGACGTCCAGGACTATCTTGAGAACAGGTAACATTAAAAAATTTTTCTTTAGTTTTTTAATTGCTTTACAATCCTGTGTGAGTTTCTGCTGCAAAGCAACGTGAATCAGCTACACGTATACATATATCCTATCCCTTTGAGCCTCATTCCCGCCCCCCCACTCCCATCTTACCCATGTGGGTCGTCACAGACCCCTGAGCTGAGCTCCCAGTTCCATTCAGCAGCCTCCCACTAGCTGTCTATGTTACACATGGTCCTGTGTATATGTAAGCGCTATTCTCTTGGTTCATCCCACCCTCTCCTCCCACTGTTTCCATAAGTCCAGACAACAAGCAACATTTATTCAAAGTTTCTCAAGTGAGCCTTAGGAAGCATCATTATGAACAAAGCTAGTGGAGGTGATGGAATTCCAGTTGAGATATTTCAGATCCTCAAAGATGATGCTGTGAAAGTGCTGCACTCAATATGCCAGCAAATTTGGAAAACTCAGCAGTGGCCACAAGACTGGAAAAGGTCAGTTTTCATTCCAATGCCAAAGAAAGGCAATGCCAAAGAATGCTCAAACTACCACACAATTGCACTCATCTCACATCCTAGCAAAGTAATGCTCAAAATTGTCCAAGCCAGGCTTCAACAGTACATGAACTGTGAACTCCAGATGTTCAAGCTGGATTTAGAAAAGGCAGAGGAACTGGAGATCAAACTGCCAACATCCACTGGATCACCGAAAAAGCAACAGAATTCCAGAAAAACATCTACTTCTGCTTTATTGACTATGCCAAAGCCTTTGACTGTGTGGATCACAACAAACTGTGGAAAATTCTGAAAGAGATGGGAATACCAGACCACCTGACCTGCCTCCTGAGAAATCTAAATCTGTATGCAGGTCAAGAAGCAACAGTTAGAACTGGACATGGAACAACAGATTGATTCCAAATTGGGAAAGGAGTATAGTACGTCAAGGCTGTATATTGTCACCCTGCTTATTTAACTTATATGCAGAGTACATCACGAAAAATACTGAACTAGATGAAGCACAAGCTGGAATCAAGATTGCCGGGAGAAATATCAATAACCTCAGATATGCAGATGACACCACCCTTATGGCAGAAAGTGAAGAACAACTAAAGAGCCTCTTGATGAAAGTGAAAGAGGAGAGTGAAAAAGTTGACTTAAAACTCAACATTCAGAAAGTTAAGATCATGGCATTTGGTCCCATCAGTTCATGGCAAATAGACGGGTAAACAATGGCAACAGTGACAGACTTTATTTTCTGGGGCTCCAAAATCACTGCAGATGGTGACTGCAGCCATGAAATTAAAAGATGCTTACTCCTTGGAAGAAAAGTTATGACGAACCTAGACAGCATATTAAAAAGCAGAGAAGTTACTTTGGCGACAAAGGTCCATCTAGTCAAAGCTATTTTTTTTCCAGTAGTCATGTATGGATGTGAGAGTTGGACTATAAAGAAAGCTGAGTGCCGAAGAATTGATGCTTTTGAACTGTGGTGTTGGAGAAGACTCTTGAGAGGCCCTTGGACTGCAAGGAGATCCAACTAGTCCATCCTAAAGGAGATCAGTCCTGAATATTCACTGGAAGGACTGATGCTGAAGCTGAAACTCCAATACTTTGGCCACCTGATGCAAAGAACTAACTGATTGGAAAAGACCCTGATGCTGGGAAAGATTGAAGGTGGGAGGAGAAGGGGACAACAGAGGATGAGATGGCTGGATGGCATCACCAACTCGATGGACATAAGTTTGAGTAAGCTCCAGGAGTTGGTGATAGACAGGGAAGCCTGGCATACTGCAGTCCATGGGGTCACAAAGAGTCAGACATGACTGAGTGACTGAACTGAATTGAACCTGCACTCTCAAATGTCTCATCTTGCTCTGAGGTTCTCGTCAGGACACTGGCCTACCATGAGGCAAAGGACCGTCACATGTAGCCTGAGGACCCACACTCAGGTCCTGCCCACAGTGCGTGGCCTCCCTCTGCTTCAGGCCGCCACAGATACGGCTCCTGGGATGACTTTCTAGGGTTGGGCCAGCACGAAGGATGCACTGAATGAGGCCGTACCGACTGCTTTCAAGAGTACAATCAGGAGCCAGAGGCCACCTGGATTTACTTTCTGTAAACTACCACACAATTGCACTCATCTCACATCCTAGCAAAGTAATGCTCAAAATTCTCCAAGCCAGGCTTAAGGCTGCTGATTCAGAAGGGAATGCAGACTTCTGAGTGAGGCGGAGGCTTCAAAGATCAGAGATGAGTCCCAGAGACAGAAGACTCCCGGGCACCGGAAGAGGTGATGACCACTTTGAGGCAGAAGGTGCAGAATTCAGGACCCCAGGGCTGCGGAGGGGCTTCAGGAGGTCAGGTGGCTGAGCCGCCCTGGTGGCAGGCTGGCATCCTGCCCCTAACCTACCCCTCCGTGGGAGGCAGGAGAAAGCAGGGCAACAACAAGATTTGGGATCAGACAACCAGGCTTGCATTCAAGCTCCATCACAAGGTGGGGAGTTACCGAAGCTCTCTGCACTCTGGTTTCCTCTTCTGTGAATGGAGATAAAGTAGTACCTAAATCATAGGGCTGATGTGAGGATTACATGTGACCAGCTACAGAAAGAGACCAGAAAAATACCTGGTCCACATACGCAGCACTAAATGTTAGCTCTCGGCTCACGCTGAATGGAAAATAAGAAGAATTATCTCTACGGGAGAGAAGGAATGAGAGTTTCAGATTAGCAGAGGCAAAGTATTATACATAGGATGGATGAACAACGGGGTCCTAGTATATAGCACAGAGAACTACGTTCAATATCCTATGACAAACCATAATGGAAAAGAATGTGAAAAACTATATATAACCGAGTCACTTTGCTGTGCAAAGAAACTAACACAACGTTATAAATCAATTAGACTTCAAAAAAAAAATCACCTCTATGCGAATGTGAAAGTCAAAGTCTTCAGTCTTGTCCGACTCTCTGTGACCCCATGGAGCACACAGCCCATGGCACTCTCCAGGCCAGGGTACTGGAGTGGGCATCCCTTCCCTTCTGTAGGTGATGTCCCCAACACAGGGCTCGAACGTGTTGCAGGAAGATTCTTTACCGGCTGAGCCACCAGGGAAGGCTGGTGGTTTAAGCACACCCAGGGACGACTGCCCCTGTGATCTATACAATGGCTAAGATATAAAACACGGACACACAATCACACAGCCTCACATATGTTACAGATGTAAAGCTATTATTTCTTGTTAAGAACGCCTTTAAAAATCAATGTGGATGTCCCTGAATGGTGGCCCTTCTGTCTGTCTGGCCTTTGCTACTGAAACTCTGCATCAGTCTTGATCATTCCAGGTTGCTGACAGCAAAGGGCAGGCCGACTCACCAGCTTGCGGATCTCACATTCCAAGTTCTGAATACAGTCCAGCTTCCTCTTGCGGCAGCGCTGGGCGGCGATGCGGTTCTTGCTGCGCCGGCGGACGTCGTGAATAAACTCTAACTGCTCCGAAGTCAGCTTGTGCATCTTGATCATCATCTGGAAGTCATTCCTCGGAAGGTCTGTGATTTGATCGACAGGAAATGGAAGTTTGACCTGCAACCAATAACAGAACACGATTATGGCAGCTGGATTTTATCGTTTTCATTCTGGCGAGTGGAACATCACAAAATGGTAAAATCTCCTTTTTAATGATGACCAAGTACTATGAAGACGACTGAAGCAAGCAGTGGTGATTCTTTCCTGTTTCAAATATAAACAAGACGAAACAGACAGTCAAACAGAATGTGAGCACACATATTATGGTGTGGTTATCATTCCTCAGATCTCAGAAGCAAACAGCATGGACACAATGGAAAATGTATACACTGTCACGGCCATAGCACTTTTGTAAGCAGGACTGTACAATTAGTTGAAACCCACTCCCACTGAGCCTCAACTCAGTGAAGTAACACTTTATAGACAGACATCACTGAGGAATCACCTAAAACACTTGAATGAAGAGAGCCCGTACACCTTGGAGATGCTGGCAAGATGCAACAGTCGGTGTGATTTGCAGTTAGAGCAGCGTAAGGGATACGGATATGGGGAGAGGTGGCAAGGCTACATCATTGTCATCTACGAGTTAGAACTGGCTTTCGTTCCTTCCTGCCCGACATGAGACCTCAGGCTGGTCACTGTACTTTTCTGAGCCTCAGTTTCCTCATCTGCAAAATGGGACATGCTTTTCAGTTGCACAGTGCTATTATATACCCATGAGGCACTATGGATTTAGGGAAAATAAAATGGCCCACTCTCTCACATTTTCTTTTACAATGTGATGCTGACCTTCCTCTGTCAAAAGGTGGGATGCATGCGCCTGCCTTTTGGCCAATACAGTGAAGTGGGAGTAATCCATGCAACTTCTGAGGTGACATCATAAAAGCTGTACGGTATCTTCTTAGGTCTCTTAGGTCAGGGCCAGCCTCCAGGGTGTGGACCAGTACCTCCTGACAGATCAGCGGCAGCATTTGATTAGAAATAAAAGGCATACTAAATGTAATGCGCTTGAATCATCCAGAAACCATCTTCCTCACAATCAGTCTGTGGAAAGACTGTCTTCCACAAAACTCGTCCCTGGTGCCAAAAAGGTTGGGGACCGCTATCTAAGATTGTGCTCTCTTCAGGACAGCTTCTGGAGAGGCGCAGGTGGAGAAGAACCAAGGTCTCCAGCCAACAACCAGCATCACCTCATCAGTCCCATGAATGAGCCACCTTGGATGAGGATCCTCCAGGCCCAGGCAAACCTCCAGAGGTTGCCTCCTGCCAACATCTGACTTAAACCCCATGAGACATTCTGAGCCAGGCGTGCTCAGAGCAGCCACTTCCTAATTCCAGACCCACAGAAGCAATGAGAGACGTTAAGTGATTGTTTGAAGCTACAAAGTTTTGGGGTGATTCGTTGCATGGGTGCGTGCTAAGTCACTTCAGCTGTGTCCGACTCTTCTACCCTATGGACCACAGACCACCAGGCTTCTCTGTCCACGGGATTCTCCCAGCAGGAATACTGGAGAGGGTCGCCATGCTCTCCTCCAGGGGATCTTCCCCACCTGGGGATCCCCTGCATCTCTCCCATCTCCTGCACTGGCAGGCAGGTTCTTTACCACCAGTGCCGCCTGTCTGTAGGCTGCTACCTGGGATGCCCTGTTACACAGCAACAAATAACCGAGGCAGATACTGTTTTCAGCAAGAGTCTCACTTTCAAATTCTTGCAAATCGAGGGAAAGGGTGAGCATCCTCCAAAGAAAGAACACTAGTCATTTCAGAGATGGATCTGTGTCCTGATATTCTGCTAAATGCTTCTTTACAACCCTGTGGCGGTTTGAAGTGTTTCTTAGAAAAGGAACCAACGTTCTCTTGAGCTTCCTCAGCACCCACAGGACAGAGAACACAGACCTGCACCTTCCAACAGTCTGCCATGCCTCCTTCAGGACTCCCTATGAGGCAGAGACTTCAGGAGTCAGCTCTGGTCCCGTCCAGAAGCCTCTGGATGTGGAAGGTTGAGTGTTGCTTGGCCAAGACACGGTGTTTCCCAGCGCAGGGGCTGAGCGCCTGCTTAACGCGAGCATCTGCTTTGGATATACCAGCAGATGGCGGTACAAACCTAAACGTCGCTCAGGCACCGGCCCAGCGCTGTCCAATGCAAACAACGCCAGCTGCCCGTGGGGTTCTTGCGCCTTCTAGGAGCCACGTTAAAGCAAGTGAAAAGAAATAGGTGCCACTGATTTTAATAACATATTGAACAGGACCCAATGTAGCTGCAATATTATCAACAGGAATCAGCATGAAACTAATGAGGTATTTCACTTTGGGGGGGATACCACGTTTTCAAACGCTGAGGCGTGTTTTACACTTGGGTGTGCCTCGCCATGCAGACCAGCCTCATTTCCAGGGCTCAGCAGCCACGTGCGGCGCGTGCCTCCGGTACTGCACGTTGGAGCGTCAGCGGACGGAACAAGTCGACTGGAGTGAACTTGGATAACCAGAGGGACAGACATGCTGTTCTGGGCTTAATGGATCAAAATCCTTTTGGTGAAGAAATGGCCCTTAGCATTCAGAACCTACAAGGTTATGTCTGGGTCGTTCAGGGGAATGAGGGGAAGATCTTTCATCCTGAGCTCAGGCTTTTGCTTTGGTTGCATCAGAGGCAGGCAGACCCCGAGTGAGTCTGGACATTTGTGGTTACTTAATCCCCTGGCACAAAGGCAATCCTTCTAAATGATCATCTGCCTTCCTGTGGCTGGGTGTGATGGCTCAGTCAGGTTACTTCATAGCTCTGAGCCTGTGAGACGTGGCATTTGCTGAATGCTCCCAATGGGTGCTCTGATCGAACTTCCGTAGGGCGACCTCTGCCCCACGACACCTGTCCGATGCTGGCTCGGGAGGGCAGAAATCACCACATGCCCACGAAGCACCAGCGGCTCGGCCCTGCTCCGGCTGCTAATAACTGGCGGTCAGCACAAACAGCTCCTTGTCACGGGCCCGGCAAAGGGCTCTGTCCCCGGGCTGTGTCTGCGCAGGGCTTCGAATGATATGAAAGAATGCTTGATGTCCCTTTTCTACGCTTGGATAACAAACAGACTCAGATCCTGGACAGCACCTACGCAGCGCAGAGGCCTGTCTGTCGGCCACACGGAGGACCCCACACCAGGCAGCAGGCGTGCGTTCACAGCGGGGCTGACAAGGCTTTGGGCCTCACGGCGCCCCCCGCCGCTGACGACAAAGCAATTCTGCCGATGCTCCACACACTGCTTGCTTATTTTCAGACAGAATATATACCTATGGCTCAGGCCGCAGGAAAGTCACAGGCCTTCTAAACCACGGGCTACTGTACTTAACACTCTCTAGACAGCCAATATATATAAAAAAACACTATGGTAACAGCACCGAGCTTGACAGTAAAGAGGAAAAATCAACAATGCTGGTTTCAAAGTCCTTGACGCGAAAGGCCACGTAACTTTTCAGCGGAGCTGTTGCAATGCAAGCTGCTTTACGAAGAGGTCGAAGGGAAACTGTCCACCATAGACTTTCTTCCATGTGAAACCCCCCCCGCCCCAGGCCCAACCACTCTGGTGTCTTTCTAAAGTGTGCTGCGACCCCTAGAGAAAGGGGTGGCTTACCCCAGCTACCAAAGGGAAGGCCTGACGTTGTTCTTGGAAAGGCGTGGCAGAAACCTCACCACAGCTCTTCGCTAATTTCAGGGTAGGAGGTTCCAAACTGACTGGCATCTTCCCTGGGGATAAATGTCAGCCACAGACCCACTGAGGGGCTGGGGGAACGTCCCTTTCCCAGGCTGGCAAGCACCCACCTATTCCCCAGATGGGCTCAAAAATCAGCGAAAGTGACTTGGCCTTGGACACCGAGAAGGCCAAGGCCCTCCTGCCTATCTCCCAGCAAACTTTTCCAACCCAAATAGACCCAGTAGGACTTCACATCTCATTTACTGTCCCTCCACCCACTGATTCCTCCAGGATTTCACTTCTTGGCGGTGACTTAGTTTTCATGTCCCAGACCCTCATAAACAGTGAGGGGACAGAATGCAAAGTCCAGCGAACCAGCAGCACCACCTGTTGAGTGGCCAGCCTGCAGCCACATTCAGTGATCAGTCATGCATGAGGCTCAGCACAGAGGCTCAAAGTGGACCAGGCTGTTTAGAAGGGTGGGGGCCCAGGGGATCTGGGGGGCCCATGGTCTCTTTGGACAGGTGGTGCCCCAGCTTGGGTTCTCTGTGGAGACTCACTCTGACTGTCAGAGGCATCTCGGCTTGTCTCATCCTGTAAGGACCACGGTGGAGGATGTTTTCACCTGGGACCCACTCTGGGCTGGGTCAGTAATAACCAGAGGCGGGGATTTCACTCCTGGGGGCTCCAGCTCTGGAGCCGATGGTGAAATGAGTGGCCCCCTGCAGTGCAGGTAACCTCTGGCCCCAAGGGCTGACAAAAAGTGGGAAGAGGCCGTGACATTTGGACAGTGAATGAAGCTTAAATATTCCTCCTCCAGGGCCTGACCATGGGATGCTGCCGGCTAGACCCCCGGGGGCGGGCGCTTCTTTCTCACCAGACAGAAATCAGCTGTTCCCTTTCTCTCTCCTGCCAACACCTACCCTGGTTCTACCGCCCAAACCACATCGCTTCTCTTCCAGTGAAACAAAAATATCATTTAAGAACTGTATGAGAAATATAACTTCTAGCAGCAAATTCAGTTACGAGGCCAAAGAAGAGAAAAGAATTCCCACTCCCAAACACCAACTCTGCTCGGCCTCCCTGTGACCTTTGCTGCCTCTGCACGCTTGTTACAGGCTGGTGATGAGCCTCTCAATACATATCTCACTTGCCTGATGACTCTGGTGAGCTGCACGGGGGCTACAGACAGAGACGCAAAGGTTGCAGAAAAAGGCGAAAAGAAGCACCTCTTTCGCCTAGAGATCCCAACTAGAAGCACCAGCCCCTGGGGTCAAGCTTCAATCCTGTCTCGTTTCTTGGTTTCACTATCAGATGCTGAGCAGAAGCTACAGGAATTGGATCCTCTTAGCAGTACCCTGAGGATCTTCTCCAAAACCTGTAACATTTATGCTCTTTAAAAGAAAACCAACTTTCTAGCTGTGCCGCGGGGCATGTGAGACACAGTTCTCTGACCAGGGGTCAAACCCACAACCCCCTGCATGGAAGCTCAGAGTCGTAACCACTGAACCTCCAGGAAGTCCCTAACGCTAATTCTCTCCCAAATCCCTCAGATCCCTGTGAGCTGTTTGGGGATGAAGCAAAATGCCCTCTGGGCTGACGATTCCAGTCCTCTTCGAATGGGGACAGCCAGCTTTGAGCCGGGCAGATGCCAAAGACAAAACCTCCTCTGCCAGAGACAAGCTTCTCACACAACTGTCCTCCTAACCTCTGATCTTGCAGTCCAGTTTCTGGAACAAACACAGGACATCTAGAATTTAGTTGTGATGCTACAATTCCTGAGCCCTGTGATCCCAGGTGAGTCTTTTCCTTCTCGGTCCTGAAGTTCTTTGAGGATCTGGGAGTCGGAGGGATTCAACATCTGCCCTACTTAGCTGACAGGGTTGCCATGAGGAAAAAATAGGCTAACAGATGGAGAAAGCGCTTTGAAAAGTCTGAATTGCCTGGTAATTGTGAAGGGTTACTAATGTTGGCAGTAGGAGCCGAAGTAGTAGCGTTAGTGTTTCAGTTCGTCCACCATCTTTCTTTGTCAAATAGCTTCTTCTCTGGGTCACAGGGTGTGCTCTGGAGTTCCAGATGCTAAGAGTCTTTCTAGACAACATGAAAACATTGTTTTCATTAGAGATGTGGCTGACGTCCACGCTGCCCAGAATGGTTTTCTTTTTATTAAGCAGACCAACTATAGTCACTTTTAAAAAGATCCCTGATTCAACAAGCCACAAAAACGACTGTAAAACTTTTATATCCGACATATGTCTGGAAGTCAACATCTGGGTGGAAGAGTTAAGAGTCAGACATGGCTTTTCTATAACATTTCAGGGTTTGTTCTGGACCTTACTCCTCCCTGCCCTCACATCATCCACAAGCACACACATACACGCAGCACCCTCATACGCTTTTACCACTCTTGGTTTGAAAGGTGTTAATAAAACAAATGCAACTGATCAATGCCTTTGACTATGCAAATACACTGTCTTCCTGCTGTTTCTTTATTAAAATCTACAGTTAATGCTTGTGGTACAAAACTATTCACTAAGACTCTTACTACTTGGCACATGCTTGTGACTTTTCAATAATTTTCAAATTCTAAAAGCAAACCTGTAAACCACAATGAGGTACCATACCACTAGAACAACTATAAAACAAGGACAATAACAAATGTTGATGATGGTGCAGAGAAACTGGATTCCTCATACAAGGCTGGTGGGAATATAAAATAGCTCAGTTACCTTGGAAAACAGCCCAGTAGTTCCTCAAAAGGCTAAACTTAAGAGTTATTATATGACTTAGCAATTTCACTCCTTGGTATATAACGAGGAGAACTGAAAATATATGTCTACAAAAAACCTGAACACAAATACTCTTTGTGGCATAATCAGTAACAGCCTCAAAATGGAAATAACCCAGCATCCCCCAACCAATGAATGGATCAACAAAATTAGTGTATCTACACAGTGGAATATTATTCAGCAATAAAAAGGAGTGAAGAACAAATATATGATAACGTGCCAGGTGGATACAGTGATAGCAAGAAAGAACTTAGAAAACATGCTAAGGGATGAAGCCAGACCCCAAAGCCCACATGGCTAGATTTTACTGAAAAGAAATGTCTGGCATAGGCAAATCTACTGGAGACAAAGGTATATTAGTAATTTCTTGGGTTAAGGGAAGAGGGGAATGAGAAGTGACTGCTACTGGATACTGTATTGCTTTTTTTGAGGTGATGAAAATATTCTGGGATTAGACACTGTAATGGTCATACAACTTTATGAATCATTAAAAAATCAGTCAACTGTTCACATTAACAGAGTGAATTTTATGGTATATCAATTGTATTTTAATTAAAAAAAACTGTGATATACGTGCACAGAAATCAAACATTATAGGAATACACAGAAATAAATCTTTCTCTATATTCCCTCTCTCCAAGTTTGCCTCCCATTTCACTTTATTATCTATACTGCTTTTATTGTTTATAATATGTTTATTTATAAAGTAAACTAGGACCATGTTATCTACACTGTTTGTTACTTTTTTCACTTTATATGACCTATTCATTTTTTCATAATTGGAAGTAAGAAAAAAAATTCCCATGTTGACTTTTTAGGTATGAAGGCATGAAGGCATGAAGAAACATAATAATCACTTGATTACATAAAACTTAAATTTTTTTAAATGGAAAAATATACTATAGAAATAAGACTAGGAGAAATAAAAATTTTAAAAAATAACATAAAGAATTCAAGAAACTTAATGATGAAGGTCATGGTTCTGAAACGACTTGACAATTATCAGACCTAATCTGTAATTATTTTTCAAGATTTGTGCTTGTGCTCAATCGCTCAGGTGTGCCCGACTCTTTGCGACCCCGTGGACTGTAGCCCACCAGGCTCCTCTGTCCATGGGACTTTCAAGGCAAGAATACTGAAGTAGGTTGCCAGTTCCTTCTCCAGGGGATCTTTCTACCCAGGAATCAAACCTGAGTCTCCTGCAAATCTCCATGTATATGAACAATTTTTATTTTATGATAAATAAAGATCAAAAATTTAGTTAAAAAAACAGACTAGGAGAGGATACAGGCAACATGTATAAGAAAGGATTAATAGTCTTAAGTTAAGGATTCTATAAACTCATTAAAGTCAAACACCCCCCCTACACACACAAATGGACAAATGGCAAGTCCAGGAAAGAAAATACAAACGATGAAGACATATAAGAAAAATATCAACTGCATTAGAAGTCATCATGTCCTGTCCATCAGACTGTAAAAGGACTGGTGACCGCTACATCTGGCAAGAACAGGGGGCAATGGACACACTCGTACTTTCTGCTGGAGGATGTGTGAATTGCTACAACCTTTTGAGAAAGTAAACAGGTAGTAGTTAACAAATGAGTATAACCTTTAACCCACTCATGGAACTTTAACTTTAACAAAAATAAAAGCATCACCACTAAATAAATATGTTCACAAGCAGGTTTATTGCAGCAATGTTTGTTAAGAGGGAAATACAGGAAATGGAAATGTCTGTTGAGAGGTGATCACTGAGTCAGCTGTGATGTATAGGAACCAAGAATATTAAAGAAGCTTGTGTTAACCCTACACAATTGACCTAGGGGCATGTACGCAACAGACAGCTGTGTGCAAAAAGCAAGTTGCTTAGTAATTAAATGTGTGTTATGCAGTGCTTAGTCACTCAGTTGTGTCCAACTCTTTGCAACCTCATGGACTGTAGCCCACCAGGTTCCTCTAAATGCTATTAAAATAAAGCCCAAACCCATAGACATGTGACTATGTTTATATATTATTGTAGGCACAGAGAAAGCCTGATAAATTTGGTACACTAGGGGCTTGGTATGTTCTGCTTGATTATTTTAAAAAAGGAACTTCAAAAAGATGGTTGTTGATAAAGGACAATATTGTGCTTAATTAACGTTTCCTTGAAGCTGGGGAATGCTTAGGATGAGAAGTCAATGTTGATGAGATGGGAGGGTAAAGACAGTGTAACTAGAAATCAGAATATTATGTTCACTTGGAAAAGAAGTCACTAGGAACCTTACATGAGAGCAGATCAGGGCAGAATCAGCCCAAGAGATGCTGGCTTCTGAATCATTTATGATTCACCCTGTGAAGGGTTTGCCTTCAGTGTTACCGCTGGAGACCACACTTGCACTGGGGTCAAAGAAACTCCCCAAAGCAAATGATTAGCTCAAAGAGGAGCAGTCATGCTCAGTTCCTGAGACAGTTCTGGGAAAACCTAATCTCTTCTACTTTAGGAAAATGAAAAGGTTAAATTGGGAAAACCCTAACTTTACTATAACAATTCTACCTAAAACTGGACTGCTGAGAGGGGCTTAATGTGACTCCTGAAATGGCACAGAAATTTGGAAAATACCTTTTGAGACTGTTCAGGAACGTAAAGAATAGATTCATTTTTTAAAAGTGAAAATAAAAATATTTTTGAAAATAGTGTATATTTTTTGAGGGGAGATCAGTCCTGTTCATGACTACTGTGTAGGCTGAATAATTCCTCCATTTCACTGATTCATTTAAAGCTGAAAAGTTATAAGGACTTCTCTGATGGCCCAGTGGTTAGGAATCTACCTTCTGATGCAGGGAAACTGGGTTCAATTCCTGGTTGGCAAACCAAATCCCACATGCCTCGGGGCAACTGAGCCTGTGCGCCCCAACCAGAGAGAAGTTCGTCCACCGCAATGATGAAGATCCCACATGCCACATCTAAGACTCAGTGAAGCCAAAACAATACAAACCCTGCAAAGTTCTAAGACAGACAAGTGATAAAGCCTCAACATAGGAAAGATAACCTGTGCCCTTGGTGGCATTCAGTTTCAAGAACTGACTTCAAGTTCTCTTTGGGGATGTAAGAGAAATAAAAGGAGATTTTTCTGCAACTGACAGGTCCTTGGACATATGCAGCTATCATGAACACACACCCCTTTTAGTTAATGGTGGGGCTCCTCTTAAGAGAGAGACAAAAAGAAAGAAAGAAAGACAGAGACATTTGTCTTTTTCGAGAGATATGTATCCTGAGAGAGAGAAATCATTATGCCAATGGACTCGGTGACTGGGCTTCTGAATCAGGAATGCTTATGAATAATTTCAAGGGAAAAAAAAAAGAAAGCCTCCTAAAAGTTGCGATCAGAGAGAAAGAAGTGAGTGAAGAGAGAGAGAGAAGACAAACTTTAACTGTTCTCACCAGACCTCCACCTTCTCAGGTGACGGACGCAGATGTGGCTCTGGCTTGGGACACAGAGCCCAACCGTCCATTCCAAGCCCTGGGGGATACAGTGTACTCAAGCGGTTTCCCATTCGAAGTTTCTTTTTATTGTCTCTTAGCTAAACTAAATCCTTTCAGTATATTTCTCTTTCCATTTCTGCTAGGCAGTAACGGAGCAGTGGGGACCAGGCTAGGTAGAAAGTGGCCACAGGGCATGTCTGTAGTTGGTCCAGGGAGCTTTGGAAGCTGTTTACAAAACATGCCCAATCTAAACCCTTCGTGTGCTTCTTGCCAACCTCGCAGAGGGCCGAATAAACTGCACGTGGCTCTGTGAAAAGCCAGCTCACCCCGTGTGGCATTTCTGCTGTCTGGATGGGTTAACGTCCCCGCTTCACTAGAGGCTAATACCCAGGGAGCGCAGACGTCGATGCAGTGCACTGGCCTAACGAGAGTCACGCTTCACTTCCTCCTGTGTTTTCGGAGATGCACTTCTCAGGAGGGGCTTGGCACTGGCCTTGCTCTGAGACACAGGTGGCCCTCTCACGTGGGGTCCCTGGCAGTCACTACCAGATCGTGACACAGACACCCTCGGCTCTTTCTGGGGGCTTCTCGTGTTCCAAGGGAAGGGAGAGCACCCGTGGTGTCCTTTCTTTTCTCTCTTTGGCCACGTGAGTCTCGCTCACGATGTGGCTGGCGTTGCACCTGCTTCCTCTCCCAGCATTGGGAAGATATGGATGGAGCCTTTGGGAATTTTTACCTAGAAAGCACTTCACATTTAGTGTGGACAAAAACTGCTACCCAACCCCACTGCTCCTTAAAATGACTCTCACCGTTTGGGGGGCACCTGGGCAATGACCCGTGATACGGTTAGGTGCAACCGACAGAGGTCCTTCCTCAGTGATACTGGGGCAAGGATGGATGGTGAGCTGTCCATCACCTGCATTCACAGTGGACAAGGGATGACTCCAGGGTGCCTGTTGACAAGGGAACTTAAAGGTGCTGGGAAAGCATGGGCTTACCGTGAATCTCTCCAGTTTCAATCAGGCAATTTTGAAAGCAATTTTATATTTTGCTTCTCACTGGAGAAGCGAGGGGCAAGGATGAGGGTGACAGGTATGGCATCCTTTCAAAGCAGGCAGAGAAGGGAGGGGGGCAATCTGAAGTAGCTGCACACACTTTCAGGCATCAGACTTTTTTCCCACTAAGCTTTTTGCCTCTGCTTTTTGAGAACTGAAGTCTCGATCAAACTTCGAGTGCTTTCTGGTTAATTCTGAATCACCTGGAAGCATCCTGCCCTTGTGCGTGTGTGTGTGTTGGGGGGGGGGGTGGTTTAATCGCTCAGTTGTGTCTGACTCTTTGTGACACCATGGATTGGGGCCTGTCCATGGGATTTCCCCTGGCAGGGATACTGGAGTGGGTTGCCATTTCCTTCTCCAGGGGGGATCTTCACCACGCAGGGTTCGAACCCAGGCCTCTTGAAGTGCAGGCAGTCTCCTGCATTGCTGAGCCACCGGGGGAGGATGGGGGAGGCGGTCCCTTAGCTGTAAAGCTTTAATCTTGGCAAACAAGAGCGATCTGGCCGTGGTGGGGGCAGGGAGAGTCCAGGTAAAGGACTGAGGGTGGAGCACATGCTTGAATTTATGCGGGTTCCCTACCTCCTGGCCCCTGTCCTGCACGGGACACGACTCACTGTCTGCTTCCGAGAACGATCCGGATTCGTCGCTGGAGTTGGTTCCGTAAGACTGCTCGCATTTGATCTGGGGGCGGACCTGGCTGTAGAGCCCGTCTCCCATCAGGCCTGGCTCCGGGTGCTCTGCGGCGAGGAAGCGGGCCCCCTGGGAGCAGGGCGAGGAGGAGAACTCGCAGAGCGGGAGGCTGCAGGGCGAGCCTCCGCTGCCGTCCTCTGCGTAGGAATAGGACGAGCAGGAGCTGGACGTCCTGGTCCTGGCCTCCAGCGGGGGCGATCGGGGGCACACCTTGATGGGCACCGGGCAGCTCGTGTTGGGCCGCAGCCTCCCCGGCAAGTGGTCCGCCGGGCCCCCGTGGGGGTGGGCCTGCGGGCTGGGCAGGGGCTGGCCGGCCCCCAGCCACAGGCCCTTGGGCGCCGGCTCGGAGAGCTCTCTGTCCAGAGCGCCTACGCCAGAGTACGGCTGCGCCGCGGGGCTCGCCTGGTCGCAGGCGCCGGAGGAGAAGATGACGCTTCTCCGGTCCAGCTCGCCCTCCTGTTTACAGAGCGCCTCCAGGCCGGGGCCCTTGAGGGGCGACCCCGCGGCGAAGCTGGCCGCGTCCCTCTGGCCCACGTGGGGCGGCCCGTAACTCCCCGGGAAAGGGGCGTACTCAGTTTTAAGGTCCCCCTGAGTGATGCCCTTGTCGAAGGGGCACGCCGCGCTCCGGGCAAAGTGCTGCTGAGAGGGGCCGGGCAGGCCGGGCGCCTCCGCACGTTTTGTTACGCTGAACAGAGACCGCAGGCAGGACGGGGAGGGCGCGCCCCGGGCCCGCTCCAGGCCGGCGGCCCCGGCGGGCGGCGCGGGCGGCGCGGGCGCGGGACTCGGCTGCTTCCGCTCCATCTCCACGTCGCCCGCTCGCCCCTTGACGTCGGGCTCGTCCCCGGACAGGCAGAGCGTGATGCTCTCTTCTTCGTTCTCTTCGCCGGGCGGCTCGCTTTTGATCTGCCCCACGGCAGGCCCCGGCTGGAGGCTGGTGCCAGAGTGATCCTCACTGAATGTGCTTGCAAAACCTGAGGTACTGTGTGACGACGCGTTATAGACATTCTTGGCACATGCAAGCTGGTACTTCTTGTATCTGGGGTACTGCGTCAACGCGTGCTTGGCCGAGCTCTCCTTGGCGTCCGCGGGCACGTCGGGCTCGGGCAACAAAACCTCCGCCTTCTCTGCCACCGGGATGCAGCTGGCCTCAAAGCTGGCGGGGTCTGGAAGCATCTGGTCCCCAGGGCGCGCCACGCTGGCCGCACCCGAGTCCATGGTCTCCTCCTCTTCGTCCTCCCCCTCCCCGGCGCTGTCCCCGGCGTCCCCGTGCGGGCGCGGGCGCGCCGCATCCTTGCGGCGCACGAAGAGGCCGTCCTCGCTGCTGAGAAGCTGCGCCTGCAGGAAGCTGAAGCAGGAGTCCTCCAGGTTGTGCATGCGCAGGAACTCGGCGCAGCGGATGACCTCGCGGATATTCTCCCTGCTCAGTAGCAGCTTGGCGGTGTAGGCGAACTGCAGCAGCGGCCCAAAGCCCCTGGCCGTGACCTGCAAAACAAACAGGGAAATGGCCAGCCGTTACCGTCAGCGCTGCTATTGTCCCGAACCGCTCAACTGCAGCAAGGCAGCCAGACAGCGCTGATGTCCCAGGACAAAGCCCGCAGAGGCGCGGTTAATCTCGGCCTGGGTCAGCAATGATTCGGCTCCCGGTAATGAGGGCCTGCCTCGCGCATGCCCCTGCTCCGCTCATCACGACACACAGAACTGAACATCGCCAGGGTCAAGTGGCTAAACAAGATGACAACGGGTTCGGTGTTTACACTAATGAAATATCCTGGCCAAAACGCACGCTAACAATGGGAAGCCTGTTAGTTTCCCTCCCCATCCATCCCGTTGAGAGCCACTGTCCATCAGGAGTGCTGCGATGCTTCTTACAGCTCGCCCGAGCCAGAGAGAGCGTTATAATTTTCTTGTCAACTGCAAAACCGGCAATACGGCCCTGTTAAAAACCGGAAAGTCCACGGGGCTTTGAAAATAGTTTTTTTGCTCACTTACAAAGTTAAAAAGAGACATTAAAAGCAACTCCTGTTTTTCTGCTCGCTCATCATGGTTTCTAGTTGAGATTTGCCGCCCATCATGTCATATCCCATCTTAACAATGATACCAGAGATGACAGTCCTTAGCAGTGTTCTCAACAAGAAATTAACTCTTGGCCCATAAAACGGGGCGGCGGGACGGTGGGCGGCGGGGGGCGGGGGGCGGTTGGCGCAAGGGTGTTACAAAGCTAAACAAACTGGCTGTCATTTAAATGGCTGAAGCTGCTGAATGGCATGGGACATGGGCAATTCTTTCCCTAATTAGCAGCAGCAGCTCTGCCACACAGCTGTCTTCTTTCCTGGTAGATCTTCAGGGGCTGGGCCTACTGTCATGTGCTGCGCATCTATTTCATTGTACACAGATCAGGAATGTGCTATTTATGCAGAGCGTGTGTACATGGGCATGCGTGCATGCACACGAACATGCAGAATGACTTCGTCAGAAATATGTCGCCTAAGGCCAGTTGTTTTTTCATATGGAAATGGATGAAACCTCCTGGTGGTCAGGGCAGGCTTCCTTGTGTGTGTCTGTGTTCAGTCACTCGGTCGTGTCCGACTCTTTGCCCTTAACATATACACAAACCCATGTGTCCTCTAACTTCTTGCAAGCACTGCTGACCCCATAAGAAAGGGAAGGGAGGCACATTCAGCAATCACATGTACAAAACAAATGAAAGCAGGGGTCACGGGGTCCTTGCTGGAAGCTATAGTAGCAGTGATTAAAAAAATCTCTGCCAGGGGAATAAATGTGGAACGAGATAAACCAGCAGGCCTGGTAGATGACCGCCACAGGAACAGGATTCAGCACAGCACACAGAGCCCAGACTCTTGTGAGGACCTGAAACTGTTTTCAAAATTCAGCTCAGACATCGCTCCTGTGGGAGCTCTCTGCAGACCTCCTAGAGATCGAATGCCAGCATCCTCTCAGTCCCCACGGCCGGAGTAAGGAAATAACTCGGTCTTCCCCACGGCAGCACTGATTTTATAGCATTGCACCTTGTCTTTTTAAAATTTATTTGGTTACACCATGTCTTAGTTGTGGCATATGGGCTCTTTAGTTTCAGCATGTGGGATCAGGCTCCTGACCAGGAATTCAGCCCAGGCCCCCTGCACTGGGAGCTTGGGGTTTCAGTCACTAGACCACCAGGGAAGTCCCTATATCACTGCATTCTAGGAGAATGCCTCATAAGGTAAATTTCTTAGATACAGAGATGACTGGAATTTTAACTGCTAATATTTTTTAAATACTTTTAATGAAAACCTACCACAAAAACACATGACTACTGCAAGACCCACATTACAGTTCTACAAAGGCAATCACTGCCATCTCCCTTTTATTGTACTTAATTGTGTCTTTCTACCAGTGGACAACAAAATTTCTTCAGATCAGGGGTTTTTTAATTTCTCTTTGTGACCCTGAATCTAACTAGGGTCTCTAAATATCTGCTAAAAGCTGGTATATTACTGAATATGTCAGACAGAAGTTCAACTGAGCCCCTAACATAAAACTACAGTGTCGAGAAAGTGACAACACAGTCTGTTTGGTGAGTTTGGTCTCACTGCTTTTGGAGAAAGGCACTGTGTCAACCAACAAACCATCCCAATTAACAAATCAACAGTGGGCGGGGGGCTTATCTGCTGTGTCTCCTAGAACCCGTGGCTTCCTCTGTGGCTCAGCTGGTATAGAATCCACCTGCAATGTGGGAGACCTGGGTTTGAGCCCTGGTTTGGGAAGATTCCCCTGGAGAAGGGAAAGGCTACCCACTCCAGTATTCTGGCCTGGAGAATTCCATGGACTGTATAGTCCACGGGGTCACAAAGAGTCGGACACGACAGAGTGACTCTCCCTCACTCACTCACCCCTAGTGCCCATATCGAAAGGGAGCACATCTGACCACGTTTGTTCTACTAAGTTGACATGGCAACAGATTCAGCACATGTATGTTTTATGTACTTTTCTCCCAGGAACCTTTAATAAAAGGGGGTGTAAGGTAAGGAAGTGCATATTGATAAGTAACCAAAGAAGGCTGCCGAGAATGTCACAGGACCCATTTCTTCATTGTAACATGGCTCCACCACAAAGAGAAAGTGGCAGAATCATGACAGCTTTGATTCCTTCATCAGGAAGTATCCTCTGCTCCCCTCCAAGGCAATCTACCAGTTGCGGAGTGGATAATACACATCTTGAGTTTTGGCAGATGTGCTCATTACATGGGAAATCTGGGAAACTCATCTCAATGCTATTTATTTATTTTTTTATACAGCGCTTCTTACATTCTCATCCCCATTTTTTTTTTTTAAATCTTGATGTGGTCTCAGTAAGCCACACCACTGCCCTCATTATGACTGCGTTAAAGAAGATTCCTAAAGAAGCTAAGAGACATCCATGGGTATCACTAGATCAGTCCTGGGAGTCACCACCTGCCTCAGGGCAGCAAGGAGCTGTAGGAAGCTCTCCGCTCAGGGCCAGGCCGTTGCATAAATGTAGGAGTGGGGGGCCAAGGATGCCGATGAGCACAGTCTCCACATCCCAAACCAGTTCACCAATCCTTTTGGTTTCAGGAGACATGACGAGTTTGAAATGATGGTCACATGGTCATGAGCAAGTCAAGAATAAACACAGGGTTGTAAACTGTCATTCAAGCCCAGGTCAGAGGAAATGGTGTCCTCACCATGAAATCTTTAGCGACCATAATTAGCTCTTCCCTCCCATGAGGTTAAGTCATGTTTTGTTATATTCAATTCTGCTACATTTTGTTCAGCTTCTGTGTGCAGGGTTTTGTCTACTAAATCAATTATTATTCACCAAGCTCCTGTTACTACCTAGCACCATTCTAGCTGGTTCTCCTAATGTACTGGAAGGCAGGCAGGATTGCAATGCTTTTTGTAGCCAAGGAAACTGAGAAGGCAAGGAGATGAAGGAATGCATCCGAGGTCATAGAGCTGGTAAGTGGAGAGCTGGGATTCCAACCAGTGCTATGAGGTATGGTTAAATCTAAGACTCAGCACTGTCCTTAATACACTCACGATTTAGCTTAGAAGAAGAGATATATGAACAGTAAGTTAATTTTAAGTAACCATGTTAACACTGAAAGGGCTGAGCATCCAGTGGCTGACTGATTCTGAGCTCCCCAAAGCAGGGGGCCCGGATTCAGTCCCTGGTCAGGGAACTAGCTTCCACACGCGACAACTTAGAGTTCACATGCTGCAACTAAAGATCCAGCGTGCCGAAACTGACCCAGTGTAGCCAAAACAAAAGGCCAAAAACAAGACAAAACAAAACAAAAACAATGGAAGGGCTGTCACAAGATGACATAATAAGTTGTCAGCTGAGAAATCCTGACCAGTTCAGAAGAGGAGATGGCTGAGGTCCATATGATCCCTTGAACACGTGTGAGCAGGACACCTGGAGTGCACTGAATTGCCTCCAACAGGGTCGGATCTGGGCTTCCCAGGTGGCGCTAGAAGTAAAGAACCCTCCTGCCAATGAGGGAGGCATAAGAGACCTGAGTTCCATACCTGGGTTGGGAAGATCCCTTGGAGCAGGGTATAGCAACCCACTCCAGGATTCTTTCCTGGAGAATCCCATGGACAGAGGAGCCTAGTGGACTACAGTCCATAGGGTTGCCCAGAGTCAGACACGACTGAAACAACTTCACATACACACACGCACACACAGGTCTGATCTGGGTCAAGGGCTGCTTTGATACAATGGGTACCTTCTGAACTGCAACACCCATCCCCCCCAGGAGCCCATCTCTGGTGCATGTAGGCTAGTGTTAAAACAGGCAGAGGCTTTCTCAGTATTGGTTTATCCCCCATGTTGAGTAGCTTGCACTGTCCTTCCACTTTCAGGAATCATTTAACCTCGCACTGTCCTCAGAAAACAAATATCCAGGTACCGATGACAAATATCCAGGTACCAACGTGAAGCTGGATGTTTATGAAGCTGGGCCACAAGCCTGCACTGTTATTTATGCTCTATTTGTAAGAAATAAGGCTCTGATAATGGGAAAAATAAGATGGGGGCAGGAGGAATCACACACAAAACTAATGACCCATAAAAATGTTATTTAAAAAGGTAATGATCACCGAGTTACAATGGAATGAAGTAACCGAAAAATAGCAAGCCAGTCCCAGCTCACTGGTGTTAATGGAGCTGTGTTCCACGGCTCTGAGGGAAGCAGACATATCTAGGCTCAAAATTATTAGTCAGGAATGGGTTAAAGGAATGATGAACAAATGCAAAATACAGTATTAGGGACATCTGGGATAACAGTCTCGCATTTTGAAAGTAATATTTAGGTTGCATCATTTTTTTTTTAATTCTTTTTTTTTTTTTTTTTTTTTTTGGCCGTGCCTCGAGGCATGTGGGATCCTAGTTCCCGATCCAGGGCTGGAACTCATGTCGCTTGCAGTGGAAGTGCAGAGTCTTTACCCCTGGACTGCCAGGGAAGTTGTCCTTGGCTGTTGGATTGTTTTGAAGAGTATTTTTTCCACCACATGGTGTGCAATACACACTGTGCTACAGATGAGCCTGGCTGACACGCTGGGCACAATGGAGTGTGCCCTGTGGGACCGAGGCCCACGAGAGGTCCACAGACCACATCGCCCTACTCTGGGTCCCCCAAGGAGGCTGTGACCCCAGCCAGCAGTTGGCACCCACGAGGCAAGTGGCACTGACCTTGGGTTTTGGGTCTGAAAGGTCAGAGCACCAGACGTGTGCCCTGTGGTGTGCACCCACGTGCCATCCGTAGGTTGGAAATGTAACCCACTGAACCCGTGAGCCTCCATCCACCCTTTGTTCCCCCAGCGTTCTGATGTCCGATCTCTCTGCTGGAGAAGAAAGGAAGAGGAAGTGATGAAAACGTGGCGAGCAGAGGGCACGCTTAGGGGCTGTTAGCAGGTCTGGGGGGTTTATTCTCTGAGAATGTGCCCCATGTGCTGCTGGGCAGAGCTGGTGAAAGGAAACTTCTCAACACTTTCATTGCTCTGGACTATCAGAGCGATCAGGTAGTTGGGCTGCAGGCATAAGCTGAAAATAGGCTTTGGGAATTTTTATGAGACATGAACAGCATTCCATACTCGAGCCATGCGATGAAGGTCTCCTCTGATGGTTCTTTTAGTTTTCTTTTTAATTTTTAAAGTTTTAAGGCCACATTCTATAGCATGTGCGATCTTAGTTCACCAATGAGGGATCAACTCTCGCCCCCTGCATTGGAAGGCGGAGGCCTAACCACTGGACCACCAAGGATGTCCCACCTCAGTTGCTGCTGGCAGCATACATTCACAGTTGCAGCACTGGGCCCATCTGCCCAAGGCTGGTCAGATGGGTCAGGAGACCCAGGTACTGCACCCCAGGAGAGGGGTGGCACGTGCCCAAGGTTCCATAATCCCAGCCTCACAAAACACGGACTCTTATCTTCAGCAACATTACGCCCCAGTGAAGCTGGATCTCTCCTCCACTCCCAGAGCGGGGAAGAGAAGGTAACAAAGCTTTGCTGATCAGTTTTTGAAAACATTGACTTGGGTTGTATTTGCACAGCAAGGCACTTGTCAGATAAAGAGAGCAGCACTGATGACAACTCGCTCCTCCTTTCCGCCCCCGCACCACGCTGCATCCCGTTCTGCAGGCTGAGGACTGATTTAGAGATGAAGCATCGCTCCTAATCTTAATTTTCTAAAATTAATATCTGTATTATCACATGTGTCTCCCCAAAGCAGCATGCTATACAAGCATACTACATTCAGGATGTGTTTGTTAAATTAACCTCACTATTTCAACAGAACTTCTGGTTATTTTAATATTAATTTTAGTTAACGATAAAGCCAGAGAAATCAATCTGTTTCCATCCCTAAAGTAACAATACAAAAACTAAGGCAAGTTGATTTATATCTACAAGTATATAATTTCATATAATTTCATATGGTGGGTTGTTTTAATCTATTAATCTATTTTTTAATCTATTCTTTTCTCTCCCGTGCAGTCTTGAATTGGGGTTTCCAGCCACAATATAAAGTTCCTCTCCTATTTGTAAATCTGTCCCTGAGACTCTATCTGATCATTTAATCATTGACTGTTTTTTTGTTGTTGTTGTTTATTCACTCATTCATTTACTGACCACATAGTGGGCACTGCCCATGCATTGTGTGACATCTCAGGGTACCAGCTCTCTCATCCAAATCCCAGTTCTCCCAGGTAACTTGAGCTGCTTACTTAATTGTTATATGCTTCAGTTTCTCCAACTGTAAGGCCAACGGTGCCTGCCTTGTAGTAAAACCTATGTAACAGCTTCTAGCGTTGAGTAACAGCAATTATTATTGCTGTTATTACAAAAATGAATAATATATAGTCTCCTTCTCCAAAAAGCTAACATTTCACTGACCAGAGACAGATGTTCAGTACCAATGTCTAGAACGTAATGTAAGTATGTGACAGGTATTTCCAGCTTGCTGAGGCAGGACCAAGCGAGGGGCAGTAATCGCTAAGGGTGTCTGCATAGCCTTCCGAGAAGAGATGACCTTTGGAGCCGAAGTTCATCACAATGAGAAAGGCCTGGCTCATTCTTCAAATGCCATTTTCTCGCTGAGGCCTTTCCTGGGCCTCTAATCACACCTGTCCTTCCAGCCCAGGACTGGCTATCAGACTTGCAGGGCCGAGTGCAAAGTGGAAGTGTGGTCTTATTGTTTGGAGGCTGGGAACTTCAAGATGATGAATGACATGGTGGGACTTCCTTGGAGGTTCAGTGGTTAAGACTCCACACTCCCAGTGCAGGGGGCCCGGGTTCAATCCCTGGTCAGGGACATAGATTCAGCATGTCCCAACTTTCATGCCACAACTAACGATCCCACATGTGGTGACGAAGATTCCACACATAGCAGTGAAGAGCCTGCATCATACAGCTAAGATCCAAATTTAAAAAATCTGAAAAGATGATGACAAGGTCCTTCTGAGCATGGGACCCTAGGCAATGACGTAGGTCAGAAGCCCATGATCTGCCCTATAAACACACACTTGCTGTCTGTGCCCAGCTGGTGAAATGGTGATCTCAGGGGGGTGATGTCATCCGAGGGTAGAGCCAGTGAACTCCATCTGAGTCAAACTCCAAGAGTTCAGGGACACAGCTACTGGTATCAGTGCAGGTCAAGTGACTCTTGAGGTTATGGGTACCTTGGCCTGAAATACAGTCAGCCCATGAAGAAACGTTTTGATTGGTGAAAAAAGAAAAGAAGATCATGTAGGTTCAGTGGAGAGTCCTGCTTGAGTCTCCATCATAGAGTCATGATCCCACACTTGAGTCAGTTCACAGATCCAGACTCTTAATTCCCAGAAATTGTCAAGGAAGAATCCTATAATAATCTATGTTGCTGCTATGATTTCTTCTGGAAGGGTCTGCAGAAGAGTATTGAATACATCTTGTAGTTTTCCTAAATAATGAACTAATACAAGCTTTTTTAATTTCAAAAACTTCAACAGAAAATTATTCAGAAACTGTCTATATCAGAACCAAATCTATCTATATATCCATCCCTACCTATGAACTGAAGTAGTTGTACTACTTTACTTATTTAAAGATTCTTTTTTGATGTGGACCATTTTTAAAGTCTTTATTGAATTTATTATAATATCGCTTCTGTTTTATGTTTTTGGTTTTTTTGGCCATGAGGCATGTGGGATCTTGGCTTCCTGATCAGGGATCAAACCTGCACCGCTTGCACGGGAAGGCAAAGTCCTAAACCACAGGACTGCGAGGAAGTCCCAGTAGTATTACTTCAATACAAAGGTAACAAGACCATGTCAACAGTTCTGGCCAAACTACTAACTTTGACTTCTACCATTTAATTTTAATCTGATATTATAAACTCACATGCTGATTACTTCCTATTGGCTTTCAGATCCACATTCACTCTTCTTTCACTTTTTCCTTACTTGCATTGAGAAAGAATTGACAGACATCCCTGTGTAGCTCTGAGGTGTACCGTGTGATGGCTGGATGGACATGTGCTGTGAAATTATGACCACAGTAGGTTCAGCTGACATCATCTTCCTGTGTGACCTGGTGGCTAAGAGGGTGACGGATCTGTCTCCATTGCAGGGGACCTGGGTTTGACCCCTGGGTGAGGAAGATCCCCTGGAGGAGGGCATGGCTACCCACTCCAGTATTCTTTCCTGGAGAACCCCATGGACAGAGGAGTCCGGTAGGCTGCTGTCTATGGGTCACAAAGAGTCGGACATGACCGAGCAACCAACACATCATCTTCTCATATAAGATACAATAAAAAGAAAAAAAAATTCTCCTTATGATGAGAATTTCTAGGATTTACTCTCTCAGCAACTCTCCTGTGTACCACAATCATGCCCACTCTCTTTATGGTTCCTTCTCTAATGATGAAGCTAGGTTAGTTTTTAAGCTTTCTCTTTAAGCTGTTTTTAAAGCAGGCTCCCTTGTCCGGTGACTTGTCCTGCCCGCAGCGGGCACAGATGGGAGATGAGAGGTGGGAGGAAAGCAGCTGTGGTTGCTGCTGCTTCTCAGTTTCTTCCCTCCCCTGGTGGGGTGTCTGGACACGGTGGTCTCCTCCCGGATGCAGCCCCTCCTGCACGCTCAGAGGCCACCTCTATCCCTCCAGCCCCGGGAGCGGGAGCCACGACCTGCCGTCATCAATCACTGGCTTGAGTCTCCTTCCACTTCCTGTTCGTTCGGTTTTCCAACACCTGTCTCACCGAATCCCTGTCTCACGCCCCCTCTGTCTGAAACACCAGGCACGATTTCTGTTTCCCTGACTCAATCCTCATCCAGTTTACAGACCAGGAAGCCAAATGAGGTGAAGCCCAGAGAGGTGAGGGATTTTCCCCAAAGTCACATGGCTGGTCAGCCAGGGCTTCACTAAAGCCTTCTGAATGCAGAGCTCAACTCTCCTGCTCTTTTCATTAAAAAAAAAAAATTTTTTTTTAAATATTACCCTGGAGTATAGTTAACAATATCGTGAGAGTTTCAGGCGGAGAGCAGAGGGACTCAGCCGCAAGCACACACGCATCCATTCTCCCCCAAGGCCCTCCCAGGCAGGCGGCACGCGAGACTCAGCAGGGCTCCCCGGGCAGCACAATGGGCCCTCGGTGCTTACCGTTCTAAAGTCCTCCTGCTCCTTTCATAGTGGCTGCTGTTTCTCAGAAGTGAGATTTCACATGGACGCAGGGGACTGTAGGTTTTATTACATTCTTAAAACAGTCGCCTTTCTACGGCTCTATCCAAGGCCAACTGGGTGCGCTCCTTCCCCAGCAGGGAGAAGGGTGAATCTCACATCTGGTTCTGTCGTCATTTACATGATTCAGATTCAGTGCCTAGATTTCTCCTGAAGAACTGCTAAGGAACTGACTTAGCAGACTTAGCAGGAACCGCTAAGTCCCTTTGTTGCCTGATGAAACCTGGTAAATCAAGGGAGCTCTTCTATCACATAGGAATTTGATAAATCAGCAAAGCTCAGCTCAGCTTCACTTCTTGGCATCTGGAAGGCATCAAAGCAGAAATGCCTTTCTGGTGGGGGGCCATTACGCCAAAGCTTTGCTCCAAATGAGACAGGCAGCCTGATAAGGCTAATGTCTAGGGGGCATGTCACGTGACCCCTGCCTGTGTCCATTGACTCCACATTATTTGGTGGCTACCTAACAGTTGAAACTGCCCCTGAGGTATTTGGGTGAAGAGAACAGGGAAGGAAAGCAAACATTCATTATCGTCTTTCCTGGAAACTGCCAACGCTTTGGCCCTGCAAACCCTCACTTCACGGGGTGGTTTTACCTCCTCATCTCACTCCTTCATGTGTGGCCTTAATTATTTTCTCCTTCAGTTACCTGATAGTTATGTTTCCCAGCTAAATGACGGGCAAGAGTCACAGGTGATTCAGATAGAAGGTACTGTATTCATATTTACTCTAAAAACATACAATGAAAACAGAAAGTCTCTCTTCTGAAAGATTATATAATGAAGTTCACAGAGTGATTTTTAAAAATTCAATTTCAGTATAACTGTAGATCTTAAAATAGGTCTAGAATCGTAGTAACTTTTTACATTTTTCAGTGTAAAATGAAAGTGAAAAGCATCCTACTCACTGGTAAACAAGTACTAAAACCTGCATCGAGGTTTACAGTTTCATTTGAAAAACCACCTCCAACAGAAAATTATTTTTTAAAAGATTTGAAGAAATTACCTAATTTCCCTTTGAATGACCCCCTCCCCTCTTTCAGGAAACCAGTGATCTTCACAGGCTAGAATTTTCTTAAGTCAAGGTTTGGTTTTACTTCCTAGACCCCTCTAGTCATTTCAAGCCAACCATCAACCATTTGATGTTCAACCAGATAACACGAAGCAGTTTTTAAAGCCTCCAGTCTTGAGAAGTTCAATTTCTCAGCAGAGCCTTCTAATAGTTCTTCTTGTGCCCAGCGGTGTCCAACTCTGTGACCCCACGACCGCAGCCTGCCAGGCTCCTCTGTCCATGAAGTTTTCCAGGCACAAATGCGGGGGCAGGTTGCCATTTCCTACACCGGGGGATCTTCCAGATCTAGGGCCTGAATCGGCGTCTCGAGTCTCCTGAATTGGCAGGACCACTAACGCCACCTGAGCTCTTCCTATTAAGCCAAAATTCCCACCCCTGAGCGACTTCACTCTCACTTTTCCCTTTCACGCATTGGAGAAGGAAATGGCAGCCCACTCCAGTGCTCTTGCCTGGAGAATCCAGGGGGATGGGGGAGCCTGGTGGGCTGCCGTCTATGGGGTCACACAGAGTTGGACACGACTGACGCGACTTAGCAGCAGCAACCCATCCCTGAAACCCAGTTACCAGCACCCCTACCCACCTCACTGCCCTCCTCCGAAACATCTTGAGCTTGACTACATCTCCAGCAAGATACCTGGACTGAGCAGATGCTGCAGTCACTAGAACAGAGGACAGAACTACCACCTCCCTCCATCTAGAGTCTATTTTCTATGAATGCCGAGGTTTATTTCACTGCCACTTATTACTCATGGTGCCACCAGTGACCATCTCTGAGCCGCTGCTGCTTTTTTTTCCCCTAGCATTTGCTATCGATAAGCCACATGTCCATCTTAATCTTGCAAAACTGGTTTCTTAACCTGAGTGTACATCCATGTCAACATTCAGAAACTGTTCTTATATAAACTGTTCTCCAGGAAAACTTTTTAAGATTCACTTTCTTCCTTTTTAAAAAACCTGTAATGCCGTATCTTCACCTCCAGACTTCCCATGTTTTCCTGGGCTCCACAGTTTCTCAAAGATTTTGACCTTAACAAATTGTACTATCATTATGACTGTGTCTTTCCTGTCCTTTGGGAGACTTCATCCAGACTGGGAGCTTAGGTGTTTTCTTCTACCTGGGGTTTCCATTTCTTTCTCCGAGTTTTTCTCAGGTTTCCATCTACTGAACATTCTCTATGACATACAATATGCAGGTAATTCAGGGCTCTCTGTCATCCTCAATACTAAATGGTCAGCCCCAAGGCTGTTGGCCCCCTTATCTTTTTGCTCCACACAGGACAATACATTTCTTTTATCTCTCCCTCTTTGAAAGGTCTCCACTCATTCTGAGCTTGGGTTTTCTTGATACTGTTTTTGCAGGTCCTGTATACCTTTTCATGGGCTTCCCAGGTGGCGCTAGTGGTAAAGAACCTACATGCCAATGCAGGAGATGTAAGAGATATGTGTTCTATTCCTGGATTGGAAAGATCCCCTGGAGGAGGAAACGGCAACCCACTCCAGTATTCCTGCCTGGAGAATCCCATGGACAGAGGAGCCCAGCAGGCTACAGTCCATGGGGTCACAGAGTCGGACACGACTGAAGTGACCTGGCACGCATACCTGTCCATCGTTGTTCACATTTTCCTACCGTTCAAAAAAATCTGAGCAAAACAGAGAACCGCTGGCACAATAACCATCCTTTGTAGAAAAAAATAAAATAAAGAAGGTCCTCATCTGAACTTTGTTTTGGATATTCAGAGCCGTCCTGAGTCATCTTTCCCTGCATAGGCGTAATTTCTACATTTCTCTTATTTTAAAAAAGAATTTCAAAAGGTCATGAACCCCAAACCAGAAAACGTCTAAAGGAAAACACAAGGCAGAAACTTCATGACACCGGATTTGGCAATAATTTCCTGGATATGACACCACCACAGGCAACAGAAGCAAACAGAGGCAAATGGGCCTACATCAATTTGAAAGCTTTTGTGCATGAAAAGACACAACAGGAGCACATCTCTGCTGGTCCAGTGGTTAAGAAAATGCCTTGCAATGCATGGGACGTGGGTTTGATCCCTGGTTGGGGAACCAAGATCCCACATGCTACAGAGCAACTAAGCCCCTATGCCACAGCTAGAGAGGCTGTGCAATGCAATGAAAAAGCTCACATGATTCAGTGAAAATCCTACAGGCTGCAACTAAGGCCCGACGCAGCCAAATAATACATAATCTTAAAAAGACACAACAGAGTGAAGATGCAACTGATGGAATGGGAGAAGAGATTGTGAATCGTATATTTAGTAAGAGGTTAATATCAATAATATAAGGAACTCCTATAACTTAACAACAAAAATCAAAGATTTGGCTTTCTTCAAAAGGCAAAGGACTTGAATAGATATTTTTCCAAAGGAGATGGACAAACTGCCAACGAGCATATGAAAAGATGCTCAAGGTCACTAACCATGAAAGAAGTGTAAGTCAAAACCACAGTAAGATATCACCTCTGACACATTAGGATAGCTACCATCAAAAAAGGACTATTTTTAAAGTAAGATGTTTACTGGACATTAGTATAGGACACTTAAAAACGGTTAAGATGGTAAATTCATGTTGTGCTTTTTAAAATCAAAATAAAAATAGGTCTTGGAATAATTATGGACTATGAAAAACCTCCCTGTTGACTATTGTGTTCTCTAAAATGATGGTTTCTTCTAACGGTCCTCTCATGCATCCTCTTGTCAGTTCCTTTTAGTTAGTCAGTATCAGGACCAAAGCAGCAATTCTAGTCTTGAACTGTCTACCCTCTAAAGGTGAAACCACCAATAGGGCAAATCAACAAGCGCTCAGGTATTCTGTTACTAGAAGAGAATTCTGATAGCTACTTAGTTGAAGTTCTGTATCATGCGTCTCCCGTGCCTTAATTTTGTAAATGGGAGTTGAAAGCTGGAGTCCGTAATCACGCTGACTACAGAATCCATAAGGGGCTCCTGTGCACGGTCCATTTTGTTTCTCTCCTGTTTCCGCCTAGTTCTCTCTAGAAGGCTCCTGCCCTCACGTTTCTCGACTCGCTCACAGCTTCTGGATGCATGCTGCTGCTCTGCTTTTCTGCCCGGCTGGTCACATTTTTCACTTGAATAAAGAATTCCTGCTCAAGGCCACATCTCCAGGTCATGCCCTTTCGCTCGCGCGGTTACTTGAGCCATCTAAGAAATTCTATTTATCACTCTGGCAATAATCTCCAGTTCAATTTCTTAATTACTCCTGCTTCACCCAAATAAGCATTGCTTCTGTATTCCACTTCTCTTTGGTTTATCAAGTGATGCACCAAATACTCTGCACTTTCCTATCAATGTCAAACCCGCTTGCTTCTGCAATAATCAGTGTCATGAGATAAGCAGGATATTTGTCCCTTCCCCCCTGCCCCCCACTTTCAGTTTAAAGCATGAACCTTATACACTGGAGGTCCTCAATAACTATTTGCTGAACTGAACTGAACTAACCCTAGTAATGCCTGCTGGGGACAACTTGAGTCCTGCTTTCACATGACCATCCATCACATAATTGAAGACATCTGTCATGCCTGGTTAGGGAATTTTTATTTTTTTCTTTCCTTTCAAGAACTGAAGTCATATTCTCCATCTAAAATAAAAACCGAAGAACCGACAGATCACACGTCTTCTGGAAAATGCCATTTTCTTCTTGACCTCTGGAAGCAAGTGGGTTTTACATTCCACTAACACCCCAATCGCTATGAGGACTCGGTTCCACCAAGGGAGAATCACCGGTCTTTGGTGCGGAAAATAATATAACCCTGACAACCTAGGCAAGTACTGCCCATCTTTCATTTGCAAAATAGGAATAAATAAATAGGGACATGCTGAAGAAATTCAGATAATACATCTGAAAGGCTTTTGAGACACAAACACTGAAAATTCTAAAAAGATGTGTATCATCTTTTCAAACAGAGCTTTTCCAATTGCAATGGAAGTGGGTGTTACCGTGGCTTACAGAAGGAACAAAGCTACAGATCTTGCCTTACGAGTCTGGTTTAGATGACAGCAATGACAGTATTTCTACTGTCTTTAGTTTCCTTCATCTAAGTCCTTTACTATCCACCCTAAAACAGAAGCCAAGACATGCTGACTGGGTTTTCCAAGGCTGTGCAGTAAGCCAGGGTAAATGCGTATATGGGAACCAGACGTTCTGCCAAAGAGTCCGTGTATTCCTGATTTCGCCTCCCTCCTCCTCTTTCCACAACAGGCTCTGCCAATGGGGAAGAGTCAATGCTGATGCGATGCCGGTGCCATCTGTGGTCTGTGAGGACTTAAACAGCGGCCATCAACCTCCGTATGTGAGCGGACCAGGCTGCCCCGGAGCTAACGGACTAGCAGACGGGAACACACAGTCTGCAGCAGCCAAGGCTGCAGAAATCAGTATGGAGCAATACCCACACTCCTAGAGCGGAGCGTGAGTTCAAGTCTGTCACTCAGCTACTCCCCCCCCAGGTCTCACCTTATCTCCATGCGAGTCCCATCAACAAAGGAGGGGATGAATAGGGAGCCAGGTCCATCCATCAGTGTGGCCAAGGCTGCCATTTTTGCCCGGATCGACGGGGCTCTTGCCCTGAAGCCTTCCACAGCCCCTCGTGGGAACTAGGGCACCAGGCTTGCAGATGACATCAACGGTCCTGGATGCATGCCTCCTATGAGAAGGGCGGGATGTCCAGGATGGAGACTATGGAGCATGAAGGCAGGGGCCTCTTCTGACATTTTTTTTTTTTTTTTTTGGCCATTGCACTTGGCATGCACGAGGGACCTTAGTTCCCCGACCAGGGATTGAACCTGTGCCCCTGCATTCAGTATGTAGAGTCTTAACCACTGCACCACCGGGGGAGTCCCCTAGGACCTATTTTGGACGGTGAAGTCATCTCTGGTGGCCCTGCTGCTGAAGCAGGTGAGGCAGAAATTTCCACCAATGACTGGCAGGCTGTGTCCAGTTTCCGTGGGGCTGAAACACACTTTTCACGCTAACTCAGGGGATGGTGAGAAAAGGAAATAAGCCACAGGTGCATCCAGAATGGCCCTTGGAGGCTGTCCTGGGCCACCTACTTTGAATGTGGCTTGGAACTGTGATGAAAGCCCTCTTTACTTAGAGCTCCTAAGCAGGGAGACAGTTTTTTCTATTCTAAAGGAAGATATCTTTTGAATCCTGAAAACAAACTTTTGACTTCTGAGAGACACCAAATCTCAAGGATAACAGCTATTTGGGGCGAGTCAATGTATTTCAGTATATACCTTTAAGGATGTGAGTTCAGGCACCTACATTATTACTTGGTTTGGGGTGTTCCAGTATTTTGATGGAACTTTAGTCCTCAAAGCTGGAGATCAGACTACAATGGAAAACAAGCCCTCTGGTTTCCTTTCTCTATTAGAGCAGGAAATATTTGGCTCCTGTGAGTGAGGACCCTAGAGCTCATGTACAGCGGATGACCAGCAGCTTTCCAGTCCAGCGGAGTTGTGAAAACCTCAGCCATGCTAGCAGGTGTCTGGACGGCACGGTCATTTCTTTACCAAGTGTAGGAGGCCAGGGCTTAGGAATCTCTGGGCAGGGTCATCTTTGTGGTAAAAATACTGAGACTGAAAGCAAAAGGGAAAACTCGTATCACTTCTCCTGTCCTCTCTGCTGACACCACCTCGCCTCTCTCCTGCACCTTGATGATCTTTCTGGGTCCTCCATCCCAGGGAGGCTGAAGAGTCTTTGGGTAAATGTTCCTGACATGGATTGTGTTTCCAGTAGCGATGACCTGCTTTAGACAGCAAACTGTATGCTCTTCCATCTGACCTTCCAGATTCCCCCCAGAGGATTCCCCTTTCAACCTCATCTCCAGTTATCCTCTTGAGCCTGACCGCCAGCCTTTCTCCGGCCTCCTAGCATTTGCTCAAGCTGTGCTCACTGCCCGGGTCCATTCTTCACATTGTTCTACTGATGCCCATTGTACCCGTGAAATCTATGAAGGACAGGGGGCAGAGTGTCCTTCAGTATGGAATGCACGGCCAAGGGAAACCGTTGTGAAGGAGGCGGCAATTAAACTGGATGCCCACCCCCTCACACACACTCTGGACAAGAGCTGCTGCCCACAGACCCCCAGCTCTGGCATTCAATCACATGAGTACATGAGTGCTGTTTTCCATTGCTATCTGAATGTTGTGCCTTTAAAAAATTTTTAAATTTTATTAGTAATGTGCTAATTTTTGCTGTAATAAAAGTGATTCAATTATACATGTGTATATACATATTATTTTTCATATTATTTTCCATTCTGGTGTATCACAGGATACTGAATATAGCTCCCTGTGCTATACAGTAGGATCTTTTTGCTGTTTATCCATTCTATATAAGAGTCTGCATCTGCTGATCCCAAACTCCCTGTCCTTCTCTCTCCGACCTCCCTCTCCCTCGGCACCTACAAGCCTGTTCTCTACGTCTGTAAGTCTGCCTGTTTCACAGATAAGTTCATCTGCGTCATATTTTAGATTCCACATGTAAGTGATGTCATATGGCCTTTGTCTTTCTCTTTCTGACTTGCTTCACTTAGTATGATTATCTTTCAGTTCAGTTCAGTCGCTCAGTCGTGTCCGACTCTTGGCGACCCCATGGACTGCAGCACGCCAGGCCTCCCTGTCCATCACCAACTCCAGGAGTTTACTGAAACTCATGCCCATCGAGTCAGTGATGCCATCCAGCCATCTCATCCTCAGTCGTCCCCTTCTCCTCCTGCCCCCAATCCCTCCCAGCATCAGGGTCTTTTCCAATGAGTCAACTCTTCCCATGAGGTGGCCAAAGTATTGGAGCTTCAGCTTCAGCATCAGTCCTTCCAATGAACACCCAGGACTTATCTCCTTCAGGATGGACTGGTTTAGGTCCATCCAAATGGCTGCAAAAGTGTCATGCCTGTCTCGATAAGAAATTCCTAAAGGTCTGCTTTTATGGGTCATCTACATGTATTCTAATAAAATCTCAAAAATATCTGCATTGTAAAGAAGAGTTTGTTGTTTCTTTTCAGAAGCCAATAGTATCATCACACATTTTAAAGGAATTCACAAAAGGCCACATTTTCACCTCCGCTGGATGATACAGTATTCACAAAAGGTTAAATGATAGGAAATTAGTAGGTCACAGAGAACTACTGGGGTCATGAGGACTTTTGTGTACATCCTAGGTATCTCGTATCAACAATAATCAATCGTATCAACAATAATCAACCCAAAGATATTTACCTGAGCATTTGCTGTGCTGGGTGCTGAGGTAAACAGACAGTCTTACCCTGGAGGAACTCATGATGCATTATCCACAGTTGGGGAGAGTAATTAAACGTTAAACTATACATTGTCCAGACTCCGGCATGACAGAAAGTGCGAGAGCAGGATGGGTCTGCCGGGCTGTGTGATAGCCTTTGGCACGAAACTTGAATGAGGGCAGGCTGGAGGGCAGAAGCGCACACGACCCATGCCCTCCGAATACTGCGATCATGGCCACGGCAGATGTCAGAAATAGCCTGGTGGCCATCTAGAAAACATATCTTCCACAAGCATCTTGTATGTCACACCTTTGTCTGCCAGAGAGAAACCAGGGCCCTGCACCCCACCTGCATGAAACTCCAGCTGGCCCTCCTAAAACGGATGCCAAGGTAGAAACAGAAATGATCTGTCGAGAGAGGCCGATGGTGCACAGAAAACCAGAGAACACAACAGATGGGGCTTCGGGGGCACCTGTGCGCCGTCGCCGCAGCAACTGCAGGACCGGGAAGCTGGTCTGAGCGTGGAGGCTGGGAGGGCCACGCGGACGAGCAACCCTGATTCTTAGGGTGCTAAGTGAGAATCGCAGGATCTCACATCTGGGGGATGGCAGGGAGCATCTAGGTCAACTTGAGAAAAAGCAAAGTCGAAATCCTCTTCTACATACTGAAGGAGGGAAAACAACACAGCGGGGAAGACATTTCGGAAAGTCAAACAGGAAAAAACAAAAGAATATAAGGTAACGAGATAAAGTGATGAAATGTCTAAGAAGCAACTGCCATCAGCAAAAGAAGCCAGGCAGGGTCAGAGGGCGCAGGTCGCTCTGGGGGACAGTGGGTGTCACGGAGGCCCTGTGAAGCCCAGGGTCCCTCCTGAGGGCATGCCGTCCTGCCAGCTCTGGGGCGGGGACTTGAGCCGCCCTGTTCCCAGCTCTGCCCCTGAAGCCAAGCGCCGTGCCGGCCAGTGGCACAGACCCTTCGACATCCTTGCTCTTAGTGGGAAGGGAATCCAGTTTGCTCCTCACCACGGTCACAGAGCGGACACCAAACACTTCCTCTGGCATATGGAAGGAACAGAATGTCAAAGGGGGTTTTTATTCCACCTGACCAGATAATTAGGTAATTAGCACCGTTAACCGGCAGGGCACAGACAACGTGTATATGTGTATCTCCAGGGAGGCATGTTTTTCAAAAATGTACCATCAAGTGCTTTTTATTACACTTTTTTTTTTTTTTCCTGGAGAAGCATTTCATTTCTCAAAAAGGATGCTGGGCACGTTTCCTGTCCATCCCAGTATGGCCCTTTCTCACTTCATCAAGCTGGACTGCAAACAACGAAGAGGCTGTTTCTGATCCCCCACGGATCTTACAACAAACCCTGCAGTGCTGGCTGGCTCCTTTCTCCCCTCCAGGCACCCCCCACCCACCCTGGTTGGGGGACACATTTCAGGAATGCTATCTCGCTGAAAAATAAAAAAGACCAGGAGAGGGAGTACAAGGACACAAGAGGGGTATAGATCTGGGTCTCAGGCAAGTCAGAGAAGGAGAATGAGGCAAGGAGAAGACAGCTGCCTCAACAAACAGATGTGGAATCTGAACGGTGTACTTCTCAGGGAGGAAGGAATGGGAATTTGGGATCTGTTACTTGTTCACCACACCGAAAACATTTCCAGCCAATCATAACAAAAGAAAACCTAAAAGGCCATTTCATTCGCTCTTCGTTCATCCTGGATGATAACATTATTTCATCAACTGCTCTATCTGTTGTTGTGGGGTCCACCACTAAGTCTGTACGTGCAGAGGGAGGATTGATTCTGATTAGGCTTCTCTCCTGCGTGCTGAATTTCCTTCAGCTCTGAGGGGAAGAGCGAAATAAATACTCTAAGAGACTTAATGCACTTTACTTGTATAGTGTTAATAACACTTTGGCCTCCCCTGGTGGCTCAGTCGGCAAAGAGTCTGCCTGCAATGCGGGACACTCGGGTTCAATCCCTGGGTTGGGAAGATCCCCTGGAGAAGGAAATGGAAACCCACTCCAGGATTCTTGCCTGGAGAAATCCACGGACAGAGGAGCCACGGACGGTGGGCTATAGAGTCCCCGGAGTCGCAGAAAAGTTGGACACGACCGAACGATTAACACTCGCCTCTCACTTTTCAGTAACACCTTAGAGCGGGCACCTTCCCCGGGTCGTGCGAGTTCACCTGCCATTTAGTGATGTGGGAGCACCTGCGCCGGCCTGGCGAGCGTCCAGCCTCACCTGGAGGCCAGTGGGCCCCAGCTGCACCGCGGCCCTTGGTTGCAGGTGTCCGAGCTGGGGCCTGTGACACCCGGGACGCGGCAGCGAGCTCAGGCCTTCTCACCCGGGCTTCACGCGTGGGATGCTGGCTGGCGACCAGCTTGGCAACGCAGGGCACAGACCCCTCTGTCCCTTGCCTAAGGCACACTGCCCACCTCCCACGGCGCCACCGTCGCAGGGGCTGGGGGAACAGTGAATGAGGAAGGAAGGGCCCTGGTCTGAGATTCTAGGCGGATGGGGCAGAGACAGGTCAGCAGCCTGATGTTTATAAATAGGAGCTGGAATGGAGGAGAGCCTTTACGCCCCACCAGCGTACCAGGGGCTGGGAGAAGGCATCTGGTTCCGAGGAAGTGGCACACGGGCTGAAGCCTGCGGAGGGAACCGGCGGATCCTGCAGACACAGGAGAGAGCCCAGCGCTCCGTGAGCGGCGGCAGGAACACAGCCAGGGTGGGGTGCTGGGGTGTGGGGGCGCGGACAAATGGGAGGCACCGTGAGCAGGGAGAGCTGGCGACGTGCGAGGACCCAAATCAGGACCGAGAACGGCCAAAACAGGCCCCCAGGGCTTCTCACTCACCAAAGCCACAGTCTGGACACCGCGTCAGTGACCGTGAGCTTCCAATCGGAAGCTGCTTGGGACACACATCACGCTTTTCCTGAGTGACCATTCCGGCAGGAATTGAGGTTCGCAGGAGTCACCAAGGTAGTTTAGGATTCAGAGTCACAAATGATTAGGGAGGATGTGGCTCCGAATTCTGTAGCCTAGAGCTTTCTTTAAGGGAAGACAGCCATTGATATTTAAGCTACTGCCTGATGTAGGCTTTGTTTTAAAAACAGCCAACTTGCCCAATCAATCATTCTGGTCTGGCAATGAGAAGGAGCTGAAAGTTCTTACAGAACTTGAATTTAAAAATTTAAATAAAGATGAATGGCAGAGAGACAGACTAGTATAACATGAGGTGGTGTGTTGAAAATAGCAATGGTCACAGATGGGGAAAAGGCAACCTTCCTCCTGGCCATGGAGTCTGGTGGTAACTGGGGAGCAGCTGACCAGTTCTGTGGCGACGGTCCCTATAACTTCTTCCATCATCACTTGAGTGGACTTCAGACCGCAAAGTGAACTTTCTGACTCTGACCATTCTGCCTCCCTCTTATAAGCACTCTTGTGATCACCCTGAACCCAACTGGATAATCCAGGAAAATCTCTGCATCTCAAGATCCTTAACCCCATCTGCAAAGTCCTTTCTGCCATGTAAGGTAGTGCATTCACAGGTTTGGGGGATTAAGATGTAGCCATCTTTGCAGGGGGCATTACTCTGCAGACCACACTGGGTTATTATAAAAATCTACGCAGCTGCTGTCTTAGCTGTATATTACGTCTTCAGTGCTTCAAAACTGAGGCTGCAAAGGCAGGTCCTTATGTAAGTCAAGGTGACCTACATATTCAGATCTTTTTGTGATCAAGTGGTGTGAACTGAGTCATCAATGGGTAAAGTGAAGAAAAAGCATGAAAATTTCAGAGTTCGGGCATTTTCTCTTTGCTGTCACTGTATGTTTAAATTTTTTTCAGCATCCTTTTCATTATTTTTTGTGTAAAGACAAACTTCCAGTGCTGCGTTCATGATAATTTCTACATGGCCCAGGGAAACCTTGAACAAGGGCTGGAGGGACTTGCTGTCTCTCTGTCTACAGCTGACTGGATTTTGACCCCAGGGCTTATTTCCCACCAGATAAAAGCCCAGCATGTGCATCTTTAATGAAGATTGCTATTGTCATCGCTGAGACCAGGGGTTAAGGACTCGGGTTCTGGAGTCAGGCTGCCAGGGATTATATTCTGGCTCCTTAATTTAGGAGCCGATCTTTGGGCAAGTTAAATAGCCTCTCCTGCCTCAGTTTCCACATTTGGCTTCTGGGGATAATACCCAGCAATCTCATAGCATCAATGAGTTAAACCTATATTGTGCACGAAGCAGTGCCTGGCACATAGAGAATGCTCACCAAGGGTTATTTTTAATCATCACCATCAATAGTATATTAGACACGAGGGATGTACCGAAAATTAGCCCTTTTCCTTAGTGCTGGCTCAGATGATTTTTAAGACCAAGTGTTTATGATTTCCAATATGTCAGAGAAGAAAAACACTCTTTTGACTTTCTCACTTCCCGTGGATCACGCTGTGCTAGCAAGATCCTTTAATATTTCTCCTTGCTGCCAGTTAAGTATACCAAGTCAAAATTGATATGTAAAAAATTACTGTCCCAGCAGGTGATAACCTGCTGGCCTTGCTAATAAATCTTAGCTTAATGAAGCATATTTATCTTTTCAGAACAGGACACAACCAAAACTAGAGCGATATGCCTTTAAAAAGTGCATATCGCTAGTGCCTTTAAAAAGCTCACTGCGTAACTGTACGCCCATAAATGCAAATGCTGTAATTTTTTTGAGTCAAAGATCATTTTCAAAAAGCAAGAACACAGAGTGGAATCTAAAAGATATACACATGAACTTACTTCTAAAACAGAAAGAGACTCACAAACCTAGAAAACAAACCTATGGTACCAAAGGGGAAAGGGGCGGGGGAAGGATAAATTAGAAAGTTGGGATTAACAGACACAGGCTACTACATATAAAGCAGATAACTAACAAGAACCTACAGTATAGCATAGGAAACTATACTCAGTATTTTATAATAAACTATAAGGGACAAGAATCGAAAAAAGAATATCTATCTATCTATCTATCTGAATCACTGTGCTGGATATCTGAAACTAACACAATATTGTAAATCAAGTATATGTCAATAAAAAAAAAAGAGTTAAAAGCTAAAGAAAAAAAAGAGTACATATACATCTATACTCATGGTAGCTTTTAAAGCATTCTACAAGGTCCAATGAGTCAGTTTTGAGAGTAGGCCTTCAAATAGCTCTCTTCCACTTGAAAGCTGAAGCGTGGAAAGTGGAGTGGATGTATGTTTTACGGAAAGAGTTGGCAATAAAAAATAGAGGACACTCACAGCTGAAGCAAGCCAGGAGGAATTATATAGTGAGTTTTAAATCATACTCAAAATTGGCTTGTGTTATCTACTGAATAAAAATCCCATTGATTTTGGGTTTCCTGAAGATGTTTTCTGGGTGAGGCAGACCCCAGACCTGGCAAAGCTTCAGATGCAGACTTCTCTCTTTTCAGAAGGATTTGGAGAGGCAGAAATGTTGCTAACAGAATACAGGAATGAAAATGAACAATACATTTCTTGGTATTGTGCTTCTCAGGTAGCACTGTGGTAAAGAATCTGCCTGCCAACACAGGAGACGAAAGAGATGCAGGTTCGATCCCTGGTCGGGAAGATCCCCTGGAGGAGGAAATGACAGCTCCTGCCAGCGTTCTCGCCTGGGAAACTCCATGAACAGAGGAGCCTGGAGGGCATCAGCTCATGGGGCACAAAAGGTCAGACACGCCTGAGCACACTTTGGTGTTAAAATAGGCTGACTTAGTTCTATCAGTGGCTGAAATTTTCCCGTCTTGTTAGTAACTCCTTAGAGGGACTTGAACTTAGTTTTTTCTTTTTGCCTTTTCCCCTTTTCTTTCTTCTATTCAAACACATCTATATAAAATATTTATAGCCTAATACAAAACACAGTGTTTCCATTAAAAGAAAGCCAGCCATGTAAGTCCACTGAACTTCTTTTGTTCCTCTGATACTAAAATCTTTATATCGCTCAAACTATTTTAATATTCACTGGGTACACAATAGGTACTCAATAAAGTTCCTTGCCCCTGTCTGTTAATATATTTCTTCCTTTAGTCTTTCTTTTTTTTTTTTGGCCACATGGCGGGGATCTTAGCTCCCCGAACAGGGATTGAACCCATGCCCCTTGCAGTGGAAGCATAGAATCTTAACCACTGGACCACCAGGGAATTTACTCTTCCTTCAGTCTTTGGTTTACAAACCAGTTGCTATATCACTGGCTCCAAGAGCCTCCCCTTCAGACTCTCCATCATTTATTGGGAAGCTTAACCCAAACTGAGACAACTCTCATAAGACATCTTGGAGGCAAAAAGGTTCAGAAAAAACACAGCATCCCACTTATCAAAAATAAAGTGCTTTTTTTTTTTTTTTCTCATTTCAGCTCTGGCAGCAGAAGGGAAATATCAGCCTTCAGAGGTCCCCATGAAATATCTGTCAAGATATGTGAAATGTCTTTTTTTTTTCATTTGGGTGACTTGTTTCATGATACAGTCGATGTGTTTCATGAGAAAAAAAAAAGGTCAATTCAATTGATCAAACATGGTTTTGCTGACAGACACACATACATATAAATGCTCACGCTCTCCCAGTTATAACACTGAATCTAATTTAGAGCCACAAGATCTAGGACATGAAGAGTTAATAGTTAAACCCCACCCTTAATTCATTTTGTCACGCCTGAGTATCACTCTTCCCATAGCAAGCAAGATCACCCACTGTTCGGAGGCCAGCAGACAGAGAATGAAATCAGTGTAACATCATTGTGCCACAGTGGGGGGAACAGGGATGAGCCTGGAGATCAAGCTCCGGTGCTCCCCGTATGTGAGAGCGGGACACAGGACAGGAGGGAAAGAAAAGAAGACAAGATAAAAAGAGTAGAAAATAAAAAAGCCGGCACTGTAGCTGCAGGCAAGCTCCTGCTTGCCTTCCATCTATTTCAACCAAGGGCATCTTTAAGGCTGGGCGCAGGCACCTATCCTCGTTGTAGCAACCAGGCTATGAGCAGCCTAAACTCCCAGACGAACCTGGAAGAGCAGACGAATCCCAGCGATCAGAACTGACGGAGTGTGCCCTTCTCACCCTCTCCCCCGTGACTGTGCTTGCTTCTCTTACTCAGCTCAAGTGCCCCTTTGTCTGCTTGTTTGAGGCATGGTTTGAGTTACTGCTCTTTCAACAACATTATGGGTCACAAACCCCCTAGAATGAAACAATCACGGTGCACTTATTTATCATGAATCATTGCTTTAATTTTTAACCCAGCTCAGCAGGAAATCATGTGTTTACCCCATGCAACTTTCACTTGATCATGGAATTAATAAAATCTCTGTTACCTAACAGAATACCATGGGGCTATTTGAGAGTAACGACAAACTTAAGGGGGGAACAGAGCCCCCTCCTCTTTCTCTGACAGCTGCTTGGTTCTGGGGCAGTAAAATCACACATAAAGTAGCAAAAAGCAAATTTACTAATTTGCCTCCTACATTTACAACTTCACCAGGAGGAGCTATGCTCTCTATAAATTCTTCTTTCTAAGGCTTCCTTATCAGATGACTAGGTTCTGCCAGTAAGTAATACTCTTAAATTGTCATCTGCTTATAAACTTTTAAAAATGTTATTTTTTTATTTTTGCAATGTGGGAAAATGTATCATGCAGTGAGGAATGATCCTCTTGATGCTACCTGCTACTATGTACAGTGAACTTCTTCTTTGTCCTAATGTACATTTTTCAGTGAGAAGAATGACATTACAAAATGGTTCTTCTTGGCTGTATTCAGAAAATAGCTACATATATTCATTATTAGGCCTCTTCGATTTTACTGAAAAATACCCATTTGAACCTAAAACATGTGCAGAAGGTTAGCTATTATCTTAATCCTAAATTCTGCTATTATATTTCCATCACAGATGTTCTGCACTGATAGAAAAGTCGGAGCTATTTGGATTTGACAGCTTGGATTAATAACTACCCATCTCGAATCATTAATGATGCTGGTTCCAGTTCAGTGATTGAAATGGGTAAAAAAATTTTTTCATCTTATTCTTTCCTTATGAAAGAGCTGTTGGCTTGGCAATGCATTTCTTTCTGGAAAAAAAAGTCCTTTTGAAGGGGAGAATACTAAAAACGGTGTAGGAAGTGCTAGAGAAGAATAGAAATTCATTTTAAAGCAGTGTACCATGTACAAATGCTGTCTTACAAATAGGATTATTTAATTTAAACCTTAGATCTGTCAAGCTTCATTACTTCAAATGGAGCCTGTCGTTTCTTGAGTTCATTATATACAGAGATTATATGACAATTTATGTTCGGTTCAGTCATTGCTGAGATCCAAGGCAGTTAAAAAAAAAAAATTACACAGCAGTGTCAGTAAATACAGCAAAGTCACTGCAGTGTTGGGAAAGGCAAAAAGTCATCTTGCTAAATGAGGATCCAAGCTGTCCTGTACCGAGACTGCTTCTAATAAATAAAAGGCCTCTGGGAAAAGTGCTGAGCGCACGCTGGGTCTATTTTCAGCTTGCATCAGCAGCTGCTGCCCCTGGGATCATATCTTTACGCGTACTCTACACCATATGCAATCACTCCAGCGCTGCAGCCAGTAAGATAATGAAAGAGCATGGCATAAATCTATACTCGAGTTGAATGCTAAATGAGAAAAATAATACAAAAAGGGGGGAAATAAACCACATTTTCAAGTCATTAGGAAGAAAGACTTTGACATATGAAGTGTTGCAACCATTAATAGCACTTATCATATAGAGTGGAGACAAAGAGACAAATTAATCAAACTGACAGAACTGGGACATTTTATGCTAATGCAGGCTCCTGGGTTTTAGTCTGTGTTCCTCTGCGTCTGGAAAACTGATACCATTACAGGGCAGGAAATTGTATGAATAACATGCAACAGATCATAAAAATTCACACACCAACTGCAGAAACACTGCCAAAAAGCTCAGTAAAAACAAGGACAGAGACCTCCGCAGAGGAACTACCAGCAAGTCATGAATGCAAGTATGTCCAGGAATATCTCCCATTCCTGCATTGTGATTACCTCTAGGCGTCTCGCTCATAATTACAGTGATGAAACCAAAGCCTGAGGAGTGAACTCCGCCGCTACCCGAAGAGGCTGGCCCAGCCCCTGATTCCAGGCTGTTTGCCATCAGCTGGAGTGACTGTAGCTCCAACCTAAATTTACTGGCCAGGTTGGGTTAGTCTTTAAAAAAAACCAAAACAACAAAATAAACGTAAAGGCAGGAGGGAAAGTCATAAATTGCTAATGCAAAGAAAAGACAAGCCAACATTTTCACGTATATTTGTGCAAGTGACACGAAGAAAGGGGATCTGATATTGAAAACATTTTCCATAAAATACACACTGTCCCTGACTTATAAACAGCCCTCACTTTATGAATAGGCTGAACTTGAAAGTGAATGGTAGGCAAGACCTCAGGAAGGCTCAGCAGACACACTGCTCTTTGTCTTCCAACCGTAAACTCCTAGGGTGGCTGGTGAGGTGGGTCTCCGGGCTCATTCTTACAGATCCACAGAGGCAGTAAATGACTGCTATGCTAATAAGATCTCTGTCCCTTCCCAGAGGAAGCTCCTGTATCCTTAGCACTGGGTCCTTTAGCTGCAACTCCAAAGAAATTTCCTATAAAAAAATCAACAATACCAACAGAAGTTGGGCGTGGCTAAAAAAATGCATCAGAACTAGAATCCAGTGAGATCCTCTTTTGGCATTCAGGACTCTGGTTCTCAACAATTCTGTTCCAGTCTTTCCTCTCCTTCTCACCTAATACACACTACATATTTTCCTGCCTCTGAAACTTTCCTAAAGGAGACCTGTCATGATGTTAACCAAATGGCTACCACGTGAGTATTGTCCTAGATGGCTGATTTGCAGATTAAACATAGCATCACCACTCAGAAATCTTGCACAAAGATCTTACTGTCCAAATGAGGAGACGGACAAGCAATAATTCAACTACAATGCAATGTATAAACTGCAGTGACAGAAATATAGAAAAGGTGTGACTCACATTTAATGGAGGGACACTGAACTCCAAGGGCCTTTTCCCACCTATGGAAATCCCACCCACACCTCCTCTCCTCCATGAGCCCATCTCTCATTTGAATTATCTACTACTTCTTCGCAGTGGTACAGCCCTTCACTCATTCGCAGATCATAGAAATAAATTCTTTCTCTCTTTGCATGATGATAAACATCTATCCACTGAATAAATTAAAAAAAATAAAAGGCAACACAGATAGAAGGGTATCCTGTTTCCAGGATAAAAGACACTCTCAGCGGTTCAAACAACTAATTTCTTTAACAAGAGATTAAAAATTTTTTTTTGGCCACACTCCATGGCATGTGGGACCTTAGTTGAACAGAGATGGAACCCGTGCCCCCTACATTGGAAGGTGGTGTCTTCACCACAGGACCATCAGGGAAGTTCCACCAAACAACTAATTTCTCAACAAACTTCTAGAACACAATTTATCTAAGCTGCCTATCCTAAGCCTGTGTTCCTTAGCTACTGGGCCACCAAAAAATGGAACTGCATTTGCGTCTACCAGTGCATGCAATGATGGAAATGTTTCAAGTAGTGTCAATGTGAAGATTCTTCTTATAGTCATGTCACTTGCATACTAGAAAAAAAAATCTGTTTCAGGGGAGGACTCCTGCCTTGGTAAAATGACAAGTGAAACACACAACCCGGCTTTACTTATGAAGGTGGCAGTAAGTTTGGCTATATGCAGCACTGTACAGAAAAACACTTTATAAGTATACGTGTCCTAGGCTGGTCAATGACTATAATGGGAATCATCATGTAAGGCCGTTCACAGTGACAGGTCTGAGAACACAGCTACACCACCGGGGCTAACCCTTCTATCCGGGACCATGCCTGAGTGGCCACCCTCCAGAGGGAGCAGAGGGTCAGGTGTGGGTTTTCCTGAATGCCTTTCAGCCCTGAGGATCCTGTGGAGGACCCAGATCCGTAGGAAGGTCACCTAACAGCGCAACCAAGGAACACTGCTGGCCTCCACCCAAAGGTGCTGAGTCTTCTGCTGCTTTCTCTTTTTTTTACGAAATCTGTATAACTTTTTTTCCTTAACATCACAAGATTTTAAAATATATTATCTTTCATTCTGTGTTATATTTTGTATAATTTTAGCATATTTACCATTTTACCCTTTTGATAATACAATCAAGTATACTACTGTGGACTGGCTATACAGACCTATCAATTTTCAGTATTTTTACCAATGACGGGGGTAGAATGGCCTTATTCTTTATGGTGTTAAGCATAAGGAGATGTTTGAATTAGAACTAAAGTTTAAAGATGACAGATTCTGATTAGGCTCAATAGATGGTACTATTTGGGGAAGAAAAAAAAGATACACCCTAAATGCAAAGTAGAAAATGATGATTCAAGCTTATATATGATGGAAGTGTTAGCTGCTCAGTCGTGTCCGGCTCTTTGCAACCCTGTAGACTGTAGTCCTCCAGGCTCCTCTGTCCATGGAGTTCTCCAGCAAGAACACTGGAGTGGGTAGACATTCCCTTCTTTATTTTCTTCATTCCCTTCTTTAGGGGTTCTTCTTGACCTAGGGATTGAACCCATGTGTCCTGCATTGCAGGCGGATTCTTTACCATCTGAGCCGCGAGGTAAGTCCATGTATTTGATGAAAGCCAGTAAGATTTATAATGATTCCTGTTTTAAATATTTTTCTTCATTGAGAACATGTTCTCTTTCTAATCATATTTCAAGACAGGAATCATTATAAATACATGATGAAAGCCAATAAGATTTATAGTGATTCCTGTCTTTAAATACAATTAGAAAGAGAATATGTTCTCAATGAGGAAGAATATTGGGGAATATGTTGGTGAAATCTGAAAACTGATGTTTAGATTCCCTGAATTGATGAGACTTTTATTTAAATTGCTTATTATTATAGCCTCTTATTATTTCACGTAAGTATATTAAACTCAGAAATAAAATCACAGAAAGATGAGAAGGGAGGTCATATTCAAGGAAGTCTTGGAAGAAATGGGATGATGTACTACAAGAAAATCTAGTGACAACGTTATAATTATTTTCAATAGGAATTCTTTTAAGAATATTGCAACTGGGGGATAGCATTGAGAACCTGACACGCGGACCAAATCTTGCGCCTTTTGTGTAAGTAGCTGTCACCTACAGAAGGCACGTGATTTGATCCACCTCGGTCAGTTGGAAGTGACTGATGGGATAAGACAGACTCTGTGTCCATGGATGGTGAGCACAAATGGATGACAGTAACTCTTGCTACAATCATGAAAAGTAAAGAAAGGCAGATGGGGCAGGCCTAGGTGGGAAAGCGGTGGTCCTGTGGGACTCAGGTGGCTGGAGATGATTTTCTTCTTTTTGGTTCTGCTGGATCTTAGTTGTAGCACTCAGGATCTACCCAGGCCCCCCACACTGGGAGCCACTGGACCACCAGGGAAGTCCCTTCCTTTTTATTGATTTTGCTTTTGAGATGTTTCTGAATAGAAGGTTACAGGTACTGCTGAAGTTATACGTTTGGGAGGATCAGTTCCTGCAGAGAAGAGTCCAAATTCTTTGCCAGGACTGCGGCCAAAGACAGAGGGTGAAGGTGCAGGGCAGGGAGATGAGGGAAGGGTATGAAGGGCGGCGCTGGGAACTGGGAGGTGGGCCTGGCCAAGTGGGGAAGGGAGGCGGCCACTGCGTCAGGAACTTCCCGGCAAAAAGCGCTACTGAAGCACACACCACTGGACTGAGGCTGTGCTATCAACTTTCCAGAGTTTTCTTTTTTAATATAAGAGGTATACAACTCTTTTTTTCTATTTGGATGGTTTACGTCCTTTTTTGAATACAGATATCTCCAATTTGGTGACTTCTTATTTTTGTTTTTCTGAAAGGCACACTGCCAGATTATATTTTAATATAATTGTGCCTTTCAGACATATATTCAGCTATGAGTCCAGCACACGTAAATTATAATAAATATCTGAGGGACACCCCTGGCAGTCCAGCGGCTAAGGCTCTGCCTCCAGTGTAGGGGCCCCGTGTTTGATCCCTGGTCAGGGAATTAGATCCCTCGTGCCGCAACGAAGATCAGAGATCCTGAGTTCAGCAACTAAGAGCTGGCATCGCCAATTAAGTAAACAAATAAATTAATAAATAAATAATATTAAACATCTGAATGGAAATTTATGGGTTATATTGTCATTATATATTTTTATGCCACTTCTTCCTCCCAACAACTTGGGAAGTGAAATGTGACAGTTTCTATTCTCATTTTAGATTTATAAAATGGTGCAGAGAGTTTGAGCAACTTGCCCAGGTTTGCTGGGCTTGAGTCCTGAGCTCAGATCACATGTAACCTCCCCCACCTCTACAGCCATTCTAACAAACCAGCTCTAACACATTTTCTTTTTCTCATTCCCCCTAAAATCTATTTTTTCCATTTTGATTAACACCCCTTACATATTTCAAGAAAGAGTGTGGGCGTTGTGCATTGTAAGAGCCAGAAATGAAGACCAAAAAGGCAGAGACCACAGCACAGACCCTAGCTTTCGATGTTCCCACCGCGTGGCTGATGTTCACTTACGATAAGACTCCACCTGCACACGCTGGGAGCTTCAGTTTAAACCTTTGGGAAATATCTCCAATGTCTATGGGAACTTGCCATCTTCCTCCTCCTGCTTTAAGTGGGGGCCAAAATTTTCCATAAAGTCTATTCGTTTGAATAGGACATAATCCGTCCTTATAGGGTTTCTTTTTACTGGTTCATTCATCAAACATTTATTGAGCATCTATTTTGTGCCAAACACTGTGCTGGGCTTGAGGAACAGAAGGGCAGACAAGGCGGGCATGACACCTGAAACCCATCCTGCACTGTGCGATTTGGTGGCCACCAGGCATGTGTGACTGTTGACAGTAAAACTAATCAGAATGAAATGAAATGAAAAATTCAGTTCCTCAGTCCCTCTAGCCACATTTCAAGTGCTTGATAGCCCCATGTGACTAGTAGCTGCCATATGTACCATACATAGACAATGTGCAGAAGGACATGTCCACCACCGCAGAAGATGCTATTGGACAGCACTGACCTAGGACAAGTAATAAAATAAACAAGCAAGTTGACAAATGTCTCAGTGAAAAGTATGACACAATGTGAGGTCTTTTTCTGTTTTCTTTTGGGCTTTAAAAGTCATCTCATCTCTTTCTTTTCCAACAAACACACCTAATTTCACGGCCTCATGACTTCTTGCTTAGGCCACTGCAACAACCTGGCCATTGTACCTTTGTCTCTCAACCCTTCCTTTGTACCACTGCCTGACTCATCTTCTTAATGACAGTCTGTCAACCTGCTTCCTGCTGAATAAAACCCAAGCCCTTCAAGCATGGCATTCAAGGTGCTTTATATTTGGGCTTAAATGATCTGTCGCGCCTCGCTTCTTGCCACCTCCTCTCCCGATTCTACACGTTAACAACAGAAAATGGGGCTGTTGACATCAAGGGCATCATCCTCCGTATTCATTCTTGGGAAGCTGTATTTAAGTTATGAGGATGTCCACAACAGCCAAACAGACGTTCTTTAGAACTTCACTGAGCTGAAACATGAGAAGAAAAGGAGAGAGGGAGGAAGAGGTGTAGTTCCTCAGAACTCAGATAGGATAAGTGCAAGTTACCTATGTGAGTTCTGAGGAAATTCTCAGCTCAGAGCAGTCGTCAGGGAGAGGGTCGTTTTCTACCCTCACCAAGAGGAAGGTAAAGAAACAGGAGAGTAAGTAGGATAGATACTTAGGGATCCATGCAGGAGTGCTAGGATGTTTTGCAAGAAATATACAAATCACATGACCAAAAAACACACACAGAAAGTATCTTCATCTAAATGTTTGTTATGCAAAAACCTTACATTTTCTTATGTGTCTATGTGTATGTGTGTGTGTGCATGCTCAGGCATGCCCAAATCTTTGCCACCCTTTGGATTGTAACCCGGCAGTCTCTTCTGTCCATGGGATTTTTTCAGGCAAGAATACTGGAGTGGGTTGCCATTTCCTTTTACAGGGGGTCTTCCTGACCCAGGGATGAAACCCGCATCTTCTGCACGGCAGGCAGATTTTTTACCTCTTGAGCCATCGGGGAAGCACATATTGCCTTATATTTTACATAAAATTTATAAAAATATGCATGACCTGTGTTCCCAATAAAATGCCATTGGGGCTTTCTTTGGGGGCAGGACTGCACAAAACAAAGAGGACTAGTAGACAGAATGTACTGAATTATGGAGCGCCTCCCAAACTACACATGACCCACTGTCACAATTTTTAATATCTTCTCTAACACAATTCACTTTGCTTAAAAATTAGATTCAGCTTAGAACGAAACTCATTCTAAGCAATACTATCTGTGAAATCGCAGGTTTAACATGTGAGTTTCACTTATCGAATACGTCATTAAAATAAAGTGATTTTGAAAACAAATTCTTCACATATCACTTGAAATCATTTCATTTTCAAGCTGTGCTACAAATATTCATAAGATGGGAAATCCTGGGATTAGGAGGCTGAATAAGTGTTCTAAGCGCTAAGGTGGGGGATACTGGACACAGCCTCTCGTGTTTTCCAGTCTGGGACACCAGGCAACTCCCCTGTGGTTGGGGGTGCTCCTGACCGCTCTAAAGAGTGAAGCAGTAAAAAGTGGCAGAGACATGAAGCCTTCATCGGATCAGGGGACCTCCCTGGTGGTCCAATGGTTAGAAATCCGTGTGCCGATGTGGGGAATGGGTTCAATCCCTGGTCTGGGAAGAGTCCACATGCCCCCGAGCCACAACTACTGAGCCTGCGCTCTGCAACAGGGATGCCAGTGTGATGAGGCGCCCGCCCTCTGCAACGAAGAGCAGTCGCTGCTTGCTGCAACTAGAGAAAGCCCCCGTGCAGCAGAGACCCAGTGAAGCCGCAAATCAATCAATCAATCAAAGATAAACCAGTGATCAGAAATATCGGGGTCCTTTCTGGGGCCGGTGAGAACACATGCGTTAACACTGACGGAGCACAGAACCTTCCACACGTCTCCTGGAGCCTTCTCAGTCCCCGGCAGTGGAAGAGGCAGGGGGGAGCCTCGCTGCTCTCCAGGGACTCCTGGGTGTGGGTTTGCGGGTGGCCTCAGGGGCCCCGGGTGGCAGCTTCCAGCCTCTGTGGTGACAGGCCATCTCCTCTGTGTCGAGCCCAGGACTCCCGATGCTGCGGCGCAGAGGCTGCAGGCCCGTGAGGGCGGGACGCTGGCTTCCTCGTGCCGAGGCTGCTCAGAGCTGACGGCGCCCCCGGGAGTGACCCGGGCAGCCCCCGGGGCCACCGCAGGCGACCATCTGGACGCGGGGGTTTGCACAGACCCCCAGCTGGGCGATGCCGCCGCAGCTTCTGCCAGAGGCTCAGCTCTCCTGCACAAAAGGAAGAGAAGCCTGCTCCCCAGAGGACGGGCATTTCACGCAACTCTCCTGCCCCGCTCGTCTCACCCCTCCAGTGGGGCCGAGCTCGCAGAAAACTGGTGCTAAAGCACTTCAGCAAGAAGCCAGGGATTTGAAAGCCCCTTCTAACAGCTGTTAACGGCTGTCGACGCGCGGCAGACAGCAGGGCTGGCGGGAAGAGAGCCAAAACTAACTCCACGGCAGTGCTGTTGAGGATTCAGTGATTTCTGATGCTGCAAAGGAGGGGCACAAGGGACGGAAGCAACAGCCCCAGGGAGACGGCGAAGGGGCTGGAAGGACAAGGGCCCTGGGCTGCTGGGGGCATGGCCCAGCCCTGTCACCACAGGGCTTCTAACAGATTTCTCAAAAACCTGCTATCTGAGAAAGACTCACGCAGGAAAAGGGAAAGACAGGAAGGGAGACTGCTGCTGGAGGCGGACTGAGCTCAGCCCCCGCGTGGACGGGGTGGGCCCCGGGGGCTCGGGCTCTGCGCAGCGGAGCTCTGTCTCGACGGCTCTTCCTGGTGTGTGTCTGTGTTGTTGTTTTTAATTTTGTTTAAAAACATTATTTTATTGACGCATAGCTGATTTACAGTGTTGCATTAATTTCTGCTGCACACAAAGTGAAATTCGGTTATCTATATATACACATTTTTTCATATTCTTTTCCATTACGGTTTATGACAAGATACTGGATAGAGTCCCCTGTGCTATACAGTAGGATACTGTTATTTATCCATTAATTACACAACAGTCTTCATCTGGCACACTCCCAATTCATCCCTCTTGGCAGCCACACGTCTGTTCTCTATGTCCGTGAGGCTGTTTCTGTTTTAAAATGACAAGTTCATTTGTGTCATATTTTAGAATCTACATGTAAGTGATATCATATGGTATTTGTCTTTTCTCTGAATTACTTCACTTAGCATAATAATCTCCAGGTCCATCGATGTTGCTGCAAATGGCATTACTTCATCTTTTCATGGCTGAGTCGTATCCCACTGTTTACACGGACCACGTCTTCTTTATCCATTCATCTGTCTATGGACATTGAGGTTGCTTCCACGTTTTGGCTGTTGTAGACAGTGCTGCTATGAACGTATGAGTGCATGCATCTTTCTGAATTATAGTTTTGTCAGGATAGATGCCCGGGAGAGGGGTGGGGGGACCACATGGAGACCCTATTTTTAGTTTTTTAAGGAGTTTCTGCATTGCTTTCCATGGTGGCCACACCAATTTACATTCCACCAACAATGGAGCAGAGTTCCCTTTTCTCCACTTTGGAGTGTGTTTTTAATCTGCATTTCATTCTGTGGCATTTGTAAGCCCATTCCACGGTTGAGGAACTGGCTTAGGCATCTTATCCTAAGAAGCCCTTCCCACTGACTCCTAGACTTGCCTGATTTGATTGCCTTCTACCGTCTTTCTGTTCAACCTGTTTTCTCTCAAACAGAGATGTGTAACACCATGGGCTTCAGGAACTCAGTTTTTGTTTTCTTGTTTCTCCTAATAACCAGCCTCCACTTCAGTTTTAAAATCATATCCTAATTTTTATCAGCCACTCCCCCAAGAATTACAGTGACTTCTGTTTTCATTTTTATAATGTATATACACAAGGGAGGATTTTTTTCCCTGACGTTTTTCCCTATCACTCAATCCAGATGTTCACGAGGCACTTTTAAATCTTCCCACTTATGTGCTGAAAATTCTGGTGCTCATAGTGAGTAAAACTAAGTCTTGGAATTCTATCTTAATAGTATCCTTGATCTTTCTGGGTCTGGCAAACAAACCATCACCCACTCAAAATGTAGACAGTAAAGTGGCAGATGAGTCGAGCTTCATCAGGGCCAAGTCATGCCAACATAACTTCATCTCTGGTTTTGCTGGGATCGTGCTCAGAGAATGCAGCAGAAATAGCATCCCAGGATTTCAGTAAAGGCGGCTGACATGTATCTCAGGTCACTTTTTCAATAATATGAAAAAATGGGGTCTGGAAGATAGCAAAATTAAGCAATCGTTGGCTAGGTGATAGATGAGTGTCCACTTCAACCTGAGGGGAACTATCTGGTGATGAGGCCTAGCCTTCTGTCCACCCTGTCACACTTAACTTCTATCTCTGACTTGGAAAAGATCTGGGTGATAAGCTGGTAAGATATTCTAGGAATCAGAGCAAGACCCTAAAAGATGACCATGGGCTGATACTATGGAGTAAATGTATAAGGATGAAATTTAACGAAAATAGATGTCAATTCCTATACTGGACTTTAAAAAGTCAACTTCGCACAATAATATAAACCAACTATTTTTCTTAAAAGTGTTAACTCTGTTAAAAAAAAAAAAAAAAGGATGGGAGAGTTCTGGTTTAATGATGCATGTCAGGACTGTGACAGAGTTGCCAGGAAACTTCATACAACCAGAGCTACATCAAGAGATGTATTGCAGAGATGGGGTTACAGTTTCCCTCAATTCTTTACTGTTCAGATCACACTAATACTTTCATATTTAGTCCTTGTGCTGTATGTTAAGAAAAGACCAGACCACTATATTCTTCTACTCCTCTGTATATTCATCTTATTAATTTTTAAAAGTTTGATATTGAAACTGCAACTAAAAATCTTAATTCATCTACTTAAAAAACTGTAATATATAGTGGAACTATATGTTACCTTGTTCTGTATTTCCCAAGTCTCCTGTAAATGTCATACTTTCATAATTTTAAAGAAGGTTTTTTTTTTTTTTAAAGAACAGGCCATACCGAAAAGCATCATGATGAACACTGAGTCTATGTCCCTGGTGGCCATGGAACCAGGGATGTTCCACCTCGAGAAAGGGAGACAGCAAGAGTTGTCTTCAGAGAGCTAATGAGCGATCACAGAAAGATGAATTGAGATTTGTTCTCTTCCATTGCCAAGGGCACAAACAGGGCCACAGATGAAAATTAAAGGGAAGTAGATTTCTGCTAAAAATGAAAAAAAATTTTCTAGTAATCACAGTCGTACAAAATGGGAGGCGGCTCTCAGGCAGTGGTGGGATCCCTACTGCTAAAAGTGTCCCGGCAGAGGCTGGAGAGGTACCTATGTCAGTGTCATAGAAGGATGCCAAAGTGGGTAAGAGACTGGACTAAGTGCCTTCTGACATGCCTCCTCTTCTAACTTTCAATCCTTGATACTCCTCACTTTCGACCACAAGAAAGGAAAGGAGGTAAGGTTCTTAGCTCCCTAAACACTGAGAAGCAACACATTTCTCGCAAAAACTGACAAGCAACAAAGACAAGGTGGGGAGTATTTTCATTCACTCTGGGTACCACTGGCCAATACATGGACTTGTGAGTTAGCAAAACAACCGGAGCTTTCTTAAACTTCCCCAGGTCCTCTATAAGCCTGTGAATGACACATCCTTCAAGCTACTCTAGTTTGGAATTCTGACCTAGTCCAACCAGTCTGCTGAGATCGTGAACAATTTGCAGAGAACACAGGACCCTTTGACAGAATGCAATGAAAGGAAGTATTAAAAAAATAAAGGAGTCAGTGATTTCCTAAGTATGTAAATTTTCAAAGACCTTCGTATCTACTCAACAAAAATTCAACTGTACAGTTGCAGAACCTGGAAATTAAATAAATGCAGACTCAGCAGTCTGAGTTTCAAGACATTTACACAGGCATTATTTCCAGGCATGACTTCCCTTGCTGAACAAGTAAGCCCTTTCTATTTAGACCTGTCAGGGAAGCAAATGGAGTCTGTCACACGGAACTACAGTTTTGTTTGAATGGATAGCGGCAAGCCCCATCTTGTATTTTTTCAGGGCTTGACATAATAACAGCCATTAGAAAATATCATAAAAGCTGTACACACTCTGCCATTCTGTACATGTTAAAATGTCAGGAGAAAATAGCCCAAAGCCTTTCCTCTTCAGTAATCTCTTGGATGGGTTTTAGGACTGAACCAGGCAATCTCAACATCTTTTCTGATGAGTGGAAAGAAACCAGAATAAATGACTACAAGTATTGATAGAAGAGATGGAAGACATGAGGCAATGAAATAAGTGGGAAGAGATGAGGGATATACTCTAAAACTTGGAAACATGTACTGTGATTTACTCATGGTTGATAATCAAGAAACATCTGTAATCTACCAAGGATTGTCACGACTTGGGAGAGAACGTACTTCTGGGCCAGCAACCTAAGGCCAAGGGAAAAGAGATGCTCCCGCAGCAAAGGGAGCGGAGGTCCTGGAGGCCACTGTTCCAGATCCTGCTTAGACGTTCATTTCCTGTTCTGATGATTAGGACCTCAGGAATGCAAATTCTTGCATGGGTCTCTCAGGTCTGTGATCTTTTTTTTTTTTTTTTTTAAATCTAATTAGCGATTCTAATGCGAATTCTGGACACAAAGTTGAGGTGAACAATTGAACTGGGCCTCAGGTTGTGAAGTTGGCACAGGCCTCTGAGGACAGATGGCGTCGCTGGTTCAGAAGCTGCCGCTCCAGTTTTGTAAGAAGTAACAAGGAAGAAAGCCTTGGATGGGAAGATGATCATGCCCTTTCAGAAATCTCCTTTAACTCAAAGCAAGTTAAAATTACAAACAATATCATATATTTTGTTTCCCAAAAGAATTTAAGTGAATTCTAAAATCCAAAAATAATCTACTACAGACTGAGCAGCCAATGGAGGTCAGATGGCTTAGGACCCAGGGAATTATCCAGTTCAACAACTGATTGGAAAAAGGGGCCCAAGTGTGTAGGTAGCACGAAGGGAGGTGAATTTCAGGAGCTTCTGACCCAAAAGACAACTGCATTTTAAGTAAGTATGAACGGTATGACCTAGATAGAAATTTGCCCCCAAGTGGAGTGGAACTAGACTACTAGCTAACATTAAACCTAGCAAAGGATGTGGATGTGCTTAACTCAGGGGTGATTCTGATGTCTTTTTTCTTATGATGTAATGATAGTAACGTCTGGGAGACCCACACATGTGTACAGAATGCTGTAGTGCTCACACTTAAACACACACACACACACACACACACACA
>CM035290.1:3585866-3621564 GCA_020226075.1 Hydropotes inermis
ATATTTTATATTTTATATTTTTTTATATATTTTATATTTTTTATATTCATCATGGACTGAATTATGTCTCATCAAATTCATATGCTTAAATCCTCATCACCAGATAAGCATATTTAGAGACAAGTCCTTTCAGGAGGTAATTAAGGTTAAATGAGGTTGTCAGGGTGAGGCCTTGAGCTAACAGAACTGGCGTCCTTACACGAAGAGGAAGGGACACCAGGGTTCTCTTTCTCTGCGCACAGAGGAAAATCCATGTGAGAACACAGTGAGAAGGTGGCCATCTGCAAACCAAGGAGAGAGGCTTTAGGATAAACCAAACCTGCAGACACCTCAGTCTTGGACTTCTAGCCTCCAGAACTGTAAGAAAATAAATTTGCTGCTTACGCCACCCATTCTGTGGTATTTTTGTTACGGCAGTCTGAGCAGACTAATACTCGGATACTAGAAGAGTTAAAGAGCTATACATTTCCCAAGAAAACAAGCTAAAGACTGACTTCAGAGAAAATCACTTTTTAAAAAAACTTAAAAGACATTTCTGGAGGCTCCTGGGGAGGAAGTAAGGAAGAATCAGCATTCCACTGACCACAGAGTAGGAAGCAGTTTGCATTAAGTCGTTTTAAACACCAGTGTGGGCCTTACAGGTGCAGACCCACTGGAGCATCACTTTCTATTTTGGCTTGCTCCTGAAATCTCAGTCACACACGTGTCAGTTGTCTTCTTGCAGACTTCGGGCATGAAGGAGGGAAACCATCTCAATACTGCAGGGCCCTCAGCGGTCCAGGTGTTCCAGGATCCGGGGATGGCCTTATGGTATCTTCTTTGAACAAAGCCAGGCTGAGGATGGAAGTAGCTTCTTTTCCTTTTGGTTTTGTGTATGTGGTTGCCCTAGGTCTCTGTTGCTGCACGCGGGCTTTTTCTGGTAGTATGCGGGCTTCTCATTGCGGGGGCTTCCCTTGTTGCGGAGAACAGACTCAGGTGCGGGCTTCAGGAGCTGCAGCTGGGCTCAGCTGTTACGGCTTGCAGGCTCTAGAGCACAGGTCAGTAGTTGTGGCACACGGTGGAGCTGCTCCTCAGCACGTGGACTCTTCACAGACCAGGGATCGAACCCCTGTCCCGGCCTCGGCAGGCAGATTCTTATCCTTCAGAGTTGCACAAGACTTGACTAGACAGTGAGAACTTCCTTCTCTATGTGGAGATGCAGACGGTCCGAGTCTTGGAAAACATCTGCGCTATTTTCACTGAAAATAACACTAGTAATTTCCAGAGGAGTAACTCTAGAGAATATACAGGAAGGAAGAGTATCTGTAAGTTTCAATGATCAAGGTAAATTGAAATATGAAAAAAGGGCTTAAACTTTTCATAAGAAGGAACTGGAAGAACTCTGTTCCCTTTACTGCCTTTGGGGTTAATTTTCATTTCACCAATGAGACAGTGAGTGCAAGTGTGGTTTGGTCCAAGTTGAGGACTCTAGTCTCTTAGTCGGGAGCACGGAGGGCCCTGAGCTGGAAGGAAGGGGCCAGGAGCGCTGGTGCTTCCAGAAAGAAACCTGATGGGGTCATAGGACTTGTGAAATCACACATTAATACGATCCTGCAGAGTTGTGCATTTTCCAGCATTATGCTCCACACTCCACCTGATCTTCATTCCCTCCTTCCCTTCTATCCACTGAACTGTTCAAATAACCTTTTTATTATTGCAGAAATGAAGTAATGTATGCTGTAGGAAATTGGAAATTCAGAGAAGCAAAACAAAACCCATCACGTTTCCACCATTTACAGGTCACCACTCTTTAACACTTAGCACATGTACTTTGTCTCCTTCACACACACACACACACACACTCACAGTCTGTATTTTTTAACCAAACTAAGATCATACTGGGCCTATTGTTTCTCAGTCTGCCTTTTCCAATTATTACCAACTTTCCATTTCAGGGAAATTTCCTCTAATATCCAGACCACATTTGAATGTCTACAATTTCCCCCCAAAGGTTCTCTATAACTGGTTTATCCAAATGAGTAACCACTCCAGGACCACATTCTGCATCTGGTTTTTAAATCCCTTAACTCTTGTTTAATTTAGCGTAGTCCCACTTTTATGACACTGACTCATTGAAGAAATCAGGTCATTTGTCCTGCAGAACTTCCCACCTTCCAGATTTGCCCCATTGCTCCCTCAGGCTGTTGGTATGCTTGTTTTTCTAATCATTGGTTTTCCTCTAACTGGAAATTATATCTAAAGGTTTTATGAGGTCAAGTTGCACAGGGAACACATCGTCGGGAAGGGTGTGTATTTCATGGATATCTTCAGAAGACATCTAACACCAAGGTGACTCACCAGGAGTGATGCTCAGACTGACGCCTGCCTGGGTTTGTGTGTAGAGAGTGTATGTTGTTACTTTGTGTCTTATTGTGTTGCTTAGCTACTGTACTAATGTCACCAAACATTCATCATAATGGCTTTAACCATAAGTGAACACCTTTTCTGAATTTGTTCCTAACACTTCAAAATACGTGGCACTGGATTACAAATGCCCTTGAGATATTTCTAGAGGCTCTGGCCTCCAGAAATTCAGTACAGTAAGTCCCCTACATACAAAACTTTAAGTTGTGAACTTTCAAAGATATGAACGTACATCTGGTTCCAGTAAGGAACCAATCTGTGCCATCAACATCAGGCGCGAGTGACACCGCAGCTTGCCTTCCATCGCCTAGTGCTGACGATCCTTCAGCTCCACCATCTCCCACCTCCTCTCTCCTCCCATCAGTAACTCTTCTTGCCCGTTCATGTGATGCCAGTCCCTGTATGCCAGCTGATGTACTGGACTCCGGTACTTCCCAAGGTCCTGTACTGTAAGATTAGAAACATTTTATTTTGTGTGTTTTTTTTTATGTACATACTATTTGTGTGAAAAGCATTATAAACCTATTACAGTACAGTACTATATAGCCAACTGTGTTACTGGGGTACCTAGGCTAACTTTGTTGGACTTACAAACAAGTTGGACTTATGAATACACTCTCAAACAGAACTTATTCGTATGTATCTTCTTGTAGGTCCTTGCCTCCATTTGTGCTATGTAAGGTGTGATGCTCACAATATCACCCAGGAGGCATACTCCCTGGAAGGTCATTTAGGGAGCTCCTCTATAGGTACCCCCAGTCCGATAAACTGTTGAGGCTTAACTATTTTGCAAATAAACGAAGATAAACTTAAAACCAGCCATCCAGAGAAGACTGTTCTTAGTGGAGGAACCAGCAATGAGAGTTTCAGGGCAGGGGTTCAGTCTTAGCCCTGGCCCTTTTTTCTCTTCTCTTTTCTCAGCAGCTGTTGCTGTCTAGTTGCTCAATCATGTCCGACTCTTTTCGACCCCGTGAACTGTAGCCCTCCACTCTCCTCTGTCCATGGGATTCTCCAGGTAAGAACACTGGAGTGGGTTGCCATTTCCTTCTCCAGGGGATCTTCCTGAACCAGGGACTGAACTTGAGTCTCCTGCGTGGCAGGCAGATTCTTTACCTCTAAGCCACCAGGGAAGTCGTCTCTTTTCTCAGAGGGGTCAGCAATTCCCAGTTGTCTCAGCCCCGCCCCATGGGCCTGTGTTCCTCATATCCGTATCACCAGCTGTGCCCTCTTGGTGCCTTGTGAATATATAAAGTGCCATAGATACACACGAAGGCTGGACAGCCTCTCTCTCCACTGACGAGTCCCACGCTCAGGTTCCAGGATCTCCCAGCTCATCACCAGGCACAAACCACTGTCAGTTCATGTTGGGACCAGGGGAGCCTTCTGACCGTGCCCTCTGTCCGGAGTAGTCTAGGAACCCATCCATCCAACATTCTACTGCTAGACAGCTATTCTTTAAATTCCCTTTTATCATGTTCCATTTGGGCTCACTTTTTGGCTCACAACTATTGGCTACTCAATCAAGATTAAATTCTTTTGTCTAAACTTTATTCTTTCATAGGAAGGCCCCATGGAATCTGACCCTATTTTGAATTATTTCCCCAAACCTACCCTTTGTGCTATTCAGAGATGACTCTTCAAGCCCCGTTACTGCTTCTTTTGGGACCTTTGTCGCATCAGCATCCTTTCCTGAAGGATCTCTCTCTTCTCATTTCCTCAGAAAGTCTGATCAATCCGTGTGAGAGTTGGTTTTAGGAGATGGAAGGGAAACCCCATCCCAGCACCCCATCCGAACCTCAGCAGCAGAAACAATGGCTAACACGTGGCATGGCATCTACAACAAATGCTTTTGAGTTGTTCACACCTTTTGATTTCTACAGTTTGCCTTGATTATTCAATTATTAATATACTGTAAGCTCTTTGGAGGAGATGGTCTTATTTGATATTTCTAAGTTAAGGCCCCCAAGTCCATTCTCTTTTTCTATGAAGTACTGTCCTTAAGCCATCTTAAAGGCTTAAAGGACCCGTTTGTCCTTCAAACACACACACACGTCTCTGGAGGTAATTCTGTGTTTGTTTCTGCCCTACCCCAGTGTCCAGCATCTTGCACTATTATAAAAATCTTGAAGAGAGCTAAGGTGCCTGACATGTAGCCAGGATACTATTTCTTCTGCAAGCAAGTAAGAACATCTAGTCGACGTCTACCATAAGAGCCTCAAACAGGAGTCAAGGAGAGACGGCTGAACAGAACCTGGAAAGGTCATCTCATTTCTCACCATGAATGTCTTACAAATCTGAAGGATTTAAGTCCCCTGCCACCCAAATCCCCAGAGTTACAAAAGGTATGCTTCAAACATCTTCTCTTAGAACCCTGCATATTTCTTACCCCTGAATCTTGGTGGTCCACATTTTTAATCTTCCTACCTTCCTAGCTGTAGGGTACCACTTATTCCTGGAGCCACTTATTTCAAGAGCTCTGCTTGGCAGAAAGAATATTCTCACATAGCCTAGGGTGTTCCTTGGAAGGAAGAATGAAGCAAATGTGCCGGTGTCTCATGTGGTATGAGACTGCTTATCATTACAGAGCAAGACCCTTGAGAAGCCTATATCTCAGCAGACATTTTCCTGGCCTTTTAGGAACGTTCCTGTTTTCCCCACCCTTCTCTTTTATAGGAGATAAGTCATGAGAAGTCAGAGGGTACGTAACTCCATCCCAACTGGTGCCATTTGACACGGCTTGGTACATGTGCATGTGGCCACGCTCTCTGAGACCTGCTTATTTTACTTATTTCTGGTTGCTGATGCCACCTCTGCAAAGAGCATCATCCCTATACTACTTTTAGGAAGAATAATCTGTCATTCGGTTTTGCATCTGGAGAAATAAAAACATAAACAAACCAAGAGAACAAAAATGGAGACTCAGAAATAAAGAATCAGGACAAAATGAGTAGCGATGACATTTACTTAATACTCTTCTCTATGCAGCAGAAGACAAAATGAAATCGCTGTTACTTCAACAACTTGGAGGCCTGCAATTGTGACCTTCCATGTCCTTCCTTTGATTTCCTTCTAAACTCAGGAATCTTCTGTTGGCTAAACCCCAGCCTTTTTTTCCCAAACCCGGGCCAACTTTTCGGCTTGCTTGGGAACAGCTGCCAGTTCTCTGCGCTGCCAATCAGTCAAGAAACGTGCTCACATCAAGGGCCTGGCTCCATCCCACCCAGGGTGCTGAACGCGCTCACTTTTTCACACACAGCCTTTGCCAGGCTGCACGCAGAAGTCCAGCTCAGACAGGAGAGCTCACTGCATCACCAGTGAGCTCTGAAGAGGTGCCAACGTCAGTGAGAGAGACTGTCAACATATCGAGGAGTCGATGGCACAATGAAAGATTTTACTATGTGTACCAAGTAAATGGAAAAACAAAACACTTCTGAAATATCAGGAAACCAAAAGTGCCATTGTGTACTTGCTCCCTGAAAGCAAAATCAATCTACCCCTTTGTCTGGCCTGTGATTTGGTTAAGAACCCAAACAAACAAGGAAAGAAGCGGAAAGGTATTAACTGATGAATGCCAACAACGATTTTACTTTCTCTGTGTTTCTAAGAACAGCCTTTTCTGCTAAAAACCACACACCACTACAACGCCTGGATATGTTCCCTTTTATTCAGGAATTTTCTGAATCAATTTCCTGGTTTACAGCTTGTCCAACCAAGATTCCAGGTGTTCTCACCATAAGAAGGGTCCCTTTCCAAAGCTGTCTGCTTGTACAGAACACCTCCAGAAATGTCACGGACACCCTGACAGAGCTGAAACCTGAAGACGTTTGGGGACAGTCCAAGTTTCTGAATGGAATGTGAATCCATTAAAATGATTAGGTAATTTTACTGATATCCTCCCATTTGTGCCAAATGGCAGAGCTGCCAAAGAAAAGAGAATCAAAACCGATTCTTGGATTCCAACGCTGAGTATTTTGGTGTGGAAACTGTATTTTCTTGTAACTCATTTAAAAAACACACCATGCTTTCACTGTTTAATTGCAATCTCAGTTTTCAGGAAGCAAAGAGAAATGAGATCTATAATCAATGTTTCTCTTCTGTTCGGCTTTCAGTCTAAATGGTCCTGCACTTTTATTGGCAAAGGAGGGCAGGTAATAACAGTGAACAAGAAACCTATTTGAGGAAACACTGGTTCAACTGAAGTACCTCTACACCGTGAGTGACTCAGCTCTGCACTCAAGAGTGATTACGCTGCATCGATAAAGCCATGCTAATCGGACAATGGCTTCCTGCCGGCTCATGCTGGCATGACCTACAATACCCCTGGCTGACAGCTATTACATCTATCACACTTATTTTTTGGGGGGTAAGCTGGATGGAAAGTGGAAATAATTTTGAAAAAACCCTCCCAAGTGCTATTTAACTTCTTATCACGAATTAAAAGTTTAGTTAAGTATCCTGGGTTCTATGATTAAATATGACAAAAGTAATACTTCTGATTCCTGATCAAGTGAAGAATTTTACAGGTCTGAACTCTTGTCTTTAAAGCTATTACTAATTTTAATTGAAATAGCTAAGAGATTCCATAACAGGGCAAAGGAAGAAATGTACTGGATGTTTAATTCATATAGAGAGAAGAGTTTTAAAATGAATAGATACACTGGAAACTACTTCTACAAAATTTCAAACAACTTTACTGTTAAAGGTTTTATAAATGGACCTATTTTAAAATGTTGATGACCGTTTTCATCCTACATTATATAGGGGGAAATAGGTATAGTCAAAGGAAGTCTTAAAAATGGCTTTGAAATCAGGTCACTTAAAAATAATTCTTAGACAGGTCTTAGTTTTTTGTCTACTCAACTCCTTCTACTATGCCAAAAGAGGAACACATCTCTGCTTAAAGTTCTTTAAATAGGACTTACTGGCCTCAGGATTTAGAGAATGTAAGAGGTTTGGAAATAGCTTATCTATTTCAGTTTTAAAATTAGCTATTGCTGTGGCTATTTTCACCCCAGATTTCCTTACCTCTGTAGCAGTGCCACTAAGCAGTCTTCAGAGATGGAATCACAATAGCATTAGCACCCCATTCTGTGGCTTTGCTGTTATTGCACCCCCATCTGAGACGGAGGCCCAGATTTCAGGGCTGGAAGTCACCTCTGTGTAACTATAAATATGTTCTGCCTTCAGGCAGTTCAAAATTATCAGCATGATTCTAGGACTTGAAAACTTCTTACTTGCCAGCAAGTAGTTACCTGGGATATTTTGACTTATTTTTTATTCGCTTTTTTTTTTCATCTGCTGCCAAGTCTCACTAATGCAACTTGGAAAATTGCACCGCAGCTTTTAATGAGGACTCTGAGGTAAGAGTCATTTCATCAGAGAAGGTTGTGCTTTCCTTCTAGGGGAATAATAACACCTACTGTCTATACAGCACCATCCTTCCAAGAAGTTTAACTTATCACATTTCATTAATCTGAAGAGCAGACTTGAAAGGCAAATTGTTGCCCAATATTGTTACTCCCTGCATACACACATGGACATTGAGCTCATTAAATGAAAATGATTTTTTTCAAGATACCTCTGAAATGGTTGTAGAGTAGTGATCTATATTTTCTACAAGCTGTCTGTGTTCTAGGTTATCAAATAGCCCAAGGGGTTCTACAGCTCTTGAGCGGTCATCTGTGAACTCTCGTAAGACCACCTCCAAAAGGTCAGGGAGGATTTTCAAAGAGAAGAGAAGTGAGCTCACATCTCTTCTGAAGCCGAATGATTCTCTCCTTTCCAGACCAATCTGCCTTCCATCTCCCTGGTCTTTCCCTACCTCTCAATCCAAACATCTTGCCTCTCTTCCTGACCAGCAGGATTTTTTTTTTCTCTCCCTCCAGTAGGAACCTAGAAAAGTTCAACGACCATCAACTTGTCGCCTAGGCTAGGTATCCGGGGATCATCCAGTTCAACTCCATCAATTCTGAAGGATGAACCTTGCTAAGTTGAGTATTCCCATTTGCTCAGGAGATCTTACCCTCTTTCAAGTCCTCAAGAGAAATTCTTTCAGGGACTAGTCTTACGTTTCCCATATCAGCAAGTTTTCTCTCTCTTTTGGAACTTTGCTATCCACCCAAGTATGAGTCAGGATGAGCTCAGCTGTGCAAACACACACCAAGTCTTAATGCCTTAACATAAAAGTTAATCCCTCATTCGTGTTCAGTCTGATTTGAGTCAGATGGCTCTCCTCCAACAGAGACTCAAGAATCCGGGTTGTGGTTCTACCACCTAGGAGTCCGCTGACACCAGTTCACCGGATACGAAAGGACAGGAAGAGCTCAGGCTCAGTCTTAACTGCCTCAGGCTAGAAGTGACGTGTGACTTCCTCTCGCCTCTTACTGGCTGATCTGGTTACCAGCACTCCTGGCTGTGAATGTGGTCTTCCTGTGTGTGCAGGAAAGAGAGGAAAATCGGATATGAGTGAGTATTGATAATCTTTATCTTCGGGGGCAAGTGAGCTGGAATTTCTCCCTCCTGAAAACAAAAGCCCAAAGAAAATCTCTTGTGACTCTATTTCCCCCCAGTTTCTGGCTCACCTCTCTACTCGCTTTAAAACAATTCTAAAAAAAAAACGTAGTCTACATGAGCTTCTTCAAATACTTCTCTTCTTCTCTCTAGAACAGAACCCAACCGGATGTGCCCTGCATTCCCAAATGCTCAACGAAATCATGAATGGCTTCCAAGTTACTGGATGGCCAATTTTCAGCCTTAATTTTAGCTATCAACTTCATCTGACATAGCTGATTACTCTCTCCACCTGAAATACTTTCATCACCTGGCTTCTGACACATTACACCTTTTTTTTTTTTGCTTTGCTTTCTACTTCAATAGCTGCTCTTTCTTGGTTTACCCTATTGCCTAAATCTCTCTTACCTCTTAGTTCTGGAAAAACTCACGAATCAATCCTAAGACCACTCTCTCTCTTTTTTCTATCTATACTTATTCATTTGGCATTTTATATGTGGTCTTGGGACTTTCAATATCCCCAATACTCTGGTATTAAAATTCTATCTCCGGGCTAGGTTTCTCCCATGAATCTCAGTCATGTATATCCTTACTGTGTAGCAGACAACTCTGAAAGGCCTTCCCTGGTGGCTCAGATGGTGAAGAATCTGCCTGCAATGCAAGAGACCCAGGTTCGATCCTTGAGTAGGGAAGATCCCCTGAAGAAGGAAATGGCAACCCACTCCAGTATTCGTGCCTGGAGAATCCCACGGACAGAGGAGCCTGGCAGACTACAGCCCATGAGGTCTCAAAGAATCGGACACCTGTATAGCCTTACTGTGTAGCAAACAACTCTACCTAGATGTTAACAGGCATCTCAGACTTACCATGTACAAAACAAAACTCCTAATCCTGCCCCACCCGTACCATCTAAAACCTATTTCCTTCAGGCTTTCACCAATCCCAGGTAACAGCAACTTCATTCTCCCAACAGTCTACCCAAACCCTGGAGTTATCCTTAACTCTCTTTCACCCTGTATTTAATCTACAGAATAATCCCATAAGCTCTACCTTCAAAATATTACCAGAGGGACTTCCCTGGTGGTCCGGTGGTTAGGGCCCCACGCTTCTATTGTATGGGACCGAGGTTTGATTCCTGATCAGAGAACTAATATCCCTCAAGCCGCGCAGCCAAACAAACAGATGTTTGCAAACTTAAAAAAAAAAAAAAACACTACCGGAATCTAACACTGATCACCACTCCAGAGCTATCGCCCTGGTCTGGGCTTTCAGGTCAGGCCTGGTTTTGCTGCCTCAGCATCTTCAAGGCTTCCCTGCTCTGCCCTTGTCCTCTTTCAATTTATCCTCACCCAGCAGTCAAAGTCACCTTCTCCTGTGAAACCCTGCACCGGCCTCCCAGCTCATCCCACGGGGAGGTGATGTGCCCTGCTCGCCCCCGATCCTTCTCTGCTGAGCACCTCCCATGGACCCTGTGTTCACGCTGCTTCTGTGCGTCAAACAGGCCAGGCCGCGCTCGTCCCCAGGGCCCCTTCCTTGCCATCCCTTCCCCCTGCATCACTCTTCCTCCACAGCTCAGAACGGCTGTCTCCCTCACCTTCTTCAGGCCTTTATACAAAAATCATCCCCCAGGGACTTCCCTGGTGGGCCAGTGGTTAAGAATCCACCTTCTAAGGCGGTAGACACGGGTTCGATTTCCAGGCAGAGGACGAAGGTCCCACATGCCTCCGAGTGACTAAGCCCAGGGCGCCGCTATTAAGAGAGGAGTGTTAGCACTGCAGCTAGGATCCCATGTGCTCCCACGCACTGCAGCTAAGACCCGACACAGCCAAGCATAAAATACAAATACATTTTTAAAAAGTCATCCTCCAATCAGGCCTTTCCCGACCACCCTATTTAGAATGGCAATATCTGAACCCTGATGATCCTTAACCCCCTTCCCGGTTTTATTTTCCCCAGTGGCATCTGACGAAGTCCATGCTGCATTTATTTATCTTCTCTCTCTCCTTCTCCCCTACTGGGATGCCAGCTCTGCTGTGCCCCCTGGTCTCATCCGGCACCTAGAACGCTGTCTCCTGGCGCTGCCTTTGACAGACATTTATAGGATGGATGAATGAATGAACGAATGAATGAGGAAACAGAAGCTCAAGGAGGCTGACTGGCCTGCGCAAGACCCCACGTGCAGTTAGAGCCAACATCCCGATTGTGGTTTTCCCAGCCCCTCATGGTTGATGCTCCTCAGCTCCTAAAACTGGCCTAACTCGACTTCAGAGGTTTGTCCGGCGATAAATGAGGGGACGCCAGAGGGCTGGCTCTGTGCTTCGGGGTGGGGGAGTGCTTTGCGTTTCTCGGTCAGGCCACGTCCCACAGACCTCCCCCATCCCCGCAAGAATCACGCTCAGCTCAGAACGCTGTGGGCATCGTCTGCTCATCCAGCACCGAGCACTTTCCGCGGTATGACATCCTGAAAGCACTGTCCACAGACAACCATGCCTGTCTCACTGCTTCTTTAGAAAACTGGGCCTAAGCCATTCCAGGAACATTAATGGCTTTCATCGCCTCTAAAAACTTTCAGAAAAGAAGATTCCATCACTTCCCTGCTGGCCTCTGGGCCCAGCAGCATGACACATACACCCTGTGGTGGTGGAGACTTCATAACAAATGCCTTTTTTTTTTTTCAGAATCCTTTTGGGTCAGTCTTCCCTTTTGCTGAGTACTATCAAAACAAGATCTGTCACAAAACACTGGGAGGGAGAGAGAAACCGAAAGATACGGGAAAGCAAAAGATAAAGACAGTGAGCGAGCAGAAGTCTGAAATACACTGACACTTAGGACAACGTAAGGTCCGCCTGAAGCGGCCACACATACATATGCCCACCCTACTGCCATTCCCTGGGTGAGCCTTCCCCTTCTGTGGAGAGTGAGAGAAGCTGGGAAACAAGCCCAGAGAAAGGGACCAGAGCCTTGGCAATAACCTGTCTCCATCTTGTTTGTTTGCTTATTGATGGCAAATGAGAACTGGATATATTTAAGGTATACAATGCAATGTTTTGATATATGTGTGCACTGTGAAATGATCACCACTAAAAACAAATGAACGTATCTGTCACCTCCCATAGCTATCTTTTATTTTTGGGTATGTGGTGAGAACTCTTGAGCTCTACTCTCTTGGTGAATTTCAAGTATACTATATGCTATTATCAGCTACAGCCACCATGCTGTACATTAGGTCTCTAGAACTTATTCATCTTATAACCGAAAGTGTGTACCCTTTGATCAGTATCTCTCCTTTGGCCGTGCCCCTCAGCATCTGGTAACCACCGTTCCATTCTGTTACTATGAGTTTGACTTTTTTCCTTAGATGCCACAAATAAGTGAGAATATGCAATATTTGTCTTTCTCAGTCTGGCTTATTTCACTTAGTATAATGTCCTCCATGTTTATCCATGTTGCCACAAACATCAGGATTTTTTTTTCCCAAAGGCTAAATAATATTCTCTTGTGTGTATGTATGTGTGTATTTACATACAGACCTCAGCTTCTTTATCCATTCATCTGTGGACAGACGCTCAGGCTGTTTCCAGATTTTGGCTGTTGTGAATTATGCTGCAATGAACATGGGAGTGCACACAGCCTTTTGAGAGAGTGATTTCATTTCCTTTGGACGTACACTCAGGAGTAGGGTTGCTGGATTGCATGGTACTTCTAGTATTTTTAATTTTTTGAGGCACCTCCATACTATTTTCCACAATGGCTCTATGAATCTACATCCCCACCACAGTGCACAAAGGGGTCCCTTTCTCCTCATCCTTGCCGACAGAGCAAGAGCAGCTTTGCCATGCTCGGCGCATCAACCACTCTCTCTTCACCTCTTAACTCGAAATATGCTATTACGCATCAGATGGTCTGTTTCACTGCTGAATGAAAGCACTAAAGACAACGCCTTATCCCCTAGTCTTTGCTAACACACATTCTTGAATGTGCTTTTCAATGAGGAGCCAACACTCAAGTCACACAAACCCTAGGGACTCTCTGTCATCCCATTTTGGGGCGGCTGGGGGAGATGATTTCTTGACTCTTTAACTTCCAGGAGGCCCCTTCCAGCTGAGAGACTGCCCTGGCACTGCGGTGGGCTCAGCTCTGCAGGAACTGGCGCTGCCCGTCGGGGGTCGGAGGTCAGAATCGCACAAGGGGACGGCAGGTGCGGGCCGGAGCCGGGTCGGGCCTAAGCCGACTAAGCAGGGCAGTGGGGGGGTGGGTAGCAGTTCATATCTGGAGATTTCCCAGCCAAAGATGGAGCTTTCGGATTTGGCCGTGCTGGTCCATGAGAAGCTCGGAGGCTGGCCGGCCGAGAGCACAGAAGTGAGATGAGTGAGAACAAGGCTGGGACAAGGGCCAGAAGGTGATCTGACCATGATGGATGATGATGAAGATTTCCAAGGAGCTAATGAAATGCTTCTTCTTACATCATAGGAACCAAATGCCAGTGAGTTCCAGGCAGCTACTTTTCAAAGTAGTGTTCGTGATGTTTGCTTATTCACCACTTAATTCAAATTCTATGAAGTCATTCACTGAGCTAAGTGGGACAATGATCTTTCAGCCTGCAAGGACCCTGCAGTGCGCACACAACGAGGAGAGAAAACAGTGCCCGGTGTTGGGGCCACAGGAGGGGGCTCTGAGCAGACAAATGGGCTTCGGAAGCGGGGGTCTCAGAAAAAAATCACAGGCCCACAAAGGAAAATACCATGAGGGTTTGCTTGCATGCCCACCAGCGAGATGCTTAGGGCTGGGTTACTGACAATATGAATTCACATATCATAGGGAGGGGAAAAAAAAACATCTAGTTATATCTGAAGGTTTCAGGCACATAAATAACCAGAACGTTTTAATGATTTGGAAATGCAGATGACACAGGGGCAGAAATCATTTCACACGACTAGAAAGAAGAAAATCAGCATTTAGCATATTCTCACTTAACTGGAACACAAGCAACCAAAAAGTTCCAACGGCAGATTTTTGTGTGACATCTCTGCAGCGTGCCCAGTGCCAAGGAAGTAAGTGATCATCAAGGATTTGATCTAAAAAGAAACTTGTAGGTTAGGTTTTACTGCCTTGGCATTGTATTATGATACATAATTTAAGGACTTCAGAATTTTAGGGGTTTTTACAGGTAAGAAATGGGGCTCAGAGAGGTTAAGTGACTAGACAAGGATTACAGAGCTTACTGGGGTGGGGGGAGGCCAGAGCTTATAAGGTCCAGGGTCCAGGGAGTTTTAAGATGTGGTCAGCAGTCATGGAAGAGAGACTAAATTATGCAAATATGGTTTCCATTTGCAAATATATTTTAAGATAATCTAACTTCTTAAAAGCAGTAAAAAACATAAATTAGGTGGTTCTCAAACAGATACAGATAGTAAATTAACTGTAAACTCCACCCCCTCCCCAAAACCGTTCTGGAGAAGTGGGATTCTTGTCAGATATTTTCAGAGAATTCTAGAGCGAAAGTAAATTCAACAGGCATTCTTGACACCCGCCCCTCAAGAGACGAAGCAAGAGGCTTACATTTGATGAAGTCCTACTAGTTTAAATGGAGACTTTTATATATTTATCCTCTCACCTCATGATGGATTAAATAGCTGCCCATTAACACAGACGAGGAGATCACTACTCACCAGGCAGCTGCCTCTCCTCGGCCTTCCCACGTCACTTGGCACATAAACGTCCCTCCCTACCCCAGCCCCGATTCCACGACCTTCAGCTGACTGGCATCTTGTGTTGGGACCTTCTTAGTCATCCTCTGGCCAGTGGTGTGAGGAGTAACGGAGTTTCACACGGGCACATAACAAAGAACATTCATGTGAAACTGCTGCGTCGCCCTCACTTGGCCAGCTGGCCACTCCCCTGCTTTGCAGACACTGTTTAACAGGGGACTGGAGCTGGTGACCCCTCTGACTCCCTGTCTGTTTTGGGTTTTTTGGAGAGGGGTATAGAGCGACTTTTAAAAATTGAAGAGGAGTTGCTTTAAATTGTTTCAGGTGTATAGCAAAGTGTTTCAAACTTATATATAGGAATATATATGTATCTATATTCTTTATCAGATTCTTTTCCATTATAGGTTATTATAAGATATTGAATCTTGCTCTCTGTGCAAATAATGTTGTCTTAAAGTCTATTTTGACTAGTATCAATAAAGCTCCCCTAGCTTCCTTGCTGTTTTATCTGTTTTATATTTTGTATATAGTAGTGTGAACGTTTATTACTTAGGTTGAACCTGAATGTCTTTCTGCGGAGCAGATGCCTGCCTCACCATTGCCTACTTCTTATATAGGAGGCATGTCCCACTCTTTGTAACCCCATGGACTACACAGTCCGTGGAATTCTCCAGGCCAGAATACTGGAGTGGGTAGCTGTTCCCTTCAACAGGAGATCTTCCCAACCCAGGGATCAAACCCAGGTCTCGTGCATTGCAGGCAGATTCTTTACCGTCTGAGCCACTAGGGAAGCCCACTTTTCATATACAACCTGCTTTATTCATTTATATGATTTCCAGGCCTCTGGAGGCACTGGATTTAGGACCTCAGGGACTTAAAGCCAGCTGCACCCATCGTTCCCTCAGGGTGACTGGGTCCTTGGCTGCTCCTAGGAGTGCTGTGAGGAGCTGCTCTGAGGGTCATGGCACAACTCTGGGGCCCTCTTCCTATGACTGTGGGTGTGAGTGGGTGTGCAGTGCACAGCTTGCACAACTGTCGCTGGCCCTAGTGGTGTGGTGCGCAGGGAGGGATTCTGGCCTGAACACAAAGCCTAAGGCTGGTCACTGGTACCCCTAGTCCCACAAAAATGAAGGAGTCAGGATGACGGAAGAAGAGAAACCGCACAGGCAGTTCCAAGGGGTGACCAGTTTAATGGTCTGTCAGCATCAAGCCCATCTTTGGAATGCTGGCAGCTCAAATTAGTCAATTGAGTATCATTTCTGGACAGAGCAAGTGCATCCACTAGTGTCCCCAAGGTACAGAAGTGACTGGACCCCCCCCAAAGTAATTAAGAAACCTGAGTAGGGTATTTTCAACAATGGTGAGAAAAGCAAAGTTTACATTTCTTAGAATCTTACTATATTAACTGTGAAAACAACCGCTTGCTTTTACTTTGCCCCCTGGGCAAGGAAGGGGCTGTGAATACTTTCATTCTTTTACTCTCAAGGGAAGTCAAGTGTTCCTTCAACCATTTGAAAGAGAAAAATCATAGCAACAGTCCCAGTGATTCAGATCCTACATCTAGGATTGTACTAAACTTCGGTCCAACGACTCAAAACCCAAGAGTAAGTGAATTAGAAACTACGAGAGGCTGCGAGCCGCAGGTGAGGTTCAGATTCACGCTTCCGAGACTTGAAATGCATCAAATAGAAACCGGCTCAGCCACAAACCTAACATGTGGGTAACTTGATCATCAGCCCGCGAGCGGGGATGTGAGGCTGCGCTCGCCTCCCGGGTCCACCTCCCAGCCAACAGGCCTCCATCGGCGGCCACGCGAACAAACCAAAGTACGGTACCTCCTCGGGCAAGCTGACCACCAAATCATTCTCCGTCTGTCCGACCAGCGCCTGCCAGAAGTATTCGCTGCACGCGGCCAGCACCGCTCGGTGGGCCCGGAACTCCTTCCTTTCCACGATCAGGGTCACGTCACAGAGAATGTCCTTTTTGCGCTGGTCATTGAGGCCCAGGAGGATGTTGGTGCAGTGGACTGTGGACTCATACACATACATGGGGGAGCCAGGCTTCTCATCCACAGACATGCCGTTCACACCCTGAAAGAGAGCAAGCCAGCCCGGGTCAGCGCGGCTCCCCGAGTCAGAGAGAAGGTGAGAAAGAACGCTGCCCTCCTGTGAGCCCCCGCCCTGACCGAGCCAGGCTGGAAGGCGCAGGACCGCCCGTTAGCATCTTCTGCTCTGTCAGCACCGTGAGCTCATAAAACATCTGGAAAGCTGTGTTCTATGGCTGACTTTTCTCCTCTCCCTTTACTGCGTCATTTTAAACCCCATGGAAACAAAGCCAGGTCTTTTAATGGAACACCCCAAACACTCAAAACACATACCCACTTTAAGACTTGGTAGTTTTGATTTTGTTAGTGGACTGAAAGGGAACTTTCACACATACTGAGTCCCAGGGCAAGTATTAACTGAACTGTGTGTTAAGAGGAAATGAATCATTCAGAAGTATTGGCAATGCTGCCTTGATGAAGCACGTGTTTAAGTTTCTGGGCTGAAAGTTGGCCAAGATGCCAGGCGGTTAAACATATGACCACAATACGTAATTTAACATGGGAATGAAACGGACTGTGTATGATGGAGTGGATGTAGCCACTTATCTATCGCAATTGCCCTCCAGCACTTCAGACAAAGCACAGCTACATAACCCTACTACTGTCATGAAAGGCTCTTGAAAAGAAGTGGAAGTGTGCTATCATTGCTCCAGCAGACTGGATGTACACTCTCTTCAAGGAAATACAGTATATCACATTAGGAGTCAAGAAAAAGATATATTCAATGGTGAAGATTACTTTTACAAGGGGTTCTTTGCTTTAAAAAGTGTCCACTGACAAATTTAAAAAATCTATTTAATTTACCTAATAGTCGCGCTAATGGTAAAGAACCCTCCAGCCAATGCAGGAGACATGAGAGATGCAGCTTTGATCCCTGCGTCAGGAAGATCCCCTAGAGTTGGAAATGGCAACTCACTCCAGCATTCCTGCCTGGAAAACCCCATGGACAGAGGAGCCTGGCAGGCTACAGTCCATGGGGTCACAAGAGTCAGACACGACTGAAGTAACTTAGCATGCAACAATTTTCCAGTAATGTTTACACTAGTATGAATTTCAATAGTGAGTCTTATTTTCTTTTTGGCTTTATTCTTATTTATTTCATTTTAAAAAATTTAAACAAATTCTCGGCAGTGTTGCCTGACATTTGGGATCTTAGTTCCTTGACCAGGGGTTGAACCCATGTCCCCTGCAGTGGAAGTGTGGAGTCTTAACTACAAGACTTCCAGAGAAGGCCTTCTTATTTATTTTTTAAAGAGTTTTAACACACCATAAACTTACATAGCCTAGAGCATGCAATCGTGACATATTTTGGCAGATTTTCACAACTGTGAAACAATACTAAGTCACTTCAGTTGTGTCCACCTCTTTGTGACCCCATGGACTGTAGCCTGCCAGGCTCCTATGTCCATGGGATTCTCCAGGCAAGAATACTGGAGTGGGTTGCCATTTCCTTCTCCAGGGGATCTCCCCGACCCAGGGAAGGAACCTGTGTCTCTTACGTCTCCTGCATTGGCATGTGGGTTCTTTACCACTAGTGTCACCTGGGAAGTCCAAAAACATATTCTCCGTATACAATAGTCCCTTGGTATCCACTGGAGTTGACTCCAGCACAGCCCGAAAATACCAAAATCTATGGATTTTGAAACCATAATCACAATCAATACACTGAATATATTCTTGACCACCAAGTCTCTTTGCATCCCTTAACAATCTCTCCCTTGCACTCATCCATTCACCTACTGGTGGATACTTGGGTATTTCCGCTTTGGGTTGTTACAGATAAAGCTCCTCTGGATGACTGTATAAATCTCTGTATGAATGTAAGCTTCCCTTTCTCTCATGTAAACACTCAGAGATAGAACTGATGGATCATTCGGTATGTGTAAGTCTAACTTATAAAGAAACAGCCCCTGTTTTCTAAAGCGGCTGTGCCATTTTACACTTTCAATGGCAATGGATGAGAGCTCACTTCTTTCCCATCCTTGCTACTATGAGGTATGGCCAGCCTCTCTAAGTTTCGCTGTTCTAATAGGTGCACTGTGGCATCTCTCAGTGATTTCACTTTGCTTTTCTCCAGTGACTGAAGATACTGAGACTCTTTCATGTGCTTATTTGTCATCTATCCATTTTCTCGGTAGACCATGAGACCCTGAATCTCAGGGTCGTGGGTTCATGTCCCACACTGAGTGATGTGTTGGGGCTTCCCTGGAGGATCAGATGGTACTGCTTGCAGTGCAGGGGACTTGAGTTTGATCCCTGAGTCAGTAAGATCCTCTGGAGAAGGAAATGGCAACCCGCTCCAGTATTCGTGCCTGGAGAATCCCATGGACAGAGGAGCCTGGTAGGCTTATAGTTCATGGGGTCGCAAAGAGTCAGGTATGACCAAGCAACTAACATGTTCACTTACATACATTTTCTCTGGAGAGACTCTTTGCCCATTTTATACTGGGTTGTTTCCTTACTACTGAGTTTTGAACGTTCTTTATAAAAGCTCTTATCTATCTTATCTATCAGATATTTTATATCTATCAGATATGTGATTTGCAAATGTTTTCTCCAAGTCTGTAGCTTGTCGTTTTATTCTCCCAGCAGTGTCTTTCAAAAAGCAGAAAGTCTTCATTGACTTTCCAGGGAGCAATTGTTTCTTTAATGGATCATGCTTTTGGTGTCATATCTAAAAGCCCTTTGCACAAACCAAGGTCACATCTTTTGTCAGATTTACAACTGGATATTAATATTTTTAATGCAATTAGAAATGGCTTTGTTTTTAACTTACATTTCTGATTTTTCATTGCGAGTATATAGATGTATAAATTACTTTTGCATATTCATATTGTATCCTGCAGCTTTGTCTAACTTGCTTATCAGTTCCCATAGACTTTTTAGGGCCTGGAGTTTTAATTATAAATTCAATTCAAAAACTATAGTCAAATTTATTGGCATAAAGTTACACATAATATTTCCTTATTTTCCTTTAATACCAGTAAAATCTGTACCAATGGCACCTCTCACCCTCTCAGTTCAGTTCAGTTCAGTCGCTCAGTCGTGTCCGACTCTTTGCGACCCCATGAATCCCGGCACGCCAGGCCTCCCTGTCCATCACCAACTCCTGGAGTTTACTCAAACTCATGTTCATCGAGTTGGTGATGCCATCCAGCCATCTCATCCTCTGTCGTCCCCTTCTCCTCCTGCCCCCAATCCCTCTCAGCATCAGGGTCTTTTCCAATGAGTCAGCTCTTCACATGAGGTGGCCAAAGTACTGGAGTTTCAGCTTCAGCATCAGTCCTTCCAATGAACACCCAGGACTGATCTCCTTTAGGACGGACTGGTTGTATCTCCTTGTAGTCCAAGGGACTCTCAAGAGTCTTCTCCAACACCACAGTTCAAAAGCATCAATTTTTAGGCACTCAGCTTTCCTCACAGTCCAACTCTCACATCCACACATGACCACTGGAAAAAACCATAGCCTTGACTAGACGGACCTTTATTGGCAAAGTAATGTCTGTGCTTTTTAATATGCTATCTATGTTGGTCATAACTTTCCTTCCAATGAGTAAGAGTCTTTTAATTTCATGGCTGCAATCACCATCTGCAGTGATTTTGGAGCCCCCCAAAATGAAGTCATCCACTGATTCCACTGTCTCCCCATCTATTTCCCATGAAGTGACAGAACCAGATGCCATGATCTTAGTTTTCTGCATGTTGAGCTTTAAGCCAACTTTTTCACTCTCTTCTTTCACTTTCATCAAGAGGCTCTTTAGTTCCTCTTCACTCTCTGCCATAAGGGTGGTATCATCTGCATATCTGAGGTTATTGATATTTCTCCCAGCAATCTTGATTCCAGCTTGTGCTTCTTCCAGCCCAGTGTTTCTCATGATGTACTCTGCATATAAGTTAAATAAGCAGGGTGACAATATACATCCTTGACGTACTCCTTTTCCTATTTGGAACCAGTCTGTTGTTCCATGTCCAGTTCTGACTGTTGCTTCCTGGCCTGCATACAGGTTTCTCAGGAGGCAGGTCAGGTGGTCTGGTATTCCCATCTCTTTCAGAATTTCCCACAGTTTGTTGTGATCCACACAGTCAAAGGCTTTGGCATAGTCAATAAAGCATAAATAGATGTTTTTCTGGAACTCTCTTGCTTTTTTGATGATCCAGCAGATATTGGCAATTTGATCTCTGGTTCCTTGGCCTTTTCTGAAACCAGCTTGAACATCTGGAGTTCACAGTTCATGTATTGCTGAAGCCTGGCATGGAGAATTTTGAGCATTACTTTACTAGCGTGTGAGATGAATGAAATTGTGTGGTAGTTTGAGCATTCTTTGGCACTGCCTTTCTTTGGGATTGGAATGAAAACTGACATTTTCCAGTCCTGTGGCCACTGCTGAGTTTTCCAAATTTGCTGGCATATTGAGTGTAGCACTTTCACAGCATCATCTTTTAGGATTTGAAATATAGATACTAGAAATTTGTGTCATGTCTTTTTTTTTTCTGATCACTTTGGCTCAAGGTTTATCAATTTTATTGATATTCTCAAAGAACAAGCTTTTGCTTACATTGATTACTTTCTGTTTTTTATTATACTGAATTCTGCTCTCATTATTTTATCCTTTCTTTTGCTTACTTTGGGTTTAATCTGCTCTTCGTTACCAGTCTCCTAAGGTGGAAGTTGAATTCACTGATCTGAGATCTTTCATCTTTTCTAATGAAAACTTAAATGCTATGCATTTCACTCTTAGATACTTTAGCAGCACCCCACAGAGTTTGAAATGCTGAGCTTTTATTTTCATTCAATTCAAAATACTTCCTAATTTTCATTTTTGTTTCTACCCTGATGCATATATTATTTGGAAATACATTAACAGTGAGTCCCCTACATACAAATGAGTTCCATTTTAAGAGCATGTTCGTAAGTCCAATTTGTTCTTAAGTTCAACAAAGTTAGCCAAGGTACACAACTAACACAGCCGGTTATAGGGTACTGCACTGTAATATATTTATAATGCTTTTCACACAAATAACACATAAAACACAAACAAAGAAAAAAGCCTTCTGGGAGAGGAGGAACCAGAAACCCAACCTCTGCTCACACAGGTTTCAGGTGAGGAAGATCTGATAGGCTAGACCATGGTATCCTGGATGAAATGGAGGGAACAAGATCCTTGAAGAGAAGTTACTTTTAGGAAATGGAGAATTCAAACCTAGAGGGACATTTTAGCATAATATGTGGAGCTGAGGCCACCAGCTCCTCTAGTCCTATGTATCCTAGCCCAGAGGTTTGTTCTAGGGACCATGGCTGAGCAAGGGAATATGAACTAAACCAACATGCCACCTGGGAAGCCAGTGTAGAGTTCTGAGGTCTGAGTGGGGCTGACTGCCATGCAGCAGGACTGGGCAAGGGCCCACCAACAGGCAGAACAGTCATCAGCAGCGATGAAGTCACGGCAGCAGGTGCGTTTGCAGCTTCCAGTTCACAAGTAAGATGGCCTCTTTCTGCAGACGACTATACATAGAAAACCCTAAAGATGCCACCAGAAAACTACCAGAACTCACCAATCAAGACAGTAAAATCACAGGATACAAAATTAATATACAGAAACCTGTTGCATTTCTTTCTGTACACTAACAATGAAAAATCAGAACAAGAAATTAAGGAAATGATCTCATTTACTATTGCATCAGAAATAATAAAATATCTAGGAAGAAACCTACCCAAGGAGGTAAAAGACCTGTAACGGGAAAACTGTAAGATACTGATGGAGGATTTCTCTGGTGGTCCGGTGGCTAACTCCACGCTCCCAAAGCAGGGGCCTGGTTTGATCCCTGATCAGGGAACTACATCTCACATGCTGCAGCTAAGAGTTCACATGCCTCAACTAAAGATTCAGTACAGCAAAATAGATAAACTAAGTATTTTTTAAAAGATACTGATGGAAGAAACTGAAGATACAAACAGCTAGAAAGATATAATAATTAAAACTGTTAAAATGACCATACTACCCAAGGCAATCTACAGAGTTAATGCAATTCCTATAAAATACCAAGGGGATTTTTCACAGATCCAAAGTATAATTTAAAATTTTTTATGGAAACACTAAAGACTATTAATTACTGAAACAATCCTGAGAAAGAAGAACACAGCTGGAGACATCATGCTCCCTAGCTTCAGACTACAGTAGAAGCTAAAGTAATCAAAACAGTATGATATTGGCACAAAAACAGACACACAGATCAATGGAACAGAATAAAGAGCTCAGAAACAAACTCACACATTTATGGCCAATTAATCTATGATAAAGGAGGCAAGAATATACAATAGAGAGAAGACAGTCTCTTCATTCAGTAAGTGGTGCTAGGGAAACGAGAAAGAATGCTATTAAAATGTTACTCTTTATAAAATTAATGTCACATCATATATAAAAATAAACTCAAAATGGATTAAGGACATAAATGTAAGAACATAAAAATCCTAGAAGAATACACAAGCACAACACTCTTTGATATAAATTACAGCAATAGTTTTTGGATCTGTCTCATAAAGCAAAGGAAATAAAAACAAAAATAAACAAATGGGATCTAATTAGACTTAAATGTTTTTGCATAGCAAAGGAAACCGTAAAAAAACAAAACAAAATGAAAAGACAACCTACAGAATAGGAGAAAATATTTGCAAATGATGTGACTGACAAGGGGTTAATATCCAAAACATATAAAAAATCTCACACAACTCAATACCAAACAACAACAACAAGCAAACAATCCAATAAAAAAATCAGCAGGTCTAAATACACATTTCTCCAAAGAAGACATACTAATGGCCAACAATCACATGAAAAGATGTTCAACATCACTATTATTAGAGAAATGTGAATCAAAACTACAACGAGGTATCACCTCACAACAGTCAGAAAGTCCATCAACAAAAAATCTACAAATAATATGTATACCTATGGTTGATTTGTGTTGATGTATCAGAAACCAACATAATATTGTAAAGCAATTATTCTCCAATTAAAAATAAATTAAAAAAACAAACACATGCACACAGACACAAGAGTCTACAAATAATAAATGCTGGACAGTGTGTGGAGAAAAGGCAACCCTTCTACATTACTGGTAAGAATGTAAATTGGTGCAGCTACTATGGAAAACAGTATGGAAGTTCCCTGAAAAACTAAAAACAGAACTACCATATGGTCCAGCAATCCTACTCCTGGGCATGTACCTGGAGAAAACTCCAATTTGAAAAGATATATGCACTCCAATGTTCATAGCAGCAAGTAACAGCCAAGACATGGAAGCAAGCTAAGAGTCAATCAACAGATGAAAAGAGAAGATAAAGAAAGCATATATGTATGTATGAAGTGAAGTGAAGTGAAAGGGACTCAGTCGTTTCTGACTCTTGGTGACCCCGTGGACCATACAGTCCCTGGAATTCTACAGGCCAGAATATATATATATATACACACACACACACATATGCAGACACAAAACGGAATACTACTCAGATGTAACAAGAATGAAAATTTTCCATTTTCGCTAACAGATGGGCTTGATCCAGTCCTCTTGCCTGGAAAATCCCATGAACGAAGGAGCCTGGTGGGCTGCAGGCCGTGGGGTCGCTGAGAGTCAGACACGACTGAGCGCCTTCCCTTTCACTTTTCACTTGCATGCATTGGAGAAGGAAATGGCAACCCACTCCAGTGTTCCTGCCTGGAGAATCCCAGGGACGGGGGAGCCTGGTGGGCTGCCGTCTATGGGGTCGCACAGAGTCGGACGCGACTGAAGCGACTTAGCAGCAGCAGCAGAAGATGGGCTTGAAGGATATTGTGCTAAGTGAAATAAGACAGAGAAAGACAAATACTGTATTGATATCACTTGTATGTGGAATCTAAAAAAAAAAAAAACAACATACTAGTGAATATAACAACAAGGAAAAAATATCTATCATTCCCATGAAGCCGTTGCTAGACTCTAATCTGTCTGAGGATTTTCTTGACTTTTATTGCATTATTCCTGGATAACCCTTCCAACGCCATGCCAAGCCCGCTCTGCGCCTCTTGGCTTTTACATTCCTACCAGAGCTTATCATAGCCCTCCCCGCTGGCCCCTCTTCAAGCATAATGGAACACGCTGCTTTTCTTCTTCTTTTAGAAATCAGTCAGCCCTCCCCAGGCCCCAGTTATCATCGGTGTTCTTCTAGGAATCCTCATTTTCCTGTTTTGGACTGACCAATGCCAACCAGAAAGCTGGTTCTCCTATCAATGCATTATGTTTTATTAAGTTTTCTTTTTTTACCTGACGTACTAATATAGAAACATATTTTCCCCCCTAATGCAGCAGATCCTGAAATCTGTAGCAGACCCCATGGGATCTAAGAATGAAGTACTTTGTAGTGAGTAACAGCCCAGAATAGCATATAGGAATCTGACAGCCAGTCTTTACGCTAAGCATTAGACAATGTGTTAAAGTGTGCAGACATTAGCTGTAATCAGATTGTAAGGAAGCTTTCCAAAGGTTCTGATTTGGGTTTTGGCTGGATCTCATTCTTCTCTTTGTAGGCCAAAAAACCCCCCAGCTGCACAAGTACACACACATATAACCCAATCATCTTATCATATGGTTTGGCAGTAAAAGATAATTAGTATCATTTTATCAGAGCATGCTCGTCCTCTCAAAAAGCTACATAGACCACAACTCTTTATCATTCAAAGATGAAGTGTTAATGAATACAGACTCACTTCTTAACTCCCTCATTCACTCTTCATTCACTATTGGGTCACATTCAGAAATTAAAATGCCTAACACTTAGCTCTGAAGGTAAAAGTCTACATGGAAAAGCCAAGAAAAGAAAAAGAACTACAATGGGAAACCTGAAAAGTTGCAATTCACAAAAAAGTAGAATGTTAACTTTTTCAGATAATGTGTCATGTTTACATGAATATGCCTTGCAGGTAATGAAAAAGACCAAATTACAAACCATTTCACTTGAAATTCCAGCCACACTTCTCCTAGAAACAGTGCATTAAGTAAACACTTCTGTGAATCAAACACTAAATTATTTAGTATTTGCTGAGTAAATTTCTGCTCTTATGAAGCATTTTTTAAAAGTCACTTGCTACAGAACTGTAAGGGTTAGTTTGTATAAAAGAAAGTTATCAAGTCTATAGAATTTTTAGAGTGCACTGTGCCATTAAAATTACGAAGTTATTACTTTGGGATTGGAAACACTTTTGAATTGCATCAGGACTCAAACTTCTTACTTAAAGTGGAAAGCAATCCAATTTTGGCATTTTCTAATGGAAAACTGCAGTGCCTGTCACTTAATGTTTCTAATGCCTTTAGATAGCTAAATTGAGGGCCTGACATGGAGCACTAAAACATTCCATGTTCTTTATTTACGCAAACACTCCATCTGTCTGTGTACTAGCTAGTGGCTAGGGAACTAAAATTTAAGGCCGTTATTAGGAGGAAGCACTTACAATTGTATCATCAAATCCTTAATAGCTCTGAATGGTTCTCCTACTTCAACATAAACTTCCATTTTCCTTGACCTTTTAGGAGGAAGTTCAATTTACCGATATGGTTTGTGACAATGGTTTTGACTGTGCAGTTGAAAAAAATTAGGAACCATCATAACAGGCCCCAACTGGAGGGGTAATTTTAGCTGTTGATGTTGTTGTTTTACTTCTTATAAACAGAGCCAAATAAAAAAGAATCGAAACTTTCAAACTATCGGTAACATAATATCAGTGACAATGACTAGCATTTCTATTTTCAAAAGTAAACTCGAAGTCTTCCTTGGCAGTCCAGTGGTTAAGACTGCGCTTTCACTGCAGGGAGTGTGGGTCCCATTGCTGGCCTGGGAACTAAGATCTCGAATGCTGAGTGGTGTTTGTGAGTTTGTGTTTGGCCAAACACAAACAAAAACAAAAGTACATTCATGCTATGGTTTCACAGGAGAAAAAAAAAGTAAACTATTTGTAGAGGCACAGTATGATACAGAGACTGAGCTAGAAGAAATGTTGGTAGCAGATGGTATGTAATAATCTAAAGGAAGTAAAGAATTAAAGATTTACTACATATCAACAATACTGGGAAGAATTGGAAAATTAGATAAAGTGTGAAGATGTAAAGCCACAGGGACTCACACACTGACCACGGGTTCAGACTCTTTGGGTAATGACTGTGGTGCTGGAGAAGACTCTTGAGAGTCCCTTGGACTGCAAGCAGATCCAACCAGTCCATCCTAAAGGAGATCAGTCCTGGGTGTTCATTGGAAGGACTGATGATGAAGCTGAAACTCCAGTACTTTGGCCACCTCATGTGAAGAGCTGACTCATGGGGAAAGACCCTGATGCTGGGAGGGATTGGGGGCGGGAGGAGAAGGGGACGACAGAGGATGAGATGGTTGGATGGCATCACCGACTCGATGGGCATGAGTTTGAGTAAACTCTGGGAGTTGGTGATGGACAGGGAGGCCTGGTGTGCTGCGATTCATGGGGTCACAGAGAGTTGTACACGACTGAGTGACTGAAATGAACTGAACTGAACTGGATGAAGTTGAAGACTGTCACTCAGTAATCCATTCTGAGACTACACACAAGTGATGCTTCTGCATGTCTGTAGCAGAACTCTGGACAAGAGTGGTCACAGCAGTGTCGTTCAGCTTCTAAAAGGAAACAACTCGATGTCAGCTGGTAGCAGAATGAACAAACACACTGAGGTATATGCATATATTGTTTTAATGGAAGAATACAGAGCAAATTAGAGTCATATGCAACATGAACAAATCTCACAAACCTAACATTGAGTACTGAGCTAGAGAAGCAAGGCACAAGATAACAACACGCTTGGACATCAAGTCCAAAAGCAGATAACACTTCAGCATCCATGGATACACACTTAGGTGGTGAAACTAAAAAGAGGTCAGGACTTGCCTGGTGGTCCAGTGGTTAAGGCTCCATGATCCCAATTCATGGGGCATGGGATCAATCCCTGGCGTGGGAACTAAGATCCCACATGCAATGCAACAGGGCCAAAAAATAAAAACAGAAACAAGAAAAAGACACAGAAGGGAGAGACTTCTTGGAAAGTGGTGCTGGGGAGGTCTCAGGGGTGCTGCCACAGAGTTCTATTTCTTGACATCAGTGATAGGCAGTTATTTGTTTGCCTTTTTATTGAATCACACATTTGCTTATGCACTTTTCTTTTTCTACATTGTTATTTTGTCAGTAAAAATAATCCTATGATTATGTACTCAGACACTCAGTTGTGTCTGATTCTTTGCAACACCACGGAATGGAGCCTGCCATGGAATTCTGGAACAGGTTGCCATTTTCTACTCCGGGGGATCTTCCTGACCCAGGGATCGAACCGGCATCTCTCGCATTGCAAGAAGCCTCTTCACCACTGGGCCCTCTCGCTCTAAATGTAAGATTTTAGGAAAGAGTTTACAGCTCAAGTTCCCTGTAGTTAAGTTCAGTGATTTAACTACAAAGGTCCTGGGGTGGACCTTGGGTTTTAAAGAAAATTACATACACACATCTTACAACCTACAATTTAAGGTATGAAGGGACCTTAATGGCAATCAAATCTAGCTGGACATTTTAAATAAGAATCTGCAAAAATGGGCAGAATACAGGGATAAGGCCCTTCAGGAGGTGGTGAGACATCTGAGAACAGGCTTGTTTCTGAACAAGCCTCTTTTCAGAGATCTCTTGTTTCATCTTCTTTCTGTGAAAACCCAATCACTTCAATGCACTTCCACTTCCTTATCTATAAAATGAGGAAATGGACTAGGTGACCTGCAAGATATTTCTACTTTTAATTTCAATGGTTCTGTGAAAGTATAGAAAGTTTAAGAAAAACTTGAAATGTGAGCTTTTCTAAGTACAGTCTTGAAAAATCTTTTTTTTTTGGGGGGGGGATCTTTTTTTATTTTTTTGGAAGTTAGAGATGCTCAAAATAACATAGCTGGTTGGAATGGAGAAATACCACCACAAAACTTTTGGGAAAGATGAATAAGGAAGGAAGACTTTCCCCAAAACAATCTGAACTTTTTCTCCTTAAAAACAAGTCCACCCTAGGAAGGATGAATCAGGGCTAATTTGTTCATATCAATGGGATGCAGTGCCCACGGGGCCTGAACCATGGTTCGACACCTTGCTCTCCTCTCACCCTGCTACCCTCAAAGAGGGCTGCGGTGCGCAGGACAGGTTCTCAGAAACTGTAGCTCTGGAATCAAGTGGGGGGTCCGCCTATCGGAATGCCTATCGGAATGCCCACCCAGTGATGTCAGGTGACACAACAGTGATGTCAGGCTTTTCGGGGACCAGGGGGAGGCTATGATTTGGATTTAGTAATCACATAGGACATACACTGTCATTTCAAAAAGCAGATGAAAGAATTACATGCTTTGAAGTCAATGGGGGACAGGGATTCCATGCTAGACTGTTCAAGATGCACAATTATTCTGTCATACAGAGTCAAGTAAGTCAGAGGAGAAAAACAAATATCGTACAATAACACACATATATGGAATCTAGAAAAGTGGCACTGATGAACCTATTTTCAGAGCAGGAACAGAGACACAGACATAGAGAATGGACCTGTGGACCCCAAGGGGTAAGGCAAGTAGAGAGTGGGGCAGACTGAGAAAGTAGCACTGATATATTCTCCAGGCAAGAACATGGGAGTGGGTTGCCATTCCCTTCTCCAGGGGATCTTCCCAACCCAGGGATCAAGCTGGGTCTCCGGCATCACAGACAGATGATTTACCTTCGGAGCCCCCAGGGAAGCCCACTATACACACTACCGTGTGTAAAACACGGAGCTAGTGGAAAGCCGCCATAGAGCCCTGGGAGCTGAGTTTGGTGCCTGGTGATGACCTAGAGGGTTGGGATGTGGGGGCCTGGAGGGAGGCTTAGAGAGGGAATGCATATATGTGTGTATATAGCTGACTCACACTGTGGTACGCAGGAACTAATACAACGCTGCAAAGAAACTATATTTCAATCTGAAAAAAGACAATTATTGTCAGTGGGGTTTGGGTGATGGTGGGGTGGGGGGAAGGGAGGAGTGTGAGCAGGGAGGAAGTGTGGAATCAGGAATGGGTAGACTGGAACCACGCAACTCTGCCATCATCTCCTCTGCTCATCTCTTCTGTATTTTGATGCCTGCTTTTGGTTCTTTTGTGGCCAGCTCCCAGCTCAGGGTGCAGCCGAAGCCCCCATTTACTCCGCTGGGGTGGGTCCATTCCTACCCTTGGCTACCTTGTCACTTCCAGTTTGCCTCCATTCCTACTTCTTTGTATCTGTGTTCTCCATTTATATTCATTTCTCATACATCAGTCTCTGCTTCCTATTAGCATTTGCTTCTTGCACATTAGGAGTTAGAGGACAGAAAGAAGTCATTTCCCTTCTCCATTTTTCTCTATCAGGGCATCTGTGTGAATTGTTCTCTCCTGGTGTTCCCTTCCAGCCAGAGAAATATGACCCTAGAGCCTCACGCTGCTAATGTGAGAAGAAATTATGAACAGTGATTAGGAGGCTAAATGAGGGTGGTGGAACCTATTTACTTCATTAAGGTTCCTTCAGGGAAAATGCAAGAATGGGAAACTGAGAGATAAGGGTTAATACTCAAAGAATAAAAGATCCATTTGACTCAGAGCAATCTTCAGTCTGCCTGGATTCTATCAGACGCCCTTCTCCATGGGGAAATCATTACAGAGAAATGACATGCAAAGTGCTCCATAAAGCATCTGAGTCAAACCAGAGAGAGGATGACTCAACGGATCATTTTACGTTTTAATAGAAGGTGCTGCAGATTTGTACCCAGTGCAAGTTCGACACAGGGCGCGCATCCCCCCCTCTAAAACTTCTCCATCGGGTGGGAGGGGAGTTCCCAGAACTTGACAGAAATTATTCTGTCTTAGAGAAGCACCAAGTCAAAACTCACAACAGAGAATCAGAGACTAAGAAAAGACAACTGATAGTCAAATGCAGAAACAAAGGGAGCCTGCGAGTCTGTCTAATTCCAACGTTAGCATCACTGTCAGATCTCAGACTGTCACAAAACTGAACTCGGTAATTAGTGGACTTCAAATCTGATTAAGGGGGTGGCAGAAAGAAAAGGGAGAGAAAGGGAGGGAAGGAAAGAAGGGATGAAGAAGGAGAGAGAGGGAACAGAAGAGGAAAAAAGAATATTTAAGTGTCATCATTTAAAAATTTGCTCCTTGAATTCAATAGTTTTTTTTAATTGAAGTTTACTCATTTCAGAAGTTTACTCACCAGGTCAGTGACAGCGCTGGGTTTGGTTATCAATTTGAAGAAACCATGTTAACAAAGCTATTGTTTCCTGGACTAGTTTTCTGGGCTAGTTACTGCTTGTAGGTGCTAAAACATGTAAGTTGCCAAAGGTAAAATCATCTGATCAGGAAGTATAGTGCTAGCTAGAGAAGGAATCATCAAACCTAACTCTTTCTCAGGGCGGGGAGTGAGGGCAGGCTCACCTCCATATGCACTTTTGACAGAAAGGTCTGCCTGTACATAAAGAACATCTACAGTTATGTGGCTGTTCATCCCTGTGATCTGTAGCAATGGCTTTCCGCTTCCTGAGAGGGTATGCTGTTTACAGGTGGGAAAGAAAACAGAACTGAGTTTCTGTGGCTTGGTAGAAAGACAGCTTTCACAGAAAAGGTTCTGAATAAGAGGAAACTTGCTTCTTTCATGTACTGGGGTCTTTTGGACAGTGTGATTCTGTTATGAAATATTGCCGTCTTTGCAGAAATGCAGGCTGGCATGGAGGAATTTCATATTGCAAGATGATTCAGAGCTGGTAACTAAAAACAAAACTCGGCACCCATGGCAGCAGTGCCCAATCAAGGCATCAGGGCAGAGGAGTCATCTGGTTTGAGGGTCCTTTCGGGAGGCGCTTTGGAAATGGTCGGTGGATTTTCCACTAAAGCCCAGGCACCCTCACTCCTGTTTTTCCACTTCAAAATGATTAAAACCATGAAGCTACGACCATTGCTTGGCAGTCTGTTAAATCCCACATCAGGTAATAAAAGCACTTGGACCATCTGTCACCAAGAAGGAGATCAAACAGATCTGGAATACGAACACACAGGTGAAGTGTTCTCCTGGGAGGATGCGGGAATGGCAGGAGGTCAGTGAAGAGAGATGGGGGAAAGGATGTGCTCGGAGCCTTCTAAGTCCCTGTCCTGTCCTTGGCAGCTTCTCAGCGTGATGAGAAAGATATGCCTCAGATACAGCAGAGTCTGTTAGGAAGAGATCTTGTTCTAACTTGCTCATTGTAAAAAGTCAGATTTGCACTGCCATGGAGGAGAAAATACCCTCTCTCCAAATGGAAAGGAAGGGGTATGACCAGATGGTACCAGAGAAGCATCCAGAAGCGTCCAGGAGTACCAGGCAGGAAGAGTACTCAGTACTTTCTTTTCTTCCCTTTTTGTTTTGTGTTCGGGGTAAGTTCTCTCTCCTTTTAAAATAGAAGTATAGCTGATGTACGATATTATATAAATTATGGATGCACAGTACAGTGATTCATGATTTTCAGAGGTTACACTTCATTCATAGTTATTATAAAATATGGGCGATATTCCCTGTGTTGCACAGTATATGCTGGTAGCTTATTTTACACCTAGCAGTTTGCATCACTGACTCCCCTATTCCTATTGCCCCTTCCTTCCCCAGTGGTGACCACCAGGGCTTGTTCTCTGTACCTGTGAGTCAGCTTCTTTCTGCATGGTCACTAGGCTGTTGTATGTTTCAGATTCTATGTATAAATGACAGCAGACAGCATTCTTTCTGTCTCAGTGCTTTCTTGATTCCACAGTGGACCTGATTCCTATTTCTTCTTCCAACCCTAGATAGCGGGCCCTCCATTTGAGTTTCTGCTCTCCCACCTCCTGGCTGTGGGAACATTGGGTACATTAATTAATGGACCCAATTAGACTCCGTAATCCTTGGTTTTTCCACCTGCAAAATGACGATGTGAAGATTCAGTGAGATGAAGCAATAAGATATTTGAGCTTCCCTGGTGGCTCAGAGCGTAAAGAATCCAACTGCAATGCGGGAGACCTGGGTTTGATTCCTGGTTCGGGAAGATCCCCTGGAGAACGGCATACCCACTCCAGTATTCTTGCCTGGAGAATTCCATGGACAGAGTAGCCTGGCAAGCTATCGTCCACGGAGTCACAAAGAGTTGGACATGACTCAGCAACTGACCGTATGGAGCTATTCAACTAGTTCAATGGGGTATTGAAGGTGGTCTTTGTTTTATAGTAAACACTCCACAAATGGAAACTATAATTATGAAAGGAAAATGAGTTTCTTTGTACATTATAAAAAATCTGTAATTCTGCACAGAATGAGGCTTTCTTATATCAAGGCAAACCCAGACTGCATGAAGAGTGAGGTGTGTCTTTGCTAGATTCTCCTGCTTAATTAAACCTGGGGAAAGCCCAATTTGCCTGGTTTCCATCCATGGCCTGTGAGAAAATGATGCAATAATGTGTGGGATCTGGTGTTTTCCGGCAACTTTGACCATGACATCACTGCAGCCTTCCATCTCTAACATCCATGATGAGCGTGTATTGGGCAACAGATCTGAGAGCTTTCTGAGAAGCAGAAAGAACTCTGTTTGCATCAGAACAATCCTCATCACCATCTGACTAATTCTACACATAACTATGGTGGTACATGATTATATTATTCATATCAACATCGTCTGCTCTGCTGGGCACTTAACCCTGATATATTTCTCACTCATGCCAAGAAAAGGCATCTGGCAGATGGAGGGAGGCTTGTACTGATTCTCATCTAAGAAAGTTTCCAAAAGATTCCATCCCATCAATGCTTGTTAGAAGGATGAGCTTTGAACAGTCCACCTTCTACGACAGGCTTTCCCAGTTTTCTCTCTTTCATACAAATCAGAACCCTCCTGCGTCTTGAGAGACACTGGGTGTAGCAGAGGCCAGTCAGGCTTTGGAGCCAGTCTGCCGGCATCTGCATACTGACCAGAAGCTTTCTGTGAGGATCCCTCATCTGTAATCCAGTTGTCATGAGGAGCAAGCAAGCTCGAGCACAAATACAAAGTGCCCGGAGCACTTCCTGGAGTACAGAGTAGGCAAGCATGAAGAACTGTTATCAGCAGGGTTCGGAGAAGCAGGACAGTACAGTGGTTGAGGACATGGCCTCAGGAGCCGGCCTGCCTGCCTGGAATCCTGATTCTGCCGCTCATTTCTCACCCAACCTCCATCAGCACATAACTCTTTTGTGCCTCATTCTTCTGATTTGTACAAAAAGGGTATGATAAAGAACACCTACCCTGTAGGCTCATGAGGGTTAAAACATTTCACGTGTGTGTCTGTTCATTAACTCACTCTCAGTATGCAGTATGTGGCCAATAAAATTAGCTCTTCTCTCTCAACACGCCAACTGTGTCCATCTACTTTTCACTCCCAGATTGACGACAGCTTATCCTTTTTTTTTAAAGAAAAATTTTTTTCTGGTATTGAGCTACACGGGCTGCTTGTATATCTTGCAGATTAATGCTTTGTCAGTCGGTTTGTTTGCTATTATTTTCTCCCATGCTGAGGGTTGTCTTTTCACCTTTCTTGTGGTTTCCTTCACTGTGTGAAAGCTTTTAAATTTAATTAGGTCCCATTTGGTTATTTTTGCTTTTATTTCCTAGGACATGAAATTAAAAGATGCTTGCTCCTTGGAAGAAAAGTTATGACCAACCTAGACAGAATATTAAAAAGCAGAGACAATACTTTGCCGACAAAGGTCTGTCTAGTCAAAGCTGTGGTTTTTCCAGTGGTTACGTATGGATGTGAGAGTTGGACCATAAAGAAAGCCGAGTGCTTAAGAATTGATGGTTTTGAACTGTGGTGTTGGAGAAGACTCTCGAGAGTCCCTTGAACTGCAAGGAGATCCAAGCAGTCCATCCTAAAGGAGATCAGTGCTGAATATTCTTTGGAAGGACTGATGCTGAAGCTGAAACTCCAGCACTCTGGCCACCTGATGCAAAGAACCGACTCATTGGAAAAGACCTTAATCCTGGGAAAGACTGAAGGCGGGAGGAGAAGGGGACGACAGAGGATGAGATCATTGGATGGTATCACTGACTCAATGGACATGGGTTTGAGCAAGCTCTGGGAGCTGGTGATGGAGAGGGAGGCCTGGCGTGCTGCAGTCCATGGGGTCGCAGAGAGCTGGCCGCGACGAGGACTCAACCGCAGTGAAGTGAATACAGTATGTCCCTGCTGGCCCGGGGTAAAGAACCCACCTGCTGGTGCAGGAGACACAGGCTGGCTCTGTCAGGAAGGTTCCGCAGCCACTGAGCGGTTAGCCTGTGAGCCGCATTCCTGAGCTCGTGTTCCAGAGCCCCGGAGCCTCCACCACGGAGCCCACACGCTGCAGGCACCGAAGCCCTCGTGACGCGGAGGCAGTGCGGCGCCACGAGACGCCCTCGGTGAGGAGCGGCAGCGTGCAGCCGGAGACCGCCCGGGTCGCAGCCCACGCAGCAGCGAAGACCGGCCCAGCCGCAGAAGCAGGACCAGTCTGCACCCAGCTCCGGGGCCGGCCGGCAGGTCCGGGGGTCTGCCCACGCGGTGGGGGCGTCTCCCTGGCCTTTTCTGCGCAGCAGCTTCTCCCACTTTCTGCCCTGCCCACAGAACTTAGACTCGCCTAGCTGCCACCCTGTCTCTGGGAATTACACGAGTTCGTTCACTGTGTGGCCTTAGGGCAGCTGGGGTGGGGTGGGAACCTGCACTTTCACCCCCGGGCAGCTCGCTCAAGGCAGCCCCACGGACCAGGAAGGTCCCCTGCCACTTCCGAGGGCTGGAGGACGGGGACGGCTCATGTCAGCTCTCATTCCTTATACATGAAAGGAGGATCACCGGCTTCCCGCGAGGCTGTTTGAGATGTGAATGTGTTGGCTCACTCCC
>CM035290.1:3621964-3685340 GCA_020226075.1 Hydropotes inermis
AGGCTCTCTGGGGCTGTCTGTCTTCCCTGAGCCACCACGCTGCCTTGCCTGTCTATTTATCCATAGAAAACTCTGTCCCTTCTGAATAATGTGAATGTTAGTGGAAACCAATGCCATAACCACCAAGGTACACACCTAGAGAATGGGAAGGTAAAAACCCTACAGGGGACGAAAGGAGAGAGGCGCAGGGAAGGATACACACTTCCACCTGTAAGCCAGCCAGTGGGAATCCGCTGTATGCCTCAGGGGACGCAAACTGCAGCTCCGTGACAACCCAGAGGGTGGGAGGGAGGGGACAAGTGCATACCAATGGCCAGTCCCTGTTGATGTATGGCGTAAACCGACACAATACTGTTAATCAGTTATCCTTCAATTAAAAATGCATTTTAAAAAAAGCTAAAGGAAAAGCCTAGGTTGACACATAAAGGAAAAGCTAACACCTGCAGACTTTCTCAGTGGAAGGGGCTTAAGTGTGTTTTATTTCCAGGCTTTCAGTGCTACATATTCTTTTCTCTTTTTAATTTGTCTTTAATCGGAGGACTATTGCTTTACAATCTGTGTTGGCCTCTGTCATATAACAACATGAGTCCATCACAAGCGCACACATATCCCCGTCGTGAACCTTCCTTCCCACTCCTCCCCCTCCCCGACCCCTCTGGGCTCTTACGGGGACGGCACTGCGCTTCCTGTGTGTGTGTGTTGTGTTGCTAGGTCACTTCAGCCGCGTCTGACTCTCTGCGACCCCATGGACTGTAGCCCGCCAGGCCCGTCTGTCCACGTGATTCCCCGGGCAGGAGTACTGGAGTGGGTGCCCTGCTGCAGGGGATCTTCCCGACCCAGGGGTCAGACCCACATCTCTGATGTCTCCTTCACTGGCAGGCAGGTTCTTCCCTGAAACACATTCTTTGCCCACTGGGTCTGCACAAGGTGGATCCCTGCAGAGCACTGTTCAGCTCTCCTGGCCTGGCAGAATCACCATGGCTCTGATTTCTCTCTAAATTCACAGCCACTACTCTCAAACGCCAAAGAGACGGCCAGTGGTGCCCTCCCTTTCAGCAGTGCGCAGGCCGCCAAGCCCTCAAGAGCTGATGTGCACACAGGACTCTCAACTGCACCCCCAGGACTGTGTTTTGAGAATATGGCTGAGCTCAGCAGGCTCACCTCCTGGCTACTGGCTGCCCTGGGATCACGCAGAGCTCCGGAGGGTCTGCAATTGAGAGAGGATGGTAAGAGCAAGGTTTCTGATGCTCACCCCAGCATCAGACAAAGGCCACTGAGCAACGTGCTCCCAGATGCTACAGGAACGCGCCTTACTGCCACTCACAGTGGTCTGATGACAAACTCCTCTTTAATAATTTATCATTTGGAGTTGTAAGACACTGGAGTCAAGGCAACCAATGTGAAAATAAATCACTCATAATCCTTCTGGGAAAGTAGAGGTGTACTTGCCCAGCAATTCCCAAGAACAGTCCCTGGTGGATAGTTTTCTGACCAGCTTAGAAAAGAACTGATTGAAAAATAGCACATGCATTATAAAGTTTCCTATCACAATGCCTTCAAAATTCTTTGGAAAGGAAAAAGATGTTCACCTATTTTTTTTTAAACTTGTATGTTTCTAAAGAAGACACTTGAAAACCAGAAAAAAGTATTACCTTCTTTAAAAAAAAAAGTCAAATAAAATGGCACAGCAGAAGTTCACATAAAATGCCTGACAATGTTTCTTTTCAACAGAACTCAGGCTGAGTGAAAGACATTCTTGGATTCTGAACGTTGGCTGGTTACCTAGGTTGCAAAGGATACCAAAAGAGACTCACACCAGGATTTCTTCGTTAGAATGCCAGTCAACGAAAAGTTCATAATCCTTTCAGATTTTAAATTCTCTGTGTCTGTGTGGAGGAAAACCATTTAACAGTTTGGACAATTGGAAAAGAAGATTACACCAGACTTTGTCTATAAAGATGTGGGTTATACTCTTTAAAGGCAGAGGGAAATGGCTTTTCAGGCTGTAGCACTGTTACTCTCTCTTTAAAACTGTGGTTATATGGAGACTGCTGGTTGCTTAATTAGAATGGAAACTCATACACAGAAAAGCAGACCAACTGAATCTAGAGTATTAAGCCTGAGAGTCATAATCAACATCTGATTACTTAAAATTGACCAGATTTGAAATCTATTAAGATTTCTTAATTACTCATGTGTGCTCACAGTTATTACTTTATTTTAAAGAAACACTGAAAAGCTTAATGATTTAATATAACAATTTCAAAAGTTTTTTCATCAGATAGGACTGGACTGTATGATCTTTACAGAATGATCATTACTTAGTTAATGAACTCAGCATGCTGAACATTTTCCAGCCACCTGAAACTCCCAAGCACTGTGTGAATTTTTGGCCAATTAATTATCAATTACAACATCATAAAACATTAGCACAAAAATAGGAATAATGAAATTTAATTATACAGTATTCTTCAGAGTTGCTGTAAATACTATACAAGACTGATTCTGATTAATAATTCATTCAGCAATAAAGTATCAAGAAAGATACTTATGCAGTGCCACAATCCTCACACTGATTTCTATAATTACAGATTACAACAGTGGCAATTTAAAAGGTTAGAGAGCTGTGGTAATTTGCTATGTCATCCTCAGCTATATTAATGTCTCTGAGCACCAAAGATAATTGAAAATATAATAATGGACCAAATCAGATGGCTTGCCCATGCTCTCGTCACCAAAAACATCTCCAACCTGAGTACATTAGTAAAGTCAAGTCCTTGATAATTAGCCTCTTTCATTATTTAAGCAGTCCCACTACTCATTTGGTTTACAGTGAAGTGAAGGGAGAAAATATGTAGATATACGGGCCAGAATACACAAACACAGAGACAGAAGCTATGGAAAAGATAGAACATGGAGACAGCTACAATCGGCATATAATTTACATCTGGCATGACTATGTCTGTGTAATTACTCCTCAGGTAGGTAGACCTGCCAAAGAATCCACATGATGAAAGCTGAGTCTCTGTCTTTGGTAATATAGTTGAGTAAGTAGCACATGAAGAGATTCAAAGTTTATCAAATTAACCTCTCTGGGTTGAATCTATATTGTGACACAGCAAATCGCTCTTTCTTTGGAGTTCTATTATACCCTGAGAATGGAAATAAACACATCCCAACAGACATATTTACTCTGTCTTGCTTTCAGGGCTTGGGGAAAATACCTGGCTAGTAACTGATAGTCTCTTTCCATAATCAGTATTTAAATGAAATTTTCACCTAGGGAGAAGCCCAAGTGAAACAAAACATACAGATCTACACATAGAAAAATCACTTTCTTCTCTGCTTTCACTGATATTTTTGGAAGAGATGTAAGACATCATGGTTTTCCTCTTCTGAATGCCTTAAATATTCGACTAACTTCAAGTCTGGCTAATATGGAGGAGCAGATGGAATATTCACCAGGACTAAAATCCTTAGCATTATTTAAAATGAGCTTTAGCAGAGTGTGTGTCTTGTTGGGAAAGGGAGTTATTCCTTCTAGAGTATGCCAGGGTCTGGATTCAAGATTTCATTACAGCTGATCGCCCAAAAGATAATACAGGAAGACACAGTTAAAAAAAAAAAGCTAAGCAAAGTTTCATTCCAGAACTAGAAGGGATTTGTAGATCACTTGATTGAATTCTCTCCTTTTACAATAGTGTAAATCTAGGCTAAAAGTAATTTACTCAAGATCACAGAACTATTCAGCAACAGACACAGGAGAACCTAAGTATTTCTGACTCCTAGGTTTCTACTATTAATATATTGTATTGGAAAAAATTAAGGAGAAAGGGGGTCATGGAGAAGAGTATGGAGAGAATGTTTTATTCCAAAATTAGGCCCCTTCCTTGACATTTAATTTTCACAGGGCTGATAAGTATAAAATAAGGGGTGGGTAGAAGAAGAGTGTAAAAGTGTAAAGAATTTTACATTGAACACCTATATACCCATATCTAGATGCTGCAATAAGCATTTATTATGCTTATTACATTATAATAAGCATCTGTATCCACTCCTCTATCCATCTGTCAATCCACATAGAGTGCATATCAAAGTATAAATTGCCAACATTGGCACACTTTCCCCTAAATACTTTAACAGACATATCACTTGCTAGAGTTCAAAATTTGTTTATAGTTTTTCTCTTCTGAGGTATAATTTACATTCAATGAAATGTACAAATCATTTCATACTCACTGAGTTTTGATAAATGTAGATAACTGTGTAATCTGAACCTTATCAAGCTACAGAATATAATCATCACCCCAGAAAGATTCCCCATCCCCATTAATCCCCTCACACCTGCCTAAGGCAACCACTATTCTAATGTTTTTCTAGCATAGACAAATTTTATCTGTCCTCGACTGGTTGAATTTTGAACGATTAAAAGCCTCCTTCAACAGTTAAGCAGCTTAATGTTCTGTTTTCCTCCCTTCGGCTAACCAACTTTTTGAACACACACTAGAAACCAGTGACAACGAAATAATCATTTCATTAAACTAGGAAAATAACTTCAATGGTGGTGAGAACTGCAGGATTAATTATATCTCGAGGGTGATCTGGATGTACAACCAAAAGGGAAGCCACACACCACACTCTGGGTCTGTTACTCATTTGGAAACTGGTTGACTCTTCGATAGAAAAATAAAACGTGTACCCATAGAAAACAGGGCTCTATAGGGTCCTTGGAGTAAATATGAAAAATGAGGAGCCCTTTAAAAATTGTCCAACTCCAGATCGGCATTATTGCTTAGTGATGAAGATGGATGGTCACTGTGTGCCAAGCTGTAATCTATTAGGGTTCAGCCCTCAGTTCTACAGAATGTACAACCAAGAAGGAGGCTCCCAAAGAACCCCCAAAGCTCCTCGTTTATTTTCGTTTCACCTGTCAGCGGGCAGTGAGTGGACTGGCCTTTTTTTTTCCTCCAGCAGCTGAATGATTCCCAAGGAGAGATACCCTTAGCAGACAAAGTACTGGGTTACTTCTTCACCAAAGGGCTCAACAATGGTACACTTCACAAATCAGTCACTGAAATGGGATTATAACAGACTTCTAAAGAAACTCCAACATTCTTTAACAATTCTCCATTAACCCTTGTTATGAACTGATTGTGTCCAACAACAAAAAGTTGACACCCTAACCTCCAATACCTCAGCATGGGACTTTATTTAGAAACAGGATCACTGCAGATGTAAATACTTAAGATGAAGTCACACTGGGGTTTCCCCAGTGGTTCAGCGGTAATAAGCCACCTGCAATGTAGGAGATGCAGAGATGTGAGTTTGATCCCTGGGTCAGGAAGATTTCCTGAAAGAGGAAATGGCAACCCACTCTCAGTAATCTTGCCAGGAAAAGCCCATGGACAGAGGAGCCTGGTGGGTTCCAGTCCATGGGGTCACAAAAGAGTGACTAAATACCAGCCCCACCCCACTGGGGTGTGGTGGTGCTTTTATAAAAGGGACTCCGAGGAAACTCAGAAGATAACACCGTGTGGGATGGAGGCAGAGACTACAGTGATGCATCTACCAGCCAAGGAATCTCCTGGATTGCTGGGCACCAGTAAGAAGCTAGGAGGAGGCAAAGACCGATATTCCTCTACAAGGTTCAGAGGGAACATGGCCCTGCAGACACCTTGATTTTTAACTTCTAGCAACTATGAGACATAAAAACTTCTGTAGTTTTAAGAATATCAGTTTGAGGTATTTTGTTACTGCAGACTTCTGAAACTAATCCTAAAGATTTTTTTTTTCCTTTTTGGTAATTTTTTTTAAATGAAGCATAGTCCACAGGCAGAAAAATGTATCAACCATAAGAGTGCACTCCAGTGAATTTTTTCAAATTACTCATGTAAACACCACCCAGATCAAGAAGGCTAGCAGCACCCAGAAGTCTCCTTCCTGCCCTGTCCCAATCAGTCTCCACGCCAAGACATTTGTTGTCGTTTAATCACTAAATCGTGTTCAACTCTTTAGCAACTGAACGAACTGTGGCCTGCCAGGCTCCTCTGTCCATGGGATTTCCCAGGCAAGAATACTGGGTTGCCTTGCCCTTTTGGGATCTTCCCCACCCAGGGATGACAGCCATTCTAATTTCTTCCACCATAGATTTATTTTGTCTCCTTTTAAGCTTTGAATATATGGGAAAATATATTACATTTTTTTCTGGCGGGGGAGGGGGGCATGTGTATGTCTGGCTTCTTTTGATCTTATGTTTGTAGGATTCATCCATGCTGTTTATAACGCTGGTTTTTTCTGATGATGATTTAAAAAAAAGTATTAAAATTTTTTGGTTTGTTTTGGCTGGTTCAAAAGGTACAAATGGTACATGGTGCAAATGGTACATGGTGTAAATGGTACATGGTGCAAATTTCCTAAATCGTTCCATCCCAACCACACAGTTCCATTTCTTAGAGGCATCTCATGTTAACTGTATATTCTTCTAGAAGAATCTTATGTCTATTTAAGGAAAAATATATACATATATAGATAACTCTTTCTTTTTTTTACACAAAACCTAACATACCACTATGAGGTACCTTGCTCTTTTACTCAAAAATATATTTTGAGCTTCATCCCATACCAACATAAGAAAATTTCCTCATCCTTGCTTTTTGGTTACAACCAAAATTCAACTGTGAGAACACAGTATAATGTATATAACCAATTCTTTATTCATAGCTATTTGACTTGTTATTATAAACAAGGTTGCAATGTGTAACCTTGTAATTTTGCACATCCATATATTTCCCCCTAAGGCTGATGGGAAAGTAAGCATTAAAATGATATAACCTTTTGCAGTTGTGATTTTGCCAAACTGTTCTCCATTTGGATTGTACCAATTTAAATTCCTACCAGCAAAATGCAAGAGTACCTCTTTATCCAGTCTTGCTAATAGATAGTGTTATCAAACTGAAAGGAAAAAAATCTGTCTCTCTGGTAGGTAAATAACATCTCATTGTAGCTTTGAAATTTAAAACTACATTTATTTTAAAGCTTAAAAATACTTTAAAGTTTAAAAATACATTCATTTTAGTATATGTAATACATCTATGAGCAGCTACTTATATGTCCTCAGAAGTAAAATCTCTGTTAAACTTATTTTTTTCAATTGCATTAATGGTCTTTTTTCTTAATGTCTTGTAGAGGCTCTTTATATAGTAGAGAAATTTGCCTTTTCTCTTATAATGACTTGAAAAATATTTTTCCTAGTTTGTCACTTGCTTTTGTATGCAGTGGTGCTTACCCTTCAAAAATGTTTCATTGTAATATAATTGGATTAATTTTATGGCTTTCTTTTTAAGGCTTTTAGCATGTATATGATAAATTAAAAAGCTTTTCCCAATTGTGGATATAAAGTTACCCCCTAAATTCTTATAGTATTCTTAGGGTTTGTAAACTTAATTTTATTTTTGGCTGTGCTGGGTGTTCACTGGCCTGCAGGGCTTTCCCTGGTTGCGGTGAGGGGGCCACTCTCTAGCTGCGGTATGCAGGTCTCGAGGTGGGGGCGTCTCTTGTTTTGCAGCATGGGCCCTAGGGCACCTGGGCTTCAGGAGCTGTGATTCCCAGGCTTGGGAGCATAGGTCAATAGTTGCGGCTCACAGGCTTAGTTGCTCTGTACCAAGTGGGATCTCCTCGGACCAGGGATTGAACCCGTGTCTCCTGCAATGGCAGGGGGGTTCTTTACCACGGAGCCACCAGCAAAGCCCAGTTTTGTTTCTTTTAAATGTATGTCTTCAATTCAATTAGAATTTACCTTGGTATAAAATACTGGGGCTTCCCTGATAGCTCAGTTGGTAAAGAATCTGCCTGCAATGCAGGAGACCCTGGTTCGATTCCTGGGTGGGGAAGATCCCCTGAAGAAGGGATAGGCTACCGACTCCAGTATTTTTCTTGGGCTTCCCTTGTGGCTCAGCTGGCAAAGAATCCGCCTGCAAAGTGGGACACCTGGGTTCAATCCCTGGGTTGGGAAGATCCCCTGGAGAAGGGAAAGGCTACCCACTCCAGCATTCTGGCCTAGAGAATTCCTAGACTATACCCATAGAGTTGCAAAGAGTTGGACACGACTGAGCGACTTTCACTTTCATAAAATACTAGCTATCAACAAACTTCATTTTTTTAAACTTGTTATTTTGTATCGGGGTACAGTCGATCAGGGCTTGCCAGGTGGCGCAGTGATAAAGAATCTGCCTGTAATGCAGGAGATGCAAGAGACTTGGGTTCGATCCCTGGCTCAGGAAGAACCCCTGGAGGAGGAAATGGCAACCCACACCAGCATTCTTGCCTGGAACATCCATGGACAGAGGAGCCTGGCGGGCGACAGTCCACGGGGCTGCAAAGAGTCAGACACCACTGAGAGCGCAGGGGAGCAAAGCAATGACTGACAATGTTACAACGGCCCCAGGTGAGCGGTGAAGAGACCCAGCCGCAGGTACACGTGTCCGTTCTCCTCACACGCCCCTCCCATCCAGGCCGCCAGGTAACATCAAGCAGAGGTCAGTGTGCTACCCAGCAGGTCTTTGTTGGTTATCCATTTTAAACACAGTAGTGTGTACCTGTCCATCCCATACTCCCCAACTATCGCTTCCCCCATCCTCCCCCACGCCACCCCCGGCAACCATAAGCTTGTTCTCGAAATCCGTGTCCGTTTCTGTTTTAAACAAACTTCATTTTTTCCAGAGAGCTGTTACTGTCGTTGCAGCACCATTTATTGAATGGTCCAGTTTAACTGCAGTGATCTGAGACAGCTTTTTTAATGTAACCTAAATTTTCAAATGTATTTGAGTTGTATTTGGACTCCATACTCCACCATGGACCTATCTAATTAGTGTCCTGACTCAAATGTATAAATATATTTGTAATATATTTTGACATCTGAAAAGCAATTTTTTCTCATTTTTTAAAAATTCTAGACTATTCCTAATAAAAAACATTTTTTTCCCACATGAACTTCAGCATCAGCTTGTGTGGTTACAAACAGTTCTATTGTTATTTTTGGTGTTAAATCTCTGATGTTGAGATTTTCTTTGTAAGAACATGAATTGTCTTTTCACTTATTTACATCTTTTTTCCTCTGCATCTCAGGGGAATGAAAAAATTTCATTTATTTAGAAGAATAAAGATTTATATCTTACAGATTGTTTGTGAAACTCAATACCTGTGTTTATATGCATAATGTATTTCTGTGTATATTTACATTTATTTTTGGATTTTTCTTTTTCTGCTGTTGTAAGAAAGATCTTTTTTACCATTATATCATCTAGCTAGCTGTTGATTTTTTACATGAAGAATGTTGATTTTTCACATAATAAATTGATACTCAGCCACCTTTACTGAGTTGTTATCATTTACAACAATTTTTCAGTTGATTCATAGAAATAAGCACCCAATCCAAGTACACAATCGTTATCACCTGCAAATTACAAACACAGTTTGACTTCTCCCTTCTGACTTTTTATGCTTTTAATTTCTGTCTCTAGTACTGCATGAGTCTAAGCAAGTTCCAGGAGCTGGTGATGGACAGGAAAGCCTGGCGTGCTGCAGTCCACGGGTCGCAAAGAGTCAGACACGACTGAGCGACTGAACTAAACTGAGCATTGCATGGGCTATGGCACATTCACAATAATGTACAATGTTAAGCGCCTCTGTGTTCAGTCTTTCTGACATAACATGGATTCTAGTACTCCCCTCTCAAGCATGATGCTCAGTTTTAGGTGTGATACCTATACTTGATCATGTTAAGGAGATGCCATCATTTCTTATTTTATAAAGTGCTTTTTAAATGAAAAATGGATTCTGAATTACATCAATATCTTTGCAGCATCTATGAAGATGATCCAATGAGCTTTCATAAAGATCTATTCATATGATTAATTGGAGGCTGGGACTGAAATAAATTATTGCCTGCTGAAAGCTCATGGTATAAACTCCTCTCACACAACTCTCCCATCAGTTCAATCAGTTGGTCATATTCAAGATCCTGGTCCTATCACCGCTCCATGCTGTTGTGTGTTAAGTTTCCATACATCACCTGCCCTTCCTACTCTTCTCTGCCAAACAGCTGCTCATCCTTCAAGAATAAACTCAGATGTCAGTTCCTCCGGTTACTTCCCGACTCCCGACTCCTGTGGGTACAGCTGAGGGGTTCTTGCACCAGCTTCCCCAGCTCCCTAGTCATATCACGATCACAGAATTACTTCTGTGTCTGTCTGCCGCCCAGGGCAAGTCCCTCAAGGGCAGAAATCAGGCTTTCTTTTTCCTTTCCTGCAGCATAACGTCTGAAGCAGAGCTGGCTACTCAATACGTGTTTTCACTCGCTCAATCAATCCTGAATGTACACCCCCCGTGTACAGTACATGATGTCATGTGTTGTCGCAGATGCCTGAGGACACAGCCGTGAACCCAGCAAAGCCTATCAAGTTCCTACCAAGGAACGTACATTCTACTAGGGTAGATGGCAAGATACCAATACAAACACAGAAATAAACTCCTGATCAAATGTACTACAGAGGAGACAAATAGGGCAGGGCAAGAGAGCTGAAGGCTGAGAACGGAGGTCCTGCTTTAGACAGTGTGGTCACTGAGGGTCTCACTGAAGTAGATCCCAGATGCAGAGAGAGGGTAAAGGATCCAGGCATCTCAGAGAAGAGCTGCCTGGCAGAGTTAGCAGCTACCCAGAGCCTGGAGGGTGTGCCCAGAAGGCTGCCGAGGCAGTCAGGCAGCGAAAGCCATGCTTTTGGGGTAGGAGTCTGGATTTCATTCTAAGTGCTATGGTTTCAGGTGTCGGGGTGGGGGCTGAGGGGAGAACAAGGCTTGGTTTGGGAAATGCTAAGCATGGGGGTAGCACTGTTTGACAGCCCTACGGAGATTTTATATGAGCAGCTGAACACATAGGTTGAGATTCGGGGCGAAGTTGATTCTAGAGATATAAATTTGAGAGGTGTTAGCGTGGAGATGGTATTTAAAAGCTATAGTACTGGATGAGATCATCCAGGGAGTAAACTCGTGCGAGCTGAATGAATGAATAAGCAAGTTTCTGTGCAGGAACATGTTAACAGGGTCATATAACCTGAGCCTGCAGAAACTGCGCAAAGAAATAACACACACACAGAGAAGAGTACACAGGTGAAGTTTTCTTCCTGTCTAGGGGACCAATTCTGACTTTTTCATTGCACTCTCAAGGAAATACAGCCTGTAGCCCAAATTATTTGGAAACAAAGTGGGTCACAGAACTCTCTGGAATAAGTTTCCATTGCTCAGTAGGCGGATAATGTGTGTTAACCCTCTTCAAGGTGCTTGGGAACTCAGCACCCTGTCATAGCATAAGTACAGGATTAACAGGCATACACAATGTATTTCCAGTCAGAAAGGGGAGAAAAGATAACAAATCCAGCATCTACAGACATCCTTCATGTGCAACATGTCTCTACTGAAAAAACAAGCAGAAACAATTTTTCACAATGAAGACAAAATAATCTTTGCCATAAACCCAGGACAAGTTTTGTAGAATTTCAGATAGTGAAGCTGTGTTCCTCAGAAATCAAAAGCAGGTCAGTGGGTCCACCAAATTTTTTTGGTTACTTCAAATATATTACCCTAAACCAATAGCTCCTCAGCTCATAGGAATATAATCACATTTAAAAATATGAAAACAGATGGCATTACAAGAGGAATTCGATGTGAACATTTCTAAGGAGCAAAGTAGAAAAAGCACCAGACTTTTCTGGTTGGTCCTGTGAGTGATATTAACAGAGAAGGTACAGTGGAGGAGGCTGGTGGAGAGGAGAGTCAGCGGGTTCTTTTGAATACTTTCTCCACTGACCTAGAGAGATGCCCCGGTGAAAAAGATCAGCTTCGTACATATTCAGAAATGGACTGATTAGAAATATTAGAATCTTTCCAATTAGGACTACAGGTGAATTTAGGCATGATTAATAATGGCAGTCAAGGGAATTCGGGTATCAGGTGACTATGTCTTTTAATATTAACATGAAAATATGACCCTGATACTTAGCATCTCCAAAGCAAAGATGGTCTGTGCTATTACCTATATACTGCCTGCCTGGGGGCAGCCCTACATTAAAGACACTAAATTTTTTTTTTTTTTTACATTTTAGAAATTGAAGTATAGTTGATTTACAACATTGTGTTAGTTTCAGGGGCATAGCACAATGATCCCTGGAAACCCACTCCAGTGTTCTTGCCTGAAAATTCCCATGGACAGAGGAGCCTGGCAGGCTACAGTCCGCGGGGTCACAAAGAGTCAGACACGGCTGAGTGACTCAGCACAGCACAGTGATTAAGGGGTGTGTGTGCGTGTGCGTGTGTGCGCGCGCGTGTGTGTGGTTTCCCCAGTGGCTCAGCAGGTAAAGAAGTCGCCTGCAATGAAGGAAACACGGGAGACGCAGGTTTGATCCCTGGGTCGGGAAGATCCCCTGGAGAAGGGCAGGGCCACCCACTCCAGTACTGTTGCCTGGAGACTCTCCATGAACAGAGGGGTCCGGTGGGCTGCAGTCCATGGGTTCACAGAGAGTTGGACACGACTGAGCTTGTATATATACTTATCTATCTTCTTGGGCTGCATAGTAGGTCCTTGTTGTCTATCTGCTGTATGCGTAGCGTGTATCTGTTAATCCCACACTCCTAGTTTATCCCTCCACCCCTCTCCCCCGAGGAAACCATAGGTTTGCTTTCTATGTCTGTGAGTCTGTTTCTGTTCTGTAAGTAGATTCAACAGTATCAATTTGTTTTTAGATTCCACATATAAGTGATACCATGGAATGCTTGTCTTTCTCTGTTGGACTGACTTCATTTAGTATAATATTCCCTAGGTCCTTCCAGCAGCCCTACAGTTTTAAGGGTTAGTGCTTCCACTTCAGAAGCTAGAGACTCTTCAAACACTGGCAGAATCTTAACAGATACTGAAGACCAAAAAAAAAAAAAAGTTAATAAAAACTCCACAATGAATCGAATAAAGTCCCAGGATAAGCAGATACCATGAAAAGCAGAAATTTATACGAAACACATTAGTCACTCTCCATGGCAGGCATGCCCTGGGAGTGGGAGACACATGTCTGAGAGAGGCTTCCTGAGCTAAGTTAATCTTCTGTCACAAGCTACAGACACTGAGGTACTGGTGGGGATGTACACAAGAAGTGTGAGTCATCCCTCAAGGGAATTCGGGTTAAAAAACTCAAGAAAACAACGCATCAGAAGATCCCTTTGAACACTTTGCAAATGTTTCACCTGTTGTGTTTCAAGCATGATGCGCGGAGACTGGTTTTTACACCATAATTATAAGAATGAAGGGAAGGGTGACCTCAAGATCAAGCAAGTCATTAGCAGAGGCCAAGCCTAGGCCTTGACAGACTGGTCTGGTTGTTTGTATGAATCGTTATCCTTTGGGTGCTCTGGGGAAGTTACCGTCCGGGGCTGGGGTAGTGGGAAGGGCCTGCAGTGGAGACACACAGGTGCCTCTCCCATTGCTGGTGAGAATCCAGAGTCAGCCTGAACTGCACTGGCACATTCATGACCCACCCAAGGAAAGGCTGAGGCTAGCAGAGGCTCTCCCAGACAGGTCCCCCCTTCCCTCCCTCCGTTTCCTGAGTATCACAGCTCTTCTGGGGTCAGAACTCCTGACTGCGCACTCCATTTCCACAAATCACTTCTTCCTTCCCTTTTCTTCTTCTCATCCTCCAGTTTCCTTGGTCAAGCTGAGCACCTTCGTGTGCTCAGAACTTAAACTGGTTTTCAGAAAATTCGGGCTGACTTATGATCTCTTCTGATGGTCCTGGGAGTTTAGTCATATTCTGAGGGTGAATTAATTTAGTAGATAATTACGGATTTTCAGATCCATAGAGTGGAAGAGAAAGGCCCTGCCAATCTCTACTGTAGTCACACCACTAACCTCTGCAGGTGAAATGGCCCTAAATTCTCAGAAGCAGCCTTTAAAATAAAAAGAACTCAGAACACTGGTGCCCTACTTTATTTTTTAACAGTTATAACTTTCAGTGCTAGCAAACACAATCTTAGGGAATTGACTGTCAAACGTTCCATATCTCTCGGCGTCTAATGAGCTGGTCTAGAAGCTCCCTTGAAAGATTCTTGGTGAGTCTCTCCTTGGTATTAAAGATTATACATAAAACCTGTAACGAACACAGCGTCTGTCTAGACAATAGAAGACTTGGCTCATATTCCATGTTCACTGCTGACTTCTCCGTGACCCCTAAAACTTCATAGTTTCTCTGTGGCATAATCTATGAAGTAAAGATGAAATAGTTGAGATCAGGTGAGGCCTAAGTCTTCACGCTGACATGTATGTCATCACATGTTATTGTACCCTTGTTCCAGACAGAAAACAGGGCAAAGGAGAGATCTCTGGTATGCATGGAACATGAGAACTCCATGCTCATCTGCCACAGTTTCTCTGAAAGCTCATGAACTTGGGGGCCAAGAACAGAAGAAACACATCAGTTTCTTGGGAATTAAAGTGTGAGGTAAACATTTCTAAAATGTGCAAGGAAGTTAATTTTGAAAATTTGCTGCTCATTTGTTATAACTTCAGAGTTTCAATTTTAATTATTAAAAAAATTCCCTCTAACAAACACACTTTCTGAATGACTACTGCCTCATCACTGGCAGGCAGTTCTTGAAACCCTGGCCCTCTGAGTGATTCTTCTGAGTAGGTCTTAACGTGCATCCATTGAGCTGCTGGTTTTCACCTGGGAGGAAGCTGATGGATACAACTTCAATTTTTGGCTCTAACTCTTATCACATCTTTTGATTTAACATAGCTCTTGTTGACCTTCCAATGCTTCTATGAAAAGTGGTGAATAAAACAGCTTCCATGGTTCTTGTGAGGACTGGATTAACACATGTAAAATGCAGAACTCAGAAATTCCTTCTGCTATTATCCACGGCACCAAGGGTAAAAGCGAAATAGCTATCTACAGCTATGAGGCCACCTGAGTGAGAAATGGTGAGAACTCCCCAGCTCCCTGCGCCCCATCTCAACGGGACTCAACCACGCCTCAAACATCCACTGCGTGCGCAGGTGCCAAATACCATTTTAGGTTTTGGAGACACAGTTATTATATTGAACATAACAGACAAGGTTGCTACATTCTCAGGCCTTATATTGCAGTCGGGGGAGACAGATACTAAACACATAAACAAACAACAGTTCAATAGTGATGAGTAAACTTATCCCTATCAAGTAGTGATACGTGCTCTGATAAAAGCAAAATACAGTGCAACGTTAGGGAGTCCCTGGGGGCTAAACAGACTAGGGTTCTCTGAGGTCATGACATTTAAACTGAGGTCTGAATGATATGAAGGAGACAGCCACGTGAAGGTCTACGGCAGCTGATCCCAGATGGTCTGTGGACCCCCTGGGGATCCTGAAACCCTTTCAGAAAATCAACGAAGTGACTACTATTTTCATAGTAATACTAAGACGCTATTTGTTTTTGCTCCGCGGGTTGACATCTGCACCGATGGCGCAAAGTTAACAGTGGGTAAAACTGCTGGTGCCTCAGCAGGACACAGGCAGTGGACGCCACCGTGTTAGTTCCTCAGCACCAGACGGGCACAGTAATTCAATGCTAGTTTCACTGAAGAATGCAGTAAGAATTCTTATTTGCACTAAACTTACATTAAATTTCAACACCTGAGTAACGTCGTTTTAACATTCTGTATAACAAAAGAACTTCTGCTGCCACTGAGGTGTGACCGCCACGTCGAGGAAAAATATTGTGGGACTGTCTGAGCTGCAAGTGGAGCAACAACTTTCATGGAACAACATTTTTACTTGAAAGAATGCCTCACGAACTATGGTTATTCAGATTTAGATATCTAGCAGGTATTTTCTTGAGAATGAAAAAGGTTAAGGAAAACAACTGGCAGAGTTTGCCGCCAAGGAGAAAATTCAAGCTTCTACAAATCAGAATTTTTGAAAATGTGTATCTGCTACTATGAGCTTACTAGCTTCTCAAACTTTAATACTTTTCTTTTGATACTGGTGGTAATTTTAACATGCGAATTTTGGGGACATTGTAAAATGAAATGTGTCACTATTCTGAAGATCTGTATGACTCAGTAAACCACCATTTTCCAAACAGCCAATCATGGGACTCAAGAAATCATGCTTTGGTAATAGATCTAATTGATATGCAAAGCAGACCAATGAATTTTAACATAACAGAATATGAAAAGTTCATTGATATGGTTTTAGATTCAGCATGGCAACTAACCTTTAGGAAGTTTACAAAAAAGAGTATCCACAACTGTTTGAAAAGACTCTGAAAATATACTTCATCCTTTCCAACTACACATCTGTGTGAGGTGGAATTTTCTTCATCTAATTTAACCAAACAATGGATTGAATACTGAAACAGATATTAGAACCCAACTATCTTATATGTCTTCTAACATACCAGACATTTAAGAGATATGAAAAAGTATAAAACTATTAATAAAGTTAATAAAACTATTAACTATTAACTATTAACTCTCACTATTCTTTTTCTCTTAAAAGATTTAGTTTTTTTAATAAATGCATGCTAATTATGTTAACACGTAGTGGGCTTATTATGTTATTTAAAAATTAGCTAATAAATACTTTAAGCAATTTTAATAAGGTAAATATAGATGGATAAAACTCAAATAAACAAAAGCTCTTTGGGATTCTCAGTAATTCTTAAGAGTATAAAGCTGACTGTATAGTACAGGGAACTCTACTCAATATCTATAATGACCTATATGGGGAAAGAATCTAAAGAAGAGTTGATACATGTATACAAACAACTAATTTACTTTGCCGTATAGCATAAAATAACACAATACTATAAATCAACTATATTTCAATAAAAAATTTTTTTGAAAAGAGTATAAAGGGGTCTTAAGACCAAACATTTGAAAACCATTGGTCTTGGAGTGAGACAATAAGCTTATTATTTCTAAGCAAATTTATTTAGGTCTTGAATGAATTTGGTTAGATTTATTCTTAGGTACCTAAATATTTTGTTGTTATTGTAAACCCTAACTTTTGAAAGCTATTTTTCTGTATTCTTAGTGTATCAAAATGTAACCAATTTTTGTATATTGATATTATATCCAGCCACTTTGCCAAGCATTGCCATTATTTTTTGCATATCAGTCTTCCCATTATATTAGTTCAGTGGTTAGTAAACTATGAGCAAGAGGCCAAAACTGTGCCACCAGTTTCTGTAAATAAAATTTAATTGAAATAGAACCACACATCCTCATTTACATATTTGTAATTGTTTTCACACTAAAATGCAGAGTCGAGTGACAGAGACTGTACTGCCAAGAGTCAAAAATATTTACTATTTGCCCTTTTACAAAACTCTATGTATGAACGCCATTCAAAGAAGCAATTCTGGGTCTCTTGATTCCTTAAATGGTATTTTTATTTTCAATTTAATTTCTGTTCCCATCTGTATTCATCCTCCCTGTTTTCTCCATCTTTTTTCTACCCTCTCAAAATTCACTTTTTACTTTTTTTTCTTTTCTGGTTAAAGTACTTGGTTAAAGGCTACAAATTTTCCTCTAAGTTCAAGTCTTGTTGCATCCCACAAGTTTTGATATGTAATATTTTCATTTTCATTCAATTCTAAGTATTTAAAAATTTCCATTATGATATCTTTGATCAGTGAGTTATTTAGAAATGCTTTAAAATTTCCAGATATAGGGGGGATTTTGTGGGGGGTAATCTTTTAGTTACTGACTTCTAATTTAATTGTATTATGATCAGAGAATGTGATCATTATTATAGTGATTCTTGGAAATTTGATGAGACTTGTTTTGTGGCTTAGTATGAGGTCAATTTTTATAACTCTTCTTTGTGAAGAATACATGTATTGTAAATGTTTGGTGCAAAGTCCTCATGTCCATGAGTCAAACTATTTAATTGTACAGTCTAAATTTTCCATCTTTACTCATTATTTGTCATCTGCTTCACTGAGCAGTAACTTAGAAAAACATAAGAAATTTATTTACAATTTTATCAACTTTTGTTTTTTATACTTTGAGGCTATTTTAGGAATGTTGTACATTTTTCAATAAATTAAAACTTTTATCATAAGTAGTGCTCTCTTTGCCTTAATAATGTTGTCTTTTTTTTTTTCACTTTTTAAAAATTGAAGTATAGTTGATTTACAATACTGTGTGGATTCTGGTATACAGCAAAGCAATTCAGTTATACATATATATATACATAGTCTTTTTCATTAAAGGTTACTACAAGATGTTGAATAAGTTCCCTATGCAAATAATGTTGTCTTAAAGTCTATTTTGACTGGTATGAATAAAGCTACTCTAGCTTTTTTTTGAGTACCATTTGCTGAAATATATTTTTTCATACTTTTATTTTGTCCTTCCATGTCAGGGTTTTGTAACACTGTAGAGCTGAATTATTATTTTATAAAATCTTAATTTAATTCTGTCTTTTAAACAGAAAATTTACATATATTGTGACAGCTGATATATTTTTGCTTTCTATTTGCCCTACTTTTTCTGTGTTTCATTCAGTTTTTATCCTTGCTTGACTTAAAAAAAAAATTGCCTTCGAAACTATATACCATTTCTATTCTTTTATTTTTATTTAATTGTTTAGGCTATGCCTTGAGCTTCCCTGATGGTTCAGACAATAAAGAATCTGCCTGCAACGCGGGAGACCCAGCTTTGATCCCTGGGTCGGAAAGATCCCCTGGTGGAGGGCATGGCAACCCACTCCAGTATTCTTGCCTGGAGAATCTCGTGGACAGAGGAGCCTGGCTGGCTATAATCCATGGGGTCACAAAGGGTCAGACACAACTAAATATCTGAATACACACAAGATCTTAATGTGTGAAAAAACTGGAAGTCTAAATTCTGTTTTGGATATGTTAAGTTTGCAATGATCATCAAACATCCAAGTGGATACATCAGGTATACCACTGAACATATGAATCCAATATTCAAGGGAGGAATCAGAACTGGAGATATAAACTGGGGAGTTAGTACCATGAAGTTCTGGAAGCAGATAAAATATCAAGTGAGACTGAAGAGAGAGAAAAGATGAGGCTCAGAGCTATGCCCTAGGATACCGATGCAGACACTGAATACAGAAGATAGCAGTAGCAATTGAGAAGGGAAAAAACCCAGGAGAAGGTGCTCTCATGAAGGCCCAAAGAACAGTGAATTTTAGGAAGAAGGGAGTGGTTGACTGTGTTGGATACTGTTGAGAGGCTGAGAAAAATGAGGCAACAAAGAGGTCATCGGTGGCTTTGATATGAACAGTTGTGGTGCAGAAGTAGGGTTAGATGAGGTAGTAGAAATAACACCTATGGGCAAGAAATTCAAGATATTTCATGTGAAAGGGAGCAATAATAATGTAGAAGTTATAGGAGGGTTGGCAGAAGAGAGTTTTCTCCCCCACTGGGTGATATTAACAGTTAACATGTCCATGGGAAAGGCCGAGTACAAGGGAGAAACTCATCATCCAGAAAAGAAACGGGATATTTTTCAGGAGCAACATTCTTGAAAAGCTCAAATGCCCCAAAGTCTTTTAATGTGTGACATGGAACATGTCTGTGACATGAAACATGGGTCGTACATGTGACCTGCAGGACAGAAAGTTTAGTCCTTATATATATTGTACAAGGACTTGGAGACTAATCTTAACCATGAGGGGATGCTATATCCTAACAGAAAGTTTACCCATGTTTCAGTACTAGAAGCTATAGGGCAATATCTGATAATCGTTACCCAAAAGCTGTTTGGGGTAGTTATGAAAAGGGGAGATTAACTCAACTATTAGCTCAAATCAAATATAGTTTGATCCCCTATCCACTTTAGGCAAGTAAATCCTAAAGGTCTTAGGATGCACACCTCTTTCACTGTGGTATCCCTTGGAAACCACATTTAGAACTTTGTCACCATGTAATGTGTCTAACACAAACTGAAGTCCATTTCCTCTTAATTTGTGCTTAGTGTTCATAAGGGTATACAGTTGGACTGTTACGTTCTTCACATACACACACACACACACACACACACACACAAGACAAACCAAAACAAACTTCTTATGTACTTGAAGATAGAAATTAAATCCATTATTTCTGCTCCAAGCCAAATAATCCCTTTCTCCTAATTTTCCTTCACAGAGCTTATTTTGTATCATTTGACTAAGTCTTCCTGACTTCTTTCCCTCTCTCCAACTGCTTTTTTTTTAAAAGCAGAGTGACAAGAAATCAACAAGCTACTCAAAGTCTGAGTAATCCTGAGAACAGTGGGGGAATTTCAACACATCTCCCTTGGACAGATGAAAGGCTGAATTGACTCTGCCAAGATGTGAACACTTTCCAGTTGTTCCTAATCTGGGGAGACACTTCCATTTGCGTTTTTCTTATTTCACCTAGTTGTCCAAATAAAATGAAAATGCAAGCAGACATATATAGGAAAAGAGATTTAATGTCCCTGTTCTGGAAAATTAGTTTGATATCTCTGTAAGTCAAAATCTGCACATACCAACTCCTTCCGAAGTGTCACAAATACCTAAACTTACTAACAAAAACTGCTTTGTGTCTTAACGTATATTCCGGCAAGTGTTGTGAAAATCCAAAAGGAGGTAGTCAGATGAAGTAATTAATTAAGAGAAGTGTTGGTTTGGAAAGCCTTCTACTAGTATGAGGTTAATGGATGGTTGAGAAACTCCTCTGGGGGTGTGTGTGAGAGAGATTCTGTCTGCTAATTACTACCCAAGAAAATCTAAGCATCCAACGATCATTCTAAATTTTGCTAAGCAGCGTGAAATATCACATCCCATTACATTATGTTATGTCAAATAACACGAGGTTCCTGGGGTAACATGACAAAACAATACAGCTGGGAAAAACAAATTGAAAGGTCAACCGATGTGCATATAATTTGAAAAGAAAGAAAATGGTACACGTTGATAATCAGGCCTAGAGCTGACCTAAGGGTTTTGATATCCACAGGTGATTTTAGGAAGGGAGCTATGACGCAGCCATAAGACTTGGCTCCCTCATTCACAGTATTTGTTTTACGCTGTATATGCATTCAGCCTCGTTGACCTTCAACCTTTTCCTCTGTAACATAAGAATACTACCACCCACCTTACCTCTCTTCTCTAGTTTTTGTGAGATTCTCATGCCCAGCACATTTAGGTGTTTTGTAAATATCTAATTTGATACTTATATCTATCTGAATTGGATTCACTATTCTCTATTTTATTGATTCTAAGATTTTCCTATATAATAATATTTTAAAATTAGGATACATCTTAAAATTGATAGCTTGCTATATAGTCTTTCTCTTTTTCAACTGAAGTGTACTTGACATAAAATATTATGTCAGTTTCACATGTACAACAAAGTGATCCAACAGCCAAATACATTATGAAATGATCACCACAAGTCTGTCACCACACATCACTATAGTATCACTGACTATATTCCTTATGTGATATAAAATATCCTTGTGACTTATCCTATAACTGGAAGCTCACATCTTTTAGCTCCATCCACCAGTTTTCGCCCAGCCTCCCCAGCCACCTGTCTGCTCTCTGCGTCCAGTCTGTGTCTGCTCTGTCCTGCTTCTCTGGTGGCTTACATCCCACATGTGAGATCGCATGGCACTGATCTTCCTCTGACTTGTTTCATCCAGCATCATACTCCCTATTCACCCATGTTGTCACAAATGGCACGATTTCATTCTTTTTTTTATGGTTGAGTAATCTCAAGTGTGTATCTTTTCACTCACCTACTGATGGACATTCAGATTGCTTCCACATCTTGACTACTGTGAATAATGCTGCAATGAAGGTTCAGTTCAGTTCAGTTGCTCAGTCGTGTCCGACTGATTGCAACCCCATGGACTGCAGCACGCCAGGCCTCCCTGTCCATCACCAACTCCAAGAGTTTACTCAAACTCATGTCCACTGAGTCAGTGATGCCATCCAACCATCTCGTCCTCTGTCATCTCCTTCTCCTCCCACCTTCAATCTTTCCCAGCATCAGGGTCTTTTACAATGAGTCAGTTCTTCACATCAGGTGGCCTAAGTATTGGAGTTTCAGCTTCAGCATCAGTATTTTCAATGAATATTCAGGACTGATTTCCTTTAGGATGGACTGGTTGGATCTCCTTGCAGTCCAAGGGACTCTCAAGAGTCTTCTCCAACCCCACAGTTCAAAAGCATCAATGCAATGAAGGTAGGGTTGCATATATCTTTTTGAACTAGTATTTTGCTTTCTTCAAGTAAATGCCAAAAAGTACAATGGCTGGATTGTATAGTAGCTTTATTTTTTTTTTTGAATGTTCCATGGTGATTGCACCAATTTATATTCCCACCAGCAGTGTGCAAGTGTTCCCTTTTCTGCACATTTTTGCCAACACTTGCTGTTTGTCTTTTTGATGATGGCCATTCTGACAGGTTTTACGCAGTATCTCATTGTAGTTTTGACTTACACTTCCCTAGTATTTTTTTCTTTCTTAGTGGTACACAAAACACTGTATTTAAATCAATGGCCTCTTAGAAATGTGGCAAATAAAGTGCTGGAAATGGTAAAATGTCAGTTGTTCATTTATTCATAAAATAAGCTTTCACTGAAAATCTCCCTTGTGAAAGGCATTCAGAAAGAAATGCAAATCCATAAGACTCAAAGCCTGATCTCCAGGAGGATACAAAGCAGGAGGTGGATGAGGCAGGGTGCAGCACCAAACAGCGTGTGACCTGTGCCATCTGAGTTACAGTCCAAGCTTGGCGCCCTGTGAGCGCCGAAGAGGAGCTTCCAATAGGAGCAGTGGGGGGCAGCACGGAGGAGGGGACACCTGGCCGCGGCAGAGGAGAAGTGTCTCAAAAGACACATTTGGGAACGGACACAAAGATGCAGAGTGTGCATGCGGAGAACGGCACGGATCTAGAGAAGAGGAGTTTAAGGACTGGGTTGGCCGGGGGTGTGTTCTCATAAAACCTTACTTTAAAAAGCAGGCGGCTCGCCTGTGGGCTGTAGTCTGCCTCCTACCCCAGGTCATTGAGCCAGGGGACAGAATGACACAGCTGGACACAGGGTTCTGGACTGCTGGGGCGGGGAGGGCAGGTGAGAAGGCAACATGAAGGACCCAGAAAGTCAGGCCTGGGAGTTTCAACCAAACATTCCCGGAACAAAGGGCCAAGGTGGTATCGATGAAGATGAGTTCGGTGGCAGAGGGGAGGGTGGATTCAGGCATGTTCAGTTAGGACAACTTAGTAAACCCAGGAGTGAGAAAGCAGACTAGTCCAGGAGGCAGCGAGGTGAGTGAGCCTAAGGAATGCAGAGATCTACCAAAGCTAGAAGAAGTATAAGGGTGGTAGTTAAGCCATGGCGCTTTGGGCTTGAAAGACTGTCTGCAGGGAGTTTGGGTTAGGGGCCCCCTCACGGAGGAGCTGGTCTGCCAGGTGGGGGACTGACAGAGGGTCCAAACGAGGGGCAAGGGTGTGGAGCTGTGAACCACAGGCTAGCAGAGAAACACTACATTGTCTGGTGTGGCCAGAGGGCAAGGGTGGGGTGCGAACATGCGTGTGTGCGTGTCCCAGCTGTATCCCCACCTCCGCAGCTCTGAGCCCCGGCTGCCTCTCCTGGACACGCCACACAGATTCCTCCATCCACCTTCCCTTGCCAGGTTTCCCACGCAAGTGGTCTTCCTCCTCAGCTCTGGGCTTATTGGTTCATCCAGTAAACATGCACGGAACCCAGGCAACGTGGAAAAAGCCTGGGAGCTCAGATGTGAAGACGGAGCGCCAGGTGATAAAACAAGAGAAATTTCCAGCGGCCAGACATGCAAGAGGTTATGAGAGGTGATGGGTGGTGTTGAAGGGTTTTGAATGTATGGGTTCATGTCATATTCGGAAAGACCACTTCTTTGCGGACAACAGAGGACAGGAGAGGGAAGGTGGCTGGGTGAGGCCTGAGGCGCCGGACTGCAGACCGGCCTGGATCTGAGCAACTCAAAGCAGAGCTGACTCCTTGGATAGAGAGCATGGAAGGGAAGCATGACTCATGGGCTTGTCAGCTAGGTGGAAATGAAGGGATTACTTTTGCAAGAGGGAATGGGAGGGTGGAATAATGCATCCCAGTCTGGACAGAGCACGCATGACATCCAGTAGGCTGTTCTCTATGAAGCACTGGAGAGAAGCTGGGCCTGCAGATAGAATACCGTCAAGTCCTCACTCAGGTGGTAGGTGAAATTCAGGTAGCTATGGAACACCAGTCTTTAAGAGGGAAGAGAGAGAGAGAGGGATGGCAAGGGAAACTGGACGGGGAAGGATGCTAGAAAAAACAATTACAAACCAGCAATGTCTGTGCTTACATGGCCATTGACTTTGACCTTGGAAGTCTGATTTGAACTTTTATTGTATGTGCAAATTTTAGCACAGATTGCATTTGGAGGTTATCACGAGTGTCTACCACCCAGGAAACCTGGTAACTTAGGACAAAGGTTAGTAAAACAAATGGACAGACCCAGACATAAAAACCGATAATTCTTTGAGCCTTCTTGTTTCAAGGTAATAACAACAGTAATAACAAATAAATAATTTTTGCATAGCTTGTCATTACTTTTCCACTCTCCAATAATGACTGTCTTCATATGTTTGTCTTCCTAGTTAGATGATGGGGTTCTTGGGGGCAAAGACTATACCTTATTCATCATTCGAGCCTCCAGAATCTACTACAGGACTTGACACAGTCGACTATTCATTCACTTGGGCAATATTTACTGAAAGTGTTAGTTGCTCAGTCATGTCCAACTCTTTGCGACCGTATGGACTGTAGCCCACCAGGCTCCTCTAATACTGGATTGGCCAGCCATTCCCTTCACCAGGGGATCTTCCTGACCCAGGAATCAAACACAGGTCTCCTGCATTTATTAAGCACCTACTACATGACTAGGAAGCTTATAGTCCTTGGAGATACAGCAAAGAATTTGACAAATACGTCTGCACTAACAGAGCTTATGAATTTTAGTAAATAATGGGAAAATCAAGTAATAAAATAAGTATAATGTTTGAATCACTGTATAGATTGCTGGGTAAAAGGAATTTCTGTTACCTAATTAAACCTGACAAAAGGGAAACCTGATTATACGTGGAAACAGGCCTCCTAGCAGCCACTTTTCCTGTTGCAAAGAGTTTTTGGAACTCTCTCTGCATTCGGTTCATACTTCAAGCGTAAACAAAATCACTTTCCTTATTTTGACTGTTCTAGAATTCCTCCTGAAGTCAGCATTTGTTTGTTTTCTTTTCCCCAGAGTTAAAAAAAAATACTGGAAAGGCCCAAAGTGCCATATACACATATAGAATGAAGTTACTGAGTTTTGTTTCAAATGGGGGCATGAATTTTGAGATTGAAATTTTGTATGAGATCATACAGAATATATTTGCTCAGGCAGCCATTCCCTAAGACCTAGTAATTGTAAGCTCACATCACTAAATATAGTGGTGATGAATCAGAAAGTCCCTGTCCTCAGGATCCTGTGATACAAGAGGGATAAGACAAGCATGATATTATATGTTAGGGCAGCACTAAGGATGCTCGAATGTGTCCTTCTTTTTCTCCTTATTCTGCTTGAAAGGCTGGTTTACCTCTCCCAGATATGCCCCTACTCCCAGCTTGACCTATCAAATAGACTGGCACCTGATGACAGAGGATGAGATGGTTGGATGGCATCAATGACTCAATGGACATCAGTTCAGTTCAGTTCAGTTGCTCAGTCATGTCTGATTCTCTGTGACCCCATGAACCGCAGCACGCCAGGCCTCCCTGTCCATCACCGACTCCAGGAGTCTACTCAAGCTCACGTCCACTGAGTCAGTGATGCCATCCAACCATCTCATCCTCTGTTGCCCCCTTCTCCTCCTGCCCTCAATCCTTCCCAGCACCAGGATCTTTTCCAATGAGTCAGCTCTTCGCATCAGGTGGCCAAAATATCAAGTCAGTGGACACGAGTTTGAGCAAACCCCGGCAGCTGGTGAAGGACAGGGAAGCCTCGTGTGCTTCAGTCCATGAGGCTGCAGAGTCAGACACAACTGCGGGGCTGAATACCAACAACCTGCCACAGTCGCTCATGTGTGCTGTCCATCCCCTGCCTGACCGTGGCCTCTGAGAACGGAAACAAAGCGCCGTGGAAACCCAGGGTGGTGGGGACTTAAAGCTCAAACGTCTTTGCAATGGTTTATGAAAAAACATCACCTGCACGCCTGTGAATAACACAAAGGTCCTGAGAACTTTCTGGGAAAAAAAGGAGGAAAATGACTTCTATTTTAGGGCCCCGCAAGCTTCTCTGAAATGGAATTTGGCAGTTGACAAACTCGCAGACAGCAAATGACCTCAGGTGTTATGCTACGATTTTAGAAAGACACAAATGTACTGTGAAAAATCAAGCCGACATGTTGCATTTCGCAATAAAATTCTTTACATATTTAGCACCTGCGTTTTCAAAGCGCTTTTGTATAAATCTCCTCTCGCATGACTGTTGGGACAACCCAGGGGTGCGCACACGCAGCGGGCCTCCTCCCGCCCTGCCCGTGGAGATGCTGAGGTGCGGGGGTAACGGGCGCCTCATCTGGCAGCTGCTGAGTCACAGGCTGAGCCAAGAGGTAAGAGCAACCTTCCTCCCACAGGCCAATGGTCCCAGAGAAACACCGCAGGTAAATGGTGCTTGGGTGTGGTGGGGGAGCAGCGGACTGTTCTTTGCTTTCCTTAAAAGGGAAAGAATTCAGTTTTCTGATTTAAAAACCAGAAATGACTGGAGGGCTAAAGCTGCAGTCTACTATTTTTTTTTTTTTAAGCTGCAGTCTTCTGTTAAGTAAAAAGCAACATCACTTAGTGGGAGAAAAATCAGGAGGAATGCATATTCTGGGGGATGTACTCGGAGAATGCACAGTTTCCATTTTGACTTCTACAGAAATGAGGATAATTAGCATCACTTCCCTGGAAACTTTATTCAAATTTCCATATGCAGCGATGTTTCCCTGGGTTCTCATTGCAATCATTAAACTGCACTTAGCATGTGTAGCGATTTACATGCCTGGCACTACATATAATACAATTTCCTTTCTTCCTTTGAGGATTTTCCTTCTTTCCTTCCCTCCATTATACAACGTTCACAGTCACGCCTGCATTTACTGAACTAGATCTATCAAGACAACTGCAGGAATACTGAAATACAGATGAAAAGAGCCACTATCCCACCTGCTCAAATAGCAGAGGAAGGCAGAGGGCAGGAATCCAATCACCCGCCTCATGTCTGCCCAGGATCTTATGCTGGGTCTTAGACAAGGACCTGTTTCCTGAATATTTAGTGGGTGAATGGATAAATGGACAGCTGGATGGATAGGTGGATGGATGAATAGATGGATAGATGGATGAATAGATGGACGAGATGCCTGAATCTGGCAGGGCCCCAATTTCTGACTCAGTAAAATGGTTGAAACTTTACCTCGGCTGCCTTTTGACTTTTCTGTTCCATCAACCCCCTTTCCACAGGACAGGGTGGGACCAAGAGGACATAAGTGACATTCTGGGGCTATTTATTTAGCAGTTTGCTCTGTCTGGGTTAATATATGGGTTAGGTTCACTGCGAAGGACACTTTGCCAAGTCCAGAGATACTCAGTTACCCTGTGTCTGGCAAGTGAGTGACTACAAGCTGAAGGGATGGGATAAAGGGAAAATGTTAACACTAAAGAAAAAAAAGCTCAAGCAAATTTAGAAGAAAATGAAAAAGGTCTCCCCACCCAAGCTACCTAAAACCTCTTGTTTTGAACGAAAATATGACTGAAAAAAGTATTTTCAAGTTTGTGTTCCTCAAAACGATCCTACCCAGAATGCGCAGAGGGAAGTTAGCCAGAGACAAGAAGAGGATTAGGAAGAGAAGGAAACAGAGGAGGAAGAAGAAAGGAGGAAAGTGGCTGGGTGGTGAGATGACAGGGCAACAGGAGGGGCCCAAGCCTTAGGCCAGGTCTCTGCAGAAGGTCAAAGAGCACCTGGTGGGGATGTGAGCACCAGGTGGGTGAGAAAGGACGCCCTCTCCCAGTCTCTCCAGGTCCAGACAGTAGAGTGAGGCTGACAATACTGAACTGTGCTGGGGCCTTTTATAAGGGCCATTCTATTTTTATATGTGACACTTTATTTGGCTGTCCAGCCCTCAGCAACCCTGCGAGGGTTGGCCATTCTGTCCCTTGTACCTGTGACAACCTCGAGCTCGGACCTCATCAGTGGTGGAGCAAGCATCCTCCGATGGTCAGCACCCACCGGACACTTGACCTTGTTGAAGCCTCAGGTAACTCTGGGAAGCAAATACTTATTATTTCCATTTTGCTTGGCAAGAAAAGGCAGCTTCCAAGCTTTGATGGAGTCACTGACATAGTTGCAGCTAGCAAGAGGCCAGGATGCGTGGGAACTGAGATGCGATCCAGGGTTCCTTCTGTTTCACTGGACAGGCTCCCAGAGGAAGAAGCCAGCTCCCTTCCCCTGACACCATTCCCACTTTCAACCTGTAACTTGTGAGCAGATGAAGGCTGAGTACCAGACCAGCCAGGTACCGTGTGGAGGTTGGTGCTGATGTCCTTGATTGTGACTGCACATGGAATGGGAATCCTGAGCTTGCAAAATAAAATTACGGTTATCTGGTTTGTGCTGCCAGGCAGCACTGCAATCTTGCCTATTGTGTTGTTTAGTCACTCAGTCCTGTCCAATTCTTTGCAACCTCATGGACTGTAGCCCACCAGGCTCCTCTGTCCATTGGATTTCCCAGGCAAGAATACTGGAGTGGGTCGCCACTTCCTCCTCAGGGGATCTTCTCACGCAGGGACCAAACCCATGTATCTCCCACATCTCCTGCACTGCAGAGTACCACTGAGCCACAACGGGAGCCCTAACCTTGACTATTGCTGTTGTTGGTCAGTTGCCCAGTTGTGTCTGACTCTTTTTGATCCCACGGACTGCAGCACACCAGGCCTCTCTGTCCCTCACCATCTCCTGGAGTTTGCCCAAGCTCATGTTCGCTGTATCTTGTCTATAACATGTCCAAAAAGGTGAAGTGAAGTCGCTCAATTGTGTCCGACTCCTTGCGACCCCATAACAAGGTCCTAAAAGATAACGATTTTTATTCTAGCAACAGGAGGTGGAAAAGGGGTTCACTGTTCCAAACGGAGCCACTGATTTCAGTGTGGGGTAGTGCTAGTTCTGAGCCTAAATCACTTTCTGTATAGCTTGCACGTTTTGGTTCTGCTTTTTCTGGAATAATCACGTCTTTTGTGCATCTAAACGTGGCGACTGTGTGTCTCCTTGTTCTCTTCTCCAAGCTAACTCTGCTTACTTCCTTCAACCACTGGTTATAAGACACACTCTCTGATGGCTTTCCCAATCCTGATCCCTGTTCATGGAGTCTCTGCCCTCCATCCAATGTATTGTCAGAAAAGTGGTGCCTCAAGTATAGGCAGGCAACCAAGGGGTCCTGCAGGGCCATGAGCTGGTATCTGACAGAACACAGGGGTGCTGGTCTTCACCTGTTTATGAGCCGATCTGGTTTCTCTTCAGTGCCTCTAGGCAGCAGAGTGTGGAATAATGCATTTCAGGATTGCACATTCTTGCTAAGGTTATCATTTACAAACTCTTACTGAGGCCGTTCCCTGAGGCTGGAGGGCAGTCAGGTCAGCCGTGTCGTCACACACACCTGCTGCTTCTGTCCACGTATCCCTTCTCTGCCTTCAGCCCCTCGCTGAATCCAGCCTCCTCCTCTGAAGGGAGTGCACAGGATCTCAAGGCTTCCCTGTCACCTCTGACAGGTGAACAGAGAGGAACATTCTTCACAGATCCACGATGCTATCAAAGCATAGAAGAGGGAACAGAACCTTCAGTAAAAGAACCCTAAACATCCTACCAGAAAGTCCCAAACAACCCTGAAAAGTGAGAATAAAACTACCAAAAGCTGACAGAGGGGAACAGCATTATTTCCAACCCACATTTGTCCTTCTAAAAAAAGCCAACCAACTACAGAAAGAAAAAAAAAAAAAAACCTGAAATGTAGGAAATCTAACATCGTTAACATATTTCCTGTCCTCACATAGCTTATAAAAAATGTTTCTGAGCTTTTCCCTGGCTCATTTACAGTGACGAGAGGGAGCAAAAAGGAAATGCAACAGATGGGACTACCGCCCTCTCACCCAGCAATTTATCGCCACTCGAGGTAGCTTGGGCGAGATTTCAAACGTCTTTCAGTTGCACCAAGAGCTTACTCCCGCCCAGGAACAATGAGGATGAGTGAGGCTCCTTAAAAAAAGCTGTGGGTTATAAGCCATGTTTACTCCTCTCTAATTTTGTTGTTTCTAAAAGCGATCACCCCGGCTTCCCTCCAACCATCCCCACACTGACTTCACGAGGATGTAATCTGGTAGATTTAGAGCTGACAGGTGGTACATGCATAATTAAAGATGACCTAACACAGAATGCTCTCATTCCTGGCATATTATCAGACACTTAAGCAAAGCAATTATCAGTAGGCAATCTTTTCTGTCAACAGAGATAGAGATGAAACATTTCTTCAATTAAGAGAATTCTGCAAGGATGCTGTATATATATCCATCTGCAAATACTTGAAAATCTTTAGAGTTTAATATTAAGTCAGCTCAATGAGCAGCTCTGGCCAGTTAAATTGTGTTTTTTTCCTGCCCTCTGAGTTTTCCTGGAAGGTAACATTTTTTTTTCTTTATTGAAGTAGGAAGTTCACATTTTAAGCATCAGAATCATCAAGATAGGAATTCAGGGACATCATTAGAGATCCTGATCCAAGCTGACAAGGAAATCTCTGCATTTCTCTGTCATCATCCTGTTAGGGTTTACAAATACACCAAACCTTCCTTAAAAGTGCAAGGCAAAAAAAAGGGGATAAGGTTCAGATAAAAGTAATTAAAAATTTTCTTTAAAGCAGAATTATTCCCTCCCCATGTTCCACCAGTGTCAGAGAGCTTTTTTTTTTTTTCAAAATTCATTTTTAAAAACATTTTTAATTGGAGGATAATTGCTTTACAATGTTGTGCTGGTTTCTGCTGTATGATGCAAACCAGCCATAAGTATATACATGTTGCTCTCTCTTGAACCTCCCTCCCACCCACCCCTCTAGATTGTCACAGAGCACCAGGCTGGGGTCCTTGTGTGCTACGGCAGCTTCCCACTAGCTATCCATCTTACATACGGTAGTCTATGTATTTCAGTGCTACTCTCTCAATTCGTCCCGACCCCGCCTTCACCCGCTGTGTCCATAAGCCCATTCTCTACGTCTGTGTCTCTATTCTTGCCCACAGAGGGGTCCTAGAAGAAGAGAAAAACGAAAGGCATATCGGTGTTAGAGCATTTAAGAGAATTACTGTCATGCAAACTTCATCTTGAATCTAAGCGGTTTAAGGATTTTATTTTTTTCACTTGAAGAAATAAATATTCTTCAAAGGAAAAGAGGTCTTGACCGCATGATGGATTTCGCATTTCAGGCCGAGGAGGGAAGAGGCCCTATACTCCCGAGTAGAGTACTATGCTTTTCATAAATTACAGCGTATGTACTTTCTATAAATGAATGCATTTCAGCTTTCCTCAGAACAGAAATTGCTTTAATGTTATAGTGAGACAAGTGATTTTCTTTTCTTTTAAAAGGTGCTTTATACGTTAATGGGTTTTTTGAAGCCTGTGTAAAAACTGGCTTCCCTGAGACAGAGAACTTCACAACGTTTGTGGGGCATATTCTGCCACATTTCACAAGAGGTCTTATTAAATTCTTACATCCTTATGTCATCTGTGAACAAACGGCCTTATTGTTCATTTGAACATGTCTTCATAGGATCTCTGGTGGTAGGGCTGGTGTTGTTGTTTGCATTTTTTTCCTCATCAAGTCAGAACAAAAGTCTCTTTTTCTGCAGCACTGGGAACTAGGGAACGTGGAGTGTGTGGCAGCTGTTTCAGTTGGAAACACCATAACGATCCTGTTAAGTGAAGTGCTAACATTAATGGGCTGACTTCTGACAAGGAAATCAAGATCTCTGGAAAAGTTCCTTTGACACAGCAGACTTCAAGGTAATGCAGGACAGATGCACTTCATAGAACAATTAAGACTCATCCAGTAGGGGACTTCCCTGGTGGTCCAGTGGTTAAGGATCCACTTTCCCGTGTAGGGAATGGGGGTTCAGTCCCTGGTTGGGGAACGAGGATCCCACATGCCGTGGGTCACCCAAGCCTGGGCGTCGTAACCATGGAGCCCGTGCACCTGGAGCCCAAGCGCCACACCTGGAGAGAAGCCTGTGTGCGCAACGAAGACCAATCAGCTGGGGATAAATAAATAATGATAAAGAACCATCCAAGCTCCCCTGGTGACTCAGTGGTAAAGAATCCGCCCGCCACTGCAGGAGACGGGTTCGATCCCTGATCCAGGAAGACCCCACACACCGCGGAGCAACTGAGCCCATGCGCCACAGCTATCAGACCTGTGTTCCCGAGTCCAGGAGCTGCAAGGACGGGAGCCTGCATGCCCTAGAGTCTGTGCTTTGCAAGAAGGGAAGCCGTTGCAGTGAGAAGCCTATATACGGCAACCGGAGGATAGGCCCCTGGCTGCAACTAGAGCAAATCCCTTGCAGCAGTGAAGCCCTACCACAGCAAAATAAATTAACTAATTTAAAAAAATCATCCAGTAAACTTAGAGGTGGGCCTGCTGGAAAACAGGACCTAATTCCTTCCAAGACATGTTTTCCTTGGGAGATAATTCATTCAGAATTTTAAAGGAAAGATACCAGTAGTCCTTGGGGAAAACATAATCAAGGTGCTAGGTGGTGACGATGGCAAGATCATTCATGGGAGATGCAGCAGGACCCAAAGATCGAGTTCATTATATTTCTCAGAACTAAGAATAGCTTCTGAATGAGGATTCACAATTCTCCACAGACCTATTTCTCCTAAGGAGCTCCCCCTTTCTCTTTCCAATTTTAATGTAAAAAAAAAAGAGAGAGAGACTATAATCAGACATGGAGAAGTAGGCAGGAACAAAGAAACTAGCTCTACAGATGGGAGGAACATCTAAACCAGCCATGTTTTAGGTACTGTTAAACACCTTCCATCAGAATTCAATTCAGAAAAACTCAAAAAGTGTACTTTGATAGCATGCTGCATCACAGGCCGGGACAAAGAAACACATCACACGTGTGTTATTGGGGCTAACAACGAAATACTTGATATCTCCCAAATGATGGCATGGATGAAAAGAAAATAGAAGACCTAAGGTACATACTACCCATCAAAATGGACATAATACAAAGGTGGAAAAATTCTAGGGAGTTTATTTAGGGAGAGACTCTTATTCCTCATATAGTCCCAGCCTTTTTGTGTCACTTAAGTAAACAAAGCAACATTTATAAGCACAGTCCTTGTGTACTGAGGATAACACATGATGCTAAGACATTTTATATCATGCCTTTTATACTCAATGATTACTTTAGAATCATCAACTAACAACATTTTTTAAAAATGTCATTAAAGTGGTGGTACCTTACATAAAACAGAAATATCAACCATCTTGTCATGAACCAAAGTTTCTCCTACCTGCCCTCAAACTAGTTTTCCAAGTATCTTGGCTTTACTAAGTTTTATGCTTGGATGAACAAAATAAGATTGCAACGATGGCTACAAAATAAAGACTAAATTGTGATACCCTGATGTTGATGGAGTATTATTTCGGAAAGAATAAAAGTCAAACTCAAGAAATTATTTTCACTGCTGTCTGCGTTTTCTGTTTCACAAAGGTTGCTCAAAATTTGCTGTTTGGAAGCCTTTTAGAGACATTCCGTACAGTATCATGCATTCTCCTTGTTAACAGAGTATCAGAGATGCTTATCAGGTTTACTTCACTAAAGACAAAGTGTAACATGGATTTAACAAAGTCAGAATGGATGTAGTTTTTAATATCTATCCATTCAGAGAGGACATCTGCTTTCCGATGAAGAGGCAACCGTGTAACTCCCGAGCGCTTGGTCTGGCTTTTTTAAGAGCTGGCACTAGAGGTCAAAGTGGACAAAGGACCCAGAACACCTCCAACGTAAACAAGAAGGCAGCCACAGAACTGACTGACGCTCTTATGTTCTTCTCCTAATCCTTTTCCCCAAAAGTGAAGCCTCACTTCACTGCAGAGGAATAAAAGAAAATAGAAGAAATGAAAAAATAGTGGGTTTTTTTTTTTTTTTTTTTTTGTGCCACAAACTGCACTCGAGGAATCAACTGTTCTTCACTTGGAATTCTTTCACGAAATGAAATGTTAGGTGCAGGTACAATTTGTTGCCCTTAGGGATGGAAGGTGATGAGAGGAAAGATGTGTTAGAAGAGGATGAAAGAAACGCATGTTTCTATGAAGCCAGGGGTGGGGGAAAATAAAACACTATTACAGACAGAAGAATGGTTACACCCCCTAATGTATTGGGTAGGCCAAAAACTCCATTCGGTCTCCATAAGCTGTTATCAAAAAACCTGGACGCACATTTTGGCCAACCCAATATTTTTGGATCAGCCCCAAAATAAGATAAGACAAGGGCTAGATCATAGATGAACATGTAGTATCACCAGCTACTAAGAGAATCCAGCAGTAACCAGATTATACAAATTAACTTGCATTTACTCCCTTGGGGTCAATTAAAACCTATGCCCCAGGAGACACGACTGCTTTCACATGTACCCATTTGTAACCTCTGAAAACTAATTAACAAAGGAGGACACAGAATCTCCAGGTACAATGGAAGCCGGTGCCGTCCACCCCTGCAGCCAGCTCTGCAATATGGCCCGCTGGGTGTTGACAGCCTCCTCTTCCCTCCTCTCATTCCAGCACGACGCCTTCAGGTCTGTCTGAGTCACGTATTTACTGGAGTGGAAGTCCCTTGATGCCCTGCGCAGCACTTGGTGACAAGATCACTCATGCTCCACCGTGTCGAGGCCTGACACCGATCCGGCGGCCCCCGTGCCTCATTCACGCAGAGCGAGCGATTTCACCTTCCACGCTGCCCTTCTGGGGTGCGCACGGACAAATTTACTCCACTCAGCCCTAATTACAAACCTTGGTTGAAACGCTCTCATTAGATTTCTATTTCTCACTCTAAATGTCAATCCGATTGAAAATGCCGATTTTCCTGAGGATTCATCCATTAGCAATAAACTCTAAAGCATTCCACGACTGAGTGCATTAAACCAACAACATGGACATGCACTTAAAATACATCATTAGAGCAAATCTCCATTGCAAATGCTTTACATTATTCAACCAAAGCAATAATGAGCCCAGCCTGGCCAGTACCCTCAAATTGCACATGAAGGATAGGTTAAAACTGGCTGTTATGAAGGAAGAAGCAGGCGGCACATCAATGAGATGAATTTCAGAATCTCTCTCTCCCTTACAAAGGTGTGGGAGGAAATCAGACCCAGAGCCTAATGTATCACCTCCTTTTGCCTACCATTTTTACCGAAACTTCGGTCTGTGGCAAAGTACAATAAGACAGGCAAAGATAATGGAGAGTGTGTGTGTTCATGGGGGGGGTGAGCTGTATCTGTGATGCTAGGAACTTGCTAGTCTTCTAGAATGATTTGCTCTGCCTGAAAAGCATTCTTCCATTTCACTCAACAGAAGAAAAAAAAAAAAAGGTGGAAAAAGCAGCACTGTCTGGATGCACTGAAAGAATCTGGGTACCATCCTTCTTTTTTTAAAAAGTTTATTTATTTTTAAGTGAAGGATAATTGCTTTACAGTATTGCGTTATTTTCTGCCAAGAATCAACATGAATCAGCCATATAGGTATGCATATGTCCCCTCCCTCTCAAACCTTCTTCCCGCCTCCCTCCCCCATCCCATCCCTCTAGGCTGTTACAGAGCCCCGGGTTGAGTTCCCCAAGTCGTGGGGCAAATTCTCATTGGCTATCTATTTTGCATACCGTAATGTATGTTTCCATGTTACTCTCTCCATAAATTCCACCCTATCCTTCCACTGGCAACCTCCCCCCCAGCCCCCAGCTCCTGCCCCACCAGATGCATAAGTCCTTTCCCTGGGTACCATTCTAATGAAAGAGAGGTTTTGCCCATTCAGTCGACCTGAGAAATGTCTCCAGTTCACTGGACTGATAGGGTCCCTAGCATGGAAAATCCAGAAAATCCAGTGACGATGCTAACATATATACTACAAGTCAGAGGTTGTACCCGTGGCTGAAGTGGTAGGACAGATCATGAAAAGGAAAACTTGGAGAGAAGAATTTTTAAAACTAGCAAAATACATCAATTGATAAAACCAAGCCATCACTGCTTTACACCTGTGCCGTGTTTTAGTTCCTTAGCTTCTTAGTCTCATTTATCACTTCTTGTCAGGTCCCTGGTGAGGCCAAGTCAGGGTACAGTCATAATGTCTTTTTTTAATTTGATAAATGGAGAAACTGCATCCCACGAAGGTCATAGAGGAAGCTGAAGAATCTGATGTAGGCAATCTGATGTATGTAACTCTTCACATGTAATACTAAAGGTTAACCAAAAAGGTTAAGTGATACCTCTAATGATGACCTGATTATGAAATACACAATATATTTACTTAATGAAAAACTTTGGTGGGCAGAAAAAGACTCCCAGAAGGCTAGATATACATTACATTCAAGAGAAAATAATTTGCAAAGAATACTAAAAAGAAGCAACAGTAATTGTTTTCTGCTTGTCAGCATCTGGTTATCTACAGGATTGATCAGTAACCAGAATGACAACAGATGTGACATTTTCTATAGGGAATTCTACCACCATGGAAGCTAATTGCTCCTCAAGTTTTGCCCATTCCCAACTGAAATACTTAAAACCTTCCTTGATTACAACATTAGCACTCTCTCTTTCATGATGTACCTCAGCAGGTATTACAGAGAATATGCACAGATGTCAGAACTGAAATAGTCACGCTGAAATAAATTGAGTGGGAAGGCAAAAATAACTGCTTATGCTCAACACAGTGCTCACCTTAAGATGAAAGAGGGGCTTTCATGGTGCTAATTTAAGAGCAAAATAAAAACCCGAGACCCCAAAAGTAACAGTAGTAAGCCTATGAAGAACCAAATGATTTGTAAATGACCTGCCGCCTTCTGATTGAGAAACAATGAACAAGAGGATGATCCTGTATTCACTTAATTCCCAAATGTGGCCTCCAAGCAGAGCGGGGAACGGCCGAATGCCCTGAATTCTCCACCACGTTCGTATGATGCAACAGCGTGAGTAAGCATCACCACCCCCCTTCTACTGAGTGCTGGCTCTGCGCTTCAAGGACGTTATCTGATTTACTCCCCACCAGCACCCTCTGAGGTAGGCACTCCCCCTGTTCCAGTTTTTAATTAAAGACACCCAGGCCTAGGAGAGGTTCAATAAAGAGATCGAGGTCAGCAGGTAGCTAAGTGAAGATCTGATGCTGACCAGCCCTCTTTCCCCCAAAGCTCTGGTCTCAGGTTAGCCACCCGCCCTCACCATCTGCTGAGCCTGCGGACAGCCAGTGGGGAACGTGATTTGCAGTCTTCAGTTTCCAGAGGCTTCTCGAATGACTGTCCTCTTGACTCATCCTCTTTCCCAAGTGACATCAAACTGAAAGGCTTCAGCAGACACAGTCTTCACTTGCAGACACCCTCATTCTTCGGAAATGCCGCAGCCGCTCAGCCAGTAGCGGGCGGACAGCAGCATGGCTGGGATCACGGAGCTGCGAGCTTCCCCGTGAGGCTGACACCACTTCTGCCTGGTATTTCCTGTAGCCACAGACAGACACGCTACCCCTTACTGTGGTTGCAGGAGACTTGGCTGGCAGATGAAGGGGACTTTTTACTTGGTTACCTGCCCCTCCGACATCTGCATAGAGCAGGTCTGTGCCCATCCCTGGTCCCCCCTCCCCAACACCACGTCCCTACACAGACAAAAACGTCCTCCAATCTCTCTGCAGCACCACACTAAGGGATCCTCCCGTTGCTGTTCTCTGGATCTACAAGACAGAACTTTCTAACATCGAGCCAAAGAGATGGATGTTGTAAAATGGCACTTCAAACAAGGCAATTACTTCTCAAAAAATGATTCAAGGATCCTGTCACTATTTCTTGCAACCTCCGCCGACACAATTTGCTTATGTATGAGTTGTGTCTTCCCTTCTTCAGGAGGGGAAAATGCTGATCAACTATCACAGGTAGACACACAGTGCCCAAACGTGGCCGACTTTTTGCTGCTTAGAGACACGCATTTATTCCCCCCAATGCACCACTTACCAGACAGATGCAAAGATGTGGGCAAGCCAGTCATCAGAATTAACAGAGTGATTGTGCTTGCATTACATATTCTGATTTGTATGAATCTTATTTTTAGCCATGCACAAAAGGGCAATAAATGGAAAATCTTATTCTAACCGCTACTTTTTCTGGGCCACCCACACTGCTCCACCTACCGCACAAGTCCACAAATGTGAAAAAAGAAAAAAAAAAAAACCCAACCCAGGGTTCGTCCTAACAAGGGATGCAAAGTGGCTAAAATATGTGACATTTTTTCCAGTTAGTGTTTGTACTTTCATTCTTTTTCTGTATCAGGACTTTCAGGGAAAACAACGCTGACTTATCTCTGGGCATTTTCAAAGACTCCACACTGGCAGGGCAGACGGTGCTTTGGCAAGCGTGATCCGCCAGGCACCGCTACCACCCCATCACCTGCCGCCTGGCAACCAGCTTCCAGCCAAGAAACATACCCCTAAAACGGTTCTGTAAATTCAGGCAGATGATTCCTACAACATCTTCTTTTGCAACAAAGACGGTATTTTAAAAGTTTCTCAAATGAACAAAGGGACATCAGAAATGTAAGCATTTCTAGAACAGAGCAGGCTGCCAGAAATGATCTTGCCAAAGTTACAGCAATAGTGCTTATCCGAAATCTGCTCTTGGGGTGCTGAGGGCCAGCGCTCCCCTGGACACAGCATCTCCTTGCCATCTCCCTTTCCTTCTGTGCATTTTTGTCCCTGTCTGTCCCATCCACTCACCCCCCAAGCCCTCAGCTCACCAAGCATGAACCCTCGCTGCCGAGCAGAGCTGCTGATGTTGAAAAAACCCACCTTGAGAGCAAATAAGAAAAAAAAATTGAGGAAGAGGATGTTTCTGGGGGCATAGAGAGGATAGAGACGAGAGTCTATTTTTGATCACCATCTCTTTAGACTTTTCATGAAAAGTTAAGTTATTAAAGTCCCAGGGCACCGATCTGAATGCTTGTTCCCCTGAACCCTCCGCAAGGCACAGTAGCAAACACAGGCAGACGGGGATTAATATTTAAGAGTCGGTTCCACCAAATAATGAAGACACGAAAAGAGGCAACACCGAGAAAGGCATCTTTACCTGCGCGCTTGCTCATTATCCAGAAACTAGAGGAAATGCTGTCATCCCCGGTAGCTACTTGCGCCCTGCAGAGCTTACACCTTCTTCCCAGAGCTGATGAGGTGGATCAGAAAATCTTTGAGGGGTTAGAGGCCACTCTCACCAGGTCTCTGACTGCTGTTGTAAAAACACGGGTAATTAAGTGTTACGAAAAAGTGGGTCATCCACGACTGAGGTACAACCACACCTCCCCACACTAGACTCCAAATGACTGTGCTGTGACAGGGTGGGAGGGGTCTGAACGCAGCGAAAGCAAAACTTTTATGTGGTGAGCAGTGTTTTAGTTTTCACTGGTTTAGGTTAGAGAAAGTTAATCTCAATGTCAACTGCAAACCAACTCAAAGTTTTTGAAGTTTGACGACAAATGCTGGCTGTTGGTGTCACGGGAAATTTCAGAGACAGTGTCACAAACAGTCCGAGGGACCGTCTCAGGTTTCTGGGACGTCCCTGTCACTGATGAGCGGACGCCGTGACTCAGGGGAGCGGGGAGGTCAAACCGAAACCGAAGGTAGGGAACTGAGTTCTCAGTATCCACACCAGCATCTCCTTCTCCAAGGGAGCATCAAAGCACTGCAGACCACTTCCCACACTGGTACCCGACTTGGGCGCGCCACCCAGTTTACCAAAGCATCTTTCGACTGTCGTCAGAAGAAGGCATCTTTCGACTGCTGTCAGAAGGAAGCAGGATACACCCTGCGCTCAGCACATTCGTTCATCTGTCACGCAAGAGCCATAGCACAGAAATTTTAACCCAAGTCAAAGCACACTGTATCCCTATTATATACTAGGACACAGAGGATGTGAAGGCATGCAGAGGGAAGAACCTAGAAAAAACTGCTTTTAAAGAACCTAAGGCTTGTACAGAGGATGATGAGACCTCATCGCACACAATGTCTAATATGGATCATTTTAAACATTTATTTTTTATTTTTCAGCTGTGCCGCGTGGCACGTGGGATCCTAATTCCTCGACCAGGGATTGAATCTGACCTCCCCCCACCCCTACTCCACCACACTGGAAACACAAGAGTCTTAAAACATTGGATCGGCTGTCAGGGAAGTCCCCAGATCACTTTTGAAACATAACATCTCTTCCAGCAGCTGTTTACTATACACTTAATATTCTACTGACATTAATGTCCATGGATGACATTCCCACAACTTTCCTCAGGCGACTCCTTTAACAATCCCCTTCATTTTAATCTGGGTTTTGTTTCAGTGTTCAAAGCCCTTCCTAAGTTTGGCGAAGAGTGAGGATTCACCCTGATCCAGAGCTGACGTCTCTCTAAAGGGAAGCACGCAGATACCCAGCGCAAGCCACACCACAGGCTGAACACCACTCCAGAGCGAGCTGAACAGACACTTCTCCAAAGAGGGATACCATAAAGAAGGCTGAGCGCCGAAGAATCGATGCTTTCCAACTGTGGTGCTGGAGAAGACTCTTGAGTGTCCTTTGGATAGCAAGGAGATCCAACCACTCAATTCTAAAGGAGATCCACCCTGAGTGTTCACTGGAAGGACTGAGGCTGAAGCCGAAGCTCCAATCCTTTGGCCACCTGATGCAAAGAGCTGACTCACTGGAAAAGACTCTGACGCTGGGAAAGATTGAGGGCGGGAGAACAAGGGGGTGACAGAGGATGAGGTAGTTGGATGGCATCACCAACTCAGCGGACATGAGTTTGAGCAAGCTCCAGGAGATAGTGAAGAACAGGGAAGCCTGGTGTGACGCACTCCATGGGGTCGCAAAGAGTGGGACACGACCTAGTGACTGAACAACAATGACAAATGATGCAAAGGAAAACCCTCTGGTTCACAGCGCAGAAGGCGCTATATTTGAAAACAAAATCAGAATTTTATTGGAGTCCATATTGTCTGGAGTATGGTTGGGGAATAGGGGTGAGGAATCCGGCTCATCAACATTTCCCCCTTCTGCCAAATTGTCTTATGGTGTATCAATTACAAATTTTTACCTATCTAGAACACAACCAATTGATAGAACACTAAAACCATCTGGGACCACATCAAATCTTTCTTTTATCATTCCCAAGGCCCACTAGGATCTTGTAGGGTCACTCAAAAATTGCATTCATTGACAGAATCCAGAAATGGAAAAAAAAAGTTAATAACAATTTCCACTTGATAAACACAATGCTGAGTCTACAGAGGTATCTGCTCTTGTAAGAGTTGATAAATGTAATTTGAAGGGAGAAAAATAAGCAACCAGGAGATCACTATAAAATGATAACAAAGTTATCATTTCTGAATTCCACCAATTTGTGGGATGTCAGCAGTCCAGAGTACTGATTGTCAATTTGGAAATTGGTTGACGAAAGGAAAAAAGTCTGGAAAAACACAGAAAAGTAGGCATTAACAGGTAGGTTGCATTTGGATAACTGGATTAAAAGTGACTTATTTTCTTTATTCTATTCTGCTATTTTATAAATTTTGTATCATAGGCATGTATTACTGTCATAATTGGGAAAGTAAACCTAACTCTATTTTGATAAAAGGAAACAATTCATTAGTTTCTGATTCTGTTCTTTCCAGTCACTGAGAACTCCTAATACACGGGGTCTTTATAGTCACCTGGGCTGGTGACAAAGCAGACGTGAAATACAGGGAATCTGCTGGAAGCAATGGATTATAGCTTCTAGTTAGGCCTGGCCAGGACTCTCAGAATGCTGCTGCTCTGCAGAGCTTCGCAACAGCGTCCTTCCTCACTGTGCCCACGGTCTGGGCACGCTCCCGCCGCCCCAGAGCCTCAGGGGCCAGGGGCCTCACAGTGGTCAGTGTAAGGGGTGTGTCTCTGGAAGAGGGTAGCTCTCCCTTGGGTTAAATCATGGCTCAGAGAGCACTGCGACTTTGTTCGCACAGGCACATCCAAGAAGGAGCACACACACTATTTCTAAGAAGCAGCACATTGGAAATGATTAGAAGAAATTCACAGACTACTGGTGCTACAACTGACGTCGTCCGGCGAGCGGCTCTGTCACGTGCATGGCTGAGTCAGGAGCTCACACTGAGCACCTTTTCAGATGTGGACACGTCTATTACCACCGCACTGGTTACATCACCACTACCTGCACCATCAGTGTGTATTCAGACAATGAAAATTAATCTTGATGGTGCCTTGAGCAGAACATGACTGTGAACCAGTATGTTACAGAGAATCACATACATTCTTAAAAAAAAACAAACAGAAATGGCTTCAAAACTATGCCAATGGTTCCCCAATGACAATAAGAGCTGAATATATATATATTCATGAAGTTATTTTATATAACATTGTTATCATTAACATCACAACTTTTAGAGTGCCTCCTACTAGAATAAACAGAGTAAGCATAAAAATAATTATCTGAGATTTAAACTCTGGTACTGGAAAGGTGGGAAAAGCCAAAACTTGCACGGTTTTTCAAGAACAAAATGAATGGTATATTTTTCTATCTTAAGTCAATATGTTTGTATCATTATTAAGACATGAAAATAGGTACAATAAAATCTAAGTTAACCAAATTATTTGAAGACAAGGTCTTTTTTGATTCGTTTCAATTTTCCAGGGAACTGACAGCTAGAAAATGCTTTCTGTTCAAAATCTTTTCAAAGCAGTTTCTTTTTCTACTTATAAAGGATCTAACCATTCTCAGTGATTCAGCAGGTCAGTGCCATCAGCTACAAATATCCTCCAGGGTATATTTGCTAACTTTATTAAACCAAAGCTATCTTGTTTTCTGAATCTCTATCACTGAAAAAGGGAAGTGGGATTTGTGCGGTAGGGTGGGGTGTGGGGTGTGAGGGGGGTGGGGGTGGAGTGGCGGTGGGAAGTACCAAGGCTGGTTAATTCAGGGTTCTGGTTAGTTGGGTTCCAGGTAGCTGAGCCATCACTAAATATGAAATCAGGGCCTGTATCCAGGTACACCTGATTCTCGGAGCCATAAGAGTCGATTAGGAGAGCCCCCAAAGGCTGTCTTTGTTGGCTTTCTCGAGCTCATGTCTTTCCCTCTGGGGACTGCTGTAGACATCTGTGTCAGGGTGTCCATCTAAAAATCATGGTCTCTGAACTCCTGGGGCTGGACTTGTTTTGATTAGAATCTATATCCATGTTGTTTCAACTCAAGCTTAGGGTGCCAGTATTTACGTGTGATGTCAAAGATGAAAAAGCACTTATTTCTCCTCTCTTAAGACTTGCTCCCCTGAATTTTCTTTTCCATAAAAACATTTCGTTCCAATTGTTTGATGTCTTAGCAGCTCCCTATAGCAACTGACTCCAAACCCTTTCTTGCTATGCCCTGTTCTCTAGCACCTAAGCAAAAAGCAGGGGGAGTATTTCTAAGCAGGTTTGGAATGTCTGGGTTGGAAATGAGGGACTGATTTATATCTACTGTACTTCAAGTTTGATGATTTTATTTCAATTCTTTTTTGGTTATACTTTTTCCTTGAGCCAAACACATACATACACATTTATGTATGTATGTATGTGTATAATTCACACACGTGCATTTATTATTATTATCTTTTTGAAAGTCATTCAGTTGTATCTGACTCTTTGTGACCCCATGGACTGCAGCCCACCAGGCTCCTCTGTCCATGGAATTCTACAGGCCAGATTACTGGAGTGTGTAGCCATTCCCTTCTCCAGGGGATCTTCCCAACCCAGGGATCAAACCCAGGTCTCCCGCATTGCAGGCAGATTCTTAACCATGTGAGCCACCGGGGAAGGCCATACGCAAGTATGCTGATATGTATAAATGATTCTGATGTCTTAAGAAGGATGTGGGATGATTCAGGACAGAAGTTTCTAAGCTCTCTGAAAGTATGGATCCTTACGTCCTGCTCTTTAGGAATTACACCTCACTGATGATTCTTCAAGGCTGGTTTACTAGAAACACAGGATAAAAAGCAAAATCCACCTCCCTCCCCCAAATTAGGGCCCAAGTGGACTAACTCAGTGGGTTCAATCCTTCTTATTCCTCACAGGCCTCCATGTTGCTTCTACAGCTGTTCTGTGAGGTATGGGTGCAGCAACATCCAATATTACAGAGATTTGCTGATGAGGGATAAGCTACACTTCACTGGGAGAATGTCAAACAGGCCTTAGAGTGAGAAGTCCTGTTGCAGGAGATCTATTTGCTACTAATTTTCTTTCCAAGTTTCCACTTTCTGCTGGGCTTCACTCTGGGGCAAGTCCTGGTCCTGTCTTCAGGTCTGCCCCCACAGCTAAGACCTGTCAACTGCCTCCACTATTCACGCATCCTGGGCTGTGGTACCCGGACTCACTGATGAAGTCATCATTCACATGACCTGCAGCAGTCCCCCGACTGGAGCACACGGGTATGCATATCCCCTCCACCCCAGGAAAGCAGCTTTCCTGCGTGTGCACAGGAGATTTTAGTAGAGGTGGCGGGTATCGATGGCAAATTTCCCTAGCGGTTTCGGACAAATTTGTCCTTGTCCCGATAGAAAACCCATTCCTGAGACTGAAGTCTAATGTTCTGCAGGCCCTTACCTTTGCCCAAAGGGTGCCTGGGAAGGCGTGAGGGACACGGACACCATGCGCCCTCCGCCTATTCAAACGACAGCATTCCTGCCGAGCATTACTTAGTGTTCTGCCTGCTCTTCTCAGCAGGAAAGTAAATTCTGGTATTCAGGGTATTTTTGTGTGTGTGTGATAAAATATACACAACATAACATTTACCACAAATCATTTTTTAAGAGCACAGTTCAGCGGCATGGAGCTGCTGTTCTAGTTGCTGAGTCACCTCTGACTCTTTGCGACCCTGTGGGCTGTGGCCTGCCAGGCTCCTCTGTCCATGGGATTCTCCAGGCAGGAATACCGGAGCAGGTTGCCATTTCCTTCTGCAAGGGATCTTCCCAACCCAGGGATCGAACTCACAGGTTCTGTGTCTCCTGCATTGGCAAGCAGGTTCTTCACCACTGAGCCACCTGGGAATCCGTTCAAATCACTGTGCAGCCGCGACCACCATCCATCTCCAGAACTCTTTCATCTTCCCAAAGTGAAACTCTGTACCCGGTAACACCAGCTTCTCTCTCCCCTCTATTCCCAGGCCCTGGAAATCAGCCTTCTACACTTCCGATGGCCTTGACTAGTCTGGGCGCATCACGTAAGTGGGATCACATGGTATCTGTCATTCTGTGTCCCGCTCATTCCACTTGGTATCACATGTTTCATCCATGTTGGAGCATGTGCCAGAATTCCATATTTTTAAGACTAAACAATATTCTCTTGTATGTGTATTCCACATTTTCTTCATTCGTGGTTGAATGAGCTGCTTCCACCTTCGGGCTACTGGGAATCATGATGTATGAACATGGATGCCCAAGTATCTGTTCGAGGCTCGCTTTTCACTCTTAAGTACACCCCAGGAGAGGAGCTGCAGAATCACACGGTCCTTCCAGGCTTCCCAGGTGGCACAGAGCTAAGGAGACCCGGGTTCAGGCCCTGGGGCGGGAAGACCCCCTGGAGGAGGGGATGGCAGCCCGCTCCAGGACTGCTGCCTGGAGAACTCCACAGGCAGAGGAGCCTGGTGGGCCGCAGTCCATGGGGGTGCAGAGAGTTGGGCACGACTGAAGCGACAGCCACACGTGGTCATTCTACGCTTGATTTTTTCAGGAATCATCACACTGTCTAGTGTTCAGTTTTTCATATTAATAAATGTTTTAGTGCAGTTTTAGGCTGATGGCAAAACTGAAAGGAAAGCACCATGGGGTCCCATATACTGCTTGTCCCCAATCCACAGTATTTATTTTTCAAGCTTTATTTTTTAATTTATTTTTTAACCCAGGTCCATGACAGTGAAAGTGCCAAGTCCTAAACACTGGACCACCAGGGAATTGCCAAGACCTTATTATTATTATTTTTTAATCTACTTATTGGCCACGCCACACGGCATGTGGGATTTATTTCCCTGACGAGGGACTGAACCCACGTCCTGTGCCTTGACAGCGTGGAGTCTAATCACTGGACCACCAGGGGAGCCCCATGACTCTCACAGAGGCGCTCCGGGCACCGGGTGTGTAGGCTGCTTCCCCCAAGGCTGCAGGGAGGGGGCCAGGAAGTGGGCACCAGGGCCAGCAGGAGTCTCTGCTCCAAGTCACCCAAGGGGTCCCAGCCGCCTGCTACCTGCCCTGGCTTCCTTGTAGTTATTAAACTGGCACCTAAGGTCATCCACCAGGGAAACCGCAAGTGTAAACGTGGGCACTCACAGAAGCCAGCACAGGAAAGCAGGACGGAGATGAAGGAACACTGGATCCAACCCATTTCTTCTACTTCATGGTGAACACACTTCATAGACCGACACGTCCCACAATGCGGCGCAGAATGACCAATTAATGCTTGACAGACGTTATCATTTGTAAGGGCAGAGTGATCAGAGGTAATTACCTTGCTCACAACTCTGCCAGCCCGATCACCAGCCCTGTTACCCTCTGGGCAGCTCCCAGAAGACAATTCTGAATTAATTCCTTCTACAACTCTTTCATCACCTCTTGCTCTTTTAGTCTTATTTTTCTGACTTTGTGCTTTTTATTTTAAACGTATGCACTTAAATCTATTTCCAGGATGGGTTCTGCTAACATCTAGGTAGAAGGCGATGCTCCTTCATTACATATCTGCTTGGGAATTGCTTTATTAAAAGTGACTATTCCCAAGCAACTCCACAGTCATCTTGTACAGGGACCCTCAAATTTTACAGGTGGCCTTGGCTACTTCTTTCTATGTGATTCTTGGAGCCCTTCCTTTCTTCCTTCTTTCCTTCCTTCCATTATTTTAACCGTTTCTGATAATCAGTTTCTTTGTCTGTAAAATGAAAGCAATGCCAAATCATGCCAACCATTCTGGTGCTGTTCAATCACTTTATTTTTAAAAAGTGACTACTTTCAATTAACAAAAGTTTTTTTTTTTTTTTTTTAAAGTGACTTCTCCATTTCAGAGAGTTAAAATAAAAGAACTGTAAGCCCTAATTGCTGCTTTGAATGATAACATAAACCATATCAAGTAAAATGTTATAAACCACCATGCTTATCCACAGATTCAAAACGCCCATAAATTTCTCAAACATTTCCTAGACAGCATCACTCAGACTATTTTCACACGCACATTGATTCAGTGAAACAAAAGACAACATGCTGTGAGAACTCCTACACTGAAAGCTTAGAAACATACAAAATTCATACAGGTTCACAGGTGTACATTAGCATGTATGCTTCCATATACCCAAGTGTGCAGTTATTGAGTCAATCTCTTCTACTTTATTCTATGAACATGGACTAAATTGTTCCTGCCTTCAGCAGAGAGGTGACTGGCTTGTCCCAAAGCTAACAGAGAAACATACTTATCTTCCAAATATGTCAGTCCTGAGAACATAAAAGCCTGCAAAACACTGGTTTTGCTGGCTTAGACTTTTGATTAGAAGTTCACCTTCCTTCACATATGCCTTCTGCAAATCAAGTCACATTTAACAGTATAAGGGGAAGGATTATACTGGGATGATTCACTCTGAAAGGGGACAATATATTTTCTAGCCCAGGAGAAAAAAGATTTTCCCTTTGGAGTATGTCTCAAAGCATGATGAGGACCCATGGGAAAAGGTGGTGGCCATCACCACGGCCCGCTAACAGCACTGTCAGTCACCCCTGTTGAAAGGCAAGGGCAGAGAACGGCTGGTACCCGTGCCTCTGGAGTTGAGCTGGCAGAGAATAATGGCATCTACTTGGATGGACTTTCAAAGGTGACAGTGCTGAGAAGGCCCTAAAAGTCTCTTTCCTGAGAGCTGAGTTCATGTATTAAGTACAGCACTAATATCTTCATTTTAGTTTCATACACGTTTCTACCTTCATCATTCCTCTTATTAGCCACACTTGAGTTAAAGCAGTGATTCTGAAAGTGGGGTCCCTGGACCAGCCTCATTGGCATCACTTGGAAGTTTGTTAGTAAAGTAAATTCTTAGAGGCCCCTGGATCTCCTGAACCCAGGAGTCTGGGCATGAGCTTCAGCAAGCTGGACTTTCACAAGCCCTCCAGGCGATTCTGAAGCGTGATCGTGGTTAAGATCCACCCATAGGCAGAGTCTAACCCCTGTTCCCTTCCTCAATGATAATTCTCAAGACACCTTGTTATTATCGTCTCAGAAAATTCTTAGCCTTGTGTGGTTGGAGGAAAGAAACCTTAGTCAAAACTTACATGTAATTTTTCCAGGTCCCGTGCTGGCTTCGAGTCTTAGGATGCAGGGAACTGGGCGAAGGGTGAGAAGAGAAGGCTACAGCAATCCATTCAGACATGGACCCCAAAACCTTGTGGGGCCGCCTTGCGCCAGGTCAGCGGGCATCCACCTAATTGGGGAGGAAGACTGTCCATTAGCACAGGAAACCTTGCATGTTAACACCGTCCCCTCGCTCCTGCAAGCCTGCTACACCCCATCCTCCGATTTCATGACCTCCAACTTCCTATGCCTCAGGACCGGTCCAGCTAAACAGAACTGGATAAAACAATGCATGTATCAATGCCAGGGCTCACCACGGGTGAAACACACGCCTCACGGGGTGCTCTTCTGAACCCCAAAGCAGCTTGGACATACCCAGTCAGCTATCTATTTCATCTCCTGAATGTTTTCTTCCAACACATCAGAAAGAACACTTTGGTTCAAAAGACACACCTGGCTATATTAACAAGAATATACAGGAAACAATGGAGAAGGAAATGGCAGGCCACTCCAGGATTCCTGCCTGGGAAATCCTGTGAACAGAGGAGCCTGGCGGGCCACAGTCCATGGGGTCACACAGTCGGACACGACCTAGCGACGAAACAACAACAGAAAGAGTTGTGATAAATTTGAAGCAAGTGATAAATTTGTGGATTCCAACTGAAATGAGATGATCCTCTGATACCTCAAATATGTTTTCTTAGAAAATGATAGTCCTTATTTTTTCCTGAGGATAAATTAATACATGTTTATTCTAGAACACCTGAAAATTTTATGGAAAAGCATCAAGAAAAAATAAACATCAACTGCAACCTTGACACTGATAAGTCATTCATGATATTTTGTTGTATAGGCTCATGACCCCTTAAATGAAACTCCTGGGCCAGATACACTTCAGAGTTCAGAACTGCTTGGTGTTAGAGAGTATTATGATGCTCAATTACTATTTACTGTATGATGCCCCATCAGAATCTCAAGCAGCACCCTGTAATCATACATATTAGATAGCTCTGCAGCAAAGTAGATGCATATTCTTATTTGGTCAGACGAACAGAGCTTCACATAGTTCAGGTCAGATTTTTCTACCAAACAAGTCACCAAGAGACGTTTGTGATGTCTGAAGCAAATGCATTCAGAACTGGGGATAAGGGATTGTGGACCGGTATTCTTTTCAGATATACAAAAACAGAGCTTAGTTTCTCCTTTTTAATTCAATATTATGTGAATGTGAGCATTTCCTCAAGTCATTAAAAATTCTTCAGAAACATGCTTTTCTTTTTCTTTTCTTTTTTTTTTTTTTAGAAACATGCTTTTCAATGTCTGTGTAGAAAAGTGTTTTATTTCATTATTTCTCTCACTTGGGGAATGACATATAGTTTTCTTTTCTTTTGTTATTGCAAATGACACTTTGACAGATGTATCTGAATATCAAATTGCCTGAATTTTCCTAGGTAGATTCCTAGAAAAAGAACTGTGGGGTCAAGTGGAGCGAGCTTTGAGGGTCCTGGTGACTGTTCAGAAAAGCTGCACCAACTTACAGTCCTGCCGTAGCATGAGTTATGGTTCATTTGTTTAGCTACCCACTTTACTGAAGGCACAGGGGAAATGCACTTGCCCGTCACACACCTTAACAAAGTTCTAATCAGGGGCAACCACACTTAGACTGTACTTTCTTTCTTACGCAGATGATGATCAGCAGCTCACTGTTTTTCGCATAATAAAGAGGGGAATGGGAATAAGCTAAGTTTTCCATCAGGTGGCCCTCATTAGATGGGACTGAGTTGGATCTGGACAAGGGAGGAACTGCCCCTCTTCCATGGAGGGGGTATGGAAGTCATCGACACATCATCGTGAAAAAAAACCACAATCATTTTTCTTTGTGCACTGATAAATTCTGTTTCTGGAAGACCAAAGCCTTGCATTTCCCGTGCATTTGGTATTTTCGTATTTCTCGGACATCTGACTGCTCTTCAGAATGGCCATCAGGGAGCAGAAAGAGATGTGAAGACAAAATTAAATCAGACAAGCCAGTAATCACGGCTAACCCTCCCAAGCGCTCACGATGTCAACTCTAGTGCCGAGGGCCTTACACGCTTCATCTCACGTAATGCTGAGTGCACTGGTACAGAAACTGGTGATGGTGAAGTTCCAAAGTATGTGCTTGCTCATCAGTCCCCCTTCTCCCCTAGTAAGTCTGGAGGAATTAAAGGGGTGCAATTTCAAAGATCAAGCCTCATGTCTTGAATGACTCCAAGATAATCCAAAGACTCAGTGACTCCTAGTCAAGCTATCAATCCAAATGTTACCCTTAGACATTTTTCTGTCAACACCTCCAGTACTATCTGTAGGAAGCCGTGAAAATAGTATAAAATACAAGCAGAGTCCAAATAACTGTAAACACGTCCAAGGTTTTATATGGACAGAAGGAAGGCTGTATCTCAGGACAGCTGAGAGTTGAGAGTCTGTTCACACAGAGAAGAATGAAGACACACACATACACTTTTAAAAAACCACCAAACCTACAAACACATTCTTCCCAAGTGAGACTACAAGTTTAGTAACACTAAATCAGTTCGCAACCCCAAGTTTCTTTCCATTTATAGCCTTTTCTAATAAATTTTCTTTCTCTCTACGCTTTATGTATTTAACCTCGCAGGATAATTGATGGAGTGTGTGATCAGTCGCTGATCAGTCGCTCAGTCATGTCTGACACTTTGCGACCCCATGGACTATATAGTCTGCCAGGCTCCTCTGTCCATGGAATTTTCCAGGCAAGAATACTGGAGCGAGTTGCCATTTACTAATACAATTGATGTAGAGGAGGCCACAATTTTCACACACTGATACCAGAAAATGGAAGAGAGATTTTTTTGTTACATGGAATGAAATAGCACCCACTCTTGCCCTCATCTAGAAACTCAGTTTCTGCATTGTTTAGTATACACTATATAATGCCTGCAGTTCATAGAGAGAAAAAGAGGGGGGGGTATAAATTTAATTTTTTTTAGGAGTGAGTTAAATTTATCTCAACAATCTTCTCAAAAACTAAGGGGTGCTTCCATCAAATCTATCAAAAGACCCAAGATGTATCAAGAAGTGGACCACTTACTCCACTGAAGCTTTTCTTTATACTTAAAATAGCATTCTCCTGATAATTAGGTGTCAAGAGGGTAGAAGGACTTCTAAGTGATTTTTTTCTTTGTCACAATAGGGTATACGATTAATTTTCTAAGAACATCAGGCCTATAGGATGAGAAAAATAAGATGATGATTAAAGATTGAAGGCAGGAGGAGAAGGGGATGACAGAGGATGAGATGGTTGGACGGCATCACCAACTCGATGGACATGAGTTTCAGCAAGCTCCAGGAGTTGGTGATGGACGGGGAAGCCTTGCGTGCTGCAGTCCACGGGGTTGCAAAGAGTCGGACACGACTGAATTGAACTGAGAGGAGATGACCACTCACCGTCAAAGAACATACTTTGTTTTTTCCAAAGGGCCTAATTACTTCAGAGGGAAAGAGGAAAAAAAAAAAAGCCACCATTAAGTAACAGAAATGATTACTAAAAGCTCTTTAGCTACTCAAACTACACAACTGCATTTTTAAAGCTGATTATAAATTTGGATTCTCTCATTTAAAGAATGTACTTCGGAGCAGCTCACGTCTGTTTTAATGCTGAACCAAAGTCTGTGCAATTGGCATACTATCAGAGTAAAAAAAAAAGTTGCTTGAATAAAATTACACTTTCAATGTCACTGAATCTTGAACGGCAAAATACCACAAGCTTAAAAACTACTAATGCCATGTGGTTCTGTTATCGTACATTTACGAGAGAGTTTATGGTTTCCTAAGCCCTAAGAGACTCAGAGGGTTGCCACTCAGAGGAACTTTGCTATTAAGGGCAGGTCATTCATCGCCTCTGGGCCCAACGCCTTTCACCGGTTCCTGTGACGATGGAATGAGACGGCAGACAAGAGAGTTTTCGCAAACTCCTAACACATACATAAAATGTTGGGTATCACTGTTCTTTTTACTAACAACTTTGCAAGGTATAAAGATACTGATCCCCATTTCACAGCTAAGGAAACTGACAACAGGAAGAGACAGCAAAAACAAAACAAATGAACAAAAAACAAACCAAAACTGAACAAAAACTGAGTTAGGAGAGTTTTATCTTTGAAATGGCCACAAATCTGCTGAGTAACTCTGGACGTGATTTCCTCAGTAAAACGAGGGAGTTGAATAAAATGCTTTTAAAACTCTTCTTGAGACTAATGGTTCTGTGATCAGGGATTTGGCCATGGTAGGGATGGGGCACCCTTAAGAATGACTCTTAGGAAGCAGTCTCCCCTTGAAGTCAAGGTCAACAGGTAACAGTCTGCGGTACTGGGATGGGGTTGTGAGCAGCCTCTCACCCCTGGGGACGGGACAGGCATTAACTCATTCTGCTGGATTAAGGGGAGGCTGGGGACATCGCAGGTGAACAGTCGGGGCCTCCGGGGCATAGGGAGGAGGTCCCGGAAGAGCTTAAAACTGTAGCTCTGTGGTAGCTGGTAAAATGTTTCACTATTCTAACAACTAGTGTAGACCCTGGGGAACGTCAGTCTGGCAAACAGCCCTATTGCTGCTGGACTCTTAGTTTCAAAGAGATGGCACCTCTGTGGGCTACCCACCTTTCCTGACTGAGTTCCTACAGTCCTGGAGGAGACATCTAAAAGGGTCACTTTTTGCAGTGTGAGGGACGTCAGGGTTGCATGAGAATCTCACTTCAGAAGGGCTGGGGCCACTGACTTTGTCTTCTGCTAATGACACTCTACCAGGGCCTTCTAACACAGCTTTCTCTAATGAGAAAAATATTCAATGTCTGTGGTGTCCAAAGTGGTTCTGCACAGAACTTTCAAGAACTCCATAGAGCTTAAAAGTTCCTAGTGAGACAGAAGAACTTAATTTTAAATTTTAATCAATTTAAATTGATGTACATGTAAAGAGGCCTACGTGGTGAGTGGGCACCTTATTCAACGGTACAGCTCTAGGCTGCCTCATGCACTAGCTTTCTAGGCAGTATTTTGGACCCCAGAAGCTCACAGGACAACAGTCAATCATCTCTTCAGCAAGCATTTACTGACCTCCTCCTGGGTACATTTAGGGGTCTCGAAACAACAGTGAATGAGATCATCACGGACACTTCCTGCTCTCACGGTTGCTTCTCAGCTAGACTGATGTCCAAAGACCTCACGAAACCTCGCCGTGGTTCACCAGACTGCTCTTAGGAAAAGGTGGGTGAGGAGATATGGTAACACTGTACTAAGCGTGAAAGCACTGCCTTTCGTTTCTTCATATTTACTGTTACAGAGGCTGGGGGAAAGTTTTCAAAAGGGATATCTGAACGGTTACTGTGCACTCACTCACAAGTCAAGCCACATATCCCAGAGAAGGGAAATTATCTGTAAGAAATTCCCTCTTGCACAAACTTAAATTTACTTAGAAGTAAAAGTCAGTGGGACCTGCATTCTTCAGCTAAGAAAAAGTAAATGGTATTTAATTACAGCAATAGTCATAAAAAAGTACAAGCAGGTCTCCAGCTGCAAGCAGTGGGCAAGGGAACATTTATTCCCATTAGCTGTAAAATGATCAGGTTTTCTAGAAGGTACTTCTTGTATAAGTGAGGCTGATTGCATTCTTTTACTCTACAACTCCACTCTTAGCTAAAATTTTCACAGTGGCTTGAATAAGATTTGATGAGCAAAGCCCTCTTTGCTTCCCCCCAGGCAACTCCAGGTGGAAATATTTTTATCTACATCCCAAATCTAATACCAGCTGCATTATTTCTAAGAAACATAAAAGTGGCTTGGTTTAATGATTTTCCAATTTCCAGTATTGCTTCCTGTGTCCAGCTGTCAGTTCTCTCCTATCCTGATCACCTCTTCCTACCTTACTGGGATTCAGAATGATAATAAGAAAACATGACAAAATATTCAAGAACTGTTTTCTGCTCTTACTTGAACCAGAATCCAGGTCTGCCAAAATTTAAGAGGACAGAGATATTATGCTCTGGGATACAGTGTTTTTAAGTTAATCATCTCCATTGTATTTATACTATTTCACGTGAGGAGAGTCACCAGGCTAAATAACCTGATTTTGCTCCGCATCACAATGGGATTGTACCTGGATGATACCATTGAGCCAATCTGACTTTCAGGAGCTTCAAAATGCCACTCTGGTCCTTCTGTGCAAAGTCACAGTATTGGTTTTTAAGGTTAATAAATAATGTCCATCTACACAGATACACACACACTCCATCACTCTTTCCCTCTGAATTGAATAGAAAGAGAAATTACAGTGGTCAGAAAACGAGACGAGAGTTCAAAACTTAATTCTAAAATTACAAACTCCATTTTGAGACTTCCATCTGCTGGAAAAGGTTAAATCTCAGGTGTTCTGCTGGTCCCATGCTGTATAAAAATATTACCAGAAATTTGGTGACAGCTTTAGCAATAAACATGCTAACTTGTGAGCGGTCCTGGAGCCCCTATTCATCCCATAGTCACGTACTATTTTATGACCAGAAGGGCTTTGAAAAGAAAGGGGTCCATCGACGTTAATTTTTTAAGAAACTACAGAGGTGAGTTTTTTTTTTTTTTGAATATACATTTCAAACTGAATTTTAACAGTCACTTGTATGAGGCAGAAGACCTTTGAATCATAGGTCTGTGGCTTTTGTGTTTTGTTCTAGTGGCATGGGAAGGTGATATGAGGAAATGTGCTTTTTTTTTTTTTTTCTGCAACAGAGAAAGAACTGGGGAGCAGCCACTTCAGACAGGATGGAGAAAATTAATTAAGATAAAACATTTCTGAAAGTTTCCACTTACGCATTTCAGATGCCAAGTTACTCTAGTTGGAGAACCCCAGCTAGAAAATTCACTTCTTTGATTCTCAAAGTTTTACCTTCCCAAAATATAGTGGAGCGTGTTCAGATTTCCACCCCTAACAGGATAGTGCAGTCAGAACAACTTGCCATTGACAATTCTGAAAAGAAGCAGCTAAAAAGAAACAAGTGTGGAAAACACACATTCTGATACACAAGAAGCTAAAAAGAAACAAGTGTTGAAAACATACAATCTGATAACAAAGGGGAAGAGGGGAAGGGTTAAATTAAGAGTCTTAACATGTACACACTACTGTATATAAAACAGATAACCAACAAGGATTTACTGTATAGCACAAGGAACTATATTCAGTATCTTGTAATGATCTATAAAAGAATCTGAGAGGAATAGATCTGAATCACTTTGCTGTATACCCCCCAAAAAAACCACTATATTTCAATATAAAAGAAGATACCCAATCCAAAATATACCGGGGGTTTCTGTAGCTTTAGAATATAAATAGTGACCTATACTTATGCATAGTAATAAGCATACTTTTTAATGACTCAAAACTTCCACATTCTAGGAACTGTGTTAGGAATATTATGAGTATTATTAGCCTACTGAGTGAATGAGAGTACCATGGCTCAGAGAGGCAACATGCCTTGCCCAAGGTCACACTGGAAGAGATAAGAGGGGATGACATGTAATCTGTATCCATGCCCGTTGGACTCCAAAGCTCACCCCTTTCCTCTGCAACGCTGCTATCCACTACACTCTGGGGAAACTACATCCCTCTCCCCAAAGCAAACAGGTCTACTTTTCCATGTGCTACCAGTAAACTGTCAAAGTCAAGTGACAAAGCTGCAGGTCCTTTAGCCATTTAGATATTTTTGCAAAAAGCCGATTAGCTTGTTAGCACTAAAATAGTTATATTTCTTGAAGAATTCAAAATTCTTTTCATATTGCAGTTTCTTAAAATACTATCAGGCTTCTTATTTTAAAATGACCCAGATTATTCTCTCCAAGTGAATTCTAAGCATGGACACCTATCCTCTATCCTGAGACAAGGCAGTGAAGATATGTACACACAGTATCTTCCTCTGGGTCCTAATCTTTGAAGAACATCACGATTTTGACAATGCCCACATAGAAAAACACCCAAAGCAGATTCTGAAGTGGCATTTAGGGCTCATGTACCATATTTTCCACCCTTAGGTCAAAGACATCCAGGAAATCAGGCAGTCAGTAACGAAGCTCTCTGCGGGAGTGGAGATGGGCATGTGTGTTGACTGGGGCTGCCAGTCAACTTAGTAAGGGGCACACCAGAAAAAAGTTGAAGGAAAAGACAGGTGGAAAATAACCTTTTGGGTAGTGAGAAGGGGAGGGAGGCACGTCATTCAACAAAACATTTCATACACATGAGGTCTCCTGTAATATATTCTTCATTATTCTCCTAGTCTTGAAAGCGGAACTGTGAGAATGCTGGATACCAGGTGAAAAGGCAACTTTTGCTGTTTCTCTCAGATCTACACTATTGTTGTTGTTTAGTCGCCAAGTCATGTCTAACTCTTTTGCAACCCCCACGGACTATAGCCTGCCAGGCTTCTCTGTCCATGCAATTCTCCAAGCAAGAATACTGGAGTGGGTTACCACTTCCTCCTCCAGGGGATCTTCCCAACCCAGGGATCTAGCTACTGTTTCCTTCTTAGCAGACAGATTCTTTAGGACTGAGCCACCTGGGAAGCTCATACTAGTTATGTCCACTCACAAAAACGTTACACAGCCTAGAACACCACAACCTTCCACACCTCCTCTGTAAAAGGACAAGTAAAACAGTATTTCTTGGCAAGACAGGCATTAACTAATGTACTGCATTTGTGAATGCAGTGGCGCTTTCTCCACCACCTCAGTCTACTCTTAAGGGGTCAGAAGTGTCGGCACAATGCACAAAGAACATCTCTTAGCTACTCAGCATTTAGTTCAACTCCACAACATACTTAGCCAGATTTCTTTTTCTCCTGCCTTCCTTGGTTTAATGACCTGAAATGTACCAACATCCTGTCTCACCTAATCCCCGAACAAGTTCTATCAGATGCCAGGACAGCATCAGACAGCACTGCCGGCAGTGAGATCATTCACTAAGAATTCATTTTTATTCCAAAAATCAGGAGTGCCAGACCATTTCACACAATCTATCACACAGCCAGAAAATGAGCCTGGCACTTTAAGAGAAACAGTGAAGCTGAGTTTTTAAAACCTTTTGCCCATCACAGGCCCTTTAAAACCCTAATAACTCTCTCCTCATAAAAAGATGCACAAATAAACACAAAACCTTTCCATGTAACAGGAGCGGTTCAAGGGCCCTTGGAAGCCTAAGCATCCACAGACCCCAGGTTAAAAAGCCCTGCTGTAAATGAGCTTCACACCAGCTCCCTTTGCGCCTGGGTCTCTGTGTTGGATCCTGGTCACTGGAGTGTCCCAGGTGACGACCTCTGGTGTCACTCTAGTCTCAGTGAAAAATGACCTTTCTTGTTTTGGCTTCAGGAGCATCCCTGCCAGGCTTCTGGTCAGTTACGGCGAACACAGCCGTGCCTCTCCCAAACCAGCCGGCTGCTCTGGGAACACTCGCCCTCTCCCAGTCTCTCCTGGACTTGCCTTTCCCAGGACGGTCTTGGGGTCCGCTCTTGGATTTGCGGTCATAGATCCTGCTCTCTCCCCTCCATCCTGTCTCTTTCCTTCTTGGTCCTTTGTGAACTCTTATAATTAAAAAAAAAAAATTCATGTTCTTTCTTTACCATCAAAATAACAATCCTGACTTTTGCATTTATTAGTTTTTCCTCTAAAAGCACCCTTCTCCCTTTCATCCCTTTGCCCCGTGGGATTAACCTGTCCATGGCTCAAAGCAGCAGGGTCTGCAATCTGCCCAGTTGGGACAGGGTTTCCCCTCTGGAAACAGTAGGTACAATGGGAAGATGATAAGCCTGAAGACAGACAGATGGGGGTCTAATCCCAGTTTACTAAATTGACAGACTTAGGCCAACTATTTTATTTTTTATTGTTTTTAACATATTTTTTCATGCGGACCATTAAAACAATTCTAGTTTCTATTTAATTGGAGGATAATTGGCTTACAATTTGGGTTGGTTTCTGCCGTATAACAACATGAATCAGCCACAAGCTTACCTACGTCCCCTCCCTCGTAAACCCCTCTCCCCCTCCCTCCCCATCCCACCCCTTCAGGTGGTCGCAGAGCACCAGGTTTGAGCACCCTGCGTCATGCAGCAAATCCCCACTAGCTGTCTACTCTACATATGGTGATGTATATGTGTCCACGCTACGCTCCCAAATCACCCCACCTGGAAGGTGGAATCTTAATCACTGCACCATCAGCGAAGTCCCCGGCCAACTATTTGAAAGGAAAGCTCAATTTCCTAATATGAAAAAATAGGGATCATAATACCAACCTACATGTTTTGTTTTGTTTTTAAGGATGACTGAATGAGCTGATAAACACAGTTCCCGAGACACAGAAGGCTGTTCTGTGCTGTCGTGTCCAGCTCTCCTCGAATCCATGGACTGTGGCCCACCAGGCTCCACTGTCCATGGGATTCTCCAGGCAAGAATACTGGAGTGGTTGCCATTTCCTCCTGCAGGGGATCTTCCTGACCCAGGGATCGAACCCGCGCCTCTGTGTCTCGTGCATTGGCTGGTGGGTTCTCCACCACTGTGACACCGAGAGACACAGAGGGGCCGAGTGTATAGTGGTTCCCATGTTCCCCCTCTGCTGCGAAGTCGCTTCAGTCGTGTCCGACTCTGTGCGACCCCGTAGACGGCAGCCACCAGGCTCCCCCACCCCTGGGATTCTCCAGGCAAGAACACTGGAGTGGGGTGTCATTTCCTTCTCCAATGCATGAAAGTGAAAAGGGAAAGTGAAGTTGCTCCATCGTGTCTGACTCTTAGCGACCCCATGAACTGCAGCCCACCAGGCTCCTCGGTCCACGGGATTTTCCAGGCAAGAGCACTGGAGTGGGGTGCCACTGCCTTCTCCGGTTCCCCGCCTAACTCTTCATTAATGAGATCCAGCATACATTCTCCACTCTAGAAGCAATGCTTGATGCTGTTTATTGTGCAGTCAGGACCACTTATGTTTGCAGTCTTAAGTATCTTTTTAAACTCAATTGAGATCTAATTCACATACCATAAAATTCACACTTTTGAAGTGTACAGTTCAGTGGCTTTTAGTTTATTCCTGGAGATGTGCATGCCGCTGCCGCTACTATCTAATTTAAGAACATTTTCATCACCCTAAAAAGAGATCCCATACACATTAACAATCACTGCACATTTCTTCCTTCTTGGACCCCCTTCCCACTCCCAGCCCTTGGCAATCACTAATCTAATTCCTGTCTCTATGGATTTGCCTATTCATATAAATGAAATATTTAATATAAATGGAACCATACACTAGGCAGCCTTTTCTATCTGGATTTACTTAGCATAATGTTTTCAAGCTTCATCCATGTTGTAATATGTATTATTAGTCCATTCTTTTTATGGCTAAATAATAATCCATTGTGTGTATGTATCACATTCTGTTGATTCATTTATTAGATGATGGACCTTTGGGTTCTTTACACTTTTTGGCTATCATAAATGATGCTGCTATGAGTGCTTAAGCAGAGCTGGATATACGTAGACATATGTTTTTCAATTCTTTAGAAAATATACCTGGAAGTGTAAACACTGGGCGTGATGACAAATTTTATTTTTAACTTGGCTATGCCATGGTACCCATACATTGGCCAAGCATGTCAAAATATTGCTGTGAAGGTAATTTTTAGATGAGACTAACATTTATATCAGTAGATTTGAGTAAAGTAGATTACACTTTATAAAATGGGTGAAATCAGTTGAAGGCCTTAAGAAAAAGACTGACCTCTCCCAAGGAAGAGGAAATTCTGACAGCTTCAGACATGAGACACCAATCAGCTCCACCCTGAGTCTTTACCCTAGCTTGCCTAGCCAGTTGGACTTGCCAGTTTTCATGACTATGGTAGATCAGCTCAGTTCAGTTCAGTTCATTTCAGTTGCTCAGTCATGACTGACTATTTGAGACCCCATGAATTGCAGCACACCAGGCCTCCCTGCCCATCACCAACTCCCGGAGTTTACTCAAACTCATGTCCATCGAGTCGGTGATGCCATCCAGCCATCTCATCCTCTGTCGTCCCCTTCTCCTCCTGCCCCCAATCCCTCCCAGCGTCAGGGTCTTTTCCAACGAGTCAACTCTTCTCATGAGGTGGCCAAAGTACTGGAGTTTCAGCTTCAGCATCAGTCCTTCCAGTGAACACCCAGGACTGATTTCCTTTAGGATGGACTGGTTGGATCTCCTTGCAGCCCAAGGGACTCTCAGATAATGCCTTAAAATAAATCCCACTCTTTCTGCATATACAGCACATCTTAAGGATTTCATTTGGTAACTGTATTTAACACTTTGCTGTCGTTCAGTCACTAAGTCATGTCCAGCTGTTTGCAACCCCATGAACTCCAGCACGCCAGGCTTCTCTGTCCTTCACTATCTCCAGAAGTTCACTCAAACTCATGTCCAATTTGAGGAGCTGTCAAACTGTCTTCCAAAATAGCTGTACAATCCCATCAGCAATGCATAAGAGTTTATATTATTCCACATTCTTAGCAACACTTATTATTACTATTTTCTTTTTATCTTCAGCCATCCTAGTGGGCTAAAGTGATTATTTCATTGTGGTTTTGAGTTGTGTTTCCCTAATGACTAACAGGGCTTCCCAGGTGGCACCAGTGGTAAAGAATCCACCTGCCAAGGCGATTGATCCCTGGGGAGGGAAGATCCCCTGGGGGAAGAAATGGCAAACCACTCAGGTATTCTTGCCTGAAAAACTCCATGGCCAGAGGAGTGTGATGGGCTACAGCCCACAGGGTCTCAAAGCATCAGACATGACTGAGCGTGCCTCAATGACACATGGTGCTGAGCATCTTTCCATCCACTTATTGGCCATTTGCATGTCTTTTTTGGAGAAATGCCTATTTTAATTTCTTGCTCCTTACTTAATTGGATTATTTGTCTTTTGACTGTTAACTAGTAAGAATTCTTTATATATTCTGCATACAAATTCTTGATCAGACGTGTGTTTTGCAAATATCCTCTCCCATTCTGAGGGTTTCTTTTCATTTTCTTAATAGTTTCCTTTCAAGCATAGAAGAATTTTATGAAATTATAATTATCCATTTTTGCTGTTGTTGTTGTTATCTTGTACTTGGTAATGTCTAAGAAACTGTTGCCTAATCCAAGGTCACAAAGATTTACTCCTATGTTTTCTTTTAAGAGTTTTATAGTTTTAACTCTTACATTTATGATCCAATTAGAGTTTTTGTATGTAGTATAATGTAGGAGTTCAACTTTATTCTTTTGCATGTGAATATCAGTTATTCTAGAACCAGTTGTTGAAAAGACTATTCTTTCTTATCTAATAGTGCTGGCATCTTTGTTGAAAAACTGTGACCACAAACCTAAGAATTTATTTCTAGACTATTGATTCTATACCACTGTCCATCCTATGACTATGCTGTTTTGATTACTGTAGCTATGTAGTATGTTTTGAAATCAGAAACTGAGTTCTCCAACTTTGTTATTCTTTTTCAATACTGATTTAGCTGTTTTGGGTCCCCTGCATTTCCACACAAATTTTAAAATTAGCCTGTCTCAATGTCTGGTAGTATGTAATAGGAAAGAATATATATATATATAAAATCATTTTGCTGTGTACCAGAAACTAACACAACATTGCAAATCAACAATACTCTAATTTAAAAAAATTAGCCTGTCAATTTCTTCGAAGAGCTAATTGGACTTTTGATAGGGATTATGTTGAATATATATGTATGTTAGTTTGGTGGTATTCCCATCTTAACAACAGCAAGTCTTCTGCTCCATGAATAGTGGCTGTCTTCCACTTACTTAGGTCTTCTTAATTGCTTTCTATACTGTTCTATAGCTTTCAGTGTATAAATCTTGCATTTCTTTTGTTAAATTTATTCCTGAGCATTTCATTCCTTTTTTGATACTGTTGTAAAGAGAGCTATTTTATTTTCAGCGTATTCCATTGCTAGTTTATAGAAATAACATTGATTTTTGTACATTGATCTTTTTATCCTAACACCTTTTATCCCAGTCCTAAACTTGTTTGTTAATTATAATAATTTGTGTGTGTGTGTGTGTGCGCGCGCGCGTGTGTATGTGGACTGGAGTCTTAAGTATTCTGAAAGAGCACAGGTAGATGTCAGCCCTGAAATCGCAGTGCAAATGCCAAGAGCCCACACTGGCAGCCCCTCCTCCCTGGGCTGTCCTCCCGCTTGGGGCCACAGTCTTGATGGCGTTCCTACTCTTGCTGACAGTCATGCAATGATTTGTGCTGCAGGGACTGCAGGATACGTGGTGAAACATGAACCTACTTCCACAGAAGAGATGCTAGAAAAACAAGTCCTCAGCCTGTCCCCTTAGGTCTGTCTATTCAACTGGACATCATTAGGTAAAAATGCCACAGAGTCTGACGTCACCATCCCCAGAGTAAATGAATTCAAAGTTTTGCTTATATAGGAAACCACACTCTACAGGAGTTTTGAATGAATCTTTACAAAAGATCCTTCCTGTTAGGCGAGACTTCTCACAGGTTTTCACAGAGACATGCCTTCCTACACCTTTCAGAAAGGTGTGCATTACTTTGTACGCTCCCGATG
>CM035290.1:3685740-3714991 GCA_020226075.1 Hydropotes inermis
AAAAAAAATAAAACAGCCAAGTGGCAACTGTTTAAGGAAATGGAGATATACCTTGGCCGAGTGTGGTGTGTTGGGGGGTCCCTGTGCATGCACCCAGGCCCCTGTGGAGCAGGATGCAGTTGGGGGATGGGAGGACAAGGGGCAAGGGTGAAGGAGCAGGGCGTGCAGCAGCTCACCCCGAACCCCACGCTCCAGATGGGACCCCAAGGAGACTGTGAATTCTAAACTCCGAGCTGGCCTCTGAGAGGTCATTGTATCATGGTGAAGGATAGCACACATTTCATACACCCAGTCTATTAGCTTGATTTAGAACATTCTAATCTTCAAATGTATGGCACGTTGAGTTTCACATGTGCCCTTGCCCCAAGCTGCACACAGGTTAGGGCCAGGGTCCCTGGTCACCAAGATCAGGACTGGGCAGCCCGTAGATGGGCACCGGGGGTCACACACCCTGATGCTGCAGACACTTGACCCCCTGGGTGAGGAAGCTGAGGTGGCTGCAAGGGGCTTTCAGAATATCAAGGCGCTTATGCAACAAAGGCTTCCTTCACTGTTGTTTTGGAGAGATCATGCAGAACGTGGGTAGCTAAATCTTTTCCCATCTCGCTTCTCTGCAGCCAAATACATCAGGATCTTGCTATTGGCTAATTGAGAAAAATCTTCATTAAAAAAAAAAATCACCCGATTCTTTTATCTCTTGTGGTCTCTTTCTTCATACATACTTTGTAACATATTTACCAGCAGCTAGTTTAACAACTTGATGGTACCAGCGGGAACAAACCCAGCAGCAGTTAAGACACATCAAGGAAGGACCAAGCGTAGTCGGGAAGAGACAAACACCAGTGAACCTTAGGGTGAACGGTGAGAAGCAATTAAGTAGCTGCACATCAAATGCATAAACATGATTCATTTTTAAAGGCCCATACATGTTACACCCACTTTCAGGAGTTTCCCAAAGTAATTTAAAACTATTTGATGTTGTTTCCTGTTTTTTCAGTCCTTTTATCTGTGGATGGGGGTGGTAATTCTACTGTTACCGACGGAACGAGAAGCAAAGTGAAGGATGGGGCAAGTTTCCTAGTTTTAATCATCAACATCTGTCTTTAAAAGTTCTTATTTTTAGATTTTAAATTCCCAAATCTGGGGCTCAAAGCTTCAAAATCCTGAAGGTTTACCCTCTATGACAGTAACAATGGACTGCACCAACATTTTTGCTTGGAGTTAATGAACTCCACCAACTTTGGGCTTTCTGCTCTCTCCAGAGCTCCCTGCTTAAGCACCCCACCTTCAGAAGAGGGAGCGGAAAACAGGGTGGCAGCTCATTGTGCTCAGTCCGTAGTCAATGATTTCTCTTTTCTTCCCTGAGATAAGGACTGACCAGAAAAAGACCTTTTCATATTTTGCAGCCAAAGTTTCAAAAACACTAAAATATTTCATAGATATTTATTTCATCAAATTATCCTCATTTGCCGACAGCAGCATGGGAGAAGCGGCCACCTCTTCTCACTTGGCCTGCAGAGCTCATTATTTTAATCCAGTGGATGGTTAATGAAAAGCAAACCTGCATGCTCCACGAAATGAACACCCATCAACACTATCACAAGCTGAGAGGCATTTTAAGGGCCAGATGGTCCAATCCACCATCAAAGGCTTGACCACCAAGTGGTTGATTCTAATTAAATATCTCCAGAGAGAAGGAAGCTACTATTTCTGAAACAGTCAATTCCACTTTGGGGAATTATAGGCACAACATCACTGCAACTAGCATTAGAGTTCTCTCTCAGGCAAATCTGCCTCCCTATAGCCTAAAAATACTGGTCTGCCCTCCAGGGTCACTGGAGCAAGGATAACGCCCATACACAGGTTAGGGAAGAGGCATGACTCCATCTTTCTTTTTTTACCCCAGTCTTTTCTCCAGGTAATTGTTTTCAGTTTCCTCCAAATGTCACTTGGGACATGGTTTCAAATTTTCTGTCGTTGTCTCAAGCCATTGTCTTTCAAAATAAAAAAAAGCTCTCCATTAAAAAACAATCATTTAAAGCTAATACCATGCAATAGCCAACAATACATTTGCCAATATATCCACCAAAATGTGATCTCAAATTCAGCATCATTTTAACTGTGATGAGCAGACAGAACTATCTACCCTCTTCTTAGTCCTACAGGGCAAACCACAATTTCGTTAACATTTTGGGCAGCTTCTTCCCATCACTGACAGATTGAGCTTCTGGAAAGTAAGTCTTATGAGAATTTTTCACATATTGCTATTGCCTTCTATGTCCTGCATTTTCTATTTGTGAAGCTGATTTCTTTATTTGGATACAACCATAGGTCTTGACACTGATTTCTATTATTAAATGTCAACTCTCTCAGCTTGAATTCCTTGTTGTTGTTTTTTTAAAATTCTTTCCTTCTGCTTATCCCCTCAGTAACAAAAGAACACATGAAAGAGAACTGTGCTCAAGAGATTTTTTTGTAATCCTTAAATTGTACTAAGCTTACAAAGCAGAGGGCAGTCAAGATGAAAATTAACTGAATTCAAGACGACCTTTAGGAACTGGCTCCCTGTGTATGCTGTGCTGAAATCTGCTTGGTCAATTCGGAGAGGAAACTCAGAATAAATATTTACCATGTTGGTTTATTTCTCCTACTGAGAACTGTCTAAGACAAGAGGATGTTTAGTGATGGAAGAGATTTCAGGATTTCTGCTCTGCGCTGTGTCCTGCCCAAGCAGCATGAGGACAGATACAGGTCCCAGCTTCATAATGAAACCAGACACAGTTCACTTCCTTTTTTTCTGAAACCACCCCCTCACCTGGGGGATGTCTTGAGATGACACAGAGTTAGTCATGTGTCACTAACCTGAGATAACGAAGGGAATGATTGGCACTCATTACCATCGACGGGGTGAGTGTGTGTGCGCACTCAGTCGTGTCTGACTCTTTGCGACCCCATGGATGGTAGACCACAAGGCTCCTCTGTCCAGGGAAGTTTCCAGGCAAGAATAATAGAATGAGTTACCATTTCCTTTGCCAACCATTGTCAAGAATAATATTTAAAATATCCTTCTGGGAAGATGGGCGGCCTTTGCCTGGGATAGAACACAGCCCTGACTAAGCTGACCTGCTCCAGCTGCGGATCCCTAAAATGCTGAAAGGAGAAAGGAGACATTTCAACTCCAGAGCTGCTTTCTCTTATAACTGGCCTAAGGAGGAAAGGTCAAGAAGTGTCTTATCAGATGAGTGGACTCAGGGTTACACCTTCATGGTTTATTTACTGACCATGAACTACCAAGAAATCACCAACACTCTTTGTCCAATTCCCCCTTGCCCCTGGCTTTTGGGAGGCAGCCTGATTACTGAACATCAGGAAAGAGGAAGCCAGTGTAACATACAACCTGGTTATCAGCTGGGCTCTTCCCTTCCCACAGCCTGTAGGAAAAGACCCAAAGATGGAGAATGTCTGCCATCTCTCCAGACAAGTGGGGAAAACCCCAAACAAATGGGAGAATCTAGACTCTTCTTTTCTTAGGGTCTCCCAAGAAATATCTTCAGTCATGGCTGTTTTCTACTGTCAGTCTCTTTGTTGAGGACACAGAGGTGATGAGCCCCATCCTTGGGCATCTGGTCGGCTCCTCCTCCTCCAATCATCAATCAATGCCTATTCTTGAGCTCTGGATCCTTAAGTGAGACCCATGCTCTCACTTAAGGAATCTGTCCCTGAATTTACCCTTACTCTTCCCGTGACATCAATGTCTCTCTCTCCAGGGCCACTGGCATCGCAGCTCATTTACTATCTCCCATCTTCAAATCCTCTGTGGGTTCCATAACTTCACCAGGTACCACTCCCTTTCTCTGCCCCCATTTCAAAGGAAAGAAAATCCTCAAGAGTTGTTCAGACTTGTTGGCGTACTCTCGCTTCTCATTCCAACCTGAGCCTGTGTTAAGTAGGTTTTGTGTTACTTCAAATAAGCTGCTTTTATCAAAGCCCCCAAGAGGTCAATCTTCTCAGCTTCATGTCTCACCTTCTCTTCTCTTCTGTGATGTCTCAGCAGCACCTGATTCAGTGGCCCAGCTCCTCCGTGAAACGACCTCTTCCTGTGGCTTCAGCAGCATCACATGGTCCTGATTACTCCCCTGGCTTTCTCACTTCACCTATGAGCGCCCCCCCACCCCCCGACCCCAGAGCCTTGGCTGACTCCCCTTCAAAACATCAGTGTGGTCCAAGGCTCCAACCACAGACTTCTCTTCTCCATCTAGTCACTGCCAGGTCTACGGCTCCTATTACCCATATGCTGAAGGCTTCCAAATCTCTTTTTCTTGTCCTGACTTCCTCTCTGATTTCCATTTCCAATTACCCACTCAGCACCTGAACTTTTTCATCCAACTTGCATGTCTAATATTACATGGTTGAAACAGAATTCTTGGTACCACATCCCCTACCATCTCCTGCTTGACACCTCTCCTTGTGACTTCACGTTGCTCTCAGAATAGAACCCAAGGTTCTTACTCGGGCTTACCAAGCCCTGCCTAGTCCTCTGTCTTCATTCTTACTCAGCCTCCTTTTCTTCCCCCTTTTCCGGTCACTTCAGTCTGCAGGCCAGTCCACCATCCACTTTCTGTCTGCTTCAGTGCTCGCGCCTTCTTTTGCCTTGGCCTGAAAGGCCCTGCCCTTAGCCTGGTGAGGTCCTTCTTCCCTACATCAGGCATTACCTGACCTTTCTACGCACACTCCCCTATAACTGTCCTCCTCCTGAACATATCGCTACATTTTATTACCTGGATAGCTCTCATAACTCTCTGAAATCACCTTGGGGATGAATAGGATTACTGGTATACAGTCTGTATCCCTGAAACAGAATGGGAATCTCCACTAGAGTAGGGACCTTGTTTCCTGTGATATGCTATATGCCTACCATCTTGGACAGTATCTGGAATACAGCAGGTGATTAATATTTGCTGACTGGATGCAAGCATGTATGTAACAATGGGTGGTATGACACCCTGCAGGGAAGACCTCTGCATACTGCAAAATAACCATGTGCGAGTGAGGGGACAGAGTGGTGTAGTTGCTCAGTTGTGTCCAACTCTTATGACTGCATGGACTGTAGCCTGCCAGGCTCCTCTGTCCATGTGATTTTTCCAGGCAAGAATACTGAAGTGAGTAGCCATTCCCTTCTCCAGAGAGAAGCAATGTGCTACAACTAGTCCAGACTCTGTCTTCTCAAGACATCATTGCTCTATGAGCATCGGTTATCTTGACTCCATTTCAGCAGATGAAACAAGAGTCCAAGCTTTCACTGTCTCTCACCATTCCCCAACCTGGTCTCCTTGCTGCCAATCTTTTTCTTCTCCAGGTCATCTCTACAATGTAGGGAGTCATTTTTCAACATGGGAACCTCACCATGTCACTTCCCTGCTTCCCACTGACTTTAGGATGAAGCTCAATTACAGCCTCTAAGGCAGTTCAGGACGCTGCTCCCTCCAAAGTCTCTTCTTTCGCTCCTGCTCCCTCCTCACTCTGCTCCTCAGCTGTCCTGAAATTCAGTTCTTTGATGCACCAGGCACTGTCTCCCCAGGATTCACAGTCATTCATTCCCCTCCGCCTGAGCTGGCTAACTCATCCTTCAGGCGTCAGATTGGAGAGTTCCTCTGGGAACTTTTTCAGACCCCCTCCCTGATCTGGGTCAGGTTTGCTTCTTTGTAATTGACGGCGTCCCACCCTTCTGCAGTCACGGACTTTGTCATTCCCCAGATGGTCACTCACTTAAATGTCTCCATTCCTTTTTAAGCTTCTTGATGGCAAGGACTATGGTCTCCTGTTCATCTCTGAGCCCGAGCTAGAGGTACTCAAGAATGATTATAGTATTAATGAACAAATGGACTAATGTGTGAATCCTACCAAAGACAAAATAGATAATTCTAGACGGTATGTATGTGGTTAGCTTTGATTTTTCTCTTTTCTGTAATCTCTGATTGTTCCTAATTCTCGCACTTCATTTTCAACATTCTTTTATTTTTTTATTCAAGGATGACTGCTTTACAGAATTTTGTTGTTTTCTGTCAAACCTCAACATGAATCAGCCATGAAGGTGAAAGTGAAAGTCACGTCCAACTCTTTGCGACCCCATGGACTATACAGTCCATGGAATTCTCCAGGCCAGAATACTGGAGTGGGAAGCCTTTCCCTTCTCCAGCGGATCTTCCTGACCCAGGAAGATCTCCTACATGGGTCTCCTACATTGCAGGTGGATTCTTTACCAACTCTGCTATAAGGGAAGCCCCTGTATCCGTAGGTATACACATGTCCCCTCCCTTCTGAAACTCCCTTCCATCTCCCTCCCCAGCCCACCCCTCTAGGTTGATACAGAGCCCCTGTTTGAGTTTCTTGAGCCACACAGCAAATTCCCGTTGGCCATCTATCTTACATGTGGTGATGTCAGTTTCCATGTTACTGCTGCATACATCTCCCCCTCCCCTCCCCCTCCCCATGTCCACAAGTCTATTCTCTGTGCCTGTTTCTCCATTACTGCCCTGTAAGTAAGTTCTCCAGTAGCATTCTTCTAGATTCTGTATATATGTGTTAGAACACGATATTTATCTTTCTTTCTGACTCACTTCACTATGCATAATAGGTGCTAGGTTCATCCACCTCATCAGAACAGACTCAAATGTGTTCCTTTTTATGGCTGAGTAATATTCCATTGTATAAAGGTACCACAACTTCTTTATCCATTCATCTGTTAATGAACATCTAGGTTTCTTCCATGTTCTAGCTATTGTAAACAGTGCTGCAATGAGCAATGGGATACCTGTGTCTTTTTCAATTTTCGTTTCCTCAAGGTATATGCCTAAGAGTGGGATTGCTGGGTCATATGGTGGTTTTACTCCTAGTTTTTTAAGCAACCGCCATACCGTCTTCCATAGTGGCTGTATCAATTTACATTCCCACCAACAGTGCAAGAGTGTTCCCTCTCCAGCATTTACTGTTTGTAGACTTTTGGATGAGGGCAATTCTGACCAGTGTGAGGTGATATCTCATTTAGGTTTTTTTTTTTTTTTTTTTGGTCTCACTTAGTTTTGATTTGCATTTCTCTAATAATGAGCGATGCGGAGCATCTTTTCATGTGTTTGTTAGCCATCTGTATATTCTTCTTTGGAAAAATGTCTGTTTAGGTCTTTTCCCCACTTTTTGATTGGGTTGTTTGTTTTTCTGGTATTGAGTTGTATGAGCTGCTTGCATATTTTGGAAATTAATCCTTTGTCAGTTGTTTCATTTGTTATTGCTTTCTCCCATTCTGAGGGCTGTCTTTTCACCTTGCTTATAGTTTCCTTTGCTGAGAAAAACTTTTAAACTTAATCAGGTCCCACTTGTTTACTTTTGTTTTTATTTCTGTTACTCTAGGAGGTGGGTCATAGAGGATCTGGCTTTGATTTATGTCATCGAGTGTTCTGCTTATGTTTTCCTCTAAGAGTTTTACAGTTTCTGGTCTTACACTTAGGTCTTTAATCCATTTTGAGTTTATCTTTGTGTATGGTGTTAGGAAGTGTTCTGATTTCATTCTTTTACATGTAGCTGTCCAGTTTTCCCAGCACCATTTATTGAAGAGGCTGCCTTTGCCCCATTGTATATTCTTGCCTCCTTTGTCAAAAATAAGGTACCCATAGATGCATGGGTTTATTTCTGGGCTTTCTACCTTGTTCCATTGGTCTATATTTCTGTTTTTGTGCCAGTACCCTACTGTCTTGATGACTGTAGCTTTGTAGTATAATCTAAAGTCAGGAAGGTTGATTCCTCCAGCCCCATTCTTCTTTCTCAAGACTGCTTTGGCTTTTCAGAGTCTTTTGTGTTTCCATGTGAATTGTGAAATTTCTCTGTGAAAAAAACGCCATTGGTAATTTGATAGGGATTGCACTGAATCTGTAGATTACATTTGGTAGTATGGTCATTTTCCCAGTGTTGATTCTTCCTACCCTTGAACATGGACTATCTCTCCATCTGTTTATATCATCTTTGATTTCTTTCCTTAGTGTCTTATCATTTTCTGTGCATAGTTCTTTTGTCTCCTTAGGTAAGTTTATTCCTAGATATTTAATTCTTTTTGTTGCAATGATGAATGGGATTGATTCCTTAATTTCTCTTTCTGATTTTTCATGGTTAGTATACAGAAATGCAAGTGATTCCTATATATTGATTTTGTATCCTGAAACTTTGCTAAATTCACTGATTAGCTCTAGTAATTTTCTGATACTATCTTTAGGGTTTTCTATGTACAGTATGATGTCATCTGCAAACAGTGAGCGCTTTACTTCTTTTCCAATCTGGATTTCCTTTATTTCTTTTTCTTATCTGATTGCTACAGCTAGGACTTTCAAAACTGTGCTAAATAATAGTGGTAAAAGTGGGCACCCTTGTCTTGCTCCTGATCCTACAGGGAATGCTTTCAGTTTTTCACCATTGAGAATAACGCTTGCTGCAGGCTTATCATATATGGCCTTTACTATGTTGAGGTAGGTCTCTTCTCTGCCCATTTTTTGAAGAGTTTTAATCATAAGTGGGTGCTGAATTTTGTCAAAGACTTTTTCTGCATGTATGGAGGTTATCATAAAATTTTTATCTTTCAGTCTGTTAATATGGTGTATCACATTGATTGATTTGTGTATATTGAGGAATCCTTGCATTCCTGGAATAAACCCAACTTGATCATGGTCTATGAGCTTTCTGATGTGCTGCTGAACTCTGTTTGCTAAAATTTTGTTGAGGACTTTTGCATCTATATTCATCAGTGATGTTGGCCTGTAGTTTTCTTTTCTTGTGTTGTCTTTGTCTGGTTTTGGTATCAGGGTGATGGTGGCCTCGTACAAGGAGTTTGGAAATGTTCCTTCCTCTGCAGTTTTTTGAAAGAGTTTTAGAAGGACAGGCTCTTCTCTAAATGTTTGATAGAATACTCCTGTGAAGCCATCTGGTCCTGGGCTTTGGTTTTTTGGGAGTTTTTTTTTTTTAATCACAGTTTCAATTTTAGTGCTTGTAATTGGGTTGTTCATAATTTCTATTTCTTCCTGTTTCAGTCTTGGAAGATCAAACTTTTCTAAGAATCTGTCCATTTCTTCCAGGTTATCTGTTTTACTGCCATATAGTTGTTCATAATAGTCTCTTATAATCCTTTGTATTTCTGCATTGTCTGTTGTAACCTCTCCTTTTTCATTTCTAATTTTGTTGATTTGATTTTTCTCTCTTTTGTCTTGATGAGTCTGGCTAAAGGTTTGTCAATTTTGTTTATCTTCTCAAAGAACCAGCTTTTAGTTTCATTAATTTTACTACTGCTTCTTTCATTTCTTTTTCATTTATTTCTGCTGGGATCTTTATGATTTCTTTCAGGGGTTTTTTTTTGGTGTTGTTCTTCTTTTTTCCCGGAAGTTTTAGGTGCAAAGTTAGGTTGTCTATTTGTTTGATGTTTTTCTTGTTTCTTGAGGTAGGAATGTATTGCTATCAACTTCCCTCTGGGAACTGCTTTTGCTGCATCCCACAGGTTTGAGTTGTCATGTTTTCATTGTCATTTGTTTCTGGAAATTTGTGATTTCCCTTCTGATTTCTTCAGTCATCTGTTGGCTGTTTAGAATGCATTGTTTAATCTCCACGTGTTTGTGTTTCTTACAGTTTATTTCTTGTAATTGATATCTAGTCTCATAGCATTGTGCTTGGAAAAGACGCCTGACACAATTTCAATTTTATTAAATTAACTGAGGTTTGATCTGTGACTCAAGAGGTGGTCTATCCTGGAGAATGTTCCACGTGCACTTGAGAAGAAAGTATATTCTTCTGCATTTGGATTGAATGTCCTGAAGATATCAGTGAGATCCATCTCATCTAAGGTATCATTTAAAACTTGTGCTTCCATTCTAATTTTCTGTTTTGATGATCTGTCCACTGGTGTGAGTGGGGTGTTAAAGTCTCCTGCTGTTATTGTGTTACCGCCAATTTCTCCTTTTAGGTCTGTGAGTGTTTGTCTTATGTATCAAGGTGCTCCTATGTTGGGTGCATAGGTATTTACATTTGTTATGTCTTCCTCTTGGGATTGATCCCTTGATCGTTGTGTAGTGTCCTTCCTTATCTCTTGTAATCTTCTTTATTTTAAGGTCTATTTTGTCTGATATGAGGATTACTATCCAGCTTTCTTTTGCTTCCCACTTTCATGGAAAATATTTTTCTATCCTCTCACTTTCAGTCTACACGTGTCTTGAGGTCTGAAGTGGGTTTCTTATAGACAGCACATATATGGGTCTTGTTTTTGTATCTATTCAGCCAGTCTGTGTCTTTTGCTTGAAGCATTTAATCCATTTACATTTAAAGTAATTATTGATATATATGTTCCTGTTGCCATTTTCTTAATTGTTCGAGGTTGATTTTGTAGACCTTTTTTCTTCTCTTGTATTTCTTGATGATATAAGTCCATTTAACATTTACTGTAAAGCTGGTTTGGTGGTACTGAATTCTCTTAACTTTTGTTTATCTGAAAAGTTTTTTTATTTCTCCATCAATTTTGAATGAGATCCTTGCCAGGTACAGTAATCTTGATTGTAGATTTTTCCCTTTCAGTACTTTAAATATATTCTGCCATTCCCTTCTGGCCTAAAGAGATTTTGCTGAAGGATCAGCTGTTAATTGTATAGGGTTTCCCTTGTATGTTACTGGTTGCCTCTCCCTTGCTGCTTTTAATATTCTTTGTTTGTGTTTAATCTTTGTTAGTTTGATTAGTATGTATCTTGGTGTGTTTCTCTTTGGGTTTATCCTGTATGGGACTCTTTGTGTCTCTTGGACTTGATTGACTATTTCCTTTTCCATGTTGGGGAAATTTTCAACTATAATGTATTCAAAAATTTTCTTATACCCTTTATTTTTTCTCTTTTTCTTCTGGGACCCCTATAATTTGAATGTTGGTGCATCTCATATTATCCCAGAGGTCTCTGAGACTATCCTCAGTTCTTTTCATTCTTTTTTACTTTAATCTGCTCTTTGTAAATTATTTCCACCATTTTATTTTCTAGCTCACTGATTCATTCTTCCGCTTCAGATATTCTGCTACTGATTCCTTCTAGAGTATTTTTAATTTCAGGAATTGTGTTGTTTGTCTCTGTATGGTTATTCTTTAATTCTTCTAGGTCTTTATTAATTGATTCTTTCATTTTCTCCACTTTGTTTTCAAGGTTTTTGATCATCTTTACTCTCAATATCCTGAATTCTTTTTCAGGTAGTTTGCAGATTTCCTCTTCATTTATTTGGACTTCTGTGTTTCTGGTTTGTTCCTTCATTTGTGTAGTATTTCTCTGCCTTTTCATTATTTTTAACTTACTGTGTTTGAGGTCTCCCTTTCCCAGATTTCAAGGTTGAATTCTTTCTTCCTTTTGGTTTCTGCCCTCCTAAGGCTGGTCCAGCAGTTTGTGTCAGCTTGTAGAGGGTACAATACCCTACTGTATTTTTGTTTGTTTTGAGTTTTTGTTTGTTTGTTTTTCCTCTGACGGGCAAGGCTGAGCAGGTGGTAATCCTGTCTGCAGATGACTGGGTTTGTATTCTTGTTCTGTTTGTTGTTTAGATGAGGCATCCTGCACGGGGTGCTACTGGTGGTTGGGTGATGCAGAGTCTTGTGTTCAAGTGGTTTCCTTTGTGTGAGTTCTCACTATTTGACACTCCCGAGGCTTAGTTCTGGTCCCATCACTTCATGGGAAATAGACGGGGAAATAGTGGAAACAGTGTCAGACTTTATATTTTTGGGCTCCAAAATCACTGCAGATGGTGATTCCAGCCATGAAATTAAAAGACGCTTACTCCTTGGAAGGAAAATTATGACCAACCTAGATAGCATATTAAAAAGCAGAGACATCACTTTGCCAACAAAGGTCTGTCTAGTCAAGGCTATGGTTTTTCCAGTGGTCATGCGTGAATGTGAGAGTTGGATTGTGAAGAAAGCTGAGTGCCAAAAAATTGATGCTTTTGAACTGTGGTGTTGTAGAAGACTCTTGAGAGTCCCGTGGACTGCAAGGAGATCCCACCAGTCCATCCTAAAGGAGATCAGTCCTGGGTGTTCACTGGAAGGACTGATGCTGAAGATGAAACTCCAATACTTTGGCCACTCATGCGAAGAGTTGACTCATTAGAAAAGACCCTGATTCTGGGAGGGATTTGGGGCAGGAGGAGAAGGGGACGACAGAGGATGAGATGGCTGATGGCATCACTGACTCGATGGGCATGAGTTTGGGTAAACTCCGGGAGTTGGTGATGGGCAAGGAGGCCTGGTGTGCTGTGTCAGACTTTATATTTTGTGACACGGGGTCACAAAAAGTTGGACACGACTGAGCGACTGAACTGAACTGAACTGAACTGAGGCTTAGTTCTCCAGTAGTCTAGGGTCTTGGAGTCAGTGTTCCCACTCCAAAGGCTCAGGGCTTGATCTCAAATAGATCTTCCATGCCATTATTAACCAGTTTAGGAAGATGATGTATATATTCCGGGGTGCCGCCACCACCTCCTTAGCTTCCATAGCAATTTCCCCTGGAAATCCTACCTGGCCTGCTGGCCGCCAGGCTGCAGCCCCATTTTCAACATTTTGCTTTTAGCTTTCTAGTCTTTACATGTATTTTTAATCAACATACATCTCTCTAGGGGCTTCACTGCAGGCTCAGTGTAGGAGACACGGGCTGTGATCCTTCATCCGGGAAGATCCCACATGCTGTGAAGCAGCTAAGCCTGTGCGCCTCAACTACTGAGATGGCCTGTGTCCACACCCGATGGCCTGTGTCCACACCCGATGGCCTGTGTCCACACCCGATGGCCTGTGTCCACGGGAGAAGCCACTGAGATGAGAGGCCCCGGCACCGCAGCGGGAGAACAGCCCACACAGCAATGAAGATCCAGCACAGCCATCAATAAAAAAAAGCTACAAAACAAACAAACGTGCGCCTCTCTATTATTTTGTGTTTTTCATTCCAAGCAGTAACACACAACGGTTCTTTCTCTAAGTTCAGGCCCTTCCTTCTTCAGTCTTTTTCACCTCCTTTTGCTCCTAGTTCAATTTTGTGTTTTCCGGCATCTACAGTTGTACATTAAAGTACTCTGTACTGTTTGTTACTGACTATAATAGTTTTCTTTTATGATTCATTACAGTTTCATTTATTTTACAGCTATAATTAAGGATAGTTAAGTCTAACCGACAATGTAAAGTTCCTTAGAGCATTTAAAACTCAAGCTAATAAGCCCTCAAGTATTTTTGAAGACATTCTGTGGACATTTTCCAGGAGTGTAATGCTAACCAAGGAATCTGAAGAAGAAGCATCTATTATTTAAAGAGAAGAGGGGCAGTGTTTTAACACAGCTGACTTTTCTTTGCTACTGACCATTCTTTTCTGTTCCGTGGAGAATAAAGACAAGATGAAAGAGGGTCATGACATTCCATGAGTAAGTAACTCATGCAAGTACCTGAATTATAAGTTAGGAAAAATTATTTTCCAATGATTAATCTAGCCTTCTAGAAGCCTGTGTTATTGTATCCAAATTCTTATTCCTGTGGAAGTCCAGCCACACAGCTGATGAGTTTTGATAATTTCATTGACTCTGATTTGCCTTTTATTAATATCAGTGATCAGTACACAAGAGCTGTCACTGAGCTGCTAATGTTAATATAGTCTCATAATTCAAAAGATATGCATTTGATTAATCTGTCATGGAAAGACCAACATTCACTCTTGAGAAAAGATGACATTAAGCCAAGAAGGTCATGGTAAGTATCCAAAGGAAAACTGGACCAAACAAAGGATCACTTGTTCTTCTTTGCAGGTAGCCAAATAGGTAGCAGCATAGGAGTCATTGAGAGTATGGGCTCCAGGGTCTAACCAGACCTGGGTTTGGGTCCAAGCTTTACAACTTACTGCCTGTCAGGTATCCAGAGAAAGTTACTTAATTCCTCTAAACCTAATACTATAAAATGGCAATAGTGGTACTTAGCAAATAGGATTTTTATGAAGATTAAAGGCTATAATACATATAAGTTAAAAATTGAGCCTAGTCCCAGGTACATAGCAAATGTTCAGAACATTTTATGTAAATAAACTATTTCCTTTTATCTTTAAATGGCAACCCAATCCAGTATTCTTACCTGGAAAACCCAATGGACAGAGGAGTCTGGCTGGTTTCAGTCTATGCAGTCACAAGCATTGGACATGATTTGAAGACCACAGCATCATCAATTACTCTTTGTACAAACAAGTGACATGACATCCTTTAAAATGTTAAAATGTCAGTTACACGTAAGGCTTTATGTGATACCTGTAAGTCTCTATGTGAACATGACATTTGGGAACTGTTATCTACATGCTATAGAAACTGTTTGGAACTATTATGCACATGTAGCCACGTCTAGTGATGGTGGTTAAATCATGGTCATTCCAGGGTCTCCTGTGGGCCCAGGGCTCACTTGATTTACTTCATTACATTAGTTTCATTCAATACCTAAAATATGAAGAACTGATGAAGAGCCTACAAAAGATTGATTCACACATACCAAAAATAAACTTACATACGTTAATACAATGTCCAAAATTTATTATTTAAAATATGGCACACATCATAGACAAATGCTCAACAAATCACTGGATTTGTGATGTAGGTTCACTGAGCTATCAATTTAAATTAAAAGCCTGGAATTTCAACACACAGAAGAGATGAGCAGCTGTGGAAACAACTTTCTGAAAATATATAATATTATCTACCAGCTGGAAAACCAATTACTTATGGAAAATATTCACAACTGGACATTACTCAATAACTGCAAAAGTTGCTAGAAAGATATAATTAGTATTTACTAATGGGTTAAAATGTTTTAAATAACAAATATTTAGAAGATAATGGCAACCCATTCCAGTATTCTTGCCTGGAGAATCCCATGGACAGGGGAGCCTGGTGGGCTGTAGTCCCCAGGATTGCAAAGAGCCCAACATGACTGAGTGACACTTTCAGTAGTTTTAAGCTCCTGTCAAAAAGAGTCTCTTAAAGAATGATGTTCATTTACCTTGAAAAGAAAATACTAACTTGGACATTTCTAGATAATCATGAAGCCTCAGTTAAAACCTCCCAGACATGTGTGAAAACATATATGACTTGCCTGTTACTGAGACAATATGTCGGTTAAAATTGGGAGTGGCTTTTCTTGCTTTACATTATTTGTCACAATCTGTCTATGACTTGATAAATGGGTCCTGCTCAGGTCTCAGGAACATTAAGAACCCAGAAATGCCAGCACAGCACTAGATCCCAATGTAATAAAAAGACAGAGGATGAAGAGTCAGAGGACCTTGCTCTAAGCACAAGTCGATCTTTTGCTAACTGTGTGACTCATTCATTCATTCATTCACCCACCTACTCCAGATACTGCTGATATCAATGGGCAAAACAGATACGCCTCTTGGAGAGAGCTCACTCAATAAGGCTTACTAAACACCCTAAAAATGGGGAGGACCACGATGATGGCAAAGAATTTAAACCAGGCATCACAACGGAAAATTCATGATGATTACCATCTTCATGGAACAGACAGCCTTTAGGTCTGTTTTTGCTTGTTTGTTTGTTTTTGGTCCACAAAACAGGAACAGAAATATTACTTTCTCTATCTCAGGAAGCATCAAGCTCTCTGAGCACTTACTATGTTGCACACATTTGAAATTAAAAGAAAAACATTACCTTATCAGAATAAACCATTTGGCAAACCAATTCTCTTTAAGTTCAAGGTTCTCAGAACAAAGCTTGCCTATTTCACAATATCTTCACTGATATATTTACCGGCCCTTCAGAAGAAGCCAAATATTTGCCTAACTATAAACCTTCTTCAAATATCTTGAGTCTTGGTATGGATCTTAATATTCCTAAGTGGGTCCCTGTGTTTGGCAGAGAACTCTTCAAACCATTTTCAGGCTACTTGCTTTTTGAATAGGTTTTAACCTATGAGTTTCTTGGAGTAAGTCAGAATAGATTCAGTAGAAAGTCTCTTGAGAGATGGTCCTTAGTTGACTGGATGAGTAAACTGGCCTTCTCCATCTTCTCTGTAAAATATACTGACTGATACAGTGGTCACATTAAGGATTCATGTTGCCCTCTGGCATCCTGGAGCACTCAGCTCCTTCCTGGGAACTTTACGCTTAAACTGCTAAAGCCACTGTTCTTGGTACTGTGTAATAACTGTGTAACACACATGTATAGAAACAATACATATATGTAATTTGGGGGCTTCCCTGGTGGCTCAGTGGTAAAAAATCTGCCAGCCAATGCAGGAGACTAGGGCTCGATCCCCGGGTTTAGAAGACCTCCTGAAGCAGGAAATGACAACCCACTCCAGTGTCCTTGCCTGGGAAATCTCATAGAAGAGCCTGGCCGGCTATATACAGTCCACAGGGGTAACAAAACAGTCGGACGCAACCTAGGGACAGAAACAGCAACAATATATATGTTTAAGTATCATGTCGGCTAATGAAAGATGAGTGTGAAAACTCAAAGCTATTTTCTGAAAGTTTAGTGAAATGAAATGAAAGAAGCAAGTTGCTGAAAGAAATCTGCTATTGGATTATGTGTGTATAATATAACTGGAAGACCGGAGAAGTAAACATTTACAATGATTTTGCACTCAGACTGTGTGGCGAGTGTCTAAAACTTCTTCCACTTTAGTACTTCCCTGGCAGCGCAGTGGATAAGAATCTGCCTGCCAATGCAGGGGACACAGGTTGGATTCCTGGTCTGGGAAGATTCCCCATGCCACGGAGCAACTAAGCCCGCACAGCTCAACTACTGAGCCTGAGTTCTAGAGCCAGAAAGCTCCAACCACCGACGCCCATGCGCCTAGGGCCTGGGCTCTGCAACAAGAGAAAGCACGACAAGGAGAGGTCCGCACATGGCAATGAAGACCCAGCGAAGCCAAAAACAATTTTTAAAAAAGTTCTTCCACTTTAAAGAGAATAAACATGAAAATCTTGTGCTTACATGTGTGGAAGGTGATACAGAATTTCCAATCAGTGTACACAAACTCCAAGAACAGGCCTTGAGCTTACATCAGATTGGCAAATAACTGTTCATGTGCATCTTTAAGTTAAATACATTATTTAAGTCATGCAGTATCTTTTTTTTTTTTTTTTTAGTGATGCAGCCAGATTTTCAACTAATAAGAAAACATGTGGTCCCAATCAGGTTAGGATGATAACTGTACAAACAGTCCCAGGAATCTCTAGGAATATGGAGTTTCTTCTTTTTGCTCTTTCTGATTTCTTTTTTATTGTCTAACATTTTATCAATGGTAATTCACTGCTTATTTAATTAAAAACACTCTTTTTCATGTAAAACATGTATGTATAAATTTCAGGTATCCTGAAGCAAAGAGAAAAGAAGGTCAAATAAATTCACTCACGTGTTGTTTACTTAGCTAGCAATTTTAATTCTGCCTTTTGCATCTCTGTTTCTGGCGTGAGGACACCTACTTATTTGTAAAATTGGTTTTATTGGGGTTTAATGAACATGAACCTCCCAGTATAGAGCTGGATCTTTCATATGTAAAGGCTGATTCTGGGGCAGCAGAACCCTCCCATGTGTGAACAAGGTTTCCTTTTACTAATCTGGTTCTCCTCCTGTATATTTTGGGAAATGACCCAAGTCCACATCTCTGTCTGGGTCTTAAAGGGACTGTGACTCAAAGCACTTCACTGGGGATGCCCAGGGGCTGTGCATGACTGGACACTGGCAAAGCAGTTTTGAGAAACCTCCTCCCCAACTGAGAAATGCACTGTGAGAAACCTGCAGCTTATACTGAACAAAGAAATCAAGTCAGTGAAACACCAGAAAGTCACGTCTGCGTCAGTCTCAGAATCAAACACGGGTCACCCTTCTTTACCAGAATGACAACCACCACCAAAAAGAGGCTTACAGGAAAGGACCACTCGAAAGCAGAAAGATGGGATGTGTGGCTAGTCTCGTTTTCGCCTTTACTTCTACCTTTCTCCCTGGGAGTGGGGGTGGGGGAAACAGGCTCTGACCCAGTTCAAAGTCCAGGTCAACAGCCCATAGACTTATGGTTATTCCTCAGTAAACATTAATTGACTTCCACATCCCCGGATTAATGCTGGATGGCGTTTCCACCACAGCGCAGGGAAGCAGCGTGGATATGCTCAGAGGCTGTTGGGTGTACCCGGCTTTCCCAGGCCCGTTGATGGCTGGGAGATTCCCGGACAAGAAAAGGAGCCAGACCCACCAGGACATGGCCCTGAGCTCTCTGGGCAGCTGAATCGCTACTGTGGATACTGCCAGTGGCAACCATTTTTTTTCATGGAAGAACTTCCTACAGCTCTACCAGTAAAAGGGAAATAAAACCAAAGACTCAACCTCAGAGAAAAACAAATGGTAAATCTTGAATCTTTTGCTTAATTTCAAAACTGTTGTTGAACCACTTACAAGATGTAGTGGGTGGAACTGTGGCCCCTGCCAGAAGAGAGGCTGATGTCCTAACTCCTGGAATTGTTCATATGAATGTGACCTTCTTTGGAAAAAAGGACTTTGCAGATACAATTAAGTTGAGGATCCCAAGACAAAATCCTCCCGGATTAATCGGGTAAGCCCTAACTCCAAGACAAGTGTCCTTACAAGAGACAAGAGAAGACACGGAGGAGAAGGCCACGTGAAGATGCAGGCCAAGGTTGGAGGCATGCAGCCATTTGCCTTGCAACCTCCAGAGCCTCCCCAGCAGCCAGACAAGGAAAGGAAGGAATCTCCTCTAAGGCCTTGGGAAAAAAGTGGGGCACCTTGATTTCAGACTTCCAACCATCACAACTGTTGAGAGAACACAGTTCTGTTGAGTGAAGCGGCCCAGTTTGTGATCTTTTGTTACACAAGAAAGCACTTAAACTTCCCGCCTGGACAGGGACATGAACCCTGGACCCTCAGATTAAAAGTCTGACGCTCTACTGACTGAGCTACCCAGGCTCTCTTTTGTTACAGGAAAGTAACATATTGGGCTTCCCAGGTGGCGCCGGTGGTAAAGAATCCTCCTGCTCATGGAAGAAAGTGATATATTAACAGAAGGCTGGTAGGAAAGCCTATCAGGAAACTGGTGGGAAAATGTCAACCAACAGCTCCCGGAAAAGAGAGAAGTCTATGTGTCAATATCAAGAGCATGATTCTGAAGACTGAAGTGAGCAGGACAAAGGGTGGAAATCTCTTCTAAATGCATGCTTGAGTCCCAAACCTGATGTTTAAGAATCTGAAGCCTGGATCAGTGGCCAAATCTGGTCTGTGTCAGAATCACCTGGCAAACTTTTAAAAATGCTGATTTCTCCACTTGTAGATGGTTGAATCTGAATTTCTGAGGTCAGATTTGACATACTGTGCTTTTGAAAAGTATTCCATGTGATTCTGATAACCGAGCCTTTGTAAGAATAACTGGCCTAGATGCTGTGCCCCTCCCTTAAATGTTGGAGAGGTAAATCTGAAGCCAACTTTTCAAAAATAGACACGTTTTTAATGTTGCTGTTGCTCAGTTGCTAAGTCATATCTGACTCTTTGTGACCCTGTGAACTGCAGCATGCCAGGCTTCCCTGTCCATCATCAATTCCCGGAGCTTGCTCAAACTCATGTCCATCGAGTCGGGGATGCCTTCCAACCATAGCTTTGACTATACAGATCTTTGTTGGCAAAGTGATATCTCTGCTTTTTAATACACTGTCTAGGCTTGCCATAGCTTTTCTTCCAAGGAGCAAGCATCTTTTAATGTTTTTAACAGGCTAGTTTTTATTTTAAAAATCCATTATATTGTGTATGGAAAGCTGAGAGAGATGCATTATAAAGTATTAAACAATACAGGAAAGCACAAAGATGAAAGTAAAAATCACCCAGATTCACCATCTTCCACACATTTATCCCCAGCATTTACTGGCACACAGACGAATGTGTACCGTTTAACCTCACGCCTCCAAGTGTGGTCCACAGGCCAGCAGCACTGGCAAAGAGTGGGGGAATTGTCAGCTTTGACAGCAGCTCAGAATCTCAGATCCCAACCCAATCGTTCTGAATTGGAACCTGCATTTGCATATAAGTATTTGAGAAGCACTGATTTCACATAACTGACAACATACTATGTCAAAGAATACACTTGTTCTTTAACTTGCTTGTTTCACACATCAAGGTGTTATAAACATCTGTCCTCAGTAAAAAACACAAGAGCTATATGATCTTCGTTAATGGGTATGTGATATTCCTATATGTACCAGAATTTATTTAATCTGTCCCCTTTTTATGATTTCTATTTTCACATTTTTTTCATACAACTGCAAACACTCTTGATACAGGAATCCTCTAGAATACATCTTTCTGTCTTGCCAATGTTATTTTTGAGCAAATCCCGAGAAGTATGTTTGATAAATCAAATGATGGGCACGCTTACTGTTTGGATACATAATGCCAGATACTGCCACCAAATACTGCACCAGCGCACAGATAGCATACACCAGCCACACAGGGGTCATCACAATAATTTTAATCTCTGCCTACCTGATATTTAAACATGACAGTTCATTGATATTTTCCTGTATTTTTCTAAAAATGATAAAAAATGGAATATCTTTTCATATATGTATTGGCCATCTGCATCATTCTCTTTGTGAACTGTCCAGGGTAGTTCTGGTTGTTTAAAATAGCAGTTAGAGAAGAATCTGCAGAATTACAGAGTTTTGAAATACTCTCTAATCACAATGAAAAGACAAGAAGATGAAAAAGAAGGAAGGGAGCAGAGAACGTGCCATAAAAAGGATAATCAAAAGATTAGTTTGTGTGTTTATTTATAGACACTGGTTACAGCAATCCAGTGATTAGGCAAATTAATGCAGCTGTGTACGATCGCAGTTCTGGGATCAGCCCCCACATCCTTTTCAAACGATGCCACCTGTCACTTAAGTATTTTGCATTTGCCTTTTATGTTACATACATTTCAAGATGATTCCCATTTAAAAGGCATCATTAGTTAACCCTTTGGAGGCTGGCATGATATGGATTCCCTACTAGTATCTCTCTTAAGTCAGGAACAGTGAGCAAACCTCCCCCTGGGCATGCGGGAGAAACAGTGTTTGCCTCTGAAAAGGAACACTCCTCTCCAAATGGTCACTTTTTAGGAAAGAGAACAGCTGTACCCACATCACTGGATGTAAAACTATTCCCAGCTTGGCACCAACTGAAAAAAACGGGGGTCGGAGGTGGTGGATGGGCTGGACGTGAGCAGGCACACAGACCGGGCTTCATTCCACAGGACGCGTGCTGCCTTCATGTTCCCTGCCTGCTCCGTCACAGAGGCATCCTCCACGGGCTCACACCTGATACACAGACCCTCTAGCCCTAACAAATAGCAGGGGTCTTCTCACGGGGCCCCCGGAAATCTCCTGCAATCTGAAGATGATGCCAAATGGGGGTCAGACATCATGCACTGGCTGGAAGGGAGCTGAACATGCAGACCAGGCCTCATCCTGCAGATTCTCGATGCAATACACCAAGGCCGCAGTCCAATCTGAAGGTCTGACAGCCCCATGGTCACGAAGATGAAAACCCAGCTCCCCCGCCGCCGCCATCTTCTGCTGGCTGCAGCCCCGCTTATAGGCTGGACGGTGACAACCCGGCCACCTTCATTCACTGAGCATTTTTCATGAACACTAAGAGCATGTGCCAGGCGCTGGGGAGGGGGTGGCGGGGAGAGAAAGCGTTCAGACCCCACTCGGCGGGATGTGAACAGCCTGACAGAGGTCTTAGTCACCACATTTCAGGAAGTAAAAGCGAGTGGGCCTGAAGAAAGGAATTTTCGGATAAAAAGCTAAGCCTGACCTTCTACAGCAGGTCCTGTGTAAACATACGAAGCACACAAGCCTTCAGAACTGTGCAGCCTAAAATAGATTTCAATAGCCACTAGAACAGGCGTGTTGTGCACAATAGATTCTTCCAGGTTTTAAAGGGACAGGGAACTCTGGAACACAGCTCCAAAATGTGGGTCAGAGCAAGGAAGCTCACTGTTGTAACTGGAAGATACTCCCCACACTCCTGTCAGAGGTAGCAGCTGGGAGGGCCGGGGGCTGCCTGATGCAGACGGGGTATTTGGACAAGGGACGCAAAGAGCAGAAAAAATGAAGGCCTTTAAACAAAGAAGAAAGAGTCATAGTGAACATTCCATAAATATAAGTGTATATATATATATATATATATATATATATATATATACACGTGTGTGTGTGCCCGTGTGTGTGTGTGTGTGTGTGTGTGTGTGTGTAGGCTTCCCTGATGGCTCAGAGGCAAAGAATCTTCCTGCAATTCAGGAAATGCAGATGTTTGTTGGATCCTTGGATCAGGAAGATCCCCTGGAGGAGGAAATAGCAACCTGCTCCAGTATTCCTGCCTGGAGAATCCCATGGACAGAGGAGCCTAGTGGGCTACAGTCTAACGGGTCACGGAGTCTGACATGAGTGAGCAACTGGGCATGCACGTGTGTGTGTGTGTGTGTGAGTGTGTGTGTGCACGCGCGTGCAATGACCTAAGTGAAGTGAGAGACTATTCTACCTCTGTGAATAAGGTTCAAAAAGAATATTTAACTTGACAGTAATACGGTGTAAAAACTGTGGAAGATCTCTCTCAGTACAGCACATGTACTGTTGAGTCTTCTGTCCTGCTCTTCAACGGTGATACCTTCTTGAATAATTTAAGGGCAAAAGTGATGTGGACCATTCAGTCTAGAACCAATTCTAAAACAGTAAGAGGCGGCCAGATGCCTGGTTTAGGCGAAACAGTGGGTTTGCCTCTGAAAAGGAACACCTCTCTCCCAGTGTTCACTCTCGAGGAAAGAGAAGAGCTGTGTGCACTTCATTGGGTGTAGAACAAGTTCCTGGCTCAGAAACAACTGAAAAAAATGGGGGTCAGACGTCGTGCACTGGCTGGACGTGATCAGAACACGCAGACCAGGCCTCGTCCTGCAGATTCTCATCTCAACACACCAAGGCTGTCCTGCAGTCTGAGGATCGGACAGCCCGGTGGTCAAAAAAGAGAATCACAACATGAGCGGAGAGGCCAGTGTCTGCTCCTCCCACCCCAGTCAACCCGACTGGCCGGGGAAGAGGCAATCTCTGTCCCCTTCCCCTCTACGGGGTGAGGGTGGGGATGCGGACAGTGGGCCGCTGACAACTCCTCCCGCACAAAGAGTTGTTCACGCCGCCAGAGTGTTTACGGCTCACAAGTGCCGCTCAAAATTAATTCACAGCGGCAACACTGAGAAGAAAGCTTTGACAGACTGTCTTACGTGTTGACACGGTTATAAGTTGTTAGATAAAAAAAGCAACACACTTTCCCTCTTTTCCAGCCCATACAACAGCCAAAGTTGCTTCCAAGAGAAAAGAGGAGCTGCGTCTGAGAGGCCGAACGCCACCCTGCAGGCGAGGATGGCCCATCCTGGGGGTGATGGCTTGGGGTGTGAGGTGAAGGTGGGCCCTCGTTTGCAGGGGATGCGGGGTGCTGAGCCTCTCACGCAGCCTCCGTGACAACAGGCCACGGGGTGGCTCTGCCTTCCAGCCCCTCCCTGTAGCGCTAGCCTTGGTGCCAGCACCTCCTCAGGTCTCACAAGGCACAAGTAACTGATTTCCCAGGTTGTGTTACATTCAGGTGTACCACGAAGTGACTCAGTTACACACACACATGCATATATATCTTTTCTTATTCAGATTATAGGTTATGGCATTTCCTTTATAGGTTAACCTTTCCATTATAGGTTATGGCAAAATATTGAATGCAGTTCCCTGGGCTATACAGTAGGTCCTTGTTGGTTATCAATTTCTATCTAGTAGTGTGTGTATGTTACTCACAAACTCCTCATTTCTCCAAACTCCTCCTTCCCCTTTAGGGGTGGTAAAGAACCTGCCTGCAAGGCAGGAGCCCCAGGTTTCCCTCCCCTTCGGTAACTGTGAGATTAAAACAACACTCTGTTACTTATTAGGACTTCAGCGAGGCTGGGGAGATACCATTCGCTAGCTCACAGATCATTTACATTAAAGTCAGAAAGAATACAGTGTGATTCAATGATCTTCAGCCACTTGAGGTATTTCAAGTGAAAAAAGAAGCCGGGTGGGACAGCAAATACTTGGCCTTCTCCCCCTGACTTTTACAGACTCTGGCTGGCTCAGCGCCGCGCTTTGAGGTCAAGGTGCTGTGTTTGAAGATTTTTTTTCGGTCAGGCAGAGTGTCTTCTGCGTGAGGAGTCACGTGCTTTGGAAAATGAAGACTATTACAACCGATCCTCTGGATCTGCAGGTTCACCACCCAGAATCAACCAAACACAGGTTGAACATATTTGGGGAAAAAATGCCAGAAAGTTCTACAAAGCACAAAACTTAAATTTGCTAAGTGTTGGCAACTACTGGCATAGCACTGACACTGTATTGGGTACTATAAGTAGTCTAGAGATTACTTAAAATATACAGGAGAATGTGCATATAGGTTAGACGCAGATAATATGCCATTTTCTACAAGGCGCTCGAGCATCCGTGAATTTTGTATCTGAGGGAGTCCTGGAACCAACCCCCCGTGGATACTGGGGGGCAATGGTAACTGCGCTTCCTGGGATCACAAATTGCTCTTTATGTCAGAACTAGGCAGGCAAGTCTTTAGGCAAGCTACATTTATGTATTAATATCTGCTGAAAATAAAGTTTGTATGGAGCTGACCCAAAGGAAAACTGTGAATGGGGAATATTCTCAGATTCCCCAGGGATGTTCTTCACACGAGCCCCCGCCCCCATCTTTACTGCCCCAGCCACAGTCCAGAGGCCCCAGAGAGCTCTTCCCATTTTGTTACTCACTCCCTCCCTGGCCCATCCTTTTCCCTCCCTCTCGTTCTTCGTCATATGAAACTCCTCTTTGGTTTGGAGTCAGGAAGAAGGCAGAGGAAAGAGTCATTTTAGTAAAGAAATGACTGGTGGGATAAAGCAGTCATCCCCCTAAGTCTTGGGGGTGTCTTAGAGTATACCTTGAGTTGGTGATATTCCTGTTGGAGGATGAGATGCACAGAGAAGTCTTAAAACACAGAGGAGAGAAGGGATCTCAGAGTGCCTGGAAATCTAGGACAAAGTGGTCTGTTTAACCTGAATAGTCCAGGCCCAGTATTCAAGTGTTTAAATCTGTAGCCAGCAAGAGGCTGGTCTGACGGTGAAAGGCATGAGTTAGAAGAACTGGTCCCACCAATGATGGTGATGCTGACCCAGCACTAACACCGCCAAAGCATTTCGTCTCTGCTGGGCATTGTGCTATCTGCTTTTATGTACGTAGACTCATCCAATGCAGCCACACCTATGTACCTGCCAAGGTTCAGGTAAGGCCTGTTTCCTCCAGTATAGTTTTATTATACTTGGCTTTATTATACTTGGCAGATATTGTCTTTTTTACAAATAGGATGTTGGTGGCAACCCTGTGTTGTCAGGTGATGGCTGGCATTTTTCAGAAGCAAAGTAGTTTTTAATTAAGGTATGTTCAAAGTTTTATTAGATATAATGCTATTGCACATTTAACAGGCTACAGTATAGTGTGAACATAACTTATATGTACTGGGAAATGAAAAAAAACAACTGTGTGTCTCCCTTTGTTGCCCTATTCCCTTTGCCGCAGAGGTCTGGAACCAAGGCCATAATATCTCTGAGGTCCACCTCCAAAACTATAAGAGCCTGAGGTTCTGTTATTCTCATTTCCCAAGTTGGATACTGAGGCTCCAAGAGATTAGGTAACTTGCTTAAGGCTACAACAGCTAACAAAAAGTGACAGAGTTGGAACTGACAGCAACTGAGTCTGGAACCAGTATCCTTCCATCATCTTCAGTGGTTTCACCCCAGTAGGCTGCTGCTGCTGCTAAGTCGCATCAGTCACGTCCGACTCTGTGCGACCCCATAGACGGCAGCCCACCAGGCTCCCCCGTCCCTGGGATTCTCCAGACAAGAACACTGGTGTGTGTTGCCATTTCCTTCTCCAATGCATGAAAGAGAAAAGTGAAACTGAAGTCACTCAGTCGTGTCCAACTCTTCGTGACCCCAAGGACTGCAGCCTACCAGGCTCCTCGGTCCATGGGATTTTCCAGCCCAGAGTCCTGGAGTGGGCTGCCACTGCCTTCTCCGTCACCCCAGTGTAAACCAGTGTAAATTGTGAACAACCAGCTCCAGTCAGCATCCTGATTTACCATGATGGAACACCCAGAAGCCATATCCTGGATACAAAAGCCCCTTCTCATGTGAATGTGGAGGAGTAAGGACATAGAATTTGCATGCAGACAGGTCTGGTTAGAATCCTGACCCTCCACCTGGCTAGTTCTTTGACCTGAAGTTAATCTCTGAATGTCCATTTTTTCATCTGTAGAGTTCATCTGATACTTCCCAGTTCACAGAGTTGTTTGTGAGTATTCAATAAGGAAACATGAAAAATGTTTTCAGACACACAGTTTGCTTAGATGTTATTATTACGGCAGTCTTTTGGTGGGAAATACTACTCCTTCCGGGCTTCCCTGGGGCTCAGTGGTAAAGAATCCGCCTGCAATACAGGAGATACAGAAGATTCGAGTTTGATCCCTGAGTTAGGAAGATCCCCTGGAGGAGAGCATGACAACCCACTCCAGTATTCCTGCCTGCAGAGTCCCATGGACCGAGGAGTCTGGCGGGCTAGCCCATAGAGTCGCAAAGAGTCAAACACGACTGAAGCAATTGAGCACGCATGCATGCAGAAGACTGACCTTCACACAGGTACCAACTAGCCCGACCTGGGAAAATCCAAGAGAAGGTTCTCAGAATGACCACCGGGGAGAAGGGAGAAGAAGCAACTAGTTGATTATACTGGCATTTGCCAGTAGAGACTTTCCTGGTGGCTCAGATGGTAAAGCATCTGCTTACAATGCGGGAGACCTAGGGATTAAACCTGGGAAGATCCTCTGGAGAAGGAAATGGCAACCCACTCCAGTACTCTAGCCTGGAAAATCGCATGGATGGAGGAATGTAGAAGGCTACAGTCCATGGGGTCACAAAGAGTCGGACACAACTGAGCGACTTCACTTTCTTTCTTTCTTTACCAGTAATAAGGAAGTTTGACTCCAAAAGCCAACACGTGAAGATGGATTCTGTGATACGTGGATGACAGACATGAACATTCAGTGAATTCAGAGTAGGTGATCCTTTCCACACTCACAGGCTGCCTGGAGACCTGCATGTCAACTCCTGAACTGGACGAGTTTATGACGCGTCATTTTCTCATTGGTGCTGACACTTATGCCTGGCACACCGCAGACTGGATTCAAAAACCAGGGTCACCTTTGGGCAGTCCAACTCCTCATTCTGTAACAATCCCAAAATGCAGTAGCTTCTCCCAAAGTAGGTGAAAAAGACACCGACCTGCTGAGACCCAGGGGCAGCCATCAGGATTCTAAACTTTCTGCTCCTAAAGGCCTAAATTTCAGCAAACACTTCTGCATGGATAGGTGAGCTCCAGAAGCCCAGTCCGCAGTGATTTATCGAACCCTTTATTACAGACAGTCTGCATCCTTTTCCTCCCCATGAGCTCACCCTTCAAACCACCACACTTGTGGCCATTTTGGGAGGGATGAACTAACGTTTAAAGCATTATGTCATTGTAAACAAACAATCACATGTAGGGTGACTCTGGAAAATACAGCATTTCACTTCTGTGGTGCTGGTTCCGCTACAGAAATTGGGAATCCAAATGATGAGGTCAGTGGGCCAGCTGCCATACAGGAGGCAGTGCCAAGTCCACGTACACAGAGCAAGTTGCCTTCGCTCACAACTGAGAAATGATGCTCATTACTGTAACGCCAGCCAATGAAAGGGATGCCTTTCCTAAACGGAAACAGAGCTTCACAGACTGCTTCTCCTTGGCATTACTTGCATGCCAGGATATCAAGAGTGAAATTACCCTTGTTGATGATGGACACGGCCATATCCAGGCTTAATGACCACTAGGCACATTGTTGGCTACTAAAAAGTAAATGAAAATGTGCTACTATGACTTAGCAGAAAGAGTGGTTAAAATAGAATGGTAAGTGGTTAAGAGAGGAAGTTATCTCAGTCCTAGACATCTCGCCCAGTTGAAGAAGATAAACTATACTCCTCTCCAAGTGGCTATGAGTTCCGGCTACAAACAATGGGTGAACAGGTATGCATATTGTAACGTGGGTCAACCTGACTTAGTCTTCATCTATTTTTTCCTAAGGCGGAATATTATTCTTCCAGTGGGGTCCCAGCCCCCTACAGGGTCTTCAGCAAGTCTAATCGAAGCACCAGAATAAGACTGCCTTATAAATAACAGCCACACATCTCACTTCCCTATGCTTTCATCCATGCTTCTACCTCCTAGGCTTTCAAGAATCCAGACTCAGAACCCTGGGTCTTCTCTGATTTCTTTCTCCTGTTCCATCCTGACTCCATCAATATTCACCAAAGTCCCACCGACTACTCCCTTGGTATCTGCCTTTTACTTCCACGTCTACCTTCTACTCCTACTGATACCACTTTTGTGCAGGGTCCTTCCCACTCCTCAGGTCTGTCCAGGCATGGCGACACCTTCACAAGAACTTCCTGACTGGTCTTGAGCCTCTGGCTTCTGCCCCCACCAGCTGTCTGGGACACCACCTCCACGTTATCACAATGGCCTTTTCCAGGGGCAACTCAAAACTCAGCTTGTATTTGTGGCCCTCAGCAATGCGGTAAGCAAGCTGTCTCCGCAATCCTATTTTTCACTTTCGCTCTGCACTAACCTCATCCCCTGCACACATCCATGCCCATTTTTATCTGTCTACCTGCCAAGGTTCAGCTAAGGCCTGTTTCCTCCAGGAAGTCAGCTCTGACCTCTCCAGGAGGACGTGCAACCCTGACCAGTCACTCGGTGATAAGTGGTGTATCTCCTGGTGACCTCTTTTATAATGTTTATCGCTTTAACACTATTCCAATGCAAATCCATTAATTTCTTCTCTTCTCAGCTGTCGGTGATAAGTGGTGTATCTCCTGGTGACCTCTTTTATAATGTTTATCGCTTTAACACTATTCCAATGCAAATCCATTAATTTCTTCTCTTCTCGGCTGAATTTCTCATGGCTCCCAAAAGACTACATTTTCTCTTTCTTTGTAACATCTCTGCCTACCCTATCCCTTCTCCTCCTCCTTGTTCACAACCCA
>CM035290.1:3715001-3822246 GCA_020226075.1 Hydropotes inermis
TGGAGAGCCACTTCAGTAAATAAAGACTTCTTTTTATTTATGTCCTTAGGAGAACTCAGGAAAGGAACCTAAATGAAATGCAAAAGTAAGCCCAGCAGAGACATCGCCAGCTCCCTCGGGGTAGATGACACAACGGAATTCAGTGAACTCAGAAGTAAGTACTTCTGCTGTCGGGAAATCTTCAACACTGCCAAACACCCTTACTGATGTGAAGTCTAGTAATAACCACGAGGTTGAGTTATAATTCAGTATGTAAGGGAGGGAGAGGAGGAAATAAAACAATTCCCCTACAGAAATACATTTTTTCCCTAAACGTTTTGAACACATGCCTTCACCTTTAATCAGCTTTAATTTAGAGAGATTGCATCTTGGTGCTTCCCTGGTAGCTCAGTTGGTAACGAATCCACCTGCAATACAGGAGACCCTGGTTCAATTCCTGGGTCAGGAAGATCCCCTGGAGAAGGGTTAGGCTACCCATTCCCATATTCTCGGGCTTTCCTGGTGGCTCAGATGGTCAAGAATCTGCCTGCAGTGTGGGAGACCTGGGTTCAATCCCTGGACTGGGAAGATCCCTGGACTGGGAGGAAGACATGCAAGCCACTCCAGTATTCTTGCCTGGAGAATCCCCACGGACAGAGGAGCCTGGCGGGCTGCAGTCCATGGGGTCACACAGAGTTGGACACGACTGAGTGACTAAGCATAGCAGGGCACATTCCATATTGCACAATATTTTTTCTGATGGTGCCCATCTCTGACTTGTTTGGGGACAGTATCAACCTGGGCATGGAGAGACATGAGACTAGTTCTTTTGTTACAAAAGATGGACAGGGAGGAGTGCTTTCTGGTGGAAGGGTTTCAACGAGGCAGGTGTTAACCCAGAATGAATGGTGGAGGTGGGCTCACAGTTCAGGTCAGGGCTCTGAGGTAACATTTTGTTGGGAGAGCAATAATTATGAAGCAGGACAGGCCGTGCACAGAGAATAATCTGAGTGGAAGCCACCTTCAGAATGCTGGCCTCCAAAGTGAAACTTTCTATGTTACAGAACCCAGGCCCTCTTAATTGAAGGGAAGGGTTGGGGGTAGGGGTAGAGGAGCTTGTTAGATGAGTTTATGTCTAAACTGAAAGTTGTGTGCTCTGGCTGGACAGAAGTCTTGTGCAAAGAACTGGTATTTGTTTCCGTCAAGGCCTTTGAGGGAGTGAGAAAGAGCTGGGTCAGTTCCTCCCTATCAGGTCAGTTAGGAGGGCAAGCTGGAGATCTGGGGCCTTGGGTTTCTAGAAATGAATTATTGGGATATACGACAGATACAGACAAGGAGTAGATGGTATGAAATGTGGAATAAATAGGTCCTGAGACTGACACGTGTACAACCACTTCAACAGTACCCTTATTTCTGAATCATCTGTCTCCTCCCCCAGTGGGGTGATGCTCTTGGAATACCATCATCTCTCAGGCAGCATGCTGTGACCACATTTTTGCAAAAATGAGACTGAAATTAAGGAATGAAGGCTATGGAAGCAGCCCTGCTTTTCTTCAATACAGTTTTCCTATTGTACAAACATTTTCTGTATTGTTGCTGTCATTGTCCTCCAATCCAACACAGCCGACCAAAACAGCATTTCTGCCTTGTTCATCATCAACACAGTGAAGCTCTGTTCTCTTCTCACCCCCCCTACCCACTTACCCATCTCTCTCTCACATCCGACCTTGAAAATGTGCACTATGAGTATGCAGAGTCTCCATGACAGGCTCCCGCCAATCCCCTGGGCCCGAGGCCCCCTCCACTGGGGTCTCTTGTCTTGGCTGCAGCCAGCTGGTCCCCCCTACATTTCATCTTCACTGCTGCTTGCTTTTCCGTGCTCTGTCCCTTCTCTTTACTCTCTCATCGCTCCCCCTGAGCTTCCTGAATTTCCCTAAGGCTGGTTACTCATCCAAAGATATCATCCAGAAACAGGGCCCCCTTTCCTGCCTGTGATCAGCCAGTCTTGCAAACACAGTCCCAAGCTGTAACCCTCACATCATTCTGCTGTTGCTATTGCTTAGGCCGCATTTCTTCACCTCCAGAAGTACCTATCTTACTTTCTTGTGCTTTTTTTTTTTTTTAAACATTGTCAGGATCAGTTCTACTACAGACATATAGGACTGGTAAAAGAGGCATTGTTACATGAACGTGGCCCTGGGGGAAGCACCTCGCTTTGGAGTTGGAGAGATCCAGTTTCAAGTCCTAATAAACTGCAGTGCATGCATGATCAGTCGCTTCAGTTGTGTCCGACTCTTTGCGACCCCACGGACTGCAGCCCACCAGGCTCTTCTGTCCTTGGGATGCCCCAGGCAAGAATATTGGAATGGGTCTCCATGCCTTCCTCCAGGGGATGTTCCTGACCTAGGAACCGCACTCGTGTCTCCTGTGTCTCCCGCATTGCAGGCGGATTCTCTACTGCTGAGCCGCCAACGAAGCCCAATCAACTGCAGCAGGAGATGAAAAGCCTTTGGCGAGTCATTTAACTCTCCTTGGCCTCCACTGCCATATCTGCAAAGTGGGTTTGGCAATTCTCACCTCAAATGTTTGTTGTGATCAGGGTTCAATATATAAAAGGCCTTACACATAGAAGGCACCCTGAAAGTCAATGTTCCTTCACTGACATACCCTTGGTACCCCCCCCTCTACAGGTGATACAGATGATGGCTACAGTAAATGGTAAGGAGAGGGGCCATGGCTGGCAAAATTAAGTAAAGCTGATAGCAATGAACAGAATAACTGCCAATGGCACTTCATACTACCAGGACTGTTCTCTTACAAAAATCTAAAGATTAAGGTTTTTCAAAAAATGACTAAATTACTTCTACAGAAGCAGCAAAAAGCAGAAGAAAGAGGTTGCCGGGACAAAGTGAGCCAAAAAATTAGGTTGCAACATGAGCCACAAAATGAGTACTAAGTCATGTTATTTAAGTGTCCCACAAAGAAACAGGATACAAGGAAACCAGTGTGTGAGAAAGACTTGGCCTTATGCACAGAGCTGACACATACGCAAAAACCCAGATTCCCATTTTAAACAGGAACTTGCAGACTAACTGGACCCCTCCTGAAAGTGAGGCAGTTCTTGTGTACCAAGTCATCCTGTGACCCCAGCACCATGACCCACATACAACGCCTGCTTGAGTGAAGTCACAAGGATAGCAACGTGCCAGAGACAGACGGAGGACCAGGCTGGTCTGACCTCCACGTGCCGATTCAAACCCAAGACACAACATCCTCTAAGGAATCTGCACACTAACATTTTATTAAACTCCTCCTTGGCTGCCAGGCGAGTGAAATGAACCACACAGGTGCACACACCACCCAAGGTAGACCAGCTCTCTCTCTCTGCAAATACCTGAGGAGAGAGTTCAGATGCTCCTGCTGGAGTGAAGAAAAGCACCTGTGTTTCAGTGAAACGGGATGGCTTTCAACTGTCTATAAAGATGCCATCAAGCTATCAGCTTGAACTTCAAAGGAACATATTCCGAGAAAATTGAAAATGAGGCTGGGGCCAGGAGAATAGAATGCACACCGCTTCTTGACTCCTTCCTAGAAAGACAATGGGAACCAAACTGGACACCTTGTCAATTTAGCCTCCCCATTTTTCTTACTTGTCGAACTTTTGAAAAGATCTTCTACATAGTTCTCTCTCTGGACCAACAGATTTTTTTAGTCCAGTTTATGGCTAAACACTGTTGCATGAGGTCATTTTTTCTATGATTTGTTGGACATTTTTATGTGGCTTTTACTGAGAACAGCTGAAAGTGAATTATCTTGGAGAAGCCTCTGGGATTCTATAATTCTCCAGTGCTCTTTCCCATCAGGATGATATATTCCAAGACAATTCTCAACCAGGAAGGACCTGATGCCCAGACTTTTAATAAGCTTCGACTGTTGTCTCAAAAAGCCAAGTGGGTGGACAGTAGGAAGGATCAGGTGGTCAAGGCTTAAATCTACTCTTATGTGATGGGGACAAACGATCCCACCTTGCTGGGAGGAGATCATAAAATGTAAGAGGTGGGGACTTCCCTGGTGACCCAGTAGTTGAGACTTTGCCTTCCAAAGCAGGGGATGTGCGTTTGATCCCTGGTTGGGGCGCTAAGATCTTACATGCTTGATGGCCAAAAAACCAAAACATACAACAGAAGCAATATTGTAACAAAGCCAATAAAGATTTTTAAAGATGGTCCACATAAAAAACAAACAAACAAAAAACTTTAAAAAGTGTAAGAGGTGATGATGTCTTCTGAGATTCTCCGAGTCTGACAGTCTAGGATGTAACGACTTCTGCTCTAACTTTCCATGGACAGATGCCATGAAGCCCAGGACACACATTCTCAGAACCAAAGGCTTGTTCTAGATCTAATCAGAGACAAGAGGGAGAAACAGACACGAACTGAACAGTGAAAGTCAGTTTAAAGGATCAGGGACACACAGACAAGGATAATAATGGGTAGAGAAAAAGCATCTGCTTAAGCCTTTCTTTGAAAAACCCTTGAAAAATCACACCATTGCTTGGAGACTACATGCCAATATGAATAATTGAGGTGAATTCATTAAGCGCACCAGAAGACACTTCCTAGGAGCTAGAACATATTAATTAATCTAAGAAAGCGTGGTTTCTAAGCTCACCCCTTCAGCTCCACCAACCCCTTGCCACTAAGTAATAACCCTCAACAGAGCTATCAGGAAAGCTAGCAGGAAGTGAAACATAGTAGGACATAGTAAACACAGAGTCTGTAACCCACTTCAGTGACTGTATTAATTCAGGTGCCACATGATCCGGTAATAAGAAAGCAAGGGTGGGAAGACCGGCCGGGTGCAGTTCATCCTGCTGACTTTGAGTAGGAGGTGCCAGGATGGGAGCAGGTTTGCATTTCTGACAGAACACTCAGTATTTCGTCGGCTTCCCCTGCACACACACTTAACGAGATGCATAAACAGGATATGCCTACTCGGCTTCCTCGCTTGCTTCTAAGGTGACTTCACTGAAAAAGAGGCATCAAAGGATGTTCTTGCTACGTCACCAGATTTAAGAAAGTCTTGTTTACAGTGCTACTGTACATCCGTGACTGAAATCTGGAATTTTCTAATCTTCGTTCCTTTCTACATGCTTTCATATTTTTCTATCTTCTTTTATTTATTCCTTGCCATGATTCTCATGATTCAGCTTTTTTTTAATGACTTTTTTTTTTTTTTTTTACTGTGGACCATTTTGAAAGTCTTTACTGAACTTATTACAATATTGCTGCTGTTTTATGTTTTGTTTGTTTTTTGGCTATAAGTCATGCGGGATCTCAGCTCCCTGACCAGGGATGGAACCCTAATCCCCTGCATTGGAAGGCAAAGTCCTAAGTACTGGACCACCAGGGAAGTCCTGATTCAACTTTTTAATAGTAATGTTTTGTGTAAAATGTTGTGTGTCTTGAACTATTGGGTGAAAGAGCTGGGTAAACCTAAAAAAACACTCACAGATAATGTTAGTAAGAAAAGTGAGGGTGGAGATAGATAAATGCAGCCTGCAGCTGGTCCACAGTCAGGGTGGCAGGGCCCGTGAGGTTGCAGGCTCAGTACTTGGGGCTCTCCGTTTCAGCAAACTGCTTCCTCATACTCCAGGAGGCTGACACCCCTCTTATTTTCTGATAGAGCTGTGCTCTGGTGAGTTCTGCATATGGACCATTCTCGCTTCTTTTCTTGGGGAAAAGAGGAGGAAGGGAGGGGGCATTCAAGCCTCAAATAGCACATGTAAATGAACACAGGAAATATGGTTATGTAATGCAGTGTTCTGACGCTGTCCTTATTTGCCATATGAACTATACCCATTGTACTTCTACATGGTTGGGCGGCCCTATATCTGTTAAGGAATCCCTTTTAGTTAATCAGATAAGAAAAAGAATATAGGAAAGAGAATAGGAAGACAGACGGTCATAAAATTGATAAGATCACTGTTTTAGATAGAATTATGCCAGATTCTAGGTAAAAGAGACCCTCCAAAATAGGGGGTTAAATAGCAGAGAAGTTTATTTTACTTTCATAGAAAAGAAATCAGGGTCAGGAAGGACCAAACGGAGGTTTCTCTTTCATCAGGAACCATGTTCTTTCCTTTCCATCAGTCATGACGTGGTTCTCCTCCTCCTCTGAGTCCAAAATGGTGCTGGTATTCCAGCCATCACACATGTGCTCCAAGGGAGAAGATGGAGAAAGGGGTGGAGAAGGGTGTGACCTATCCTTTTTAAGACATCCTGGAACTCACACACCCACTTCTTACATATCATTGGACATAACCAAGCCACATGGTCAAGGAAGCTGGGGGGAACATGCCTTTTGGAAAGTGAAAGTGAAGTCTCTCAGTTGTGTCCGACTCTTTGCCACCCCATGGACTGTAGCCTACAACATTCCTCCGTCCATGGGATTTTCCAGGCAAGAGTACTGGAGTGGGTTGCCATTTCCTTTTTCAGAGGATCTTCCCAACCCAGGGATCGAACCTGGGTCTCCTGCATTGCAGGCAGATGCTTTACCATCTGAGCCACTAGGGAAGTCCAACATGCCTTTTGGCCTGTAGCAATGTGGCTTTCAGGTAACTGGTGAGCAAGGAAAAGAAAGCTCTTTGGTGGCCAACTAGCAATCTCTCTCTGATATAATGAAAGCTTTGCAAACTTCCTTATTTTCTGAGGCTGTATAATATAAAGATCAGCAGCATATGAAAATGGAAACAAAAAGCCCTATCATGGTAAAGTGCAATAATAGCATTGTTCTGAGTTTAAGAAAAGTCATATAGGTCCTCGATCTCATAGGACTCAGTGATGCTTCCTAATGATTTAATGTCATTCACCAGAAAGGAGTAATATATCACATGGTGCTGCAGAGACATCTCACTGAGCCCAGTGGTAGCAAATATTTTCAATCAATAGCTTTGGACAACAAAATAGACATGAAATCCTTTAACCTGTATTTAATACTAATCCAGTGGCCTGAGGTGTGAAGAAGGAAGGAGGGGGACAGAACAAACATTTTGGACAGCAAAAAAATCATTTCATAAAAGAGGTACTAAGAATTAATTAAGACATTGTCACAAGGGGACAATAATTAAACAGTTTCCTAAAATATAATCAAAGTATTATTGGTTGGTACAACCTAGCAATCAGTATTAAATACCTTAAAATTGTTTAAGGCTCCAACCCAGCAATTTCTGTTCTAGAAATTTAGCTTCAGAAAAATAGCCATGGATTTATTTAAGAGGCCTATATATGTAGATATTCATCAAGATTATTTATACCAGTAAATAAGTGGGAAAAAACCCTTCCACATCTTAACAAGAGGGGATTGGTTGAGAAATGCTGATCAAGCCATTCTAATGTAACCGTTAGAGAGGAGATGGTTAATAAGATTAAGTCATGGAAAACAGTCACAATCAAAGGAATCTTCACCTAGGGACTGAACCTGGGTCTACTGAACTGTAGGCAGATTTTTTTACTGTCTTGAGCCACCAAGAAAGCCCTACCATATAAAGAATAAAAAGGAATTACAAAACAAAACCTGTAGTGTGATCCTACTTGTTGTTTAAAAATCAAAGAACATATATTACCACATATACCTGAATATAAGGTAGCCTCAAATAAAAGATCTTCCATTTTATCAATGAGAATACAAAAACAGTAAAGAAAAGTTTTGCTAACTTGAGTTTATAAACTTTTAGGAATGTGATGAAAATATGATATTTACTTCATATTCATATTACAAGTTGCATCCATATAGAGTAACTGATTGGTTTGTAAAATTTTTTGAAATCATATTTTATGTAAATGTGTTGTCCAAGTGTTATATACTCATCTTCAATGTCTTCATTATTGGTAGAATTACTTTCTAATCATCTAACAGTTCTCATTGTCAGTGATAGAATCTTTGACTTAGTATGTGATGCTGTCTCTGAAAATTTGATCCCGACTGAGAAATACACATTTTCATCCTATTAAGAAAACTGGTATTATTATTTGATCTGTATGTGATCTCCACTGCTCTTAAGAGTGCTCATTTAAAGACTTGTTCTTGATGACATCCAACGCAGCCTGTGAGGTCACGTTTTCAGGAAGGATGGTCATGCTTTCATCACTTACTTTTAGAGCAATTCAACCACATGATTTCTACAAAGACCTAAACCTTGCACTGATGGGGTGACTTCAGGATAACAAGTCTTTGTCCAAACAGTACCCTGTTGTTCAAAATACAATTATAAAGAGAATGCCCATTATATGAGAGACTGTGTAGGAACCTGAAGATAAGACAATACGCACTTTTAAGATGGGTAATATCTGGCTAAACAAAACCCCTTTCTTGCCTTATATTCAGATGTAGTTCATGTACATATAGAGAAAAAAAAGAATGACAATTTCTATAAAGCCTTCAGTGGTCACTGCCATGTAGGAAGATTATTCTGAGAGTCACACTTCCTTCTGTCAGCTTCTCTTTATTCTAAAGTTTCTTCGATGAACTAGAATGGGTATCATCATCCGAGAAATAGTGTTGAGAACAAAAGGGAACAACTGACAAAGAATTAAACCCCATGGGATGGGGAACACATGTATATCCAAGGCTGATTCATGTCAGTGTATGACAAAAACCACTACAATATTGTAATTAGCCTCCAACTAATTTAGAAAAATAAATAAATTAAAAAAAAAGAATTAAACCCCAAAATATCTAGGCAACTCATACAGCTCAATACCAGAAAAATGAACAACCTAATCAAAAAGTGGGCCAAGGAACTAAACAGACATTTCTCCAAAGAAGACATACAGATGGCTAACAAACACATGAAAAGATGCTCAACATCACCCATTATCAGAGAAATGCAAATCACAACCACAATGAGATACCATCTCACAATGCTCAGAATGGCCATCATCAGAAAGTCTACAAAAAAATAAATGCTGGAGAGGGTGTGGAAAAGAGGGAGCCCTCTTACACTGTTGGTGGGAATGCAAACTAGTACAGCCACTATGGAGAAGAGTGTGGAGATTCCTTAAAAAACTGGAAATAGAACTTCCGTATGACCCAGCAATCCCACTGCTGGGCATACACACCGAAGAAACCAGAACTGAAAGAGACACATGCACCCCAATGTTCATCGCAGCACTGTTTATCATAGCCAGGACATGGAAGCAACCTAGATGTCCATCAGCAGATGAATGGATAAGGAAGCTGTGGTATATATACACAATGGAATATTACTCAGCCATTAAAAGGAATGCCATTTGACTCAGTTCTAATGACATGGATGAAGCCTATTATACAGAGTGAATCAAGTCAGAAGGAGAAACACAAATTCTGTATACTAACACATATATATGGAATTTAGAAAGATGGTAACAATGAATCTATATGCAAGGCAGCAAAAGAGGCACAGATATAAAGAACAGACGTTTGGACTCTCTGGGAGAAGGTGAGGGTGGGATGATTTGAGAGAATAGCACTGAAATACGTATAGTACCGTATGTAAAATATATGATCCATGCAAGTTCAACGTGCGGAGCAGGGAGCTCAAAGTCGTTGCTCTGGGACAGCCCAGGGGGATGGGGTGGGGTGGGAGGTGGGGTTCAGCACTGGGGGACACATGTCCACCTGTGGCTGATTCACATTGATGTATGGCAGAAACTATTACCATATTATAAAGTAATTATCCTCCAATTAAAATTAATTAGTTTTTTTAAAAAGGAAAAAAAAGAATGAAAAGGAACGAGTGGAGAGAGGAGCCCTGAAACATATACATTACCACATGTAAAACAGATGGCCAGTGGGAAGCTCTTACATGACAGGGGCTCAAACGCATGCTCTGTGACAATCTAGATGGGCTGGGAAGTGGGAGGGAGGGGACACGTGTAAACCTAGGGCTAATTCATGTTGAAGTATGGCAGAAACCAACACACTACTCTAAGGCAATTACCCTCCAATTAAAAACAAGTTAATTAAAAAAAGAAAGAAAAGGGAGCAAAGCAGAGACACTTTGTAAGTCACACTTGGGACATGAACAAGGGCAGGCTGAGTCAGCCAAAGGGTGTGATTTCAGTTCAAAAATCATTCCCTGTTGGCCTGAAACTGGTCACTCATCTAGTTGCAAGTCAGTTAAAATGTAGATGTATTTTCTAGAAAAGTAACTGATTGATCTACTGCCCCCTGTCCGCCTGCCTCCGTTCACAGCAGACTTTCACTGATGAGGTTCGTTTCTGTGCCTGGACAGAGTCCTAAGAGAACCAGTCAGGGACAGGTCACGGGAGTGTGGAGAGAGACAATCAAAAGATCAGGTACTGGACATCCCAGCTCTCGTCAGTTCAGTTCAGTTCAGTCACTCAGTCGTGTCTGACTCATTGCAACCCCATGGACTGCTGCATGCCAGGCCTCCCTGTCCATCACCAACTCCCGGAGCTTGCTCAAACTCATGTCCATTGAGTTGATGATGCCATCCAACCATCTCATCCTCTGTCTTCCCCTTCTCCTCCTGCCTTCAGTCTTTCCCAGCATTAGTGTCTCTTCCAATGAGTCAGTTCTTTGCATCAGGTGGCCAAAGCATTGGAGTTTCAGCTTCAGCATCAGTCCTTCCAATGAATATTCAGGACTAATTTCCTTTATGATTGGACTGTTTGATCTCCTTGCAGTTCAAGGGACTCTCAAGAGTCTTCGCCAGCGCCACAGTTCAAAAGCATTAATTCTTTGGTGTTCAGCTTTCTTCATGGTCCAACTCACATCCATACATGACTACTGGAAAAACCACAGCTTTGACTAGATGGACCTTTGTTTGCAAAGTAACTGAATGTCTCTGATTTTTAATATGCCGTCTAGGTTGGTCACAGCTTTTCTTCCAAGGAGCAAGCCCCTCAAAATCTCCACAGTCAGGAAGCCAGGACTGAGGATTGAGACGTTTTGATGAAGACAAACAATACCGGATCATACCTGAAGACAGCGTAGCCTGCAGCGAGGTATCCAGAACTGCAGCCTGCCTGCGGGTTCAAACCCGCCATGACCAGCTGAGCTACCTTGGGAAAGTTAGGTGCGCTGTCTGTGCCTTGGCCTCCTCGTCCGTGGGATAAGGGTGGTGACCCTGGCTGCTTCACAACGTCACTGTGAGGCCCAAGAAAGGACAGGAAAAGCCGTGGTCTGAGCTCAATAAGGGCTGGTTATTGTTTATGCTGGAGCCACGGTGAGCGGAGACCACCAGCCTCTCAGATGATTCCCACGGCGATCCTACGAGGCACACACAGCCGCGCCCACCGTGCCGAGGCAGTCCCCAAGCCTCTGGGGGATAGTGACCGGCAGGACTTTGTTCAGCTAGTCAGTGGGCGGCTGGGAGCTCCCGGAAAGCTGTAGCCCCCCTCGTCTGCTCTGCGATACAGAATGGGCCTGCGGTCCCTCCCAAATTTGTTTCCCTCTCTTCACACAGGCTGCCTGGCTGGCCCCCTGCTCAGCCTTCCCTCAGGCTCCTCTCCCAGTGTCCTCCTGCTTAAGAGAATATCCTGTGAGGGCACGGAGGCCAGGCGGCGGTTCTAAACCTCCACTGAGATAACTTCACTGCTCAAAACCCACCAAGTCTCTCTGACCTGCTGACCGACAGGAAAACGGCCACAGCCTTCAAACCGACTCCCGTTTTGGAGTCATCTCTCCAACTCTGCCACCTGGGACACCACAGGTCCTGCCCCAGGCTCCTCCTCTCATTTCCGTCCACATTCCGTCTAGAATGCGCTTCTCCTGCTGGACGGTGTTTTCCACAGCTTTCTGGGAAGCGCTCCCATCACCCCTAAAGGCCCTGACCGAGGGCTCACTCCGCTGACGGGTCAACGCGCGCTTATGAGAGCCCGTTAGGCGTCAGGGTGTGAGGCACCGTCTCAGGCGCTCTGAACAGGTCGTGACTGAAACCTCGGCCTTCATTCAGCTCACTGCTCACCCCGTCCCTAATCACGTCACGTCTCTGCCAGCAGCGTACGTGCAGCTCTGTGGGACCCTGTGGGCGCCTCTGTACGTGGGATTCTCCAGGCAAGGGTCCTGGAGGGGACTGCCGTGCCCTTCGCCAGGGGATCCTCCCGACCCAGGGGTCAAACCCTTGTCTCTGAGGTCTCCTGCATTGGAAGGTGAGCTCTTTACCGCCAGCGCCACCTGGGAAGCCTTCTGGGCTCTTACCATGCCAGTCACATACACTTCATAGAGCCCTTTCCTGGGTTACAATCTGAGCCTGGAGGAAGGGACCATGTCTCACCTGGCTTTACGTTTCTTGTGTCTGACACAGAACTCGCGCATTTAGCACTTAATAAGTATTTGATCGATGAACAGTGTCCTGAAAAATCTCCCTGCTAGACCCTACTCCCTGATAACAAATTTGTAGGCAATCCCATCTCGAAACATGGAGCTGATTCAGCTAAAGATACCACTTTCCCCCTTCATTTAAGAAAACGGGTACCTGTGGTTTGCCTTTGGGGAAAACCTCATGGGTCACTTGTGAACAACACAAAGGAAAGGCTTATTTACTTGACTCCGGATTCTTGGGACTTTGTACAGTGTGAGGGATTCAGTAGGCGCTCAGTAAATGTTTGCTAGAGGAACTGGAAGGAGGGAGGAGGGCAGGGAGAAAAGGAGGGGGGGGAGGAACGCAGGAAGAACGGGGAGAAAAGTGAAAGTCGGGTGTCAAGAGCAAAGCGCAGGCACGACCCTTCCCCGAGGTAAGGCAGGCACGGGGCGTCCGCAGACGGCCCAGGAGAGGCCCGCGGGGCCCGGCCGGAAAGGGACGCTCAGCCGGGCCTGCTGCGCCCGAGGGAGGCTCGTGCCTCAGGTTAGGGAAGGCACCTCCAGGAGCACCGCTGTTCTGGGACGACAGGCCTGAGGCATTTAAACTCTGGCTGGGTGAGCAAGCCCTACCGAGATCAGCAATAAAACCAACGTCTCACAGATACTCGAGGAGCCACCTAAGAGCGATCGGCAAGCCTTCCTGACACACTCCACTGGGTGAGCCGAGCCTCCCATTCACCTCCCGCGCAGGTGAGCAAACACAGGTTGTGTAAAGGGAACAGAAACAAGCTCGTGTGGAAACTTCCCCGAGGGCCACTGCCGTGCTGGGTGACAGATCACGTCTGCTGAGACGCAGCCCCGGACACCCGAGGGTGGAAGAAGCAACGCCCTGAGGCCGCAGACGGAACCACCCATCAGAATGGACGCACGCCCAGACAGCGCGACCTTTCTTCTCCGCTCCTGCGACCCCCTGGCCTCAGCCCACTCCCCCTGTGAGGTTACAGGGAAGGCTCAAGGTGCAGGGCCAAGGGGAGAAGAAGTGAAGCTGGGCGATGCCTGTGGGAGTGAGGAGACTGTTAGCTGACACACAGTGGGTCCTCTTTAAACGTCTTCAAAAAAAAACCCAACAAAGGAAAGAACAGCTCAACCCATCCATACTTGGAATTTCTCAAATTACTCATAAGAGCACTTTAAAAAAATTCCAGAAAGACAGGGAGTATGCAACCCCTGTCAAAATAGTATTAAGTGCTGAAATGCAGACAAAGACAGGCAATTAACTGCTACCAGCTTAGATGAAAATGTCTGCAATCTTGTTTAAGTGCTTGGGTGATAGGAAGCACTTGGAGATAAACTTGGGAAGATATGCGGGGTGAGGAGGAAAGGGGTTTACAAAACCAGTATGCAGTCAGCTTTCTACAAAATTGGTTCACACGGAAAACTTTTTAAGTGCAAAACACTTAAAATACAATCCAAGCTCCCTGAGGATGATGGAAAAATGCTTGATAATGTTTCCTGAAGGTCCCTAGAGAGTCTCTTTCTGCAAGTATATTCTTTCAAAAGTGCAGAGAGTGACATTCTCCTAAATATGACCCATGTGCCAGGACCTAAAATCAAATTCATATTGAAATATATGAGTTCATCACTTAAGTCTCCCTCTGACTAATTTGAACCATTTGACCCACTCAATAGCAAGGAATGATAACCCCAAGAAAAAAGAGTGTCATCTTCCACAAGGATGTGAACGATTTGCATACAGAGGGAAACCACCGAGGTTTAAGCAAGAAGATGGGGTGTGTGTAGAAGGCAGCTCGAGAGAAACTGGTGGAAACTGACAGTCCCTGAGTGACTGACTGAGCCATTTCATGACCTTTTCTTTTTGACTTCCAACAAATTTTCAACTATGGAATTTCAATCATGGAATTAGAAACGAAACTTAAGTAAGAGTCTGACATTAAGACTTCGCTTTAAAAATTTTACATCAGATTCTATGTCTATCATACTGCTTACACGTGGAATCTGATTCCTTAAAAATACTAGGAATAAAACTACCATATGAGCCAGCACTATCGGGCAATATACACTGAGAAAATCATAACTGAAAAAGACACGTGTATGCCAGTGTTCACTGCAGCACTATTTACAACAGCTAGGACATGGAAGGAACCCAGAGGTCCACTGACAGATGAATGGATAAACGAGATGTGGTGTGTGTGTGTGTGTGTGTATATATAAAATGGAAGATTGTTCAGCCATAAAAAGGAATACATTCGAGTCAGTTCTAATGAGGTGGATGAATCTGGAGCTTCTTATATAGAGTGAAGTACATCAGAAAGAGAAAAACAAATATTGTATACTAACACACATACATGGAATCTCGAAAGATCGTACCGGTGAGCCTATCTGGAGGGCAGCGATGGAGACGCAGATGTAAAGAGACTTATGGGCACGAGGGGTGGGAAGGAGAGGGCGGGACAAGTGGAGGGGACCACATGGAAACGTAAGACTATACTGTATGTAAAACAGACAGCCAGTGGGAATTGGCTATATGACTCAAGGAGCTCAAACCAGGGCTCTGTGACAACGCAGAGAGGTTCGACGGGCTGGGAGGTGGGAGAGAGGGTCCGGAGGGAGCAGACATATGTACACTTATGGCTGATTTATGTTTATGTATGGCAGAAACCAACACAACATTGTAAAGCAATTATCCCTCAATTAAAAATAGATAAATTAAAATGCTAAAAATTAAAAAGAAGTAAATATTAAAAATTTAAGAAGTAAAAAAATTTTTAATGGTTCAAATGAACTTATTTACAAAACAGGAATAAAATCACAGATGTAGTAAATAAACATGGTTACAGGGTAGTTGGGAGAACTTAAATTGGGAGACTGGGATTCATATATACACACTACTGTGTATAAAATAGATAACTAATAAGGATCTACTGTATAGCACAAGGAACACTTCCTAACATTCCCCTGAAGGGGGGGAGAAAACAGACCATCCTGGGGGGGGGGGGGGGGCCGGGGGTGGGGGGGGGTGGTAATCCTTGTATTCCAGTGGAATCTTCCCCCAAGGACTGAAGCTGATGATTTTATACTGAGGCACTGATTCTGTCATTTACCATGTGTGAAGTCTTCTAGATAAAATGTAAAGATGCAAGTGTCTAAAGTGGCTTTCATCATGCCATGATCCAAAGCTGATGGGGAACACTTTCAAAACCCTGTTCTAAACTAGATGGCCAGTCATTCTTAAGTAAACAACTGGTCTCAACACAGAAAGAAATGGAAAGCTGAAAAATTTAGTAAATGAATTATTTCAACTTGAATAAACAAATACCTTAAAATCTCCAAGTAAGCCATTTTTGAATTCTGTTTGTTGTTCTTCAAGCACCCAGGAAGGCTATTAGTTGAGATTTAGTAAAAGACTAGATAATGTTTAAATAATGTGAATCAGAGTGAACAATAAGGAATGAAGTACAAAATGAGCTCAAAAAAGTTGTTTGAGAATGAAGATATAAAATTTCAGAATTCAGAGCCAATGACAGTCGAAGAAATAAAGAGACCTCCAGTAGCTACCTAAAGATATTTCAAAGAGAACACACCGGAGCTTGTCAGTCTCACATTTCTACCGCTACTTAAAAAAAGGAAAAGAAAATGACAAAAAAAGATTTTTTTTCCCGAAATGGCAGAATATAGCAGAAATAGTAAATACCAAACCCAGAAAAAAGAGGAAGTTAGCAGAAATGGGTGGCTTGCTATATGTGATATTAAAAATTGCCATAATGAGAATGGGGCAGTAATAAAAATAAATTATTTCCTTTTTTGCAAAGTATGTGAGGGTAGGAAATTGACCCAAACTGCCAGAGAAATGAGGAAGCACTTTTTCCATACTGTGCTCAGAAGGCTCTTTCATAATTTATCCCTTCCTCAGAAGCACTGTTTCTCCACGTCCCTGCTCTCTGCTCTTCAGCTGTCCTCTCCCCAAGCTCCTCAATTAAATTATCTCACATTTTTCCTCTGATCTGCTGTTCACGGCTTGTCAGATCGCGCCACCATAAGCCTTCCCACAAGCCGCTGAAGCAGCGTGCTAAGAAAAGCGCTGCGTCTCTCCCCAGCTGCTCCCGGGGTCCTGGATCCCAGGCAGGAGGTGGCTGTGGTCTTTCTCTACGTACAAGCCCCAGACTCTTCGTCTAAGGAAGCTGTGTATTCACATCCTTAAAAATGGTGGAATGTGGTCTGATCAACCTGCTGAAGCCACAATCTACGTCCCAGAGAAATCGATTAGGAAAAAAACAAAACAAAACTGCTTATCCTTATCCAGCTAAAGAAAAAGGAGTCTTCTCCTGAGCCCTTGGAATCACAAGGCAAGTTGTGTAGATGCCACAAGCGCTCAACTTTTTCTCTTTGGCCATCCTTTGAATCTGTAAGACATCTTTCACAGAATATTTCACAAAATTTTTACAGAATTTTCAACCTAGACTGGCATGAATTATCCAGAATGGTGATACAAAGAACCCACATGCCAAATTAAAGCAGTAAATCAAAAAGGCAGTATGAGAGAGAAGAAAAAATACTGTTGCAGAATGAGATGAGACGAAAGAAAAAGACTCTGATGAGATTCTCCAGTTTGATGAGAAAGAGGTGCAGAAAGGCTTTTCCCAGAGGGTTGACACTTCAAAGGAACAGTGTGTTGATTTAAAGGTGGCAATTTAGAGGAGGCAGAGGAAACTAGTGGGTGATAAATAAGAATCCCACTCAAGCCAAGGAGACGTCCTATTCAAGGAGAGCTTAAAAACATAGGAGACATGAGTAGGAAAAAGCGTTATTTTTCTTTCTCTCTTCCTCTCATTTCCCCCAAAAGTAGGACTACTGGTTCCATCAGGAATCAAGTGGTCCAAGCCTTATGAGCCCTGATGGGAGGAGAAAACAGATCCATCCTTTCAGCAGGCTAACTTGACAATGTGGTACCATAACCCTTAAGAATGTGCATGTTTTTTGATCTGGTAATTCCATTTCAAGGATACGTGAGAGGTTGTATGTGTGAGGATGCTATTTGCTGCTTTTTCTATAACGTTCTGCCCTGTTCACGCCAGTGGGAAAAAAGGAGAAACAACCTCAACGTCTGGTAATAAATCAGAATACATTCAAACATGGCATTCTAGACAGGCATTTGAAGTGATGGGGTAGAGGAATATTTAGTGATGCAGAAAAAATATTCAAGAAACGATGACATTTAGGAGGGATGTTACCAAAAAGTGGAAATGATTAAATTTTTGTCTTTACACACACACACACACACACACACACGATACAACCAGGATGCACACAGGAGTTTCCAGAGACGGTAAAATCAAGAATGCTTTAACTCCTTCCTTCCTTGCTTCTTCCTAAAAGTGTATTTTTAAAAAATGTGGGTTTTGATAAAGAGAAAAATCAACAAATGTTTTTTTAAAAAGGAACAAAATCAGGTGGTGGTCTTGTGTACAGAAACCTATCAAATGCTAGAGCTGAAGGGCTTTCAGCTCCCCACGCCGCCCTCTTCGTTCGGGCGACGGGGAACCAAGGCGCACAGGGCAGGTAGGCTCTGGCCTGGGAGCGCTCAGGAGTTAAGAAGTCATCGAAAGAGAGGGCACAAGGCTGCTCCGAGGCGCTCCGCAAGGCAGAGAGTGTGGGAGGGATGCACGCGTGTGATTTGGGGGTCGGGGTTTAACAGAACTGAGAGTCCCACATAACACTGGGTTTTGGAACAATAATGGCTGGGAACTTAAGAAAATTAGGAGACTAGAGGTTCAGTAAGGCACATGGAATGAACATTTTTTCCAGTGCTTCCACATACAAGGCTCCTGTCAATTCATGTAATCTTCTAAGTAACTCTGAAAATACCAGCATTCCCACTTTACAGATAAGAACTTTGAATTTAAAATCATTAGCACTGGGCAAGGATCTAGCAATCCAACAGCTGTGATCTTCTCTCTGGACAGACTAAAAATCCTTCCTCTTGCTACTGTTTACACATCTGCCTCCTTTATCTCCCCAGAGAAAGACCCCGATTCATACAGGTTACTTAACAGCAGAGGCACCTGGAGTTTCAAAGGCATCATAAATCTCAGTGGTGAGTCAGTGATGTGGGGGCAAGCTGGCCGCAAGCCCCGCACCAACTCCCCATCCAGAGAGATATTCCTGGAACTGGAAAGGCCAGCAATGCCCAAACAGGGCAAAGGGATGCAGAGAAGGGAAAAGAGTGCTATTTAAAAAGTCTTATTTTTGGATCTATAGGCACACGGATGTCTTTTTATCCCACCCTTACAAACGCCAAGAAATCTGTGCACCGTTCCTTCTAATACATCCCTCGGAGTTGCAATCAGTGCTGTCCTTGAACCCCCGGGAGTCCTCAGCTGTGACCTTACATAATAACAGTGCTATCCTGGCTCTTAGTGGTAGGCAAACAGAATAGCAGGCAGTGCGACACCTCCTCTCTTTTGACCTGGGAAAGGGACAGTCGACAGTCCAGATCCCATTTAACGGGAGGTCTTAACCGCCTATTAGCTACTTGCAGAAACCACGACACGATTGCTCTCCATCAAGCCTCAAGTAGTTTTCTTGTTGCAGGGTTACTGGAAATGCTCTCCTCCCTTCCTTTCTTAACTGCTCTGATCACCTCACCAGAGTCTGATTAGGATCACAGCCCTCTCTGTGGTTATCTCTGACTACAGTGATCAGCAACCAAGCCTACCGGCTTACTTACAAGTAAGTCTCAGCAGTTTAACAGGCATTTGTGAACACAAGAATCAACTCTCACTTTGCGATTACTATTAGTTTGTTTAGAACTTTCAGATTTAGGTGATACTTCTAAACGCAGCCACCCACTACATATGACTATTCAAGTCTCAACTGAATGAAGTTAAAAATGCAGTTAAAAATGACACTTACTTCTTGGAAGGAAAGCTATGACAAACCTAGACAGCGTATTAAAAAGTAGAGACATCACTTTGCTGACAAAAGTCCGATAGTCAAAGGTATGATCTTTCCAACTGTTTTGTACAGATGTGAGAGCTGGACCATAGAAGGTTCAGGGCTAAAGAACTGATGCTTTAGAACTGTGGTGGTGGATAAAAGAAGCTTGAGAGTCCCTTGGACTGCAAGGAAATCAAACCAGTCCATCCTAAAAGAAATCAACCCTGAATATTCACTGGACGCACTGATGCTGAAGCTGAAGCTCCAACACTTTGGCCACCTGATGCGCAGAGCTTACTCATTGGAAAAGACCCTGATGCTGGGAAAGATTAAAAGCAAAAGGAGAAGAGAGCAGCAGAGGATGAAAACGGTTGGAGAGCATCACCGATTCAACGGACATGAACTTGGGCAAACTCCAGAAGATGGTGAGGGACAGGGAAGCCCGGTGTGCTATAGTCCATGGGTCACAAAGAGCTGGACATCACTGGGTGACTGACACTTTCACAGAACTCTTAGGCATCTGTTAAAACTGACTTCCAGTATCACCTTCTGAATGCCATCTTTTCCTCCTTGGAAACACTTCAAGTGTACCGTTCTTGAAATACTGATACTCTCCTGTTATATATTTGAATTAATTTTGAATTATTTTATTCTTGCCATCAGAGAGTAAGGCCCCTAAGGGCAGGGGCAACGTTTGTTTTTCCAGTTTTGTCTTCTGTCTGATGCCGAGCACAATCGCCATATAGTAGACCCCAACAGTAGCACCTACAGAAGACGGTATTCTTCACTCTACAGAGCCCTGCTACGGCTTTTCTGACTTAAACAAATACTTGTATCATCTTGTATTTTTAAATGCAATGTTTTCTCTGTCTTTACAGTTCAGAGAATTCAAATATCAGCCAAGCTTGGTGAATGAATTCTTTTACCATTTGCTAATTACTTTGTCCTTTTTCTGCTGAAAGCCTACACTGAATTACTTCAACTTCGCCTCCAAAGGAGACGAACAAATTGCTGAATATAATTTGCACTTGAAACAATAAAGCCATTAATGGCATTTGGGCAAGAACACCCATTATTTTCTTCACAGCAATAAATCAGCATTTCATCTGTTATAAATTGCTTGGTCAGCATCAAATGGCTTCAGAATAAATCTCTTGCTCCTTTGTGCCTCTGCTGTCTATGATAAAGGAAGGAGGCAGAAGGTAAGCCGGTGTTCTGCATTCCTGGGCATATCGTTTTCATGCTCCATGACTCTGTAATTTATTTCCAGTGATAAACCTCTTGTAGTCCTACACTGGCTGATGCTTACACATGGCCAAATATACACAGAAAGACACAGGGATCTCTTCAACATTAATACTGAAATGAATGGGTTACCTAACTGGAGGGCTCAAGGGCCATGGAGAGTAGAATTTTGATTCCTACTATAGATTTTAGTAATGGGGCAGCTGTAAAAAGAACAGAAATGCTGTAATGATTGTTCTTGTTTAGCCGCTAAGTTGTGTCCAACTTTTTGTGAACCCCATGAACTGTAGCCCACCAGGTTCCTCTGTCCATAGGGGATTTCCCAGGCAAGAATACTGCAGTGGGTTGCCATTTCCTTCTCCAGGGGATCTTCCCGACCCAGGGATTGAGCTCACGTCTCCTGCACCGACAGGAGGATTCTTTAGTACTGACCACCAGCAAAGCCCACTCTAATCAGCAGGCTCTATTTTAGGCATGCCTCAAGACATGGTTGTAAATAACACAGTTTCATTAGATAGAACAAGAGTCATCCTCTTAAGGTTGGGTTATTCTGTCCTCACATTCTGAGGAATGTGCCTAAAGTTCTACTTAAAAAAATCCCTCTCCTTGAAATCATCTCAATTCCATGATTTATCCTTTTCCGGTACTTCTGAATATAACACAGTATCACAAAGTAGGTGCCTAATAAATATTTAAGTGAATGAATTAATAGATAAATGTGTTTCATTTAGTCTAAGTCACATTAGTTAACAGTATTACTCATTCATCAAAATTAAACACTACTATGTCATCTACATTTATTACGAGTTGGTCTCTCTTCTCTATTTTAAAATTAACTGATATTTGGGAGTTATGCTTGCTGTCAGTTACAGTATTAACATTTCAAATACACAGAAGATTTTATGAACATTATTATGAATAATGGTCATTAGTTGCTTTTAATATCCTAGGCAGAGTGAGAGAAAGTATACTTAAGCTACAGCAAGAGAGATTTAAGTTAGATAAAAAAGAGTGTTCTGGCATCTGACCCAATTAAACAGTGGAATAGATTAGTGAGAGAAGTAATGAAATCTCCTTTCTTGAAAATCTTAAAAATAAGATGGAATCCCAGCAATATACACATCGCTATGTCTGTATTTAGAGACAAAAGAACTGGTTCCAGTCTTTTTTTGAGAGACAGGTATATTTATTAGCTGTATATCTAGAATAGTATAATTTTCCAGAGTATAGGCATTTCACATAAGATATTGGTATCAATTCATAACCAAGGATATGAATCATATTCCAAGGAAGTGACTTCCAGTTCTAGAGTCTCATATGTTATATGGCTTTGGGCCATTTTACCTCTAAGCTAAAGATTCTTTTCTAACTAAACAGGAATGCTAAAACAACAAGAACATGCAGTTCCACTCCCATCTCTTCTGTAATACAGACTTTGGGCCACAACATGTTTTTGCCAACAGCCCAACTCCTCATTCAAGAGATACCAATGGAACCTCAGTATTTCAGGTGAATCGTGAATAGGACCCATTCATGGGGAGTCGAGAAGGATAAGAGTAAAGAGAAGAGCCTCATCATATAAAAAAGGCCAATTTTTAGGAGAAGGACAGTTAATAGTGTCCTCGAAAGCATAAGAAGTGGAAATAATCTTGAAGTACTTTGGGAACTCATCACTTCCTTTTATTTTCATATACATTTATTTGTTTGTGGCTCTGCTGGGTCTTTGCTGCTGCTCGGCTTTTCTCCAGTTTCAGAGAGCGGGGGGTACTCTCCAGTTGCCGTGGGCAGGCTTCTCACTGCGGGGGCTTCTCTCGTTGAGCAGAGTCTAGGCTGGTCAGGTTTCAGGAGCTGCGGCCCCCGGGCTCCAGAGCCCAGGCTCAGCAGTTTGTGGCGCATGGGCTCAGCTGCTCTGTTGTATGTGGGGTCTTCCCAGGCCCGGGATTGAATCCGTGTCTCCTGCATTGGCAGGCAGGTTCTTTACCACTGAGCTCCCGGGGAAGTCCTTGTCCCGTTTCATAAATGAGGAAACTGAGGCTTAAAAAAAGTATGCGACGTTCTCGAGGTCACTCTTTCTTAGGAGGTGACATAAGGGCACTGCCCCACTCAGAATATGAGTGGCAGAGTCAGACCTGGCCATGAGCCAGGGCGGCCACCCAGCCCCTCCAGTGGACCCCCTCTAAAGGCTCCAGCCTCGCTTCCACGGATCAGCACACCCTCTGAATCTGCTGAGTGACTGCGAGCAACTTCCCTTCCAGGCAAGGGATGGAAAGACGCCTGCCAACCCTCAGAGCACACTCACTCTGATGGCCTGAACTCCAGCTGACCTTGTAAAGAGCACTGTCCTACTCAGCTGGACCGGAGGCAAAACTCAGCGCAATCCTGACGTGGTCCTGCCCCAGGGCAATGATGGAAGGAGCCATGGGCCAGCCCCTCCCAAGACTCAGCGGCTTCTGGGGGAAAACAGGCTGTGTGCAGCGAGGAGGGGCCGAGCGGGGGAGAGGGAACACTCACTGCAGGCCTGCATGGCGAACCAGCAGCGGGCTGCGAATCCCATCACTGCGAAGGACTGGAAAACCAACCAGGGGAGCCTTCTTAGAACTCTGAAGGGGAACGCTGTGGACAAGCCTCCTGGTCTTGGAGGAAAGATGGCTTGTTAGGTTTAACACATGTGTAAGCACGTGGCAGCAGGCGTCAGAGATACCCTCTCCTAGAAGACTATCTAAAATAAAAACTGTTTTTGGAAAAGGACGCTAAACTAAGAGAACCTGAGAATTTCAGACAAGGGCCAGTTCAGTATCCCATGCTTTCTCAAGCATTTAGCTACCAGACTTAGTCTTCAGTTGAATGACTTTCATTTCAGACATTTAATTTATGCAGACAATTCATTTGCAATATTAAACTATTACAACATTCTGTAAAAACTACGACAAAGACCAAAAACACAGGAGGCCTGTGCTGACCGCCTAACTTAAAACTTCAACCTTGTCCTGTCCCCAAACTGGCACTCCTCTTGCCCTGCTCTTTTTCCTTTTCTTTAATAGCAATTATTATCTCCAAACAGGCTTCCCCCGTGGCTCAGTGGTAAAGAATCTGCCTGCCAACATAGGAGATGCAGGAGACACGGGCTCAATCCCTGGGTCGGGAAGATCCCTTGGAGAAGGAAACGGCAACCCATTCCAGTATTCTTGCCTGGGAAATCCCATGAACAGGGGAGCCTGGGGGGCTACAGTCCACGAGGTTACAAAGAGTTGGACACGACTGAGCGAATGAACATGCATGTTCACATAATCTCCAAACATATTGAATTTGCTAATCTGTTTACTGCTTATTTCTGTTTTCACCCAGTAGAATATATGCTCCAGGAGGGCAGAATGTTCGTCTGTTTTATTCACACCTGGATGTGGCAGCTTATGTGGCACACAGCAGGTGTGCAAAAATGCCAGCTGACTGAATCAGAACAGGACACAGATCAACCATCAACACTGCAAAAAGTCTTTTTTTTCAGATAACAAGATGAGGAAGTTGCCTCATCACTACCTACGAGGAATATATATATTTTTCAATATAAATCACCAAGGTTAAAAAAAGAAATCAAATTCAGAGGTCAGCAGGTGCATTCTGCCATCAGAAGCGGCAGCTGACTCATGCTAAAGGCTGCAGGGTGACTAAGCCCTGTTGTAAGTGAAGCCGCGCAGATGACCAGCTCTGCACGTCTCTGCGGGTCAAGAGGGAACAGGTAGGTACCAGGCAGTATGAAGAGAGACTTCACCCAGGTTTGTCTTTATACCCTTACAATAGGAATACTTTGTGCGGCACCTCCCCAGGCATACAAAACACTTTCACTGTATACCTCTCCTAACAGCCTTTTGAAATGGTTAGGATTATTTTCTGAACCTTGGAGAATGTGTTATTTGTCCATGGTGGTGGGCCAAAGCAGATCATTCCTATTTTGGTTTAAGAAAAGCAAGTACAATTGGTAGATGACAGGGGCTGAGGGCGTGGGGGGTGGAATAGGGAGTGTGTATTTAATGGGGACAGAGTTTCTGTTTAGGAAGGTGAAAAATATGGGAGAGGAACGATAGTGAGAGATGTACAAAAATGTGAATGTACGTAGTGACCCTGAACTGCAGAGTTAAATATGGTTAAAGGAGTATGTTTTATAACATGGGACTTTTACTACAATAAAAAACATTAAAAGGAATCAGTAATAAATTCATGCAATACTTTAAAAAAGAAAGCAGTGTGTGTGTGTGTGTGTGTGTGTGCGCGCGCCCGCGCGCTCAGTTCTGTCTGACTCTTTGTGGCCCCATGAACTGCAGTCTGCCAGGCTCCTCTGCCCACCAGGCATGGAATTTTCAAGGATCATGTAAAGCTCTGCCTTAGCACCACCAACACAAACGCTAAGAAACAGACAGAACTCCTCTCTTGTGTAGAAACATTCTGTAACAATGGAGAAGTGTGTGTGTCTGTGTGTGTGCGCGCGTGTGTGTTGGGGGAGGGGAGCTGAAGTACAACTTGCCAAACTGCAGAAAAGTCATGGTGTGTACCGAGTGGGGAGGACTTGAACGTTTCACCCACACAGAGACACTGCGTGGTATCCAGGGGGAGAGCTGGCACGGGAGCCGAGGAGCGGGGCGGCCAGAGGCAAAGAACCAGCTCAGCGTCTGAAGACACAGGCAGCTTCCATCAGACCTGTCCGCACCCTTCAAGAGCTTCAGGGGTCACAACAGGAAACGGCCAGGTATGGCTTAACCTGAGTCTCCAGCTCCCTCGAGAAGAGCTTGCCCCAAAGGGCAATGAACAGAGCGTGGAGTCAGAGGGTGAGAGGTGAAGAACACCGTGAGTTCAGTTTCAGGGTCTGGGGCATTCAGCGGAAGGAAACCCTTTTCTAAACACAGAGGAGTTACGTGGGCTCCAAGCCTTCCCAGGAGGCACTAGTGGTAAAGAATCCATCTGCCAGGGCAGAAGATGCAGGAGATGCGGGTTTGGTCCCTGGTTCGGGAAGATCCCCTGAAGAAGAGAAAGGCAACCCAGTCCAGCGTTCTCGCCGGGACAGACAATCCCAGGGACAGAGGAGCCTGGTGGGCTGCAGTGCACGGACTTCGAGGAGTCAGACGGGACTGAGGGACTGACCACAGCAACGTCACGGGGGTCGATACTGGCTGACATCTTCACTACAGCAGCCCAACACTCTACATGCTGGGAAATGAAGAGAAAACTGAACTGCAAACCGACTCGGGAAGATGTGCGATTAAGCTGATCATCATTGGTGGGTTCATTCACTCATGACATTCTCTATCAGGATATTTTCAGACACAGAAAATATCTGAATTGACCTAAGTCAGTAAGAGGACCTTCTATCTCATACAACAGAGTTGCCTGGATACAGTGGAGATGGTTTATTTAGCAGCTCGCCGACATCACCAAGGACCTAGATTCTTTCCATCTTTCTGTCTGCAGCAAGGCCCCTGCATACAAACAAGCTTCATTCCGAGGGTGCATCCAAAGTCGTTTGTTCGCAAGGCCAACCAAGTTAGCCTACGTAACCACTAACAAAACCGGCTACATGATACTGTACTGTGATAGGTTTATAATACTTTTCACACAAATAATACATACAAAACAAACACAAAAAATTAAAGAAAATATTTTTTAATCTTATAATACAGTACCTTGAAAAGTACAGTAGTACCAGCTACACCACTGCTGCTTTTGTGCTTGCTTCCAGACATCCTGGTCTTGAAATAAAGACACTGTACTACTGTACTCTATATAGTACTCATAGTAAAGAACCACTTGTAGAGGATGCATGCATGTGACAATGTACACTAGTCATGTGATCTAACTTAAGCGACTGGACATGTGAACGCATGTTCGTATCTTTGAAAGTTCATAACTTGCAGGTTCATATGTAGGAGACTCACACTATATTTTGATTTGCTTGGATTAACCCCAAATTCCCCTGGGGATGGACTGGGTCTGCGGCCTGCTTCCCGAGAGCAGCTGGAAGAGAGTACAGACTTTACCCAGGTCTGTGCTAGCAAGAAAGAGGCCGTGCCCACTAGGTGGTCTCCAGAGATGTGAGCAGATGGTCACTCAACAGCAGTCACTAAGTGCCTACTGGGTGTCCACTCCTGTGCTGGTCCTGGAATCACGGTGTCAAGGAATAGCCTCTCTGTAGGAGCTTAGAGATAATGGCAGAGACAGAAATTAACGACATAACCATGCAGATTAAAGATAACACTACAACTGTAATAAATGCTCTGCTGAAAAGGTCCGTGGTATTCTAACAGGGCACCTAGATTGGATAAGGGGGAGGTGAGGCCTCCCTGAAGAAGGGACACTGAGGTTTGCAGACAGGGGCTGGAGAAACCTTTCAGACAGAGGGACCACACGGAGTGGCCAAGTGGGAGGATGGACTATGACGCATTCAGAAATCACTCCCCAGATGGACAGCAGATTGGGGGGGTGAACTTGGAGCAAGAAGGAGCTGAGGAGGTAAGGGGGGAGCCAGACCATCTGAGTCGTATACAACATAAGAAAATATAAACACATACATTTTTTAAACTGTAAAAATCTTAGACCTTTTTTCTTCACATCAAGTTCGACACAAAACAGGGCTGTAAAATGTCTTGGTGCACGGCTGCTTTGAGAATATTAAATGGCTATTCCTTGTCCTTTCACAGTGAGTATTTCTAGTTGCTTAGTGTAGCCCCAAAGGAGAAAGCCAGATGGAGGGGGTGAGGGGACAGACAAGGCCTGGGCTGACCTGAAGCCTGGGTTGAAAGGTGAAGCCACACAGTTGTGACTAATTTTTTTCCCCACTTTGCTGATTTATTTTTGGTTACATCACAAGGTATGAAGGATCTGAGTTCCCTGACCAGGGATCAAACCCATGCCTTCTGCAGTGGAAGTGCAGATTCTACCACTGGTGGTGTGGTTTCGTCCCTAACTCATGTCTAACTTTTGTAACCCTGTGGAGGGTAGCCTGCCAGGCTCCCCGGTTCATGAGATCTCCCGGGCAGGAACACTGGTGTGAGTTGCCATTCCCTGCTCTGGGGGCCTTCCTGCCTCAAGAACAGAACCCGTTTCTGCTGCATTGCAGGCAGACTCTTTACCACTGAGCCACCAGGGAAGTCTTGGTTGTGACTGAGAACGAGGGAAATAAAGAGGCCAAGACAGGAAAAGGATGGAGAGGAAGACGGTGGCCTTGAGGCCAGGCTGCCTGGGACCAGGGGCCTGCGTAGAGCCTCATGGTGTGCAGTAACAAGAGCTGGGTGGTGATCTGAGGGTGCGGGAAGACCCAGAAGCACTGGGAATGGAGGGAGCCCGCTAAAGGGCGATCTTACCTCCATCCTGCACTTTCAGGGAAGAGTCTAGCTTTGACTCTCTTCCCATATCTTGGAGAGGTAGCAGCAGTGAGACGCATAACTCAGTTTACCTCTGTGCCTTTTGGGGGCATGCTGGCTTACTTAGCAAGAGATGATGCAAAAATTATTCGAGATAAAGTGGCGGAGAGTCCTCCTTCAGCAAATGAAAATACACCTAAGGAATAAACAACGCTACCACTTCCTCATGGGGCTGAAAAATATTATTTCTTACTTTGGTTTCTTATCACTATAAACTAACTCATAATCTCTCAATAGCTGAGTATAGATGGTCTAATTAACCATCTTCTGCCCTTCAGATATTTCAGAATTTCCATGGTGACTAACCATGCGTTTCTTCCACCACATTGATGAGCGTGTAGCTAAATGGGCTATCATCCTCCCAAGCAGACATTTAAAGTGTGACGAAGGCATCTCAGAGAAACTTGGTCCTTTTGAAATGAGATAACTAATTACCCAGTGAAAAGGCAGTCTTTTCCCCACTGGGAAATCAATGATGTGGTTTGGTAGAATGAAAGGCAAGCACCATGGCAAATCAGGTCTGCAGAAACAGCAAACAAAACAAGCCAGGGAACAATCAGACATGTGGAAAAGGCAAAACAGCCCCAGTCACACAGCTGATCTGATCTGAAGCAAAGGAAATCTGTGTTTCAGCAAGCAAGGAGAAAGAGTGAAAATGCACAGAGGGTGAAGAAAGGAAACAACACGCCCTGAAAGCAAAGCAAGACAGTTGAGAGCGAAATAATTCATACATACAGACCTCGGAGACCCAGCCAATCACTCTGTCTGAACTGCCCTGCAAAATTAGGAATGGTTGTTATACAGGTATTTGAGCACTCAGGAAAACAGCCGTATGGCTTCCAGAATCCCAGCTGGTAAACACAAAGCACTGCGCCATGGAGCTGGCCCCCTTCTCAGAAAAGGAACACAGCCTTCGGATGTAGCTGGTAACTGAGAGCCCATAGATACCGTGGCAACGCACAGAAAAGGAAGTGGACGATGAAAGTAAACATAATTCAATGTACGTCATAATGGACAGAACTGGGAGGCGGAGAGAAGTGGGGACAGACCCCAAAATACTGTGCCTACTCGGCTCCTTTTTAGTTTTGCCAAGTTGCACATCCCTCTGTGTGGCTCTTCCTGTAAGAAGCACGAAAAATTGACAATAAAACCTTGTCTGAATGGAACACTGGCCTCTGGTTAAGTGTCAAGCACAAAAAGAATCATCTTTTTTTTTTTTCAACAAGCTTTCAAACAAAGGGTACATGCTCTCGACATCTGCTGAGAAGCTACAATTTCCTCTTCTTCAAAACTCAAAGCATCTCTAAATTAAACATAAGCTTGTTTCTGGTATCTGCAAAATATATATGGATAAAATTCAAAGTTTTAGAAAGGAGTTGCCATAGAAACACACAACTCTCTAAAAGAGCAATCCACTGTCTCTTAAGGGGACGCGTCATCATAGAGATTTATTCAGTGTCTGTGTGTGCAACTGAGGCTGCAGACAATGCATAAAGGAGAGCCAGCATACACACACTGGACAAATACACAAATGAAATAAGCACTTTACGGAAGGGGCCATGAACCCTGTGTGTGTGTGTGTGTGTGTGTGTGTGTGTGTGTGTGTGTACCAGGGATGGAATCATGTGAGCTGAACCCTCTGGTATAGCTGAAATGCAGCCATCATAAAAAGATTTATTCAAAACACAATTCTGCAACAATCTGGGCACTGCACACAGCTCTGGACTGTTTTCTGTGACTTCTTTTCAAATGTAGCTGTAAGTACTAGAAGTAGCACTTACAAAAATAGCTTTATTTTTACTAGCAGAGTAGACTCAAGCTAAAAATAAACCACATGGGAATTTGGTACTGCAAGATTTTCAAAAGCATAGTGTCAGGATACTAAGACAAACACCACCTCTTCACTAGAAACTTCTGTGCAGCATTCCAAAAAAGTCACCTATTTTTTAGCCAGAGTACAGTTATTCAGACTTGGTTTTTCTTGAGACAAAGGAACCCCAAGGAGGAAACAAATAAGATGGAGTCCTGAATCAAACCAGTTACTGGGCCTTAGGAAAGGATTTCTCATCTCAGGCTTTCCCCAGAAGAGGCCAAATTATCACATAGCCTTTTGACAAGTGGATGATCTTAACTGGGAGGAAGCAAAAGAGATATTTTTAGAGTCTGTGACCCCAAAACTTCTGTAATGAAAGTCTTGGATTCAAAAAAGTTAAAGCTATCTGAGTGAGTCATGATTTATCTGAAAATGTGATCTTTTCTGCAGCTGTGTTCATCTATGGTTGGTACCAATGACTCTCAAATCATACGAACAACCATAATAATGATACCTCTAATGAAACACAAAGGTTCCATAAACATTAACTATTTAATCTGTTAGGTAAATACAGCTACTGTTAACCAAATCTGACAAATGGGAGAATTGATACCACCACTCATATTTGCCCCAAATCACAGATGACTAACTTCTGAATTCATCTAAATAAATATAAACATTAAAGTATACATGTGGTTATTTACATGTTTGAATAAACAAAGTATCATGATTACACATAGCTACACAATTGATTAAAAAGTCACTCAAGGGCTGACTCAAAAACCAAACAAGCTACATGTAGGCAATATGGCCCTAGTATCATCAGCGGACATTATTCAGAGAAAAAGAAAAGAAAAAGCAGAATGCTTAAAATCTCACCTTTCTATTACTAAGTCTAACAGACAAATATCCCATTGTGGTTAGTGGACCACAAGGCAAGGAACCAGCTAGCATCTGGCTGTCAGTCACAGCTCTGAAAACGTGGAGCATCTGGCCAGAAGAATGTACACTTGGATTTCACAGAAGGAGTACTCTGACTTTTAATACTCAGACAAACCAGAAGTTCCTTTCAGGAAGCTTATCAGAGGTCAGGCACTCTGCTCTAAAAGATTTCCCGAATCTCTATAGCACTTCTTCATTTATATTCAGCCACCGGCTTTCTTGAAAGCTTCCCAATTCAATCACAAACTTCTTAGGAGCAGGAACCATATCTGTGTGGCTCATCTCTGGGGCCCAGAATTGATGGAGCTCCAGAAATCTTGGCTGATGAATGAATGAGTGTGAAGGGCTGGATTTACAGAGCAGTTATTAATGCTCTTATCTATCAGATAATTTATGAATTTGGTAAATATCAGATAAAAATGATGCGGGGTTTAATGAAATAATGTTCTTGGTCATATTAAAAAACTCAGAAATGAGAGATCAGTTCTTTAACATAGATTTTCATTTCCTATGGACAATAAAGCAAAGAATGATCATGATATTCTGTACTTAAAACCAGAGGGTTAAGAAACTGTCTGAAAGAAACTCTGATCTGGGAGTGACAGATGAGGGTTACTTAATTATAGTACACTCGTGGACATGTGTGTCTTTAAGTCTGTACACACGTCCAGTGCTCTGGAAGCAGACTGGCAATTCGCCTTTTTTTTTTTTTAATTAACAAAAGAGAACCATGTTGGTCAAATAAAAGTAACTGATATAGCCTTCAAATTCTCCTAAACTCCTGAAAATCTTATTTCTCCTAACCATGCCAGTCACAAAGGCAGAAAGTCACCTCTCAACACAACTGGCTTCCTACTAAAGCTGACATACACTGACATACACACCAGACTTTGGGAGAGACAGCCAGTGAGGATTTAAAAGGAAATACTCTGTGGCTGTGGAGTCCCACGAAGGCTTCCAACAATTCAGATATTCTCCATCTATGCAAAGAGGGAAAGGGCCTCCATGTTGCAACTGTTTGATGAACATACCATAGCAGGCTTCTTACTTCTTCTGATACAAGTGAAAATAGGTATGTATTGAAGGCATCAGGTAAAGGCAATGAAGTGAGAAGCATTTATAATACAGATTTTAATTTTTCTGTATCAAAATTTCTGCTTTAAGTAAGATCATCCTACTTAACTACCATCTTACCACACTAATTTTTACTTCAATTTGATAAGAGAAGTGTGAATGCCTGAAAGAATCCACTCATCTCTTTAGAGTCAGCTATCTAAGCACGAGGAGAAGGCAGTGGCACCCCACTCCAGTGCTCTTGCCTGGAAAATCCCATGGACGGGGGAGCCTGGTGGGCTGCAGTCCATGGGGTCGCTAAGAGTTGGACACGACTGAGCGACTTCACTTTCACTTTCACTTTCATGCATTGGAGGAGGAAATGGCAACCCACTCCAGTGTTCCTGCCTGGAGAATCCCAGGGACGGGGGAGCCTGGTGGGCTGCCGTCTATGGGGTCACACGGAGTCGGACACGACTGAAGCGACTTAGCAGCAACAGCAGCAGCATCTAAGCACGAATTTTTCAAATAGCTTTAATATAGAATGTTGTTTTAATAGGAATATTTATAAAATTATCAAATTGAATTGCTTAACCATTTTCTAAATCAAGATCAAAGGTGGATAATGTTCTAATTTTTAAAAAGGCAATACACCTGGCCATCATGAAAATTACAAAAGTCTTAGCCGTTCATGAGGTTCAGGAATGAGTCTTCCTATACAGCTTAGTTTCCCAGGAAGGTGAAGGGCTCCAGTTTACTTAAAACAGAAATACTTATGAAATTTATCACATTTTTGTGTGTGTATCTCCATGATAGAGCCTGCATACATAATATACGTTTTTTCCTTGGTAACTTACAATCGAAAATACTAGCTCATTTGTCTAAACTGAACGTAGTTCAAAACGTGATACACACGTGGCTGTAGATGAGACTCTATGTGCTGTGGTCCGTGGAACACAAAGGACTTCAGCTGACTGTCAAAATACTCTGAAATCCATCCCCTCAAAAAAAAAGAAATTCCTGGTGTCAATGTCTGTTCTGGTCATTTGCCTCTGGCCCACAGAGTCAGGGTGAAAGCTGTGCAGTGTGGCAGGACTTAGCTAGTTTTGAAAAACTAGATAGTGAGGCTAAAGCTGAAGAAATTTCCCGACGAGTGGTTTTTCTGTTCTCTAAGTGGGCATCTGCCTGGATGTTGCTCTCAGCTACCTCTGACTTTAGCTGGAGCTTCAATCTGTTGAGGATCCCAAAAGGTCTCGGCCAGAATGCACTTCCTCAGCTTTTTCACCGGCACTAAGTTCATTTAACTGGTGGGGAGGAGGAACACTCTTGACCGATTCACAAATCTTATGGTTAGGAGTTCTCCAATGCTTCACTTCTGTTTTTTTTTTTTTTTTTAACTTTTCCCACTTCATTTATTTTTATAATTGAAGGATAGTTGCTTTACAGAATTTTGTTGTTTTCTGTCAAACATCAACAAGAATCAGACATAGGACCTCTTTAACCGTGGTATTCTTTATTATTTTTTGCTATTTTTTTAATTGGAATAAAACTGCTTTACAATGTTGCTAGTTTCTACTGTACAACATCATGTAATACATCAGCCAAATGCATTCACACACCGCCTCCCTCTGAAGCCTCTCCCCCACCCTCCCAATCTACCTCTCCAGGTCATCACAGGGCATCAAGCTGAGGTCCCTGCCCTACACGGCAGCTTCCCACCATCTATTTTACACATGATATTAGCATAAATATATTAATGCTGCCCTCTTCACTGAGCTATTATAGACTATTGGTAGAAAGAAATCGGCACAATCTCTCTGAAAGGGCAATTTGGTTCTCCCTCTCTTTCTGGATATCAAAAGCATGAGAAAGTACACACGGTCTGACCTAGTAAATTGCTTCCTAGGAATCCGGCCTAAGGAAATCAATGGATATGTAAACAAAGAAAATGTACAAAGGGGATGACCACACCATATCATAAAAGTAAAGTTCCGCTTAATTCTAAATTACAAGTTTGATAAATAAAATAATGGAGTCAAGCAACAGAAAGTCATTATGCCATTAAATTTTGAAAATAATGATACAGACCCATATTTATTGAAATGCAAAGATTTTCACTAGATATTGTTAAATGAAAAAAAGTTTAAAGAATATGTACAGTGTACATAGGGAAACATCTAGAAGGAAATATATTAGAGGCTCCCAAATGATTACGGAAACTCTCAGAGTCTTGATAATTTTTTAACAGTGCCTCCAGGCTCCAACAGACATTCAACAATACTGTTTGTTCAGTAGCTAGTCTAAACAACTTAGTAAGTATTTGTCCTAATAACTTAATAGTTATTTGGAAAAAATAACCCACATAAATTAAAAGTACTGCTCTTTCTTAAATAGCCTCCTAATGATTTATCAACAGAATGGGAACACCTGCTGGACAAGCAAAACTTCAGATTCAATGTGGACACCACTGTCTGCATTTCCTGTTTCACGCTGGTTTTCACATGGTGCTCACTTTGTCATTAAAAAACTCAGCAGTCTCTGAAAACCCTCTTTTGCCAAGACATGATGTCATCAGAAGAAACGTGGCACATTCTTATGTTGAAGCCATGGACAACCTCAAAACAGCGTTGAACAGATTGGTGTCCCTTGAGGATGGAAAATAACCCGGGGCACCCTCATGAATTCACTGGGCTGTCCCAGTGCACCGTGGCACACAGCTTGGCAACTGCACATTCCTAACAGTATTAGCAGCTGATCTCTCTTGGGTATGAAAGTGAGAGTCACTCAGTCATGTCCAACTCTTTGTGACCCCATGGACTATGCCATCCATGGAATTCTCCAGGCCAGAATATTGGAGTGGGTAGCCTTTCCCGTCTCCAGCAGATCTTCCCAACCCAGCAATCGAGCCCAGGTCTCCCGCACTGCAGGCAGATTCTTTACTAGCTGAAGCCCTCTCTTGGGTATGGATGATTAAAGAAAAAAAAAAAGACTTTCTGACTCCTTCCCAATAAACACTTGTGACTTTTTACAATGAGAAAAATAATTAAACTGATTTACATATTTTCAGAAGTTTTTTTTTCCCCCCTTTAGCTTTTACAACAAACTTTGATTTCTTACTGTTCTCAAGCCTGAGAAGTACAAGATCAAGACCCTGGCCAGTTAGGCATCTGGTGAGGACTTCTTTCTGGTTCATACATTTCTCTTTTCTTCCATGAAAGGTATTTTTTGGTTCTTAAAAGATAGATATTCTGCTCGCCTGAATTTTTTGCTCTTAGAAAAGTCTCAGCATAACCATTAAAAATAGAAAGTCTTATTAAGTGTCCATTGACAAGTGAATGGTATATTGGTACATAAACACAATGGAATATTACTCGACCATAAAAAAGGATGAAATAATGCCATTTGCAGCAAACATGGATAGGCTCAGAGATTATCAAGTAAGTGAAGTAAGTCAGAAACAGACAAATACCATATAATATCAGTTATACATGGAATCTAAAATATGACACAATGAACTTATATATGAAACAAAAACAGACTCACAGGCACAGAAAAAAAATTATGGTTGCCAAAGGGAAAAGGTGGGACAGGGATAACTCAGGAGTTTAGGATTAGCAGATACACAGTACTATACATAAGATAAACAACCAAGTCCTACTGCATCACAGAGAACTATATTCAATGTCCCGTAATGTATCATAATGGAAAAGAAGATGAAAGAGTGAGTGTATACACACACACACACACACACACACACACACACACACAGCTGAATCACTTTGCTATACACCAGAAAGTAATGCAATATTGCAAATCAACTACTTCAATAAGTAAAAGCTTGAAAGTCTCAGAGACGGCTCACTCCTGAGCAGCCTCCTGCAGTAGCTCTCACGATGCTGAACCCTTACTTGGTACCTTGCACGGTGGGGTGGCTGAAGTCAGCGGTGTCAGGGCAGTGGCCCAGACACTCACCCCGCTTCCCGCGGGCAGCCACTACACGCGAGCCACGACAGACTCTCCGCCCCCGGCCGGTGCCCGTCACGGCCGCTCCCGGCCTCGTGGGAAGGGAACTGTGGACGCGCTGCTCTCTCTGCGGATTAGCGGCGCACCTTTTCAAACCCTGCCCACTGCTTTTCGCCCTGGTGTCCACCGCCGCCGTCTTCAAAGCGCCCCACGGCTCTCTTTGTTCCCTTTCGGTTACTTCTGCCCTGGTCATCAGTTTTCACACTAAAGAGATGAATGGCCTTTTATAACTTCGCCCATTGGGGCTTTCAAAACCGACCAGAGTGAGTTAAGTGCAATAGATGTTTAGCCTCCTTTGGTATTTAGCTGTTGGTGAGTCTTTTTGTTTTATCCCTTGTGGGGGTTGATGGGTAGAAAGGATCATTTTCCAGTCTAAAGCTATTTTTAAAACCTGAGAATTTTAAAAGTTTTGGCGTTGAACTTTTCTTGTGGCTAATATTTTCTAACCATTTCCTTTCTTACTTCAGAAGTGGCCAAGGAACTATTAAAAAACAACTTACTTTCCAATCTAGGAACATCTACAAATGTATACATCATTTTCAGCTTAACATTTACAAAGTTAAGTTAGAATTAATAATGCCGCAGTAGTAGAGTGTTTAGCTTCTTGCGTAACTTTTTAAAATTGCAGCATAGTTGCTTCACAATGGCGTGTGTGTCTCTGCTGGACAGAAAATGAATCAGCTGCAGGTGCACACATATCCCCTGTCTTCTGGATGTCCTTCCCAGTGAGGTCACCACAGAGCAGTGCGGAGAGTTCCTCTATACAGTATGCTGTCACTAGTTACCTGTTTTATACCCAGTATCAGAAGTGTGTATGTGTCAACCCCTGCCTCCCAATTCACCCCCTCCTCCCTCGGCCCCTTCGTGTCTGTACATTTCGTCTCCAAGTCTGCGTCTCTATTTCTGCTTCGCAAATAAGATCATCTATATACCATTTTTCTAGATTCCGCATACATGCATTAATACACAACATTTGTTTTTCTTTAATTGCAATGGCCCCTGCTGATCTTAAATATATTCTTTTAAAAATGAAGAACAGTAACATCTCCCAGTCCTCCTTTGCCGGCTCAATCATTCCCGACAGCATTTATCACCTTTTACCATACTACAGTTGATCTCTGAACAACAAAGGTCTGAATTGTGTGGGACCACTTGGATACAGATTTTTCCCAATAAACATAGTATGCATTTCCACTTTATAAATCTTTGAATTAACTAAGTGTGGGGAAAAGTTTGCGTTTAATAAGAGATCACAGTATGCGGAATCAAAAGAACTAGGGTTTGAGCTCTGATTCTATCAGAGCTGTTTGTTTCCTGCCTTTGAGTTAGTCATTTATCAGTTTCTTTGCTTTTGAGGCAGAGATGGCAGTACACAGATTTTCAACTGTGGGGGAGGGAGGGTTGGTGACCCTAACACCTAAGTTGTTCAGGGTTCAACTATATATACTTTACCTATTGATCTTGTTAATTGTCTATCTCCTCCAACTGGAATATAAGCTCAATAGAGGCCAACTTTTTGTCTATTTTAATCACGGATGTACTCCCAGCACCTAAAACTGCCATCCAAAACACAGAAGCTCAACAAGTACTTGCTGAAAGGGAAGTGAACAAATAACTGATTCTTAAATCTTTTATTTATTTTTTTCTTAAATCTTTTATAATTCTATTTCAGCAGGGATTTTAAAAAATGAACATCAATGTTTATGGAAACCAACTACTACTTTTTCGAAAGTAAAAATCAAAGTCAATCTTTGATTCCAGTAAAATTCAAAGATTACAGGATCTGATTAATTTAATATTTCTCCCCTTCTGGGAAACATTTCAACTTTCAAATCAAGAAGACTTCTGATTGTCAACTTTGGCAAGTCTATGTAAAACACCTAAGAATACGGGTATAAGCATTAAAAACACTTAAAAAATACGAGGCTAAACTGCAAGAAAGCACTAAAGGTTGGCAATAACAAGGAGACTAGAAGCCGGGAAGGTAAGTAACCCATGAGGTGGCATGTACCCTGGAGTCATGAGTGAGTCCCAGGGTGTCCACGGGCTAGGAGACAAGCCAAAGGCACACAATGGGTGTAGGGCTTGAAGCCCATACCCCTGAAATGTGAGATCCTTTGTGGGTAAGTTTAAAAAACATCTCCCCAGGAGCAGAAGAAAGAAAAGGTAAGCATTAGTAATGGCAGAGGTGGGGGAAAAAAAGAAAAACTTTCTTCAGAAAATTCCAAGCCCACTCTTGCATTGTTTGGGGTCAGAAATTACATATCTTCTCCCAAATACAAACATTTAGGATAAAAAAGCCCTGAAACGGCAGTGCCCCCAAACACACCAGAAGCAAATTCAAGGCCTATAGAATAATGAACTAAATCCACATTTCAAAGAGTCTTCAAACAGAGAGTTTCAAGTAATTGAATTCAGAATCGAAAATCTCAAAACACACAAAAAAGCAAGTAAAGAGTCTGCCTGCAATGCAGGAGACCCGGGTTCGTTTCCGGGGTCGGGAAGCTTCCCTGGAGAAGGAAATGGCAACCCACTACAGTGTTCTTGCCTGGAGAATCCCATGGACAGGGGAGACTGCCAGGCTACAGTCTACGGGGTCGCAAAAGTCGGACACGACTGAGCAACTAAGCCCATGCACACCATGGACAAGAAGGGAAAACAAAACTGCCGAATCAAACTCTCAAAGAACGGAGGTTCTGCACATATCAGATACAGAATATAAGACAGGTATGTCTAGTGTTTAGAGGAAGAAAACAGTATCTTAAAATACGAAAAAGAGTAAGATATCAAAAATAAGTAGATTTGAGCAAGAGCCAAAAGTAACTTCTAGAAATGAAAATAATTACAAATAGAGATTCAGTGGGTTAGTTCAATACCAAATTAGATATAGCTGAAGAGGGAAATGGTGATTTGGTAGATGGATATAAAGAAATTACATATAATCTTGTAGCGAGATGAAAAAAAGATACAAAGTTATGGTGGGGGGAGTATGGAGGAAAATACAGAAAATGAGGGGAAAGAGAGACTTAGAAGTGATTATACTTGAGATTTTCCAGAACTATCAATCATTAAATTCAGGAAGCCAAATGAATTCCAAGGAAGCTAAACAGAAAGAAATCTTAACCCAGATAAAGCCCTGAAAAAGTGCTGAACACCATTATCAAAACATATCTTCAGGACAGCCCCAGGACAAAGCAGATCATCTACAAGTAAGTGATAACTAGATTGATATTTGGTTTCTCAAGAGAAGAGGAAGAATCTGGAGAAAATGTTTTTTAATCTTAATTCTGAGATGCTGTTTGCTACCTCTCTTTCTGTATGACCATAATATTTTATAACAATACCTATAGATCTTAATTCAATATAAAATTTTCAGCTAGAAATAGAAATTTATTCTTTAACAGAGACCATCTCAAGTCTATCTTATAAGCTAATACAATTCTGAAAAAAGATATTAAACTGTATTGTAAAGCAGTAATAATTTCACATTGTGGTAATGGGTTATGAAAAGGCAAATTAGCTAAACTGAATAGTAAGCAGAGAAATACAATTTAAAACAAAAGAATTTGGAATATAAAAGTGGCTACTTAATATGGGGAGGATTATTCAATTAATCAAATTGAAACAAAATAAAAATGTGTTATTTCACTTAAAAAAAAACACTGAGAAAAACTAATATTAAACATGGAACTGTATACTCAGCAAAACTATCTTTCACAAATAAAAGCAAATAAAGGCATTTTCAGTGAAAAATAGGAAAGTTTATTAAAAAAAAAACAATTATAGAAACTTCTAACAAACATACTTCAGACAAAAGCAAAGTGATTTGAGATGAAAGGGAATGGTAAGCAAAGAAAACAGTAGACATATGTCTAAATTTATAGAAACATAGGGAATATAAAACAAATGCTGACTAAATACAAATTGTAATAATGCCTAATATAAAAAACAAGATGAAACTGGAAACTAAGCAACAATGGCATATTAGTTTGGAAAAGAATGATCAGAACTAAAGAGTTTTAAGATTCCTAAACTGCTTGGGAGAAGAGGGAAGACACTAGAGTAAGACTTCGTTAAGTTAAACAGAATACTGACGTCTCCAGGGTAAACGCTGAAAGAGAAGAGCGTGTACAACTGTCAAACCAGCAGGAGAAAAACCTTGGAAGCATAAAAACAAAGCAAAACTCACTCAATTCAGACAAAGGTAATAACAAAAAACAAAACAGAAAAAGCAGGACAAACAGAAAGCAAAAATGAGATGACTGAAATGAATTTAAATTCACTTCATTATTACAGTTAGACTGAAAATACACATGTAATCAATGCAATGTCGTAAACAAAAAAATTGATCATATTTTTTTCGTGTTAAAGACAAAGACTGATTGAATTAAAAAACAGAAACCATGTCCACCCAACCAGCTGACGAATGTTCACAGCAGCTTCATTCATAATTGTTCCATGCTGAAACCAACCCAAATGTCCATCAACTGGTAAATGGTTAAACAAATGATGGTATATCCATACAAGAGAATGATACTCAAAGATGAAAATGATACAGCTTGCAACATGGATGAATCTCAAAAGCTTTATGCTAAATGGAAGAAGTCAAACACCATAAAACCTACATACGGTATGATCCTATTTATGTGACATTCTAGAGAAGACCATAGCAGAGTGATAAAAAAAGCAGATCAGTGGTTTCTTGGGGCTAGACGAGAGGGAAAGAAACTGCCAAAAGGGCATGAGCAACTTTCTGGTGTGATGGAAATGATCTGTATCTTTATTGTGGTGTTGGTTACATGCCTTACACGCTTGTCAAAATTCACCAAACTGTACACTTTAAATGCTTGGGTCTTACTGTATATAAATTATTCCTTACTCCAGTATTCTTGCCTGGGAAATTCCATGGACGGGGGGAGCCTGGTGGGCTGCAGCCCTTGGGGTCACAGAGTCGGACACGACTGACAGACTAACACACACAGTTAATTAAGAAAGACTAAATCTAGTTATGTGATTTACAAAAGACGAATCTAAAACGTTTGTATCCTTGAAAAAATCAAGTTGGAGAAAGATATTTGCACACAATTGCCCCAAAATCTGGTTTAACTAAACAACCCATACAAAATTAATATTAGGCAAAGAGATGAAAAGGGTCATGACTTAGTAATAAAAACATTTAAGCCGCCAGAGAATCACATGCCTAACAATATCTTCAAAATGTATAACAACAAAATTCACATAACCTCAAGGGGAAACTGACCATGGGACAATCTTATTTGTAAACATAAATGCAAAAAAAAAAATTAACAAATACATTAATTTATAAATAAAAATAACATGCCTAAGTCTGAGTTGCTTCCCTGTGGCTCAAAGGGTGAAGCCTCTGCCTGCAATGCAGGACACCTGTGTTCAATCCCTGGGTGGGGAAGAGCCCCTGGAGAAGGAAATGGCAACCCACTCCAGTATTCCATACAACAGAATATCCATACAACAGAATGAGCCATGCAGTAAATCTGAGCTAGCCCCATAATACAGGGTTAGTTCAATATCAATCAGTGTTATTCATCACATTAGCAGATTAAAGAAGAAAAAGTATATGCTTATCTCAAAAGATGCAGAAAAAACATTCAATAAAATACAAAAACCATTCATGATTAAAACTCTGAGTAGACAAGGAATACAAGGAAACTTCCTCAGCCGAGTAAAGGGTATCACAAAATAATCCTGCATCATTTCAGTTCAGTTCAGTTCAATTCAAGGGTAAAATTTTAAATCATTGCCCGTAAAGTCAACAAAAAGATAAAGTTTGCTATTTATTATCACTTCTGTTCAACTCTGGAGATTCTAGTCAGCTCAATAAACCAAGAAAAGGGAATTAACACTATACAAATCAGAAAGGGAAAAAAAAAAATCAAAGCTATTGTCTCTTATAGGTGATATAATAATCTAAATAGAAAATCCTAAAGAATCTATAAATTATTTTCATTAACAAGGAGGCCAATAATGTTACTATACACATGATAAAATGCAGAGCCCTTCAACATTGAAATGGCTAAGTAAATTGTATTATAATGAGTACAATAAAATATGATACAACAATGAAAGTGAATGAACTAAAGAAGTTATACACATCTATAGAGATGAATCTCAGAACATACTGTTTTGGCAGGAGTAAGTCACAAAATAACCAGTGTGATTCTATTTACATAAAGATTAAAATAATATAGTACAATGTTTAGAGACACATAGTTATGTGGTAAAACTAAAGAAAAGCAGGAGGGTGATTAACTCCAAATCCAGGGAAGTAACTGGGGAGAGCAGAATACAACAGGAGAAAGGTACATATGGATTTTGGTAGTAGTGATAATATTCTTAGATAAGTAGTGTAAATATGGATGTCTCCATTTTCTTCTTTAAAATGTGCAAATATGCTATGCTTTCTCTTCTCTGTGTGTTGTATCCTTCCTAATTCAAAGAAATAAATGAACCCAAGTGAACTTGCTCAGAAAGTGCATTTTAAAGTACTGTAGGGACCTCCCTGGTAGTCCAGAGGCAAGACTCTGCGCTTCCACTGCGGGAGGTGTGAGTTCAATCCCTGGTTGGGGAACTAAGATCCCACAGGCAGAGTGGGGTGGACACCCCCCCCCCCCAAAATGTACTGTAATATTATTTCAAGTGGGAAAACACAGACATTAAGGAAGCTATTTTTCTATATCTAAGTTTTATAATTAATATTTATTATTTTTAAATTCATTTATAGGGAAGTTGATAGTCCTTACTCACATGATGATTTTCTAAATGCACCAAAGTCATAAGAAACTCTTTTAATTGGTTATTTTTTTTCTAGACTGGCTATTTATTTTCTTGGCTATTTTATTCATAAGTAAGTAAAAATTTATTTATTTTTGAGGTATAATTGACATGTAACATTATATCAGTTTCAGGTATACAATGTAATGATTTGATATTTATATATATATATATATATATATATATATATATATATATATATTGCAACATGATCACCACTGTCTTGACAGATTTTAAAGGTACAGAGCAAAATCTCTGTGTTTTCATAACTGCCCGCATACGACAGGAGAAAAACAATAAATGACCACATGCCAAGGAAAGAACATTCACTATTAAGAAATGCCAAAAAGACTTGAATTCCTATATTAAAACAACTTTCACTGGAAAAGATCTGATCCTTTCTTTTAAAGAATTCTTTGAAAGAGAAGTTTTGTTCAGACCAAAATAATAGGAGACCCATGTCCGAAAGAGTTGAAATATTTTCCCTTCTCACACAATTTTTAAATTGCCAGTATAATTAAAATGATATTGATGATCCAGCCATCTGGATAACCCACACAAAATATTCCAAATGGTACTCATTACCAACCCTTCCAAATAAGCCTTGGGTGACAGGGTCCAGGCACCCAAGCCAGACCCAATGCCTCAGTATCTCCCAACAGCCTGTGTAGTTTCCCCTCCTGCAATTCACCCTCCATCTGCCCTCCGAGCAATCTTTACAGAACATACACATCACCACGCATTTCCTAGCTTTCAAGTCTTTCAGTGCTGACCCATCCCTACACAGAACAGCCTCCAAGCCATTCAGAATATGGTCCCCTTTCTATTGTCCTTTCTGGCTGGTGGAGAAGGCAACGGCACCCCACTCCAGTGCTCTTGCCTGGAAAATCCCATGGACGGAGGAGCCTGGTGGGCTGCAGTCCATGGGGTCGCTAAGAGTCAGGCATGACTGAGCGACTTCACTTTCCCTTTTCACTTTCATGCATTGGAGAAGGAAATGGCAGCCCACTCCAGTGTTCTTGCCTGGAGAATCCCAGGGATGGGGGGAGCCTGGTGGGCTGCCGTCTATGGGGTTGCACAGAGTTGGACATGACTGAAGCTACTTAGCAGCAGCAGTGTTAATTTAACATGATGATATTAAAATATTATTTTATGGGTCCATACATTAGCCTACTGTATGCTCCTTGATCCTTCTTGAAAAATATTTGCCTGCCTCAAAATTATTATTCATCTTCAAACTATTATACAGAGGATGGATAAACAACAGGGCCCAACTGTATAGCATAGGCAATTATCTTCAGTATCCTGTGACAAACCATATGAAAATAATATGAAAAAGAATATATGTATGTATAACCCTGAGTCACTCTGCTATATGGCAGAAACTAAACACAAACATTTTAAATAAACTATATTAGTTTGAGTAAACTCTGGGAGTCGGTGATGGACAGGGAGGCCTGGCATGCTGCTATTCACGGGGTCTCAAAGAGTCAGACACGACTGAGTGACTGAACTGAACTAAAACTTCAATAAAATTAAAAAAATCATTATCCATCTTCAGAAAATCTGTGAAACAGCTCCATTCCGAAGGTTTCCCAGACCACTCCTGTCTGCACTTGTTGCTATCATTCCATTGAACACTTGGCTGCTTTTTAAACCTATCTTCCCAACTACACTGCAAACGCCTTGAATGCATGAATGATTATCTTTTTATTTTTTAAACATCTCCAGTGTGTTGCCCAGCACCCCCGCCCCCACTAAAGTTATCGTTTATTTGTATACCCAGGTCTTTACTCAGCTTTTCACACATTAGCACGCTGAACTCCCAGGATGACTCAATGAACTCTGCTGTGAGCCCCGTTTTTACAAACAAGGAGACTGAGACAGGCGTTACATCCCCTGGAGACCCTCCAGTTAGGAGGTGGTGGACTTCTGATGAGAACCCGGGGCTCCGGGACTCCACTGCTGAGGCCAGCACCTCGCACCTGTGGGGAGGCGCGTGGCGCAGGTCCTGTGAACGCTCAGCCACCCTGGGCCCTGTGAAGCGGGTGGCACTCACTGGAGGAGGTGTCAGGACGTCTGGTTCTGCCACTTGTCAGCTGTGACGCAGGGCTGTCCCCGGCGGCCCCTGAGCCGCCCTCTCCTCCTTAGGGAGGATTCCACACACAACGGATTCCACATCACAGCTTCACTCTTTTGAGCCTCTAAAGCTGGTAAGAAAGGCTTGTGGATCCAAAATCTGGGTACTCCGAGTTACTGGCCTCGAAACATCGCTTCCTTTACTGAAAAACTGTTGCTGATGAGAGGATGTCAGAAGCCACTTTTGGGCAGGGTCAGAGAAGTGTCCACGTAGGACACTTCAGCTCAGAGCAGACGCCTGGACCCTCACTCTTCCCAAGGGCTGCAGACCAGAGAGGAGCTACGCACCAGCATGTCAGAGTCAGTCAAGACAGCCTTTCTGTAACCGCTCTCCATAATGTGCAGGGTGTGATAGCAACCAAACCTCCGCCCTCCTTCCTGGGGAAATGCAAAGCTAGCTGTGGCCTTTTCACAAACCTCAGAGAGGACGAAATGTCAGCTGTGACTGAATTTTCTGGCTTCATCCCACTTACCTCACCACCTTACTATTATCTACAATGACATTTTGGATATTAACACACGACATCTAAACATCAGCCCTTGCTCGGACATCACGTTACAAACCGCTGAATTCTACAGCTATTTCTGCTGGAAACAGAAAGATTCTTAGCATTTTCAAGGGGAAAAAAGTCTGTTAGTTCACAGATGTCTCCCCAGCCACGTCTATGGGGGCTTGTCCATGAGTTACAGCGAGTAAATGCTAACTAAACTTGCCACTCCTATGTACACACACTACTGGTTTTAAGTAACCACTCCTTCCCGTCTCCCAAAAAACGACAGCTAAAAAAACAATGTTCGCTTGGAGGAAGAGAAACTAAAATTCTTTTTGCTGTTCCTCTCAATCAAACCCTTGAAGGAACAAAAGTTTTTGCTGTGGTTTACACACTTGTCACTCAAAAAAGTGGCACCTAGAAACGCCATGAGCCTTCCTATAATTTCACTTCTACTTAGGGAGCTGTATCAGTGCTTGCTCTGGGCACAAAATGCTGAGCAGCTGAATGGCATTTTGGCAATGGTGTAGATGAAAACTGTTTAAAAAAATACATCCCACCCCTTGTATATTTGGGAGACTTGGCCAGTGTCTAACGAATTCCTGATCAGTAGGGTCAGTCTAGTTCCATGAGGACTACCTATGCACATGTGTCTATTGCGCCCTTGCTGTGAGCTTCATGCCATGAGAAAAACAGCCTTAGGCGGAAGGTGTATTCTCCCTCATTTTACAGGTGAGGAAGCCAAGTGCTACGTGAACTGCTCCAGACCACAGAGTCAGTCAATTTGCCAAACTGGAATTTGAACAGTCAATAAGACCCAGAATATGTAACACAGAAGTTCTTCTGGAACCAAGGAAACAAATATTCATTCTTTCACAACCCTTGGCATATGCTCTATGTATTTCAACTTTAAAAAAAATCAGAGGAAACAGATCACTGATGAAATGTAAACCATCGAACCTTAATTAAGATTCCAATGATTAACAAACTCAAACTTTATTCAGTTTATTAACTGTAATTAAGACATTACAAATGTGTAAAAAAAAACACGGCTCTTAAAAGAGGCTGGGGGTGCGAATATTTAGGAAAATAACTGCATTTCAACTACTGCCCTCTCCTGGTGGCATAAACAAAGGTGTATGGCCTTTTCTTAATTCAATCAATTTAGAAACTTTTCATCTAATTGATCTATCAAAACCAAACATGCAGGTAAAGAAAAGACTGTACGGGGCTTCATCAGGATGAGACTTGGCTCTAGATGGAAATCAGGTACTCATCACCTGAGTTAATTATGAGAAACATTTGGCTTCTCAGTGCCTCTATTTTTCCATCAGTAAAATGGGGATAATAATATCTACTCTGCCTACCTCAAAGGTCACTGTGAACATCAAAGATAATGCACTTGAATGTTCTTTTCAAACAATCTAAAACCAAGGGCATTTTTATTAATCAACTAAAGCCATTCACAGAAATACCATTAAAATTAAAATTTCAATGGACTGGAACTTCCCTGGCGGTCCAGTTGCTAAAACCTCTCCTTCCAATGCAGGGGGTGTGGGTCTAACTCCTGGCCAGGGGAGCTAAGATCTCGGTGCCTTGCGGCCATAAAAACCAAAGCATGAAACAGAAGCAATATTGTAACAAATTCAATAAGAGATGTTAAAAGTGATCCACATCAAAAACGATCCTAAAAAAAAATTACAGTGGGCCCTTGAATAACTTGGGCGTTAAGGATAACAACACTTCAGGCAGCTAGAAAATCCGAATTTAACTTACAGTTGGTCCTCTGTATTTAAGGTTCCCTCGTATCTGTATCTGTAGATTCAACCAAACATGGATTGTATAATACTGTAGCATTTACAACTGAAAAAAAAATCTGAGCGTAAGTGGACCCACATGGTTCAAACCCATGCTATTCAAGGGCCAACTGTACATCCATTCTTCAATGCTGCAGGCCCATTCCTGGGAAACAATGCCACGGTACTAACAAAACTTCTTTGCAAGGTTATGTACAGAGATGTTTATGATTACAATGTTGACAACAGCAAAGTGGCAGGCAGGACCAATGTAAATGCCCATCAGCAGAGCAACAGTGGAATAAATTATAATAGCTACACTATAAAATACTATGCAATCCCTAAAAGAGTGACTAGAATTTTATCAGCTGAATGAAGAGATTTCAACGTGGCTTTTTCAGAAAAAGCGGATGTAAGAAAATGTAATGAGGCGTTCCCAAAGTCTTAGTGTAGCGCTTTTGAACTTTAATCATTTCAAAAGTATAAATGCTACATACTTACAAAAATAACATGAAAGGTTGAACACTGAACATTCTAAAATACATTTTAAAGTTCTTATTAAAATTCAATTTAACAGAAACTGCTGCACGCAAAAAATGAAGAGCAAATTTTTGTATTCAAAGTTGACAACGTAAAATAAATGCAAATAATTAAACGTTCCAATGTTTCTTTTACAAGTGTACAGCAATTACAGTGTTAGCTGGTCAGTCGTGTCCGACCCTGGTAACCCCACAGGACTGCAGCCAGCCAGGCTCCTCTGTTCATGGGATTCTTCAGGCAAGAATACTGGAGTTGTCAGCCACTCCCTTCTCCAGGGGCTCTTTCTGACCCACGGGTCAAACGCAGGTCTCCCACATTGCTTCCCTGGTGGCTCAGAGATTAAAGCATCTGCCTGCAATGTGGGAGACCTGGGTTCGATCCCTGGGTTGGGAAGATCCCCTGGAGGAGGAAATGGCAACCCACTCCAGTACTCTTGCCTGGAGAATCCCATGGACGGAGGAACCTGGTGGGCTACAGTCCACGGGGTAGCAAAGAGTCGGATACAACTGAACGACTTCACTTCTTCTTCTTCCCACAATGCAGGCAGATTCCTTACCATCTGAGCCACCAGGGGAACCCATAGCAACTATAATCCTAAAGTTATTAACTTAAAACTGCACTAATGCTTTGAGAATACTCCATACGATATGTTTTCACTTCTGGGACAATTCTCACCCCTTCTCCCAAGTGTGTGCTGGTGTGTGTGTGTGTTTGTATGGTTGTGTATTTATATAACTGATTATGTTAATATGAGAAAATATAGGTGGCTACATAGACAGTTAAAGTGGGTGAAGGGGGAATAAGGAAGTGAGAGACCTAGTTCAAAAAGGAAAACTTCAAAAATGGGAAACTAAAAAGTGTACGTGCTGTTATCACCCTCATGCACTAATAGGAAATCACTTGCAGTATATAGACATACAAGAGTTGGTTGTTGTTTTTTTTTTAAAGAAAGGAAAGAAACTTGCCCCAAATCCCACACCAAGTAAACAGCAAAAGAGCCAAGAACTGCACCTAAGTCTCTGAGGCTATGAGGCCTGGCCTCGGAACCACTCTGCGGCCCACACAACTAGCGAGGCGACCACAGTCTGGTCCCCCAGGGCTGGGGATCACGCCGTCAAGTTCACCAGCCCTGCGATGGGCTGCTTCAAGAGAGGGATCCAGCCCACTGCTGCGATCGGTCCTCACTCCAGAGCTCTTTTCAGAACCACCAACTGTCCTCTGACGCTCTCTTTTCCAGGCTGGAACACTAAACCCAGCAGATAGTGTAGCCAGAGCTCAGCCTTTCGTGGTTGATTACGAGGGCAACCCTCTATCCCATAGACATCATTTTAGTCGCCACTGCTACAAAATCCTTATTGATTGGTTCATCTCTGAATCAAAGACACCTTCCCTCCTACCCAAATAAACTAAAAGTGGAAACATCTTCACAATCTCTAAATAAGCAACAAGGCTTCTTTCTTCCAGGCCTGTGTTCCTTTATCTGGAATCCCCTTCCTCTTTCTCTCTGCCTGGGAAACTCCTCCGCATTCTTTAAGATGTAGCTCAAATGTCATCTTCTCCATCAAGGTTTTCCTGCCTCTTCCAAGCAGAAGTGCTTCACCCTCCACATGCCCACACCACTGAGGACAGGCGTACCCCAGCAGTTCTCACCTAGCCTTTGATGATGGGTTTAGGTGCTGATTTTTCCAGGAGCTGACCAGCAGCATGATGTCTCATTTATCTCTGTGTCATTTCTCACCCTCCCCATGCGGCTAGCATGGCACTTGGTGTATCATAGGCCTTCAATAACATATCAGTTTCATCGAACTGTGAAGCTGAGAGTCCATGAATTCACAAGGTGAATTAGTAAGAGGGTCCATCACGCAGGCAAATCAACCGCAGTCTTCTATGAACATAGCTAAGAATTCCTTGCCTTTAGATAATCTCTAACTACATCTCTACCAGGAAACATGAGATAACTCAGACAGGTGTTGCTTCCTTCCTGCCTCTTCCTAACTCAGCAACCGCAGGGCAAGCTACCACCCTTTCAAATGTTGGTTTTAGGTGTCAAATCACATTTGGAGCATGGTGTGTGTATGCACACGTGTGTATTCACATATGGAATGCTCGTCACTAATTCAGACCTTCCTTTACTTCCGCGGGGTGAGATCACTCAGAGAAATAATAATGGCTCATGTCTGTATCAACACTTGGAATGTATTTACTTTCAGAGACATTATCTGTTCTGTGGTATGGAGCAAAGAGCAAATCAGTCGACGTGATGTGTATTTTATACAGACGCTGGCTGTGCAGTAGAACATCCTTTGTTGAGTTTATGCCCTGATGACATGTCCACGCCTGAAAATGCTGACTGATTGTAGGTCCCTGCTGTGAGAAGCAAGGTCTGCAGAATCAGAATGTACTTGATAACATGTATATCCCGTATTGTCTACCATAAATAGATTCAAGCAAGCCAAAAAGTTTGAACAAAAACTTGCCATTCTTGTATAACAGTGATTCCTTCAATAACAGTGATCAGTATCCCAATTAAGAAAATGCTCCCCTGTTTATTCCTCCTGCCCTCAATGAAAGCAGGAAAAGCATTTGGCAAACCATCATCTGTCCTCCTTCGATTTCACGAGTGAGTCCAAATAGATGAAGGAGACGTACTACAGTAACTCCTTCCACAGCACAATTCAACTGGACCAGCTCCTGCTGCTCCTGAGCCGCCTCTAATCAAGGATGCTTGGCTCAGCTCTGTTAGCTGTCAAGGTTTAATAAGCCAAGCTAGTTAATGAGTGACGGCTAGATTCCATTCCAAGACTTCACATCATCCATGAAGCAATTAAGGACGTACCTCCTGGCCTCCCCCTAGGAGTTCCAAAGGTGCTTCAGTCTACTGAGAGGCTAACCTCAGCACAGTTTGAGGGGGAAACATATAAGTCACATTTAACCCTGAGAGGGAGCAGAGGATGCCTTCTCCCAGGGTCTGTATTAGGAGAGAAATCTCGCCAATTTATTTTTTGTCTGCATAACTTGTGGGGCTATTTTTTCTCTTTTTGCCTGTCTCTCTGAAATTATAAAAGGCTCTTACGAGTTGTTTATATGAAACCAAGTACCCTGACCCACAGACAAGGTATTCCTGGAACTGCTGAAATAGCAAGCTAGATAATGATATCATTTTAGAAAGTGCCAAGCAAGAAAGCTCTGATTAACTGCTGAAACATGCTCAGTGGAGGTATTTGTAAACAGAATGAATGTCAGTTTAACTTCTTTTCTCTGTCTAGGCTCCCCCATTTCCTGGTATGTTGTTACTGTGAATATTTCCTCTTCAGATCCCTGCACATACAGAAGGTTATTTGATGGAAAGGAGTACCAAGTCTTTCTTTGGAGAAAAAAGGTGTTTGCGGAGTTCATGGAAAGACTCTGAACCTCATCCAATACAAGGCAATCTTTCTACTTTGCATAATGTCCTTTCATCTGCCCTCTGCGTTCGCTTTCTATCACTGAGCCCCACCAAGTTTTCTTTTCTGATGCTTATTCTCCAAGAGAAACCGACAGGGCTCCTGGGGGGAGGCGGGAGGACCACAGGCAGTGTTCAGAAAGGGATGGCTTCAGGGCACCCGCAATACTTCCTAACATAAGAGGTGAGCCCGCGCAGGGGGTGCATCTGTCCTCCACGAGGCGGGGACCATCTCCTTCACTCTTCCTAAGTCCCCTCAGACTCCCCCTGGTTCCAAGGTACTTCAAAAAACATCATCTTAAGCTTGAAGATACATGAATTCAAGCAGCTGTTTCTGGCAGGGGTCCCCAAGCTTCCGGATCTAATGCCTGATGATCTGAGTCGGAGCTGATGTAATAATAACAGAAGCAGAGCGCACAATACATGCAATGCCCTTGAATCATCCCCAAACCATCACACGCCACCCCCACCACCCCGCCCCAGTCCCTGGAAAAACCATCTTCCATAAAACCCAGCCCTGGGGCCAAAAAGGTTGGGGACCACTGGTTTATGGTATGGCTGAGGGGGTGGTAAACAGAGTGTGGATGATTTTTACAGGTACCTCCAAGCCTGTCACAATGCTTGGGCCTGGATCCCTCTTTGCTTTGGCGTGCATGAATATGAGCGCTCAGAGTTTGTGAGCGCATTCGCTCTGTGGTCAGCGGCACTTTAGGGTGAGCTCTTTAGAGATGGAAGGAGTTCAGAGTACCAGTTCAGTTACCAGAAGCTGAAGGTCAGCCGGTATGAATGGTATGCAGCCGGGCAGTTTTCCAAACCCCATGCTGTGACTGCATCTCAGGAAGGCTGGTATAAGCAGATGTGCATGTGTGTGTGGAGGCTGATAAGTCAACAGGGAAAGACAGACGTGGAGCGGCAGCCCAGCCCGAGGAAACAGGCAGAGTCGCCTGAGTCTCCACTTAAGGTGAACAATGGCTGTTTCGGAAACAGGTCTGGATGGGCTGGTTGAACACTCAGAGTGATCTTTTGACTTTTTAATCCACTAAATGATTTACTGTTTCAGATGTCCAGAAGCTGGATTCTCAACTTTTAAAAAATTATTCTAATAGTATAACACCACTCAAAGTGAATTTTAAAAAATATATAATATGAAAACATGCAAAGATACGTCAAGTGAAAACAGCCCAAAGAAAACCTGCATGCATATATAGATCTCAGTTTTAGAAAATATATAGATACATTTTAAAAGAGGTATTAAAAATGTCCCTATGAAATACCACTGGGTAGTTTCTTCTGGGTGACAGAATTACATGTCACTGTTTTTTCTTTACACTTTATTTTCTAATTTCTCTAAAAGGAACCTGTTTTAGCTTTGTAATCAAGAAAAACAGAACTTCTCTAATCTAAAAAAAAAAAAAACATTATCCTACAGACGAACTGATACCTATGCATGAGTTGCATGAGTTGAGGGAGGCTGTCAAAGTGCAAAATAGAAAAGTTTATAAAATGTTAACACAAATTTGTCCAAATATCTACACACTTTGCTATCTTGTGTCTTACATTTAAACTCCCAGAGAGCAAAGGCTGTGTCTAATTCTGTGCAAAGTTTTGCTCAGTGAAAAATGCAGCAGAACATAATTTTTATGATGATTATGCAAATACACCTGGTTGTCATTCACTCTGCGAGCAGCCGGGAAAATTCCTCAATGTTATAGATGCCCAGAGAGGGACACAGAATAAGAACATATCCTTTCTCCTGTTTTAAAATCCTTGTTAAAAACCACTTTTATATGCAGCATGTACTTTCATAGAGAAGATTGGTGCTCTACCATCTTTAAAGTGGAGAAAGAAATGGTACTGGAATTTTCTCTGTTCCAGCCCACTTCAGTGTTACATAATGGGAGTAATCCTAAGCATTAGCTTAGAGTATGATTTCCATATTAATTCAACGACTGGACTCACCACTGACTCAGCCTCTGGCATTAATAGAAAAGAGAGACACAAAAGAGTTTTTCCACTTAGAAAACAAAACCAAACCCAAACAGCCTGTAGTCAAACCACTCATGTAACTGGAGCCAAAATCTATAGGGGAGCTTCCATTCACAGGGTTTGCTAAGCCCTCTCAGAGCGCTGGCCAGTGACTCTTCCCACCTCACCCCACCCCAATATAAGCATGGTCACTGTAACACTGGAAGTCACTCTCAGGGTTTATCTCGCTGTCTACAAACAATAGTTTTTTATTTTATTTACTTTTTTAGTGCAATAGCCCACAAGAAGACAGATGACTGTCAGTCTGTAGAGCTGATATTCTTACTAGAAATTTAAAACACAATATATCAAATTTGGCCCAAATAAGTCAGTTCTTTTCAAGGTTATCATGAAAGAGATGCAAATGTGAAATTCCAGGCACTTACTGAATTGAAACAGAAGTCGCTTTTGAGAACCCTGCCATTCCCCTTCCCTCACATCCATCACAAGGGCGAACACTGACTGAGTGCTCATCCGATGCTGAGCAGTTAAGTGTTTATGGGCACGATCTAACATCCTCCTCCGAGGAGGCCAGGGAGTTAGGTGTTTTCATCAGTATTTCAGAAGTGATAGGTTTAGAAGAGGTCAGGGAGATCGGCCAAGGTCTCAAGGCTCCTCTGTGGCAGAGCTGGGATCTGAACGCAGGTCTGACGACACCCAGGGTGAAAATCTTAACCAGGAAGGACATGCTGACTTTAGGGAGCCAACGAAGGGTGAAACCAAGTAGCAGGTAGATACAATTACGCCAGTTTTCAGTCTGTGGCACATACATGGTTGATCTTTCCCTACAGTAAGCATGATGTCCAAAAAAAAAAAAAAAGATGACAAACTGCCAACAAAAACCTCCAGAGGGAAGAAACGAAGGTCACTTTCTAAAGTAATAACTCAAGTCTCTTATTGAAAACACAGCCATGCTGAGGCTTGGGTGTGGTCACCTGAGAGATCTGGAGGAAATCTAAGAGGCAAAATTTACCGAATTTTCTATTGCACAATAGACTTTGTCTGTGGAAAGCACCCCCCTAAACGGAAGTATCTGTCAAAGTAAAAATAAACCCAGCTAACAGCATCTGAAAAATACACTGTGAGTGGGATTTATATTTCTCCCATTTGCTATAGTCCATGCATATTCTCAGCTTTTTGGTCCTGTCAAAAAGAAACAAAACACCTAAGTTTTCAACTCAATCTCCAAAGTCCTGACTAACACCCATCCTGCAGGAGTGAAGCGGGAGGAGACCTCTTCTGGGGGGGAGGGTTAACTCCCATGAGCTCATGGGTCATCAGGAGGCCAGGGCCACCGAGGACTCAGCTCTGCACGGAAGAGAAATCGTTCGCATCTGTTCACACTGAGATGACTCGTTCCTCCCAAAGTCATAAAAGCCAAGCTGACCGATGACTTGGAATGCTTACTTATCAATTTACAAAGAGAAATAGAGTTTCCCAGAAGAGCATAATACTGGGGCCAGAGGATTATTATTTTTTAAATTAAAACATTTACTGAAAGCCTACCATGGGCCAAGACTTGTCCGAGGCCCTTTCACATGAGCAGTCTCATTTCAGCCTCACAACAAACCTTTGAAATATCTTTTGTGTCCATGTTGGAGCGAAGGAGGCTGTGGCCTGGAGAGGCTCAGGGCGCCAGCTGAGGTCACAGAGAAGAGCGGCGGAGTCAGCCTCCAATACTGGGGCCAGGGGTCTCAGCGCTGGGAAAGTGTGAAGTTCAGAAGCGGGTGGCGATAGAGTCGGGTCATCCAGCAGTGACAATTTTTAAACCTCTAGACTTAAAACTTTGTACTGGCCACATATAGCTGCCATTGGGTCTACAATACACAGTTTTCAGGCTCCCCAACTCTTGCTGGTGGCTGACACAAACAACAGCAGCTAGCTGCTTGCTTCTGATGTGAACATGCTGTAATTCCCAAAACACTGGTTAATTAACATTGTCTACATTTTTTTGTTTTTGGCTTTGTGGCTTTTTAGTTTCTTCTAATGTAGAATAGTTCCCCCTTTTAAAAAAAATAATTTTTTGGCCATGCCACACAGAATGCAGGATCTCAGTTCCCTGACCAGGGATCAAACCTGTTCCCCCTGCAGTGGAAAAGCAAAGTCTTAACCACTGGACCACCAGGGAAGTCCCAGTTCTACCTTATGATTTTTTTTTTAATGACATGGGCTTTTGAAGCAGTCAAAAACATTTATCTTTATACTCTCCCACAAAACTGATTTCCTTGTTTTCCTGAAGTGGTTATTTAGCTTCCTTCTCAACCCCTTGTATTTCCTTTAAAGTGGAATGAAGTCTAGAGGCTTGATGACACATTTGGTGTCAGGTTATTCACCCCATGTAGTGCTGTGTGTTCACTTGTAGAAGTATCTACATTTATTTTTATTTCTGTTGAAAGGATATCAGAAAGCGGGTGGACAAACCATGGGTTGATGTGAGTGTGGATTACCTCTGGGAATTTCACGCATAGCTAATCTCAGTCATTTTTCTGTTGATGTCTGAAAGTTTCAGTTTCAAGTGACGATATTTTCTGCCACTGTTCCTTGAAATTCAAATTTTGAGGCTGTTCATTATTTGGTACCTGGGCACTAATTTATTTATATCTATCAAAAATACATAAATACACATGGTACAGAACCACGTGCCATGCTGTGTGCTCACTCATGACTAAACGAGACACAGATAATTTGTGAAAAACCTATCCTAAGAAACCATGTCAAAGAACACAGGTAATAGTTTATACTATGTTTTATGTTTCCTGTTCCTGCTGAAAATTTTAATATGATTGCTCCATACTCTACCAATTGAGCTCAAACAACTCTGAAGTGATTGTCATCATGAAAGTTTCATATGAAATACCTATAATAAGGACTGGTGGTCCTAACAATGAAAAAATAAAGAAGAAGGAGGCCCCTTGAGTATGTTTTCAGCATTAGAAAATAAATTAAATCAGTTTCCAAAGCCTAGCTCTGAACATTTGGCCTGCTCTGGATTTTGAATTGTGGACTTGGCCTAGACAATAAATCTTAGGAATGATTGTTCATAGCAACTTTGAAGACAAATAATATTATTGTGGCCTATATGATTATTCTCTTTGTACAAAGTTTCCAAAGAATATTGCCAAGATGCTTAAACTTTAAACCAAAGTTGACAGTCAATGGTTGTAAAACACATGCACAGACGTTTATATTAAGGACTCAAAAGCCAATTTTTAAAAACCCACCAACAGAAAAAAAAAAAAAAGGAATATAGTTTTTGTCTAGAAGTAATAATGTAGATTAACATCCCTGATTTTTGCGAAAGGCAGATCCAAGTAGTCAAGAAATGATGTTTTTGTTTGTCTGTTTTAATCATATCGGGACTTTCTGGAGAATAGTGTATTGTTTCAATACAGTGAACTGCATGAGTCACATTAAAGAGCAGACTTCCATTAGCTTCAAACTGCACAGCTGGCCAGGGAATGCTGCTTAATTCTTTTTCTTCCCTACCCAGAGGGGGAGGTGCCAGAGTGCTCTTCTGATTCTCTCATCTGTTTTTCTGCTGAGCAATAAGGCTCTTGCTTCAGGCTGGCTGATCTGCTGAGCCATGAACCTTATGAGAAGGCTCTCTGGCAAGATGGCATGCTTACCACCCTGTAGGAATCACAGTCAGAGAAATGCATCAGTAGCACGACTGGACACCCCCACACCTCTGGGCCTCTGCCTCCTCCTCACTGCTGGGAACCAATCTCTTAACTCTGAACACCCTTACTAACTCTTCAAGTGTCTGAGATTCCAAGTAAGTTACGTGCTAATGCAAATGATTCTTTAAACACCCATTGCAGATAACTACAAGAAATGCTCAGGTTTGAAAAAAAAAAATGCTCATTGTTCATCAAAAAGTCACTCACTTCAGACTAATAAGCTATTTCTGCTCTTCTCCTATAACAGAACTGTGTCACTCTCCACACAAATACATACTGAACGTTTACTGTACACAGAACACTCATCCTAGAGAAGACAGAAGCACTTGCCTATAATAAAAGCACTGCAGGTTTCCCTTTCCAGGTCACACCACAGAAAGGAGACAGAATGAATTCATTTTCTCCTCTATTCTGCCCAGGACAGCCTGTGCTTTTCAGATAATTTGCAGAAAACTAGAATGCTAGAGGCCCTACAGAGTTCCAAGATCATCTGACTTCTTGATTTCTTTGTGTGCTAAAGCCCAGGAGAATCTGATATAATAACCTACGAACCACTCTCTTCAGAAGAATGCATATGCATATCAAATATTGGACTCAATTCCTATATTTTACAGACAACCCCTGAAGTCAAGCTAGGCTAAAACATCAGGCGAACAACTCCAAGTGTATTCCCACGGCTCCATCTCATACATGCAGACCCCAAGTTTCAAACAGAGGCTGTGACTTGGCCAGAGTCACACAGCAGAGGCCGTGAAGGGAGCAAATGGAATAAAATGGAAAATGATGCAGGTACCCTTCCAAACTCTAAATCAATCTGTTCATCAGGAGTCGGGCTTATCCAGTTGCTAGAAAAGGTGAGAAGGTGAAATGTTTTCAGAGGAATGTATCTTCCTTTTATCTGAGGGCTCGAGCTGACCTTCTCACTGGAAATAGTGAGGCTTTCTTGGTCTTGCCCCCAGGGCAGGCCTACCTGTAGTTCAAGGTTGCCTCTCCTGTGTTTGCCTCAGCCAATCAGTAAGACCTTCATGACCTGGGAGCATTTATCAAGGTGAGCAAGTGTGACAGTATGCATTAGAAAGCCGTTTTAAGGAAAACAACACGAGATCTAAAGAACTCTAAGTTAGCCTCACGCTGTTGTTTATTCACTAAGTCGCGCCCGACTCTTTCATGACCCCATGGACTGTAGCCCGCCAGGCTCCTCTGTCCCTGGGATTCCCGGACAAGAATACTGGACTGGGCTGCCACTTCCTTCTCCAGGGGGTCTTCTCCACTCAGGGATAGAATTCATGTCTCCTGCATTGCCAGGGGGTTTCTTCACCACTTGGCCACCAGGGAAGCCCAAGTTAGTCACACACGGGATGTTTAAGAGGTTTCCTGAATCTGAGGCTGTTCCTTTATCTAGAAAGTGGCAGTCTACTGAAGTGTTAGCAAGTAAAAATTCCACAGTTGCTTTAATGATGAGACGAAACTAATTTCCAGCCACTATTCATTTGCAAAAGACTTGTTCTTTCAAGAACTAAAACATTCATCCTGGGATGCTGCATTTACTCTTAGCTTAGCAAATCCACATAATATAGCTCAAATACTCTCCTATGAGGCAATGTGACAGAATGAAAATGTGCCTGGGTTTTGGAATCAATAAAATCCAAATTCAAATACTGGATCTGCTATATCTAAACAGGTGGTACTGATTTAACAGTTAAATTATTAATCAAATATCTACAAAGGATAAACTTCATCCTAGATCCTAATCCAAAATCTGAATTCATGACATCTAAGTGAATGAGGACTTAGTTCACTCCTTCTTCTGGGTTCTCTTTCTACTGGACTTTGTGATACTGGTGGCTTTTGAGCTGGGCATTAAAAAGAGTTGACCTCAGTGTACAAAACTGAATATACTGGAGAGGAAGCTTAAAGGCAGAGACAATATTGTGCTGAGGTACAGAGAGATCAGCAAAGGATACATCAGTTCATGCTTAAAACAGCGCAAATATTTGTGTTAGTTTATTTTGCCATATTAAAAACTATAACTATTGAAAATTAAAAGGCTACTGTTCAAATGACTATCTTTCTAAAGTATCACCGTTAGGTTTTTTGATCAAAAGGAAATCTATAGCACCACTGATGGATTTTAAATCATTAGATAACATCAGTGTTCTAAAGTAGCAAAACAATAAAACAACAAGAGAATGTTTTCTTGACATGTGACTTCATAATGAGAATCTTAAATATTACAGTTCAATATTCACGTGTTTTCACACTACCTACCAAGTTTTCAAACTGTACCTCCTTATCCTTTTCAAATTACTATCACTATCTTTTTCAGGTGAAAAATTACTTTGAGAAGCCAAAAATTCACAGTGGAAATTTCTTCCCAAGTCCTTCTTTAGATAAACCTACTCAACAGGCAAATCTAAATAATTTTTAGCAGTTCTAAATGTAGAGGATTCATGACTTCTTACTGTAATTGTGAAGGAACATACAAAGCAATTACTTAGTCACTGACAAAACCCACGTTCAACTTTTGAAATAATGACTAATCTGATAGGAAAGACAAGGCTTTTATAATTAAATACTAAAGTCTAGCCATCTGAGATAAGCACAGCAGGTTATATAATTGTCCTCTGCACTCACAATATCCTTTTCTCCCTCTTGGATGCATAACATTTGTCAGTAATAATAGAACATGTAACAAAAAACAGTCACTGTACCATAAGAAATCACTCTAACCACAAGTTATACTTCTGGCGAAGAGTAAAACCTCATTATTTTGGAGTTTACTAGTCTCATAAGAGGAAAATGTATCCATTAATAGTATAAATAAAATCCCCTTTAGAATACATTAGATTCTTAAGAAAACAAAAGAGTAAGCAAGCTGAGGCATATATGTAAATGGTTACATATAAATACATATAAATACTTGGGAGTGTTCACTGCAAAGTGTTCTCAGCTGCGCTAGAATGGGCTTCTCAAACTTGGATATGATCTCCCTCCATGCCCACGGATGGGCTGGCTCTCAGGAACAGTGGAAGATCCAGGGTATACATGACACTTTTTCCTAGAGAGATGGGTGGCTCTTGTGCGCATGCCTTCGCCTGGAACCACTTAGCACATACTCAGCCAGGGACTACATTTCCCAGGACCTTTGCACTCAGGAGGAAACTTGTGATTAGTTCTTACCAACGGAATATGAAGGGAAAATGTGGACTCACTTCAGGGCTATGGGGGATTAAGGAGTGTTCCTTCTTCATGCTCTCTCTCCCTTCCACCATCTACGCAGACAATCATTAGCCTCAAAGATGGGATTATGGGTTGAATCCTCTCTTCCCCACCAAATTCATGAAGTCCTAACCCCCAGCCTCTAAGAAAATAACCTTATTTAGAAATAGGATAATTATAGATGTGATTAGTTACGATAAAGTCACACTGAAAGAGGGTGGGCCCGAACCTAGCATGACCGCTGTCCTTATAAAGAGGGGAAGTTTGGACAGACAGGAACGGAAGGAAGATGATATGCAGGGTCACAGGGAGAGGACAGCCATCTACAGGCCAAGGGGAGACGCCTGGTACAGACCCTTCTCCCACAGCCTCAGAAGAAACCAGCTCTGCCGACGCTTTGATCTTGGGTTCCTAGCCTCCAGAACTGTGGGGCAATGCATTACTCGTATTTAAGGTCTCCGGGCTGTGGTGCTTCCTAACAGCGGCCTAGAGACCTAGGAGAGACTGCAAGGCCAAAAATGAGGCAGGAGGCTGGGTTCAGGATTCCTGAGTAACTGCCGAGTAAAAAGCACTTTACCTATCAGAAATACCTACAATGGGTCAGAATTCAGCAAGAAAGGAAACTTTTATTGTGCCAAATCACTGGCTATTGAGGGTTTATTTGTAATAACAGCTAACTTATCTACTAATAATATTAAGACTTAATTATTGATAATTTAACTGGAAAGTAATTTTTAAAGTTCTCTTACATAAAAAAACCCAAGAACACAGAGAACAACGTAACATCCATGTAAACGTTTAGGATAAAAGGGAACTTCAAAGAAAATATGAGTTTACAGGAAGATACTTGGGGGTAATTCCCCCAAGCCCTCCCCAGGGTACAAATGTACTCTCCTCTGCCAGTAGAAACAGAAGTTCCTCAAGAATTTTAAATAAGCCACAATGTAAAGGTTTAAATTATGCTATAATTCACTTAAAACGATTATTTTGCAAATTCAGAGAAACATTTCTCCCAAGTGGCCCAAGTGTGTTAAATCCTACTTGGGTACTAAGAACAAAATGCTGCAAAATGAGATCTCAATTTTTTCCAAAGTTCTTTATTAATATTATTTTTAATTAATCTGAAGAGATGTCACCATGTAACACCTTCTTCCCTCAACTGTAGACCAAAAAATGTACTTCCTTTGTGTTAGGGTAACTAACATGGAATCAATACACTGTTTCCCTTTATTATTATTATTATTTCCCTTGCGTGAAAAAGTGAAAGGACAGATATCCTTGCTAAGACACAGAGCTGTAATTCAAAATACCTCAAAAGCTGAGCTGGCAGCTGGGTTCTCCTGTTTATAGAAAAGCTAGGATGATTCAGCCTGAGCTCAGAGCTCAATTTAGATCATAGCATCTGGATTCCAAACACACGTGAGATGTGGCCGCAGGTTTCCAGGTCCTGAACTGATCCAAGGTGGGGACTGGAGACCACTCACCAGAAGGATGCCAGATGGAGAAATGCCCAAGGGAGAGAGGAGACTCAAAGGTGTCTGGCCACAGGCAGCCTGCTCCAAACTGCCAAGCACATTGGGATTTCTTTTTTTAAAAAATAATTTGTATTTACTTATTTCTTGGCTGTGCAGCATGTGGGAATCTAGGTTCCCAGAACAGGGACGGAACCTGTGCCCTCTGCAGTGGCGTCTGGCGTTATAACCACTGGAAAACCAAGGAAGTCCCAGGCATCAGCATTTCCTGCAGCGGGCAGCGGAGGCCAAGGGTAAGACGGTCAGAGGAGGGAACTAAACAGCCCAGTCCCCTCGTCAGACTGGGGACTTTGTCAGAAAGCACCCTCACCAATGACTCCTTTCCTGAAGCAGCCATTGTTCAGATTTAACTATGGGAATCTGGCAGTAAAAGGAAAAATCATGGAGAGCACACAGTTCCTACTAAGACTCAACTTTACTTTGTTTTGAAGAGAAAAAGTAGGATAACGGAAGAGGTGAATGTTTTTAGTTTTTTAATTTTATTGAAGTATAGTTAATTTACAATGTTGCATTAGTTTCAAGTGCACAGCCAACTGATTCAGTTATTTATACATTTACACACACACACACACATATGTTCTTTTCCAGATTCTTTTTCATTATAGTCATTAAAAGATATTAAGTATAGTTCCCTGTGCTATACGGCAGTCCTGTTGGTTATCTATTTTATATACTACAGTACGGTGTAGATGTTCATCCCAAACTCCTAACTCACAGGAGGGAAATTTTTCCAATGACCTTTTTATTCTTGATGAGAAGAAATCACAGCCTCAGTCACTCTCATATAAACTACACGATGAAATCTAAGAGAAGAGGGGAAAAAACAGCAGCAAAAAATCTTCCTTGCCCAATTTTATGTCCATCAGAATTCACCCTGCTTCTTCCTTTATTTTCCTTGAGTGTAATCTACCCAGAAATGTTGGTGATGCTGCAGCTGGATTTTACGTGCAAGGAAAAAAAAATCCTCCCCCTATTGCTTCTCCTCACCTTCCCGCTCCAGGGTCTCTCTTCCCGTCTGCCCTGCTTGTCTCTTTGTTGTGAATGTCGGGGCTGTCAGTGTCACAGCCTGACGTGATTAGTGTTTCTGACACCAGGAAGCAGGCGGGGAGCAAGGAGAGCGGGCGGGGATGCGCAGCCATGTATAGAAGTCACAGGCAAAAAAGCCCGACCTGCCTCCTCTGAGGCTCCCTGATGACAGAGCAGCTTATAAATCACCCTGGATTCTTCTCATTTATCCAATTAGTCTGTTTTTCTACTCCTGGGCAGATTCCAAAGGTGTGGATCTATTCTGTGAGATCAAAGTCAGGGGCTCCAATAACAGATAAGACAGAATTCGTGATTCAGCAGATTCCTGGCTATGAAGGGGACCATCACCACACTCTAGAAGGACAGCACAGTCTATTCCGAGTATCGACTCGCTGCACTTTGTCACGCTAATGATGTTATCTCATTAAAAGAGATAAATGCCCTACTGTTCTCCCAAAAGCATCTGCTTCTTACTCTCCTCTCTTTTCAACAGCATGGCTCTCTCAGCAGCACATTAAAATCAAATTGAAATCCAATGCAGGGCTTGGAGACAGAGCTGCTTACGGAGGCTTCTTTTTAATTGCTTTTTTCTTCTCTCGACCCCCAAGCTGCTCTCCCCACCCACTGGTCACCCATAGAAACAAGAAATGCAAAGAGAAACAGATGCAGAAAGTAATCAGAATAGGAAGCATTTTATTGGGTGCCTGTTCCATGGAGCCTCCGCCCCGCCAACATTTCATATCTCCTACCTTGACCTTGTGAGGCAAGCAGAACAATCCCTGGTGTGTAAATGAAGAAGAGGAGTCTGATGGTAAGGTCCTTGACCAAGATTACACACGTAGGGAGAGGCTGGACCACATGTTAACAAGGGTACATCCAATGCAAGTCCTCCTTTTCTAATCCCCATCTAATCTCATTCTGGGAACAAAGAAGTAAATATGATGGCAACTTGATTAGAATAGATGGAAAAAATGTAAGAGAAGGTGGCAATTATTCTTCAGGCTGCTCGCACCCAGGAACACAATGCCATAGGCAGTGCAATGGTTTTGTTTCAACAGATTTCCTATTAAATAAAAAAGGTAGCAATTTTCCATAATGAATGTTTTATACATTATTCCTTTGTGTATCAGGCCTCTAAAGTACACATTATTAAAGTCTATTAAAGTCTGTATTTAGCAGCATTACTAATGTGTCTTTGGGGAAATTATTACAATGAAACGGCATCAGTCTTTCACAAAATTTCAATTGTTTAATATTCCTCTTCTGATATTCAATACACATCTATTTTTAGCCAGAATCAGACCATAATCAGACCTGAAATGCCATAATCCCATCCTAGACCTGTCACAACATATTGTTTATGGGTTGGATTTAAGAAATAACAAGAAATGCAGATATTGCTAATTTCACCCATCAATTTTTTATTGTTTTTCTTTCCTCCCATAACTCATTACAGTTTTCCTACTGTTCTAATTAACAGGTGCTCCTCGACCACTGACATGTGATGGCACCTTACCTCCGTGGCTTGTGCTGGCTAACTTAATTAATTGCTCACGTTTATATCTAATTGAGACTAGCCTTTCAAGATAATGCCACTTTACTAATGTCTAAGGGTGTAAAAAATTACAAAACTATTTCATTAAAAAAAAAGCAAATCAACCAGAAGAACATATAAACTATGATTAATCAAACCTAAATGTTTGCATTTAAACCTAAATATTGTCATTTATGAGCAATAAGAAATACATGTCTTCTGAGTATTAACTGAGGAGTTTCTGCAAATTATGTAGTTTCACCTACTCAGAATAGGCACCTCTCCTCTAGCTAGTACATGTATCCATTTTATCACACAGTAGGAGGTTTTTAAAACATAAAGCCGAGGACATACATACATTCAAAAGCACAGTGCTCTCTGAAAATATCTTACAGAAGACAGTAGTGCTAGGCTTATTTTTATGGAGATTAAAGATAACAAGAAGTGGGAAAAACATCAAACAACTCTACATTATAAGGCCTCCCTAGCACAAAAAGGGAGGGATAAAAAGCAATTTGAAGTATTAGGTATTCAAATTAATAAGCTGGGGTTGAAAGCAAACTCTGTGTTATGTATTTCCCCTCCTACACAGCGACTGCACTGGTGGAGATGTGTTCACAAAATCAGGCAAAGCAAGAGGATTATTAATATTCTAACAGACAAGACACAGATCGACTGAGTAGTCAGGTTTCCAATCACCAATTAGCTAAATAGGATGTAACTTAATTGTCCCCATTAAAGCCGGGAGAAAAGGGGCAGAGCCGAGGGCTTAGAAGGATGGCAGGGCATTCCTCCACACGATGCCCAGGGCCAGGATCCACTGACCTCTTTGTTACCAGGGGCCCAGTCGCCAGCAGGATCAAAGAAAGAGCTCAGCGCACACATCACGTGTCCAAAGGACCCGGCTAACAATGCGACTGTGGGCTTAGTCCCACACCGTGCGGCTGAACAAGACTCCCGCGGTTCAGTCGACATTCAATTACAGCTCGACGTGAAGGCTGGTAGGGCAGTTTGTCAGTTAAGGGAAAAAAAAAAAGAAGCAAAGCTTGTAATCAAGAAAATCCTAGGCACATCTCTCTAAACCCTCAAGAAATAAGGATGGTAAGATTCCCAAACTGACGATCACAATGTGTGCGAACTGCCACTAAAAACGACCAAGTGAGACCGGGCATCCTCTTTCCTCCGAGTGAGAGCAGTTCTATGGTCAGTAGCTGCAGACAAGGGCTTTCCTGGCGGCTCAGACAGTAAGGGATCCGCTTGCAACACAACAGGCGCGGGTTCGATCCCTGGGTCGGGAAGATCCCCTGGAGAAGGAAATGGCAACCCACTCCTGGATTCTTCCCTGGGAAATTTCATGGACAGAGGAGCCTGGAGGGCTAGAGTTCACGTGGTCTCAAAGAGTCAGACGTGACTTAGCGACCAAACAACAACAGCTGGGGCCACATTTCAAAGAGCCTATATCATGGTTCACAGCTCAGACTCTTAGACTTGAAATTAGATCGCAGTCATGTCAAAACATATTCCTTTTCCTGCTCTGGGTCTGGGATGGTCCTAAACCAAGAGTCCAGTCTGAAGCCTTAATTTCCCTCCTCCCCGTCTGGATCCTCCCTCATCTCTTCTGATATGACGGGGAGCTGGTAAGCGAGGCTGCTGAAGCCTGCCGCTCAAGCCGAGACACTGCCAAGCCACCAGTAATACTGCCGCGGGGGCCGTGGTCTCAGAGCCCCACAGCAGCCTTCCTTCGAAGCCACGTTCTCTGTACAGAAAAGTTCAAACTTTCAACTTACACCCCAGACCATAAAGATACGTGCTCAGAGGAGCAGGCGCAGACCACTGCCCCAACATGTGCCGCGCTGAGAGGCAGAGGTGAGCCCCACGCCTGAGGCCGACATGTGCTCCTCGTGAGGCAGAGGGGAGCGGGAGCCTGGGCACTGATGCTGCTCCCCCGGTAGCGAGGACCGTCTGGGCGCGGATTCCACACCATTCAGGAAGCAGCTCTCAAAGAGCAGGCCTGTTTTACATGTTTACAAACACAAGTTCTAGACATGCACGCATTTTAAGACAGATAAGCATAAACATACTCAGTTAACTCCAGTTTGTCTCCTCCCCACTTCATGCCAAGCTGACCATCCACTAGGTTATGGTTTTAATTTTATCAGTTTTTATTGGAGTATTATGGGCTTTCTGGTGGCTCAGAGGGTAAAGAATCTGTCTGCAACATGGGATACCTGGGTCTGATCCCTGGGTCGGGAAAATCCTCTGGAGAAGGGAATGGCAACCTACTCAATAGTCTTGCCTGGAGAATCCTGTGGACAGAGGAGCCTGGTGGGCTACAGTCCACAGGGCCGCAAAGAGTTGGACACGACTGAGCAACTGACCCTTTCACACCTAGCTGCTTTACAACGTCGTGAGCTTCTACCATGCAACAAAGTGAATCCACCATGAGTTTGCATATAACCCCTCTTTGTTGGATTTTATTCCCATTTAGGTCACCCCAGAACACTGATTATAGAGTTCCCTGTGCTACACAGTAGGTCCTTATTAATTATCTATTTTACACATAGTATCGATAGCACATATATGTCAATCCCAGTATATGTTAATCTCAATCTCCCACCCATCTCACCCCCCATTTCCTGATGTCCACACATTTGTTTTCTATGTCTCTGTCTCTATTTCTGCTTTGCAAATAGGCTCATCTTTACAGGTTATGTTTATTTTAAATATACACTCCTATACCACCCAGAAGGAAATTATATTCCTGTTTTCATCCTAAAAATGCAGACTTGCCCAGTGCAGTACAAAGGCAAGAGAGTGGAGGTCTAATTTCACCATTCCCATACACCTCACATTCAGCAGAACTCAATTTACATGTCACCCTTGTGTTCACAAAGTTTCACACAACCTCACAAACTCCACAAAGTAAAGTTTTAAAAATAAAGAACAAGGGGAATGTTTCCTTAAAGATGCAGAAGGTGAGGACAGATGTGCTACAATGTCCAGGGCCCTCCTGGACCAGGGGTCAGGGACCACCCTCTTCTTAGAGTAACTACTGCCCAATACAGGACCCAAGCACAGACTAGACTCCTATCTGAGGATATGCTTAAAAACGATTGCAGACCCTAAAGAGCCTTTGTTCAGGTCAGTTATTTCTGTCAACGTGGGGCTTCCTGGTGGCTCAGAGGGTAAAGAATCTGCCTGCAAAGCGAGAGACTCAGGTTTGATCCCTGGGTTGGGAAGATCCCCTGGAGGAAGAAATGGCAACCCACTCCAGTATTCTTGCCTGGAGGATTCCATGGACAGAGGAGCCTGGTGGGCTACAGTCCATGGGGTCACAAAGAGGTGGACACGACTGAGTGACTCACACACTTTATCCTATTAAAAATTAAAATGGAGACATTCTTGGAACAGGAAAACACAAGCAAACACACCAACAGCCATCAGGGGGATGACATCATAGGAGGTCATGGAGCCTCTCAAATTGTACTGTATGCTCAAGAGACAGTGGAAATGGCAAAAAATGTCTCAGTATTATTATGAAAATAGTTTTGACTTTTCAGGTGGCCAGTAAGTGGGCACCCCAGGGTCCCCAAACCACAGCTTGAAAATCATTGGTCTAAACTTGGCACTTCAGCAGTATCTTGAATAAGAGGATGTAATGAGTAAGAGGATGTAACAGTCACTGAATCAAGGGACAGTATCTTTTCTAGAGCATTTCTCAATATACTGCTGCTAAGTCACTTCAGTCATGTCTGACTCTGTGCGACCCCATAGATGGCAGCCCACCATGCTCCCCCGTCCCTGGGATTCTCTAGGCAAGAATACTGGAGTGGGTTGCCATTTCCTTCTCCAACGCATGCATGCATGCTAAGTTGCCCCAGTCATGTCCGACTCTGTGCAACCCCATGGACAGCAGCCCACCAGGCTCCTCTGTCCATAGGATTCTCTAGGCAAGAATACTGGAGTGGGTTGCCATTTCCTTCTCAATATACTACTGCCTTTAAAACGCTGGTACATTAAAATATTCCTTCCTGGTAATATGTCAAATAGAATGACTTCCACATTCAGATCTGTTTAACCAATGCTTCTCTCTCTTTTTATCTCCCATTAAATATTTCCACCTACTTGTACCTCAAATGCAAAACAGCTAAAAATGTATTTATTGTAAAATGTCTGCTTTTTCTGGTTGTAAATCATACATATAAATATTAATTGCAAGAAAGTTGAAATAAAATTTTTTTTTTAAACAACAGCCATTGATATTTGCACAGTTATGGAGACTCTGCAAACCAGTCCAGAAGGACTGGTTCCCCATGAGCACTTCCCTCCTGGTGCGTAGATGGTCACGTCTCATGATGTCATCCTCATCTGGCCTTTCCTCACCTTGTGAAGGGGTTAGCGGAGACAGCTCTCAGGTGTCTCTTCTCACAGAAAGATATTTTCTTAAATAAGAAACATGCATACCTTATACCTGTCCTTGGGAAAAACACTGCCAGAATTCTGGGCAAAATCCTCATAGTCTTTTTTTTTTTTAAATGTGGACCATTTTTTTTAAGCCTTTACTGAATATTGCTTCTGTTTTATGTTTTGGTGTTTTGGCATCGAGGTGTGTGGGATCTTAGCGTGAACTCACACCCCTTGCACGGAAAGGTGAAGCCTTAACCATTGGACCACTAGGGAAGTCCACCACAAAGTCTCCTTCATCATATATATTTTTAATATTTGGTGAAGTCTCTATCTTAAAGATAATTGCATGCCTTATTTCAAAATACTATTTTTAGTAGGAAAGAATTCATATTGCTTAAGAAAATTTAGAACATATAAGCAAAAAGAAGACAACGCCCTTAGTATTTTGCTGTTATCTGCAATCTCTTTGCTGTGGGCAGAAAGGCATCTTTTAAGAAAAAATATTAATCAAACTGTATATATTGTTATGTGTTAATAACTTGCCTTCTTCACAATTTATTGGGAACATCTTTTTATATCATTAAATATTCTTCCATCCCTTTTCATTTTTATTGTCTGGATATACCATGGTTGTTATTTTTTTAAAGTTACTATGATAATATATAATGAAAATCTTAGCTAAATTTTTACACACATCTATGACAATTTTCACTGAGTTCTAGACATGGAATTTCTGAGCCAAAAGGTACGTGTATTTTGGAGGCTTTGATACACACGAAGTCTTGAGAAACATGCTCTTTCATTAACGGTGAATGAGAGAGGGTGGTCAGTCCTATCTATGCCTTTGATGAGTAACTGTTAATAAATCCTCCTCGATTGCATAGGCAGAAATAAAATCTCATTGACTGTATAGGTAGAAAATACTATCTTATCATTTTAATTTGTCTTACTTTGATAACTTCTGAGATTGGGTACTTTCTTGTAAATTATTTGCTGATCACATTTCTTCCTTTGTTGACTTTATCTTTCTGTTCTTTCCCATTTTATATTAAAGGAATCACTCATCTTCCTAATGCTCAAGAGTTTTTCATAAGTTAGCTAACTGTCTGACACATGTGTTGTACATGTGTTGTGTATATTGCCAGGCTAGTCTCCTATGTGTTAGGATAGTTCAGAATATCTTCTGATGGAAAAACATCTGTAGGTTTTACACAAATACGTTTTCTTCTGCTATCATTTCTGTCACTAGATATTAATAAGGCCCTCCTTATTCCAAGATGATTTAAGCTGTATTTGTATCTGTTTCTGTGTCACTGGTTTTTGAAGGGTGTGACATTTCTCCAAAGTCTGCCAGGATGGGAATTTGGCCATTTGCCTTCAGAAAAACAACAGTGGAGACTCATAAAATAGACTGGTCACTGGGTAAAGTCACCCAGCGTGTCCTAGAAAGGGGAGGAGAGAGATCTTACACATTTACTGTTCACCAAGCCCGTATCCGGCGTCCAGTAGCTCTGTTAACTTGCTCTTCAGGTGGAAGAAGTTTCAAATGCAGAAAGTTTGAACATCAGGTGCATGCTTATTAAACTCTGGAGTGAGACAACTCCTCATGTTGGCCAGAATGGAGGCTTTGGACAGTCAAGACCTTTGTTTTGTTCCTTGGTGAATAGCAAGCATGGTCACAGTATGCAGTGTGTATGTGATAAATGTGTCGAAGGATGAAGGACCTGATGCTGTTATGTGTTGCCAGGTGCCTCATGGGGCGACCCAAGGGCGTGAGTCCTGGACTCCTCTACTTCATATAAAGGAACGGCAAAGTGAGGAAATCCAGAGGAAGGCAGAAATGAAGTCTCCAGTGTTACTTTTCTACCAACTGCAGAGATACTGATTTGCGTGTAAGGGAGAAACTGCCCCAAACTTGGCACGGTAGGATACGGCGCTGAAGACTGGAAAATAATCAGAGAAAAAGTTATGTCGGGCAGAGTAAGCAAAATAGTGGCATCCACCCAACAAGAGAGAGAAGAGATACCACCTTCCTCCATTTGATGCCATGGCGCATGTCTAAGGCAGTAACAATCAGATTTAGCCTTATCTGAACATGACAAGGAAGAAACAGTTCTAAGAAGATTCATTTTCACTGTGGGGGTAGAGTGAGGAGCATTCTGGGCAATAATGGAGAAATCAATTATTTTTCAATCAGATGGAGTGTCCTCATAAATTCAAGGCAGAGAACATCATGTGATGTGCCTTCTTGAGAATGACAACCATGAGAGGAGGAGTTTAGGATCATAATTCCAAGGTTGCTTCTAGGAAGAGAGCTCTTTCAAAAGCAGAACTTTGTTCCTGTAAGTGTGGTTCTGTGTTACAAAGTGGCATGTCCTAAATGCACACCACCTTGCCCAGTTTACGTCCACAAAATCCCATCCTGTCCAACCTCTCATTTGGCTATGATTTCCAAAGTTACAGGCTAAAATCCTCTCTTGACAGCAGGACAACACAACACATATAAACACAAAATCTAGATAAAAAATATAAACACAAAACAATAATCCTTCCGGTGGGCAAAATTTATAATAGTAAAATATAATGTATATTTATATATATTAACAAGAGGATAACCAAGAAAGTAGAAAGGGTGAAGATGCTGTACAAATTTAAAGTGAAATCCCAATTATAAAGTTTTTGATCAATACAAAAGATTAGAAAGTCAGCTCTTGCAAAAAGCTCCAAGGGGAATATGAAAGTTGGAAACACAGTCTGCAAGTCTGCCTAAATCCAGGGAGTATGAGCGCCCTGGGGAAATCTGTACATACACAGTTTCCTTAAATGTAAGGCTGGAGCGCAAAGCCCAGAAATGTACAACCATTAAAGTGTGTTTACAATACTGAAAAGGTGAGTATTTTGTACATCCACCCTGTACAAAGCTTACGAGGCGGGTATCAACCTGACACATCCCATGTACAGCAGCCTCTGGAAATGGCCCTAAGCTCACAGTGAAGGCTGTGGTGGCTGGAATGCCCTCTGTTTTCTGCCAGCACTGATGTACTTACCAGCCTGCTGGCTACCGGAGGGCCAGAGGTGCACCCCTTGCAGGCAGGTGCATTCCAGACCCCGGCACACAGAGAAGGTTCCAGACTGTGAGGAATGAAGGCCCTATCTGGCTGCCAGTGGTTCACTATTGGATTACCCCCATTAAATTAGTTAGACAAACTGCCAATTTTTGATGACGTGTGGCCATGCCTATGTTTTCTAGAGGGTTCCGTCTCCAACTGGCCCAAAAGGGAGCTATCAGTGCCTAACGGTGATCAGAATCGCTGCGGTGTTTCAGAGGAGCAGCCCTGGACCTGAGGATGTCCCAGCCCCTCTCCGTCCAGACATGTCCCTAGTTAAAGTGTCGCAAAGCGAGCTGGGGTTTGGGAAGGAAGGAGTGTGATTACGTGGTGTCTGTCCAAGGAGGTGGAAAACGTACAACTCAGATGTTTCCAACTTTCTAGGAACATTTCTACTTAGAAAATCAGTCACACCCTCAAAAATATTTCCAATGTTCTAACAAATATCCTAACTGATGAGGTGACTGTCTAGTTTTACTTGTGCCAAGGTCTGTTTCCTTCCCAGGGGGTGACCTATTTTTTTTTGTCTTATGCCAAGAAAACTATAAGAAAAATGCTGACCGATGAAGGTTACACATCATGCTTAATCACCACTTTGACTTAAAATAACATAAAATAAAACATTCACTGGGTCATTCAGGCAAGAACATAACCTCTCAAGCCACCGACACACCTACCGGGACTTCTGAAATTTCTAGAGTCTGGTTCCCTGCTGTGTGTCAAGAGCCAAACCATGACATCAGGTCTTGCGTTGCCCTGGAGAAACTCAGGGCAGGGCTGTCACAGCAGACTGTGCTTGCCAATCTGAGATTTCCCAAGAGTTGTCTTAGCTTTTCGCTACATCAAACTGTCAATGATAGAAGCCAAGGTCTGCAATGACCACCATGATGAATTGCCTTCCCTCCCCCACTTCCAATCCTGACCTTGGGGAAGAACACCTTCCAGGTTTCCAAAGCTCACTCTTCAAAGACTGTCGGGGGGCATTATGTGAAACAGAGAGAGACAAATACTGTATGATTTCACTTATATGTGGAATCTAAAAAATATAACAGAGAAGAAACAGACTCTTAACCAGAAAACTAATAAATTAGTGGCTACCAGTGGGGAGAAGGAAGGGGGAGGGGCAGAACAGGGGTGGGGCAGTAGGAGATGTGAACTATTAGGCATAAGATAAGCTACAAGGATAGACTGCACAACACGGGGAATATAGCCAGTATTTCATAACAACTCTAAATGGAGCACAGCCTTTAAAGGTTTTGAATCACTACACTGTACACCTGTCACTTGTATAATATGGTCCAGCCACTACTGTGGCTGTTCAGTTGCTCAGCCAAGTCCGACCCTGTGACCCCATGAACTGCAGCACTCCAGGCTTTCCTGTCCTTCACTGTCTCTCTGAGTTCTCTCACTCATGGCCACTGAGTCAGTGATGCCATCCAACTATCCCAGCAACTATACTTCAATTAAAAAAAATATGGATTAAAAAAAAAAAAGGTTTAAGTATTGAAGCCAAACAGGGGAAAGGTCAGCAAAGTTTTCTTTCTCTTTGGCTTGGCTCAGTCAAATGAAAATGTCTCAAAAAAACAATGTGTTGGGACTTCCCTGATGGTCCAGTGGTTAAGACTGCGCTTCCAGGGAAGGGGGCAGGGGTTCGATCCCTGGTCAGGGAACTAAGATTCCACATGCTTCACAGCATGGCCAAAACACCTCCAAAATAATGGCTTACTTTTTTCTGGTCTCTTCTGACAGGGTAAAGCAACCATGCCCATAAAAAGGCCAAACAATGGCCATGAGAAAAATTGCCCCTGGAAAAGGGACCTTAGCAAAAGAACCTCAACAAGTTACATGGGCTTTCTAAAGTCTAGGAGTCCCATAATAGGTTTTTAAGACCAAGTCACCTAAAAGTGCTGTCCAACTCCCATGGTTACCTCTTGCTGCAGTCTCTGGAATTGTCTCTCCCCTGTTTTAAACCCTTCAGGGGCTCTCAGAATGCAGCCCTTCCATCCTTCTCGGGTCTCCTATCTGCCATCTTCCACCAGGGCAGGTGTTCTCAAGCAGGCCTTTTTGGTTCCCTAAACTGGCCAACGTGTGGGGGCATTTTTCATCGTCACACTAAAGTGGAGGAAGATGAATGCTACTAAACACCTCCAACACCAAAGACAGCCTCTCACGACAAAGGACTTCCTGATCCAAACATCAATAGTGTCAAGGCTGAGAAATCCCGCTACAGCCACACAAACTCTATCTCTACGCACGGCAGACTTGCTCATAAGCTTCTGCACCTCTACACAGGCGGTTTCTTTTACCTGGAATGCCCTGCCATGCCCCTGTGCCCAAGAAATGACCGTGTAGCATGCAGGATGCAACTTGAGACGTCACTTCCTCTACACGCTCCTTTCCAGGTTCCTCAAAGAGAGATGTTTCTTCCGTGCTTACCCAGCTGCTGGCACCCACCTCATACTGGTCACGGCACCCCTAAATTGTCTGTCACCTGCTGAAGGCAGGACCTCAGCCCCATTCATCATTTTTCCCCAGAGTGCCCATCTGGTAGTCAATCACTGCGTGCTGAGTAATCAATCAAGGAATAAATGCAAATGTTGCCAGGCCGTGCTAAGTCCCTTCAGTCGTGTCTGACTCTGTGCAACCCCATGGACTGCAGCCTGCCAGGCTCCTCTCTCCATAGGATTCTCCAGGGAAGAATACTGGAGTGGGATACCATGCCCTTCTCCTGGGGGTCTTCCCAACCCAGGGATCAAACTCATGTCTCTTAAGTCTCCTGCAGTGGCAGGTGGGTTCTTCACCACTGGCGCCACCTGCACCTAAGGCTCGCTGGTGACATCATCTGAGGGACAACAGTGTCCCTGACCCCCAAAACAACGACAGCAAAAACTGATCGAATGCTTATCATGTCGCAGAAGGCCCTGGCACCCACTCCAGGACTCTCGCCCGGAAAATCCCATGGATGGAGGGGCCTGCTGGGCTGCAGTCCATGCGGTTGCAAAGAGTCGGACTCGACTGAGCGACTTCACTTTCCCTTTTCACTTTCCTGGACTGGAGAAGGCAATGGCAACTCACTCCAGTGTTCTTGCCTGGAGAATCCCAGGGACGGGGGAGCCTGGTGGGATGCAGTCTATGGGGTCACACAGAGTCCGACACGACTGAAGCGACTTAGCAGCAGCAGCAGCAGCTTATAATGTAGACACGGGCTGTATTAAACACTGGACACATATCAACTCATTTCATCCTTTAAACAACCCTGCAAGTTACATACCACCATCACCAGCATTTTACAGATGGGTAAACCGAGGCACGGAGCCATCAAGCCACTTTCCCAAGCTCCTCAAAGCTGGCTGATATTTAAACCCAGGGAGCTTGGCCCTAGAGCCTCCGTCTTCCAACATCCACGCCAAGACAATTACACGAACAACCGATAGTCTGGCTGCCCAGAGGCCTCCGACAAACACAGTTCACGCCTCTAGAAGGCTACGTTAGCAGCAGCCTGTGACCCTGCCTGTCGACACTGCTTGCCAACCTCCATAATGCTTCTGGCAGGAGACACAACCTGCTCACAGCACAGAAAGACATCACGTAGCCAGGGAAACCCATGGTACCATAAAGAAGACACAAAGGATGAGTCCGCAAAGTGCCTCTTACCTTGTTCATGCTGTGGGGGCCGCAGCAAGGACTCAGACATGTCACAGCGCAAGGCAGCTCTTAAAGGTTCTCTCTGCTCCTGCTGGCGTCACTTCCTGAAGCAGACAGCTGCACTGCAATCACAAAGAAAAGACCTTCAAGAGCAGTCCTGTGTCCAGGGGAACTTTTTGCCACGATGGCAAGGCTCCATGCCTATCCAGTATGGTAGCCACGAGCCATACGTTGCTACCAAGTACTTGAATGGTGCCCAGTGCAACTGAGGGCTGGATTTTAAATTCTGCATAATTTTAATTAAGGCTCAATGTAAATTGCCATGTGTGGTCAGCGGTCACCATAATGGATGGTGCAGGTCTAGAGAGTCTAATCAAGAGTCCCGAGGCCGCAGACACCAGGCTCGCCAGTGTCCAAGGAAGAGTTGGGCGTCATATGCCCTGAGTGGCTGTGGATGCACGGGGTGAAGAAGACTCATTCACTCTACACCTGTGTTCTGAGTGCTTACTGTGCCCTGAGTACTGAGGATGCAGTGGCCAGGAAGCCAGAGAGGGCGGTTATACAAGGGCTTCGAGTGCAGCCTTCAGTCTCCTTGGGAAGGGACAGGCTCCAACATACAAGCTGCAAACATGCCAAATCTCAACGCCATCCAAGCAGCCCACAAGGACTAAAGGAACAGACGAGCTGAGACGTCCCTGGTGGTCCACTGGTTAACGTTCTGCACTTCCACTGAAGGGGGCATGGGTTCGATCCCCGGTCAGGGAACTAAGATCTCACATGCCACATGATGTGGTAAAAAAGAAAACAAACAAACCAAGAAACAGACCAGCATTTGCTGGAGCCTGACTGTCCCACTGTCAGGACTTCATTGCTAGAGCCTTCCACGGAGCTTTCTGAGAGGCAGTGTAGAAGAGGACGTCGGTTTTCCATGGGCCAAATGAAGCAGATGACCCAACATCCCCTCAAATGGGAAACAGGGTCCATGTTTTTATCCACATTGTTGGTACTTTAGGTAGGTTTTTTGATTCATTTGAATTATATTTTAAAACACAATGGTCCTTGTTCAGTTCCAGGATTCTTAATTAATCAAATATTAAGGAAAAATAAATAAAGAAAATACATTCAACCACTTAATTGGATTGGTAGCCTTTTCCTTTGAAAGATTTTTCTGGGAAGATTTGAAAAGAGAACAAAACATTGTAAGGTGCCTTATAATTGCCTTATTTCTATATGTTTTCAGGTTGCAGCTAGGAAGGATTTATATATCTGAATCTTTCCATAAAGCCTGGAATTCGAGGTTCAGGCAGAACTGCGGTGTCTTAAAAATATTTTTAATTATAACAACAGTGTAGAAAACATTCAAGAGGAAAAGGGAGAAGTATGCAGAATCCCACTGGCCCAGCATCACCTTTAGTTTTTAGCAGCCAGCCTTCGTCTATTGGAGAACAACATGAGGCATGTCTGCTGACTGAGACGAAGGCACTTAAGTCCAAGGTTGTATTCTCCATTTTAACATCTTTTGCTAAGAAAGAACTGATCTTGCAATACACGTTTTCAAAAGATAAACCCTTACTCCACGCACATTATCATTCTGCAAACACAATATTATTATAAATCAGAAGACAGGGAGAGGCGACTGCCGATCACTCCTCGGCTATTTGAGACACATAAATTCCAAAGAAAATATTACATTCAGTCATAGCAATAACATATTTTAACAATGATGTACAACTTGAGAGACCCTGGAGTTCTGCCTCTGTAGCCTAAATACATCCAAAAACACCCTCAGCTGTACACGAGACCTGGGTAATCACTGCTTCAAAGCCAAGAAAATTCAATATCTAATTCTAACTGAGCTTAAAAGTGACTGAAAGAAAATTCTGCATGTAATTTATCTCTCTGAATTTCTAGAAATAGATGTTAATGAATTTCGGGGTTTTAAAGAGAAATCTAGACATGTTATTTCCTTTTTGACATATGTACCTGATCCGTTTAAAAACTATGGCCCAACAATTGACTGGGAAGTTTGTTCAAAAACCTGGCAGAGATGCTTGATGTTACAATTCCATTCAAAGGGACACACTGGTATCAACACAGGAAAGGTGGGCACAAGAAGATAATAACAAACAGACAAGGATTCTCGAGCATAATTTCCCCAAGGAAACCCCACCCAGTTCCAATCATCCCACTATCCCCAGGCCCTGAGAACTTGCTTACATAGCTTGCAGTAAACTAATTTTGGATCTTCTCCTGTCCGTCACCCCTGCCAAGTGTTCTTGTATCGTTTTCATGTATGTCGGTTCTACAGCAAAGTCAGAATAAAAACTCTCCAAGGGAAATATTAATCACACAGAAAATTCTTAATAAATATTATGAACAGAATTTTTTTTTTCTTTGCTCTCACTCATAGGGCTGAGAGTGATGTCATGACTCTTAATGGAGGGCCTTAAAAACAACGTTGATAAACGTTGCAAATGGCCTGCAGGATTTTTTTTTAGAAGAAGGAAATCTTTCCATGTCCAGGATCAGAAATCTTTTTTTAAAAAGTACTGTTAAGAACACCTTATACAATGCTCAAAACTGTACAATGCATTTTTATATTCTTCAGTACTGGGATCAATCTGGGTGGTAGTTTTCCTAATTAGGAAATTGGATGCAGAGAGGAAAAAGAATTCTTCTTAGTCATGCTGTAGTAGGCAGTAGACCCTGTGCTGGAAGTGACTTCATTTCAAGACAGTATAGAATTAAAATAAGTTCAAAGACCACAAATAAAAGGACCTCCCCCAATAAAACATACATACACAGTGAAAGATCACAATTAACACAAATAACCTCAGCAAACGAATGACAGAGTTAGAAACTGGATCAGTTTGCTTCTGGACAGCATCGGAAAAGACTAGCCTTAGTCTATCAAGTTATTTCAGTCTCCTTTGAGATACAGAGAACCTGGTTGTTTTATAGCCAATTCAATTGATGAAGAAGCTTAGAAAAATCCACAGCTTAAAAAATAAGACTGACTCAAGTATAAAGCATTCAGGGAAAAGATATCAGAGTTACCATAGTAGAATTAAGGGAGTGTTTCTTTTTTTATTCTATTTTTCAATGTTTCTTTTTAATTGTTCAAGAAGCTGATGCCTTTCAAGGGCAGCTGAAGAAACGCCACCCCAGCATGTGACTTCCACTCAGTCACTCCTAACAGGATTGGTCCAAGCAGCAAAACAAAGCCCATGGTCAACCTCAGGCGTTTGAAAGCTTAGTTGAATTGCAATTCATCTTTCCAGGCGGGTTAAGAAGTGTGGGTGAGCAGGAAGGAGGCAGGCACGCCTAAGAAGACGAGACCAAAGAGAATGAGAAGAAAAGGTGAAGGCCACAGAAAAGGAGAAACAGAGAAGAGCCTTGGGGACAGGTTCAGCGATACGGCCGAGCCCTCACCAGCCAGTCCTGAGGCTCCTGGAGAGAGCGCCACATCCTAGGGCTTCTCCGGGAGGACACACTCTCAGGGCTCGGGTGTCAGCAAGTGGGAGTCGGAGTAAAGTTAAGACCGGGTCTACCTGTTTCACCACTATTTATTTACCATCAATCTCCACCTACCGCAGAGAAGAGTATGTTAAACTGGATCACTGATAATGGCGTGGAAAGGCACAGTGAGGACAGAAGCCAGCTTCACTCTCTCCTCCCTACTCTAAAGAGAAGCTCAACCATGTCAAATGGCTGTGTGTGCTGCACCATTTCTTAGCCCTTGAAAATGCAACAAATACTTATTACCAATAATCAGTGATTCTGGTGGCTCAGACAGTAAAGAATTTGCCTGCAAGGTGGGAGATCCAGGTGTGGTCCCTGGGTGAGGAAGATCCCTTGGAGAAGGGAAAGGTTACCCACTCCAATATTCTTGCCTGGAAAATTCCATAGACAGAGGAACCTGGTAGGCTACAGTCCGTGGGGTCGCAGAGTCGGACACAACTGAGTGACTTAACACCTTCAGTGGCATTAAATACCAGTAAGAAATCAATGGAATATGATGAGCTGGGTTTTTCTCCCCACTCCAACTCCTCAGTCTCTACCAAGATGCTCATTTTAGAAGTCTTTTCTGATATAACTCAAAGCTGGGGAGTTTTGGCACTCCCTACAGTAAACATGCCATGAGGAGCCAGTGGTTTATGCCTCACTTTGTCTAAGTTCCCACTGGCTTTTACATATAACACAGCCTGAGGTCAGCCTGTGAATCAAGGCCTCCAGTCCCTCCCCCCCCACCACTGAATCCAGTAGCCTGAGCAAAGGGCCAGAGCAGGAGGACCCGAGAGCGTGTGGAAAAGGAACAAGGGGATAAAAAGACGAATGGGTGCTTGGAGAGAAAGGGACAGCAGGAAGGTGGTAGGAGTCTAGGAGAAATTCTCTAAATCTAGGACTTAGGAGCGTCAGAAACGACGTTAACAGATGAGAGAAATATCCCTAATATCCTCCACCATAGGAGAGTAAATTTCATGGGCTGGGGTAATTAACACACCTCTGAAGCAAAGTCTTGACAACCTTCAAGAGGAATCCTTGTGCAAGACTGGAAAATGTAAAACCATTTTATTACAGACAGTCCAAACACTCCCTTCCACAGTAAGCAGTGTTGGTGCTGGGATTAAAAGATCCAAAGGTGAAAGAGCAAACAGACCCGTCCTCTACCCTAAATGCACATATACTCTCCAAGTGGCTGTCTCCGTCCGTTCCTTCTGAAAAGACAGAGCAACGTTTCCTGAGAAATATCTCCAAGGTCCTTCTCCAGCCTCATGATTACCTCAGACACGTGGCTCTGACTCTGCAAGACTTCTGTGTTTTTGCCATCCCCAGCTTTAGGCAGCAAACATGCCATAATCTGATTCTGCCCCAAGAGACAGGACGGTGCTGGCCACCCTGCCTTGCTCCCCTGTGCCCTATCCTCATGGCGTGCCATAGTAAACACACCACCCAAGTCATCTGGCCACCAAGCATCATCAGGAGCCTTCGTATCCAAGGGCAGGTTAGGCAATCTGAAAATTAATATTCTGAAATACTAACTAGCATATGAGCTATATAGTGCAACAGGAAACTGATAAGGAAGAAGAAATGAAAGGAATATAAAGGAGAGAGACGCTGCTGGTAACACAAAAAACCTGCCCCGAGAGCCAGATGCGGAGTAGCAGCATGCCAGCGAACAGTGCCAAGGGGTAGAGTGTCTGCTGCTTTCGGATGAATGCTTCTGGCACATGTGCTGGGGGTTCCCCGTAGCCTAATCCTAAGTCAGGATATCCAAGTTCAGGGCGAACACCCTATAAAGATCAACTTAAGTAATTTAGGAATATCTTAATTAAAGGCAATACAGAAAAGCTTCCAAGAGGGTGCCTGGATCAGCCTACTTCTAGCCTGGGTGGGGCTCTTTAACCCAGAGGACACAAATTCAGATGCCTAAGGGGAAGACTCTTGAGGGTCCCTTGGACAGCAAGGAGATCAAACCAGTCAATACTAATGGAAATCAACCATGAATATTCATTGGAAGGACTGATGCTGAAACTCCAGTACTTTGGCCACTTGATGAGAAGAACCCACTCAATGGAAGACTCTGATGCTCGGAAAGACTGAGGGCAGGAGGAGAAGGGGGTGACAGAGGAGGAGATGGTTGGGTGGCATCACCGATTCAGTGGACATGAGTCTGAGCCAACTCTGGGAGATGGTGAAGGACAGGGAAGCCTGGCGTGCTGCAGTTCATGAGGTCACAAAGAGTCGGACACGACTGAATGACTGAACGACAACAAAGCGGTCAAGGAAGAATGAGATGAGGGAACAGTCGGGCCAGAGGAGAAGACAAGACAATGAGGAGTAGGTGGCCTGGAAGAATCCGCCAGGTGTCGCTCCAGGAAGGCAGGACATGAGGCACATGGCCCCAGAGCTTCTGATAGTTTATATTAGTACTCTGGAAATACCGAACGGGTTGGATTTGGTGGGTCAGGCTGTGTCTATTATCGGAGACCTTTCATGTCAGTCGGGGGGTTCTTTGTTCCTTGAAATTTCCAAGGCTGATGGCCCCAGCCTGCCTCCTGATCCTCTAGGGATGTACCGCTGTGGCTTCCCTGGGCACCGGGAGCCCAGGGAAGAGTGGGCAACGAAGGGCTCAGCAACCACGTCAGTCTGCCTATCAACTCTGCCTCTTGGCACTAACCACCTCTGTGTCTCTATTCCTTCACCTGCAAAATTTGAGGAAATTCTTTATACATCGTAAGCCTGTTCTGACAATTAAATGGAGTAACATGAAGAAAGCACTGGATGCATGACGTTAACAAAGATGAGGCTCTTCACCTCTTCCTGTTTCCCATCACCATTCAGCATCATCTCATTATGCTTGTAAGTGTACGGAGGTGTTTACCTCTCAATTACCCTACTGGATTACAAGTATTTCAAGGGAAGAGATTTTGTCTGTTTTATTCCCAAGTAACCAGCATCTATCCCACCGCCCTACATGCAGTAGGCACTCAATATATGCAGATTTTAATTATAATGATGTTATCGACTTTGTGTTTGTATGTCCCCCCACAAAATGCATAGGTTGCCTAATCCCCGATGTGATGATATTTGGGTGGAGTCCCATTGTGGGATTAGTGCCATTATAAGAAGAGATGCCAGAGAGCGCAAATGTGTGCATGCGTCATTCTTTCTCCCCCTCTCCTCACTATCTGAGGACACAGCGGAAGTCAACTGTCTGTAACAGAGCCCTCGCTAGGAATCAAATGGGCTGGCACCTTGATCTTGGGACTCACCAGCCTCCAAAACTGTGAGACATAAACTGCTGCTTAGCCTCTCAGGCTATGGTATTCTGTTATAGCAGGCTAAACTGTTGGTGGCAAACAGTTAGGAAGATCTTCCTTAAATCTAGCTCCAACAGAGCCTTTTTCCTCTCAATTTATGTTCTTTTGATGCTTTAATGTCAAAATCTATATCTACTCCTGACTTGGCCAGAATATTGTGAGGCTAAATGAAAAGACACCTTCAAATTTAAGAATGCAATCCTGAAGAGTTTTCTCTTGAGAAGTATGGCATCACTTTTGGGTCAATCTGGGTACTCTTTGTATGCCTCAGAAGAAAAAACTTAAATGTAAGAGATTTCATCACCCTACTAAGAAATAGAGTCATGCCTTAATTTTAGCATCCTCAACTCATGTTTGCCAACAGTGCATGTCACTGCCTGCTGTGGACTTGGTGGCTGGCCAGAGTTTGAGGCAATCCCCAGTCCACTTGTCCAGTTCGGATGGAGAAGGCTGACCTGTATTCATCCGGGACAAAAGTTTACTAACCATGACTGACTGATCCAGGTTTCTTTGATTTTGTTCTGAAAGAACCCTAGTGACCTTCCAACAATCTCAGCTTCCCTCTCCTCTGGGGCATTTGCTGAACTATTCATACAAACACATTTCCTGTGATTTGGTGAGAAGAGAAAATAACAGAAAGCCTCGTCGGTGGGTGACTTCAGACTGACCCACTGAAAAGGCAGCAAAGACAGCGGAAATCACTCTGAAAGTATCTCTTTCCAGAATCTCAAGGGGATCAGCTATCTCTCCAACAAAAGGTTTTCAGCTGAGGGATTGAAATATTCTCAACAATACCTCGAGGATAAGTCAGTGAGAAGCGACCATCTTACTGGGGGCGAGTGCTTACAACTGAGACCCATCTGCTTAGCCAGCCAAACTGAGTGTGATGCCTTGTTCGTCTTGGAAGAAGCTTTCATCAGTCCTCAGAAGAAAGCTCAATGTGGCATGACCGGCACCTGTCGAAAGCAATCTCAAGGATTCACTGTTGACTTCTGCTTTCCTGAGGCTCAAATTCTGTCCTGTGAACACCAGCTTCTCCACCGTGTGGCTTGTTCTTCATGAGGGCGCCCGATGTCCGAAGGTTTGTTCTCCCAGGGTGCTGGGCTTTCTATGCTCTTGAATGAGTTCAGTGTCATCAGAATGAATGAAGTTCTCATACCTCACAGGTAGCGCACCTAGGGACCCCCAGAGTCCTTCAAACAACAGAACGCTGGGTGCCCGTCTCCCCACGCCGTGCCCCCAACACTCACCCTGAGAGCCCCACACAGACTCTGAGGGGAACGCACCTTGCCGCTTTGGGTCAGCAGTTCCGGTGTGAGTGTAACCGCCCACTGCAGCCCCTAGAACCCATGGCCTCGTCTGTGGCATTAATGTGCTCCCATCTGGGAACTTCCCTTTCCTGCTTCGAACTCGGGCTTCTGCTGAGTCACTCGGTCATCTCCAACTCTTTGCGACCCTGTGGACTTTAGCCGGCCAGGCTCCGCTGTCCATTGAATTCTCCAGGCAAGAATCCTCCAGTGGCTTGCCATTTCCTTCTGCAGGGTATCTTCCTGACCCAGGGATCAAACCTGGATCTTCTGCATTGCGGGTGGATTTGAGCTCATGAGGCACTTATTATTTTCAATTTCCAACGCACCTAAGGATTTGGGGGTAGGTAGAGTGGGGCTGGGAGTTAGAAGGGGGCCAGGCTGCATGACCTCAGGATTCTATTCTGCCAGAAATCCCCATGTGGGCTTCCCTAACCTCAGTTCTGTCATATCCAGCTATTTGGCTGGACTTCAGGCCAGAGCCAGAAATACGTTCTTTGTAGCTGATGCGGTATCGTTATGACTCAGCCTGACTTTTCCTCAGGGCAGAGTGACGCTGGGCGAGGAAGAGCTTAAGGATCGGGTCAAACATTGAGACCCATGCTCCCCATCAGCATCGGCAGCGCAGCAAACTACCCCCAAGGAAGCAGCCAGCGCCCCGCGCTCTTCACACCCGGGCCGGTCTGCCCTGGGTCTGAGGGAAGGAAGGTGCCTGGGGTCAACTTTCCAACGATCCAGAACTGGGTGGCCACACGCTGACGCTCCGGTAGCGAGAGAGGGGCAAAGAGGACGAGGAGACCAGGGCGCAACCGGCTCCGCACATCACAACTGTGGCCTGGAGAGGCGCCCGGGGAGAACAGCGCGGAGGACGGCTCCAGCCGCCGGCCCGGAGGCCCCGGCCCCGGGGGACCCTCTGATCTCATTACAGCAGTCCACACCAGTCCTCGCAAAACAAACAGAGGAAATTTATGCCGGCCTCGGCCTGGGGAGAGCGCCGCATTCCTCGCTTAACGAGAGCTCCAGCTTCAGAGGCCACAGCCACCGCGCCGGGAGGATGTCTGCTCTGCTCCAAAGAAAGAACGGGTCCTGCCTCTTCCCCTGGTTCGGGGCTGGGCAGGAAGGAGGTGAGCCTGCAGAGAGCCCCTGCGCTGGGGACGCTCCCTTTCTTCTTCTGTCAGCCCCACCCCGCCAGCCGCTGGCTCTCCAAGGGCCCTGGAAAGCTCAGCCTTGAAGGGCTCCACCTGCTAAGGCCGCAAGCCCGAGAAGAGAGGCTGTCTCGTGGAACAAAACTCCACATCGTTTGGTGGGAACATTTTTTCCCTAAAATACCCTTGCCGGAGCCTTGGAAAACTTTATCCAACCTGGGGCTCCCACTTTTAGAATACATGGAAAGGGGAAAAAATTATTTTACACTCTTTAATGTCATCTCAGACGTAACCGAATGCTTGGTTCAGAAGGAAGAGGGTAAACTTACAAACCAAAATTAAGACCAGAGCGGTGGTTCTGAACTGCAAGTGCATGGAGACATTCTTGGCTGTCACGACACGGAGGGTCCTGTCATCGACCAGGTAGACTCAGGATGCTGGTAAATGTCCTACCAGGCACAAAACATCCCCCATAATAAGAAGTGTCGGCTCTAAAACGTCAAAAGTGGGATAACCAACAAGGATCTACTGTATAGCACAGGGAATTCTGCTCAATGTTATCTGGCAGCCTGGATGGGAGGGGGGTTTGGGGGAAAATGGATACATGTGTATGGATGGTTGAGTCCCCTCACTGTTCACATTAAATTATCACACCATTGTTGACATCTCAATACAAAATTAAAAGTTCAAAAGGGAAAAAACAATGTCAACAGGGATGAAACTGAGAAATTCTGATGTAGAGGGAACACTCAAGGATGTGGGTAGGTTTAAAAGAGTGACCATTCTTAATCACATTCCAATAACGTTGAGAGCACGCAGTCAAAATGTGCACAAGTAACCACCACAAAAATTCACCAGTTCTTTCTTCAAGTAAAATAAATGAAAACTGCCCTGTAACTATGCAGAGTCAGATTATCAAGAGCTGCCTGGAAAAGAGAGGAGCAGCTTGGATTTGAGACGGCATGATCAGCATCAACGTGAGTGCTGTGTTTATTTCAGGTGAAGGTGTGATCTCTGTGCTTACCATCACGATTCACTGGTGATCCCTAACGGAAGGAATTCCTGAGCTCGCCTCCATGATTACTAAAACCATACATGTAACCTGAGTAGATGTAGGGCTGGGGGGAAAAAATGGCAAAATATTTCAACTTTCACAATACCAGCAAAAATATGAGGAACCGTGGTGATGCTGACCTACATTCTAGGAAGTTAAAAAAATAGCTGCATGGTAGGACACTAAATACATGCAGAATTGCAGAAAGGTTTCATAATGAAAATAATCGTGGTGCTTATTTTGAAATTCTCCCATTTCTAATTTTCTGTATCTGTTTCAAAACACCCTTTTTCCTCTACATAGCATACTTTCATTGCATCTGATGTGAGAATGTACGATTCCATAACCCAGTCATCATTCTCTCACGAACTCTTTCATTCCCATAAAAGAAAGAAAGAAGAATCCCTTTTTAAACACAGTGCCTGCATGTAAGCATATCAGAAGAAGGAGGAAAAAATTGCATGAATGAGCAGGAGACAGTTTCTTAATGGAATGTTTTAAGGGCCTGTGGTATAGACAGTAAACAAAACTGATTCACTAAATGTTAACACTATTGACCATGATGTAAGAGTTGGGCTTTCTTTTTTATTTTTCATGTTCCAGAAGCAATAGGGAAATGAATACCTTGGTAGGGGAAAAGTGATACCTTCCTTGGCATTTCAAAATCATTGCTCAATGACTCTTGAGCAAGGGAAGCCACCGTAACGACTTTATTTTACCTGCCGCAATTATGGGGCACCTCGGAGTAGTTCTCCACCAGAGCCCACTTCCCTCGCTCACTCCAGCCCTGCTAAATCATCTCTGGAAACCATTAACTGAGGCTCCCATTCCAACTTTCCTCTCCTCCCTCGCTTGCTGCCTCAGTCATGCTGGAACCAGGACAAAGCCAACTTGTATTACATCACAGAGCAAACTCCTTTTTCTGTAAACCATCTCATTGGTAGTTTACCGCTACTGGAACCCAAGGCTGTCAACAGTGTGGTCTTTGTTTGGTGGGTGTTGCTTGAAAAATTAAGCCAAAAAAAAAAAAGAAAGAAGTTTCCCCTACACCTCTTTCCTCATGTAAATACAGGCCAGTGGTTGGAGGCGCCTCTGCAGCCGGGCTCCACCCGCAGTGTAAACGAGACATTACCTTATACACAAATGAATCTGCGCATTCCTCATCTAGCTGCCTCCCCGCACATTCCTCTGCTCCCAGCTCACACCCCGGCCTTCCCCTCCTCTTTCCTCTGCCCCCACCCTCCTTTTTTTTTTTTTTTCCTCCAATTTCCATTGCCTCACTGTGTTTTTGTGTAAATGATCTCACATGACTCAACAAATCCATCTGCCTGAAGCAGGCCAAGTCTGGAGCCCTCCCAGGAGGGAGGAGGAGAATTGCTTTGTGGAAAGGACCTGGAGCGCTGCCCTTTCCCTGGCTCGAATTACCCGCCTGTCAGGCCTGACGGATTTGGCTAAAAATAAAAGGAAGCGGGCCGTGAAAAGCAGATGAATGGGCTCAGCAGTTCCTTAGATAACACGGGCCTGCTGTGGTCCAAAGCGCCCCAAACAGAAACTTCAAATGTGGGGCTTGCAAAGGCCAGGAATGGGGTGTCCAGGTGAAAGTGGGGGGACGGGGACTGAGGTTAGATTTTTGCCTGAGGACTTGTGTGTGTCAGAAAGAGACAGAGAGAGAGAGATACAAAAAGGTCCTCAGAAAAACAGTAGTTTGGTGGCGTGAAGGCTTGGCTCATTTAAAAAAAAAAAGGAAAAGAAAAGAAAAAAAAATATTGTTTCCACTACAAAATTACCCTTCTTCCCACCTCCCAACACCAGACATTTTAAGCCTCCCTATGATGTCACTTCTATATCCTGAGCCAGCACAGAGCTCAAAGTCTTTCTTGTGAGTGGATGCCCAGCGCCCGCCCGCAGTGGGTATTAAGCACTTAGGTTGGCAATGTAATGACACAGTGTAACAATCTGTAATATGAAGCAGTCAGCAAAGCCCTGGCTCCAGGAGCTGTTTCTCCCAACCATTAACCATATGTTTGGCTCCCCAGCTCGCAGAGCAGAGCACCGTTCCAGCTCACCATCTGGTTTCTATCCACACAAGCAACTGCAAAGCACAGACCATCTCCCTCCGGAGCGGTGTTTCTTTTTCTCTCTTTTCCGTTCTGCCCTTCCCCTTTCCGCCTCCCAGCTCCTTCGGCTCCCTCGGCTAAAGAATTCTCTGCCATTCATCACGTGCAAAGAAAACTTTACCTGGCGGCAGCGAGCCATTAGGAAGGCACAGCTGTATCGCAAACACACCCGGGGACCGCTTCCCGGCCTCCTCGCCCCACGCGGTCCCTACCCTTCCTCACTCCTGCTGAGGGCTGACACTTGACTCAGGATGCTAAAAATAGGCACATTCTTGCCAGACCCAGGGGTGGCTGTGCTGCCCTCACTCACTCCATGCTCTGCGCTTCCAACCACCACACACACACACACCCCCAAGTTTGCCTCTGCATTCAGTTCTCATGACATCAGTCTCACTCAGAAGACACACAGGCTACAAATAACCAAGTCCAGGAAAGGACTCTGCTCCTCTCTCTGCCCTCAAGGATTCAACCCCAAGTGTGTATTTTTCTTTCTTTCTTCTTTCCCCCGTGGAGCCTAAACTGAAAGAGATGCCACCTCAGAAGAATAAGAGCCCACAGCCTTTTTCAACAAACTGATAATGTGCAAAACTTATGCTTATTGACACTGGCATTTTCATCGAACACAATCATAACAGGGAACCGACTATCGGAATTCAGGTGCTTTTCTTGCAACTTCTCCCAAGTATTTAATCTCAGATCTTCTCCTTTACATGATTTTAGGTAGTTTATAACTGTTTTGTTTTGGGTTTTTTTTTTTTTTTTTTAATTTAAGAAGAGAGAGTGGCAAGCAGAAATTAGATAAATTTTGCCCCCGTCCCATTCCCACTAGACTTATATGTGTAATACCAGCCCATTTTTACTGAATTAGGAACTGAAAGTTAATTCTTTCCCACACTTTAAAAAAATTAAAAGGCTGGCTTCTCACATAGCAAGAAGAAAAGGAAGAGCATCATTTAAAAAGTGATTAAGCAGAAAGTCAGATTTTATCAGTGTGGCAGTACTGTGGAGGTTCAGTCAGGGGAACACTGTTTATTCAGGCTAACAAGGGTGTCAGGAGGCCACTACCTGAGTGGACGGACATCTTACACCCACTGTCCTTGTCAATCCTCGTTTCGTGATTTGAAATACGCTTTTTGTTTGCTATCTCCCCAATATGTCCCCAGTAAGGGACATTAAAATTCTGCTGCCCGCAGGTTTTAGAAAATGATAGAAAAGGAACTTTCAATTTCAGAAGCCTTAAGAAATTGTCCATAGAAGATGAGTTCAATTAAATGCTGTTTTTCACCCCCAAACCATAGTACACACTTAAGATGAATTACCCTTGTCACAACATCACTAATAAAAAGGAAGAAAAATGATCAGTTCACAACTTCAACATTTTCATAATTTACCTCTGTACCACAGAATCAATTTATTACAAAGTATTGGGCTGGCCAAATAGTTTGTTTGGGAAGTTATAGGAAAACCCAAATGAACTTTTTGGCCAAGTCAATACTTAGGATTTTCATAAATACTGATGCTCCCAGCCCAATTCTACCAGGATCCCTGTCGGGGCTGGGGGTGGAGGGGGACCTAGGCATCAGAATTTCTGAAAGCTTCCCAGCTGTAGGTATTGGGCAGCCAGAGTTGAAAAGTCTTGCTCTGTGTGAACTTGCACCACATTAAAATTAAAATGAAACCTTTGGAATGGCAATATAAATGAGATTTGGGATTAGAACAGTGGCTTTCAAACTTGGTTAGAAGTGAAATCTTCAATCAAGCCAAATCTTATATGAAATCTCTCTAAACGAAATAGTAAGTGGTCATTTGTATGTCTATACAATATCCATGGATTTCATAAATTCAAATGGATAATTTCTTAAATCACTGTGAGTCAGCCAGTGAGACCAAAGAGGCCATTTCATTAAACACCAAAGTCTGAAACTGATCAGCTGAGAGGGCCAGAGCTCTCCACCTCTGCATCCAAGTGTTCGCATGGCCAGTGGTTCAGACGACCAAGGCTGGATGCATGTGAAAACAGCAGTGTGTGCAGTAGGGTAAAATTAATTCATAAGTTAATTTAATAAATGTCAATTAAACGTCTAGTACACACCAGGTACTGCCCTCAGGGGGTCACTGGAGGAATAAATTGCAGCCTTCTCCCTGAAGAAGCCTAGTTAAGAAGACACCTCATGGCCCCACAGCAAGACCATCACAGTAATGGAGGTGCCAAAGCTTGCTATGGGGAAATGTGGCTAATTCTGTCTAGGGAGACGGGGCATAACTTCAGCAACATGGGACAATTAAGTCCTAAAAATCTGAGTAGGAATTTTACAGCTAACAAAGAAAGAAAAGGACAGCTCAGAATGAAGGAACAGAATGTGGGGGAAAAAAACCCAACTACAACCACCCGTAAGTATAAATAGGTTTGGTGAGTGCTGGGGGTTATGAGAAATTCTGAGGAGGGGAAGAAGGACTGGGATTTGAGACTGAAAAGGGAACTGAGCTTAAGTTATTAGAAACTTCAAATGTCATGATACAGTGGAGATCAGCGCTGAGGGACAGAAACCTAAGGTGAACCACTCATGTAACTTTCAGATTTTCCAGCAGTCATGTTAAAAACATGTAAAAAGGAACAGAAGGAATTAATTTTAATGATATGTTATTTAACCCAATAGGTCTGAAATATTACCATTTTGACATGCATTCAATATAAAAATTATTGAGATATATTACATTTTTATACTCTTATTTTTATTTTTTAATTTTTTATTAAAGTATAGTTGATCTACCATGTTGTGTTCATTTTGCTGTGCAATGAAGTGATTCAGTTTTACATATATGAAGATTCTTTTTTTTTTTTAATATTCTTTTCCATTATGGTTTATCACAGGATATTGATGACAGTTCCTGGCGCTACACAGTAGGACCTTTTTGCTTATCTACTGACCCCAAACTCCCAATCCATCTCTCCCCAACTCCCCCACTCCCATGGAAACCACAGGTCTGCTCTCTAGGTCGGTGGGTCTGTTTCTGTTTTATAGGTAAGTTCATTTGTGTTACATTTCAGATTCCACATATACGTGATATCATGTGGTTTCTACCTTTCTGACTTACTTCACTTAGTACAACTGTCTCTAGTTTCTAGCCATACATAAGTCTTTTCAGAATAGGGCATGGTTTTATACCTGTGACACATCTCAACTTAGACCGGCCACATTTTAAGAGCTCACGAGCCACGTGCAGCCAGGGGACACTGTCCCGAACAGCTCGGGTCTGCCTCTGACCGTGCAGGCAGTGACGGCCGATGGCCTCGCTGCGATATGTCTCAAAAGGAGAGGGGTGCAGCGACAGTGTGCAGAAGCAGAGGGAAGACTGGGTCTTGGAGAGGTTGGTGAGGCTGCTTCCAGGGTCCAGGCCAGGGAAGAGGAGAAGGATGACACTGGGTCTAGGACAGCCGACCCGGCATGGCAGTGGGATGGCATGGAAGGGCCTGGGTCAGAACACTTTTCTAGACAGAATCCAGAAGAACTATATAACTAGCCACTTACCCACCCAGAAATCTACACTCAGAGGAGACTCCCTAGCCCTGCCTGGCATGTAACTGACCATGCTGTATTTATCTAACCGGAGGAATTCACTTGTTCAATTTATGGCCTCACTGGAATCTGAAAAACATTGGTACAGACATGGTACAGACTTATCGACAACTCCTTTATAACAGGTTCAAATATAAGCCAAGATAGCAGAAAACACTCAATTTCAAGGTTATTTTGACAGTCTGATTCAATGCGTCAATGGTCTCAATGTGTTAAAATTTGACATGTAAGTAACACATTTAAGTGTGCATGTTTTTAAATTAAGGTTATAAAAAATGCTCAAATATATTAAAAATAAAATGCAAATGAAATAAATGCTTGCACACCCCCTTAAGTATCTCCAGGGAACTTCAGCAGACCACAGTTTGAAGACTGTTAGTTTGGGGCCTTCAAGGTCAAAAAGTAAATCTGAGAGCAATACTCTGCCCCTACTCCATAAGGATCATCAGATCATTCCCATACTGCATCTGGGAGGAGATACCGTTCCTCATTATCCTAGAAAAAGTAGGGAAGCCGAAAAACCAAACTGCAGAAAACATATTAAGATTCTCTAGTAAATTAGAATTTAAAAGGCTATGACTCAAATCTGAGACACATCACTCAGTTATCAACATTGTTCATTCACTAATTCACCCAGCAGTATTTACCGAGCACCTACCATGTGTCAGGCATGAGACTTGGGATACATCCATGAAGAAAACAGACAAAATCCCCCACCTTCATGGAATTTAGAGTCTAACAGTAAACACAAACAAGAAACGTAATAAATGACTTTTGTTATAAGGTGGTGCATGCGTACTAAGTCGCTTCAGTCACGTTGGCCTCTGTGACCCCGTGGACTGACCCCTCTGTCCACAGGACTCTCCAGGCAAGAATATAAGGTGGTAGGAGCAACAAAAAATTGACTGGGGTCAGAGGAGTTGGAAATGGGATGGAAGAGGGAGGCTGCAGTTCTAAACAGATGCTCAGGGCGATGAGAAAATGAAAATGGATCAGAGCTCACATAAATCACAGGCCGGACATCAGCAGTGTGTTTGTGTGTGTATGGTGGAGGGGGGGCAGTGTATGAGTGTGCATTATAAGAACAAAAGGTTGCTTTTATCTGAACATGAAGTTTGGATAAGGCCTTCATTCATTTGATTTGCCATCAAGAACTTCCCTTAGCCCCCCATTTCTCTCAATCAGCGCAGTTAAAAAACACAGTTTGTGGAAAATATTTTAAAACTACAGCACCTTCCATGAAGCAAAAGGCCTTCCCTAGACGCCTGCTGAGCAGAAAGTGTCTGCCATCGTCAGGAATACACTCTACATACCCTCCAGTCTGCATGATCCACTAGCCACGACCCACCCACAGACAGACCCCAGCCAACCAGCTCAGCAAATGTGCACCAGCTCACACTCTGTAAAACAATGGGGTCTTTCAGGCCTTACAATCTTGTGAAGAAACGGGCTGAAACGTCATGGGAAAAATTAGGAAATATCGGAGGAAAACAGCTCACAAAGTGAGGGGTGGAACCACAGGCTCACAAGTTCTAAGTCCTGAACAAAGAGAAACAACCGTGACAGTCCCCGCCTGTGCTATCCCTTCCTTTTCAAAAGAGAGGCATCCCTAAGTCCCCTTTCTCGTCTCGGGGATTACAGCAGCCAGACGTAGGCAAGACATCAGAATGAGGAAATTTTCAACCTCAAGAAGCAGAGTTAATTTCAAAAGCTTTACCCTCAAGAAAACCAATCCAAATGACCAGCCTTGTTCAATGATCCATAGCACCAACGTGATTACAGACCAACTGGACTTCAACCATCACACAAAGGAAAACAGAATCTCCTTCCACTATACCATATATTTTTTAGCTCTTCCCAAGTATTCTTGCTATGAAGTCTCATACGACTAGCCCCACCTTGGCAAGCCTTTCTCATCACCTGCCACACCCAGTTTACACCTTTCCCAACTGCCTAGCAGGATTCTGTCTCCCAGCTTTTGCCAAAATCTGTTCCACTTGCAAATCACCTGTCTCCTGCATGTGTTAGCCGCTCAGTCACGTTCCACTCACTTGCGACCCCATGGACTGTAGCCTGCCAGGCTCCTCTGTCCAGGCAAGAATGCTGGAGTGGGGAGCCATTCCCTTCTCTAGGGATTCCCAACCCTGGGATCGAACCCAGGTCTCCTGCAGGCAGATTCTTTACTGTCTGAGCTACCAGGGAGGCCCTATCTGTCTCCTCTTACCAAACAGTATCTCTATTGCCTTAAAAACCTCAGTTTGAGACACAGCACCTACTGCAAAATGGATTTCCAGGTTAATCAAGTACATCTGCAAACCTGTGAACAAACGCACCCTTCTGCTTTAATACTTCTTTATTTAATCCAACTGTATTTTCCAATGGACAAGTTAATCAAACTTTTCTAAACTCCCTAAGGAGAAAATTTGTAGCATATTTCTGTCTGTAAGAGTTTATCAACTGTTAAGCACTGTAGGCATGTCAGTTGTCTCCATGATGGTCAAACTGTTTTGAGGAAAGACTCATAAGTGGTTTATTATTATAAAGCACTATGTGGAAAAGGTGTTTATTTTACTCTTGGAAGAAAAAAGCAATGTATATTAAAATAATAAAAATGCTTCAGAATGTAAAACAATTTCAAAGGAAATTATATATCATAAATAAGGGAGTCCAGGGATTTCCCTGGTGGTCCAATGGCTAAAACTCCATGCTCCCAATGGAGCCCAGTTTCCACCCCTGGCCGGGGAACTAGATCTGGAGTGCCACAGCTAAGACCCAGCACAGCCAACCAAGTAAATAAATATTTTTTTAAAAGAAAGAAAAAAAGAAAATAAGAGAGCCCAGTGGGGCTGAGAACCTTATAAAGATACTTCACAGACATATCATCAGTATTACTCCATGAGCCTAAGCATAAGAACCACTTCTGAAGAGAAATCATCATTTGACAGAGACATAGAATTTGGAGTCAGGTAGGGAACTGAGCAGAATTAAATGTCATTACTGCTGGCTAAAAAGCAAAAGAGACACTGTCAGAGGTAAAATGTAAGTTCACCAAGTCAAATGTAAGTCAGCAAGAGGTGATTCTATAGTCAACACCCTTGTGAACTTACAGACCAAGTTCTTAAACCACTGGTTCCAACTGCTGCACATTAGAATCACTTTGGAGAGCTTTTTGAAAGTTCACTGCCCAGGTCACATTCCATGCTAATAAAATCAGAATGTCTGGGCAGGAGTTGGGCATCCATGGTGTTTAAAAATCCCCAGGTCATTCCAAAGTGCATCAAGGTTTTGGATCCACAGTCCCAGTCTCTCCTGGCAGAGCACAACATCCAACATTAAAGAAGGCAATGGCTCCAGTCCAAAGTTGGGGCTTCCCAGGTGGCGCTAGTGGTAAAGAATCCATCTGTCAATGCAGGACTCAGGAATGCGAGTTTGATCTCTGGATAGGGAAGATCTCCTTGGAGAAGGAAATGGCAACCCACTCCAGTATTCTTGCCTGGAGAATCCCATGGATGGAGGAGCCTGGTAGGCTACAGTCCACGGGGTCACAAAGAGTTGAACATGAGTGAGCATGACATAAATTACAATCAGCCCAGGGTAGCTGCCTGTTAAGTGGGAAATCACCCCCTTGTTGCATCTTCTTTGATTTTCATACCGTGCCCACTACATAGGCTTTCTGTTTGTTTTTGTTGTCGTTGTTTTGTTTTCTGGCCACGCTGCACGATTTGAGGGATCTTAGCTCCCTGATCAGGTATCGAACAATCCATGCTGCCTGCAGTGAAAGGACAGAATGCTAACCACTGGATCACCAGGAAAAGTCCCAGTCACATATGAGAGTCCCTCAATGAACATGAAGCTTTGAGATTTAGACTAGGAAAGGGAAACCAGGCATGAAGGTAGGTACAGGCCCTGAGAGCAACAATAATACTTGGAATGTGGCTCATCAGATGATCAAGTGACCTGGCTTCAGAGTCAGCAGCCTGGATGCAAGGCCTCGGCCCAGTCACCAGTTAGATGCGGGACTGTCCACATCTACCCAAAGGACCCAAGTGGTTCACCTGGGACAGGGGTTCTTAGCCTGAGGTGCTTATCACCTTACCCTCATTAGGCTGCAACCCCAGATCCTGAGAGGTCTGGAATGGGGTCCAGGGACCCATAGATTTTAAGATTTTTTTTTTAATGTGGACCATTTTAAAGTCTTTATTGAATTTGTTACAATACTGTTTCTGTTCTATGTTTTGGCTTTTTGGCCATGAGGCATGAGGATCTCAACTCCGCGACCAGGGGTTGAACCTGCATCTCCTGCATCGGAAGGCAAAGTCTTAACCACTGGACCACCAGGGAAGTCCCGGGGATCCACGGATTTTAGAGCTTTCCAGGTGACTGTTGTGTCATATGAACGTGGAGAATCACAGCAGAGAGATTACAAGAAAGGGCTCTGAGGCCGTACCACATGGGTTCAAGTCCCTGCTTCCCCTGTTACTGGTTTGGGTTCGGTTTCATTAATTGTGAAAACGAAGCTAACGGATGACACCACTTCTGTCAAGAAGCTTAACTGATTGACCTCACTGGATTATTGCTAAGGATCTGTCATGATACCTGGTAAACGGCAAACGCTCAATTTTACATTATCACATACATACGCATATGTTTATTTGTCATAGGGTTAAATGGCATATGAATATAAGGTGCTTGGCACTGTCTCCACTGAGAAGTGCTCGGTAAATATTAGCTACGCTGATGCTGACAATAACGATGGTGGAAAAAGTTACTGGAACTGGCTATCTTCTGTTTGGGATTTCATCTTCTCCTCATGGCATGGCAACCTTTGCTACAGAAATAAAACCTAAAATATATGAGGGTGGGAGGAACCTTTCTGCTCTCTCTTCATTATCTGGAGGCCCACTAACTGGCAAGGGTACTTGTGCTGCAAAGACATGATAGGAATGTAGGTTTAATGGCAAAGAAGAAAAATGTGGCGAATCGCCCCTCCCCAAGTGATGATGAGCAGCAGAACTCGACAGCCGGAGGAAACGCCAGCACCTCATTTCCTAGGGGGAGCCCAGAGTGGAAACCAGTTGTGTCCAAGGTCACACTCTTTGTGGCAGAACCGGGATCTGACTTCAGCACAGAGCCCTTCAGTTTCTGGGTGGCTTCCATGGAGCATCCTTGGTGACAAGCATGTCTGGGAGGCCGCGGTACCCGAGGCCAAGGCCAATGTGAGGGGTGAGGAATGTGGTGCCCTGTTTCCCCACCACTTCCTTCCTCACTCTGACCAATTCCCTTCCCTGATCCAAATTCCACACCCTGCAGGCCATTTCCGTCTGAGATGCAGGATATGGAACACTAGAAAGCAGCTGTGATTTGCTCTGCGGCCAAATTGTTTTTCCTGGATGTTCGGTTACAATTTTCTAACATAAGACAATTTAAAAAAAGGTTTAATTTCCCAATGTTTCATTGGCATAGAACTGTTCAGTGGTATACATATATTAAGGAATACTTGCATAGCTTTTATCCACTGAGCAAGGACAGGAAATCCTGTCTTCCAGCTGCTGAGTCTCAGACCACTCCATCTGAATATTCTTGCTGACAAATGTGACCTTGTCTTAGTTCCGAAGAATTTAAATATTCCTTCAAAGTCATTTCTGTTTGATCTTAGCAACGTGACCAAAACGCAAATTCAAATACCACTTATTAAAAGTACAACATTCACGTCCAGTAACCAGTTCCCCCCTCCAATTCCAATCCAGTGACCCTGGGCTGGAACCTAATCTAAAAGATTACAAAGCAACATCCTGATGAGTTGTCATGGCAACCCCTAGATGTCAGATACCCCGTGTCCCAGGGCTGTAAATTCTCATTTTTAGTCCACTCATATCCTACTACTTCATGTAAACCAACTAAAATACAATTTGATATGTCAGTTGCTAAACATAATAAGAGATGCCACTTACTATTATAGCCAATAATAAAAGATTTCTAGTTGCTTCTGTTTTCAAAGATACTGCAAATCACTATGTACTCCAAGTCCACTGGACTGGTCCTCAAAGAAAGGCTATTTAACCAGAATTCCTCCATTTTTACTTAATTAGTCAATATTTAAGAGTGCCTTAGAGATGAAAAGAACTCTGGTGAAAGCTTGGCATTATTATTTTCTGCACAGAAGGAAATGCACTGATCTTCAAACTTTCAATAGACACAGTATGTTTGATCCAAAAGAGAAAACCCACACACATGAAACCCTGACTGTGATCCAAGCCTTTCAAGGGCAGAAAGCTACAACAAGGGTGCCTTGCAAGACCTTCGATTCTTTACAGCTAAGGAGGAGAGAGATTCGTATTGTTGAAATAGATAATGTAACATCTTGTTTTAATCGGCAGTTTTGTTATGGGTTGAACTGTTGAAATCCTAAGCCCCAGTAAGTCAAAATGTGACTGTATTTGAAGACAGAGCCTTTAAAGAGGTATTTAAAGTGAAATGAGGTCACTGGGGTGGGTCCTAATCCAATCTGACTCGTGTCCTTATAAGAAGAGGCGATTAGGACACAGATGCAGGCAGAGGGAAGACCATGTGATCTTCAGTCATCTACAAGCCAAGGAGAGAGGCCCTGAGAAGAACCCCACTCTGTTGACCTTCTGACCTAGGACTTCCAGCCTAGATACAGAAAGAGAAATTTCTGCTGTTTTAGCTGCATGGCCTGGGGTGCTTTGTTACAGCAGCCCCCGCAGATGAACACAAGTTTCCACCTTTTCTGCTCTATGTCAATTCCCCAAGAGTGGCTTTATCTCAGGCACAATGGGGTCAAACTTTCCCCTGTAGGTTTGTCTTCACCTGGAGCCCAGCTGGGGTTCACTGAGTTCACACGCCCGCAGACTGGGTTCTAAAACAGTCGGGAAAGATCTCTATTGAAAGTCCCATTAGCTAAAAAACATTAAAACCTCCTCTGTAAGTAGCCAAGCTGATTGCTAGAGCTGTTTGCTTGTTTTTATTTTCTTTGCTTATCATTGAGCATTCTGCTGATGAGAAAAGAAATGTCCAGGAGACGAACCGCAGGCCCAGAGGGAAAGCGACAGAAAGGCACAGATGATACACAAACCAGATTATCCAGTCTTGAAGTAATCCAGAAGTAGACATAAAATACATCACACTGCATGGGCGTTTAATCCTAAACATAAGCAGAATGCAGAGAGGTGTATAGCTGTGTGCCTGCCAACAACTTTGAACCAACACTAACCACTACCTATGTGGAGGTGCAAATTCTTTTTCTGCTAAAATTCTATAAGACCTTTTCTCCCTTTGGATTTTGAAAGTCAATTTCTACTACACGTCTCTTTCCATTTTCACAACAGCTGCCAGAAAGTTCAAAACTCTCGGCATGTCTCTGGCAAATCCATAAATGATCTTCTGATTTTTTTTTTTTTATTATTGTTAATTCCTAGGCTCATTTTCCAGCCTTTTGTCATTGGCTTTAATGGGGTGTATTTTGGAGTCAAATGTCTAAGTCGCTTTAGTTGTGACCAACTCTTTGCGACCCTATGGACTATAGCCCATCAGGCTCCTCTGTCCATGGAATCTTCCGGGCAAGAATACTGGAGCTGGGTGCCATGCCGTCCTCCAGGGGAATCTTTCTGACCCAGGGATCAAACTCGTGTCTCATGTCTCCTGCATTGGCAGGCAGGTTCTTTACCACCAGCGACATCTCGGAAGCCCCAGATGTTACCTTTTTATAATAATGTGAGGTATTATTAACTAGACAGCCTTCATTAAGCCTCAAATATTTACAGGTGTTTCTCTTCTAGAGCCTCTTATGGATCCGCAAGATGGGAGATTTCATGCTCAAACAAAAATCTGCTTCAGTTCACAGAGGAGCTAAACAACATCAATTTCTTATACTTGTTTTAATCACAATGTGAATTTATAAGGTAAAACAGAGAAGAGAGCTATGCTAGGAAGCTGGGACCATGAAGAAGCGACAAGCCAGCCTTTTGTATTCAGTCGCTTGCACTCAGGATGTTGGCCGGCACCCAGAAGACACATGAATTCCTTGGGGTAAAGGATTTACTGGACTACCGGACCCCTCCTTTCTTCCATGGGAGTGTCACTGTGGCAGACCCACAGGGAAGCCTGTCCTTGGTAGAGTCTTCCGCCTTCCTGGATGGACCGTGTCTGCCTGCCTCTGCCAGTGCACACAGGCCACCAGGCCAGCTCCACATCCAGCAACACCTACTCGGCTATTTACAGTGTTGGCTTGGCATGACATAGGCCTGGGTTTGTAGTTACTGACTCTGTGATCCTAGGCAAAATATTAAACACTCTCTGAGTCTCAGGTGCCTCATCTGAAAGTTGGGATAGTGTAGGAAGTCCCTCCTGGGGTTTGTGTAAGGATTAAATTAAATAACACACACAGGTCCTAAGTAACACGTCTGGCACACTCGGAAACGTTAACTATTGTCATTACCATCCTTTAAAATTAATTTTCATTAAAGTATAATTGATTTACAATGTTCTGTTACTTACTGCTGTACATCAAAGTGACTCAGCTACACACAGACATACACACACTCTCTTAGATTCTCTACCCACAGAGTCATTGCTGCTATTTAATCACTAAGCTGTGTCCGACTTTGCCAACCCATGGACTGTAGCCCACCAGGCTCCTCTGTCCACGGAATTCTCCAGCAAGAATACTGGAGTGGGTTGCCACTTCCTTCTCCAGGGGATCTTTCCGACCCGAGGATTGAACCCGAGTTTCCTTCATTGGCAGGCAGTTCTTTACCGCTGAGCCATAGGGAAGTCCATCTAGGCTATTACAGAGTATTAAATAAAGTCCCTGTGCCATACCATAGGTTCTTATTAGTTATCTATATTACATGCAGTGCTGTGTATCTCTTATCATCATTTTTTAAAGAATGATTCTTATTCAGTGTAACCTCATGATCTTTATGGGCTTCCCTGTGGCTCAGATGGTAAAGAATGCACCTGCAATGCAGGAGACCTGGGTTCGATCCCTGGGTTGGGAAGATCCCCTGGAGAAGGGAATGGCAACCCACTCCAATATCACTGCTTGGAGAATCTACATGGACAGAGGAGCCTGGTGGGTTACAGTCCATGGGGTCACAGAGTTGGACATGACCAAGTAACTAAGAACAATACAACACACACTCTTTATTTTTTTGACGTACAGTCTATGTATTGAGCCCATCTTTGCATGAAATGTTCCCTTGGAATCTCTAATTTCTAGAGACCATTTCATGCAAAGATGGGCACAATAAAGGACAGAAATGGTATGGACCTAACAGAAGCATAAGATATTAAGAAGAGGTGGCAAGAATACACATAAGAACTATACAAAAAAGATAATGATCCCAGATAACCGCAATGGTGTGATCACTCACTTAGAGCCAGACATCCTGGAATGCAAAGTCAAGTGACCCTTAGGAAGCATCACTATGAACAAAGCTAATGGAGGTGATGGAATTCCAGCTGAGCTATTTCAAATCCTAAAAGATGATACTATTAAAGTGATGCACTCAATATGCCAGCAAATTTGTAAAACTCAGCAGTGGCCACAGGACTGGAAAAGGTCAGATTTCATTCCAGTCCTAAAGAAAGGCAATGCCAAAGAATGTTCAAACTACCGCACAACTGCACTCAACTCAGTTTAGTTCAGTCACTCAGTCGTGTCCAACTCTTTGAGACCCATGGACCGCAGCATGCCAGGCTTCCTGGTCCATCACTAACTCCCAGAGCTTGCTCAAATTCATGTCCATTGAGTCAGTGATGCCATCCAACCATCTCATTCTCTGTCGTCCCCTTCTCCTCCTACCTTCAATCTTTCCCAGCATCAGGGTCTTTTCCAGTGAGTCAGTTCTTCGCATCAGGTGGCCAAAGTACTGGAGTTTCAGCTTCAGCATCTGTCCTTCCAACGAATATTCAGGACTGATTTCCTTTAGGATGGACTGGTTGGATGTCCTTGCAATCCAAGGGACTCTCAAGAGTCTTCTCCAAACCCACAGTTCAAAAGCATCAATTCTTCGGTGCTCAGCTTTCTTTATAGTCCAACTCTCACATCCATACATGACCACTGGAAAAACCATAGCTTTGATGAGACATAACCATAGCTCTGACTGAACCATAGCTTTTGACTGGCAGTCATCTTACACGCTAGCAAAATAATGTTCAAAATTCTCCAAGCTAGGCTTCAACAGTACAGGAATCATAACTTCCAGATATTTAAGTTGGATTTAGAAAAGGCAGAGGAACCAGAGATCAATTTGCCAACATCCATTAGATCTTTGTAAAAGCAACAGAGTTCCAGAAAAACATCTACTTCTGCTTTATTGACTATGCCAAAGCCTTTGACTGTGTGGATGACAAAACACTGGAAAATTCTTAAAGAGATGGGAATACCAGACCAACTGACCTGCCTTCTGAGAAATCTATATGCAGGTCAGGAAGCAACAGTTAGAACTGGACATGGAAAAACAGACTGGTTCCAAATTGGGAAAGGAGTATGTCAAGGCTATATACTGTCACCCTGCTTATTTAACTTATATGCAGAGTACATCATGAGAAATGCTGGGCTGGATGAATTACAAGCTGGAATCAAGATTGCCAGGAGAAATATCAATAACCTCAGATACGCAGATGATACCACCCTTGGCAGACAGCAAAGAACTAAAGAGCCTCTTGATGAAAGTGAAAGAGGAGAATGAAAAAGTTGGCTAAAAGCTGGCTTCAACATTCAGAAAGCTAAGGTCATGGCATCCAGTCCCATCACTTCATGGCAAATAGGGGGAAAAAATGGAAACAGTGAGAGACTTTATTATTATTATTTTTTGGCTCCAAAATCCCTGCAGATGGTGACCAGCCATGAAATTATAAGACACTTGCTCCTTGGAAGAAAAGTTATAACCAACTTAGACAGCATATTAAAAAGCAGAGACACTGTTTTGCCAACAAAGGTCCATCTAGTCAAAGTCATGGTTTTTCCAGTAGTCGTGTATGGATATAAGAGTTGGACTATAAAGAAAGCTGAGCACTGAAGAATTGATGCTTTTGAACTGTGGTGTTAGAGAATTCCCAAGAGTCCCTTGGACTGCAAGGAGATCCAACCAGTCCATCCTAAAGGAAATCAGTCCTGAATATTCATTGGAAGGACAGATGCTGAAGCTGAAACTCCAATACTTTGGCCACCTGATGTGAAGAACTGACTCAGTGGAAAAGATCGTGATGCTGAGAAAGACTGAAGGAGGGAGGAGAAGGGGACGACAGAGGATGAGATGGTTGGATGGCATCACCGAGTCGACGGACGTGAGTTTGAGCAAGCTCCCGACAGGAGGGCCTGGCGTGCTGCAGTCCACGGGGCCACAAAGGCCTGAACACAACCGAGCAGCTGAACTGGACAGTCTATGTTTGATGTTACAAGTTACCGGTCTACAATACAGTGATCTACAATTTTTAAAGGTTAAACTCCATTGGTAGTTATTAGAAAATATTTGCAAATATTCATAAAAGATTATAAAATAGTCCCTGTGCTGTATATCACATTTTTGCGGCTTATTTATTTCGCGCATGGTAGTCTGTACCTCTTAATCTCTTACCCCATCATGCCCTCGCCTCTTCCCTCCCCCCAGGGGTAACCACTAGTTTGTTTTCTGTATCAGTGAGTCTGCTTTTTTTTTGTTGTTGTTATATTCAGTAGTTTGTTGTTTTTCTGTAGATTCCACACATAAGTGATATCATACAGTATTTGTCTTTCTCTGACTCATTTCACTTAGTGTAACGCCCTCTGAGCCCATCACCTCGTGTTCTTGAAATCTCCCGAGTCCACGAACAGGCCCTTTCCCAGGATTACTTCATTTTTGTGTGATGAGAGGGAGAGGTGGACTGGTCAGGAGCCACCGCCCCTCAGTCAAAAGAGAGAGGTCTGGTTTGGAATTCCATCTCACTTCACGGGCAGCATTTACACGTTCAGAGGCTGAGTGCTTAGGAAACCAGATTGAGCATGAACTCGCGAGTCTGAAGAGCCAGTCTTCTTGGAGCTTCGCTGGCAGAGCGGCAGGGTGAGCGCATTGCCCCAGCTCCTTATCGCTGCCCTCATCAGAGACGCCGCTGCCCCCGGCAGGGTCTTCTGGGCTGTGCGGACCAGGGAGCAGGCGAGGTAGTTACATTTCCTGGAAATACAGGCAGCAGTTTCCTGTGGCTTCCTCTGTTTTTCATGTAGAGCTGAGCTCACGTAAAACACTAAACACCTCAAGGATCAGAGCATCAGTCAGAGGTGGTGCAAACACTGAGAAATACTGCCATTTCCTCATAAACACAGTGAGATGTGCCAAGTACAGTGCATCTTCCAAAGATGTCCCTGCTGAGAATCTCTACAGTAGGCTGCAAGGCAACAGCAAGGTCACAAGCTACCCTTCCACGCCTGTACTTTTATATCTATGACCTGCTGCTTGAGTTGGTGAACATTCTCATGAACCGAGACCCAAGTGAGCAAGAACCAAATTTCCATGAAGGCCAGTGTTTTGCATAAACCTTCGCCTGAAAAAGCTCTGGTCTGGTCACAGGGCTTCAGTAAAGATTTCTCTAGAAGTTGGGGCCTGGTCAGAAAAAAATCCACTCTCTGAAGTGGAAAGTAGTAAAATGATTAGATGAACTTAACTGTTCGCATAACTATCCTCAAAGCCAGTTCAGGATTCAATAAAGCAAGGCACACTGCAGTTGGGAAACAGCCAGGCTCACAGAGGGTGACCACTATGCGTCCTTAAAGCTAAAATGAAGTGGAGAAAAAGGTATCTTGGCCAAGACTTGCAGCAACATAGAGGGACCTAGAGACTATCACAGTGAGTGAAATAAGTCAGCCAGAGAAGGAGAAATATCGTATGACGCCCCTTATATGTGGAATCTAAGATGAAATGGTATAGATGAACCTAATTACAAAGCAGAACGAGACTCACAGAGAACAAACTTGTGGTTGCCAGGACGGGTGGGATAGTCAGGGAGCTTGGGATGGACAGGACACACTGCTGTATTTTAAAAGGATAATCAACAAGGGCCTACGGACCAGCACAGGGAATTCTGTTCAATGTTACGTGGCAGCCAGGATGGGAGGAGGGTTTGGGGGAGAATATACATGTATATGTATGGCTGAGCCCCTTCACCATTCACCTGAAATCATCACAACATTGTTAATCAGCTAAACCCCAATACAGAATAAAATGTTTTTGTGTTTTTTTTTTTAAGATTTCTTGACCAAGGCTACCAGAACTTGCTGAAGATGGAGGGTGGAAGAAGAATGGGCAAATGCACAGACTCATACAAATCAGAGCAAACACAGAATGGCTGGTCCTGGAGGCGGGGGGCCTACTTTCCAAATTTCACCTTTGCCGTTCCCCAGCTGAGTGACCCTGGCTGAGCTACTTAACCTCTCTCAGCTTCCAATTCCTCGAGTGATTTGTTTGTTTGTCCATCACTGACTCCTCTTCCTTTGTGAAGAACCGCCCTTCCACACCCATTGGAAGACCTAACATCACAGCCGGTCACACAACATAAACACAGCTTAGTTACAGGACACAGTTAAAGCTTTCTCACTCAAGTTAGTCTGCAGCTCACAGCCAAAAACAGCTTGGTTATATAGCTCATTTGCAAGAGTTGCTATGAGAATTAAATGAAGTATGTAAAGCAGACACAAGACAGAGTGGCTGCATCCTTACAAAGGCTGGTCAGCACAGGGGCTGGTGTCTTGACCACATGGGTTCAAATCCCAGCTCCCTTCAAAAGGTCTGTTTCGATAAATCACTTGACATCTTTGTCTCAGTGTCCCAGTCTGTAAAAATGGAGCTAACAACAGTAACTTCATCATAAGCTTTTAAGGATTGAGTCAACTTAGATAAAGCCTTTAGAACAGTGCCTGACACGCAGCAGCAAACATTCCATAAATATTGTTGTTTTGTGGCTAAGTGGTGTCCAACTCTTCTGTAACCCCATGGACTGTAGCCTGCCAGGGTCCTCTTTCCATGGGATTTCCCAGGCAAGAACACTAGAGTGGGTTGCCATTTCCTCTTCCAGGGCATCTTCCCAGTCCAGGGATCGAACCCAAGTCTCTTGCACTGGAAGGTGGTCTCTTTGGCCACTGGAGCCACCAGGGAAGCCCTCCATAAATATTAGCTGTCAGGATTAAAAAGGAAGAGTGACTCTGACAGCTATTAAAAACTGCATAAAAGTCACTGATCTAGACTTACTTATCTTCAATAAGAAAAGAATCATTCTTCCAGATAATCCAGCTTGATGGAAAATCCCTTAAGGACAATTAGAGAGAGTTGAGTTCCTCATATTAGAGCTTAGCCAGCTCCAACATTTGGTCCCCTGAGTGAACTTACTGACCGAGAGGATATGGCCTGAGCAAATGACCCTCATCAGCTGTACTGCCCGATGGCCCTCTTTCTCACTGTCAAGACATCTCAGTTACGAATTCATCTGTCATCAATTTAATTATAAGGCAATTCTTGCAAATCACATCTCTCTAAAACCAATAAAAACTGATTTTGGTCCTTTATCCCACAGGGCTATGTCCTTAGGGTGATCACCCTGATTAACCAGCAAGCCTCACTCTTGCTGAAATCTGTATTAACTGCAACTCAGGCCTATTTTACGTACTAATTAAAAGGAGTTTCTCCATGTCTGCTCTGTGTGTGATAAAATCACTAATTCATTTATTCATTCATTCATACAATAAACTTATACTGAGCCCTAACCTGTGCTGGGCTAGGTTCTGGATAAAACACAGCAAGAAACTTAAGAGACTAGTGAGGAAAGTCAGTCAACCGAACACTAGAAAATAGTGCTAGGACAGAGGTGCACCCAAGGCACGAGGAGACCTCAGGCCGAGTGGGACTCAGAAGAAATCCATGCAAATCCATGCACTCGGCGCAAAGCGCCTGGGGCAGAAAGGCTTGTCCGGGACACAGGAGGCGTGGCGGACAAAGACGCCGCGGACAGGTTCGTGGGTCCTAAGACATTCCGGAACATCAGGTCCCCTGGGAAGAAGCGCAGGCCCCCTGCGCTCTGAGGAACAGGGGTCTTTGAAAGATTGTAAGAAGATCATGACAAGACTCAGTTCTGCTTTTGCAAAGGGTCACCCTGGTGGGCAGCACGGAAGGTGAATTAAGGGACCATACATTGGAATCTGGGAGAAGTAGAGCGTTTGCCGCATTCACCTAGAAAAGTAGCGGGAAAGCTTGAATACGGGGAGAATAAAAGATGAAGCAAAAGAGAAAGATTCTGGGATTCCAGAAAACGGGAGAACCTGGATTCTGTGAGGTTATGCTTGCTTCTTCAGCTCGCTAGACACTGTGGGCCTGCCACTGTTTGGCTGTTTCAAGAAGGCACACGAGAAGATGCTCGACACTGCTAATTATCAGAGGAATGCAAGTCAGAACTAGAGTGAGGCATCACCTGACACCAGTCAGGACAATCACCATTAAAAGTTTAAAATAATAAATGCTGGGGAGGGTATGGAGAAAAGCAAACACTGCTACACTGTTGGTGGGAAGGTAAACTGGTGCAGTCACTATGGAGTATAGTACAAAAGTTCCTCAAAAAACTAAAACTCCAGCTATCGTATGATCCAGCAATCCCGCTGTTTGGCATATATCCAGAGAAAAGTCTAATTAAAAAATATACACTACCCCAGTGTTCACTGCAGCACGATTTTAACAGCCAGGACACGGAAAGAACCTAAATGTCCATCAACAGAGGAATGGGTAGGAAGATGCGGAACATATACACAATGGAATATTACTCAGCCATGAAAGAATGAAGTAGTGCTCTCTGGAGCAACATGGATGCACCTAGAGATGGTCATCCTAGGTGACGTACGTCAGACAGAGAAGACAAAATATATGATATCATTTATACGTAGAACCTAAAAAATCACACAAATGAATTTATTTACAAAACAGAAATAGACTCATAGATGTAGAAAACAAGCTTATGGTTTCAAAAGGGAAAGGGAGGGCTAAATCAGGAGTTCGGGATTAATAGATAAGCCCATCACATTCCTCTATCCATGGATTAATAGATAAGCCCATCACACTCCTCTATCC
>CM035290.1:3822777-3855798 GCA_020226075.1 Hydropotes inermis
ATGGATTAATAGATAAGCCCATCACACTCCTCTATCCATGGGATTCTCCAGGCAAGGATACTAGCGTTGCCATGCCCTTCTCCAGGGGGTCTTCCTGACCCCGGGATTGAACCTGAAGCTCCTGCAATGCAGGCGGATACTTCACCACCTGAGCCCCCAGTGAGGTCCAGGTACACATTACTATACCTAAAACAGATAAAAAGGGCTTCCCGTATAGCACAGAGCTACATTCAATGTCTCGTAATAACTTAAAATGGGGAAAGAACTGGAACACGGATACATGAACGGAATCGTTTTCCTACACACAGAAAACTAACAAAACACCGCAGATCGTTGATACTTCAGTTAAAAGCAGACTGAAGACGACACGTGTCCACGGCAAACAACGGGATCCGAGAGCGGCCAGAGCATCCCGCACGACCCAGGAGTGGCAACGCCCTTCCCTGAGAAGCCTAGAACCTGGAAGCAGAAACAAAGGGCCTGCCTTGAACACTCACTCCTCCTCAGCGAGGAACCAAACATCATCAGTGGCGACCATGTCTAACAGGCTCGGGGCCATCGTGGCTTCCCCAGCATCCTTGTGAGCTCAGTGAGATCCCCCTCCTGTCAGGCCCAGGGTGGTCGCGTTTCCTTAGTAACTATTTCTTGCCACTTTACCTTCCAAAATTCGACTAGATAGATGTCAGGAGCCCAGCCATAAGCATCATATTCTCAGGGAGCACACATTCTACAGCACAAGACTTCCTGACCACCTCTATTTAGTGATGTTCAGGCCTTGAGAAAAAGGTGGGGAAGTTCTCAAATCAGTAGTACATTTTATCTTAAGTGTAAAATGTGATCGAAGTCCTTGGGTGCCTTATAGTCAGCTTTTCTGAGTGACACTGTTGGGAAATACTGAAATTTTTCAAAGAAATAAGCTATGACTTCCACAAACAACCTCTGGCCAGGAATAAGGGACACAGAGAGGGTTAATTAAATCCAGGTCAGAACTCCATTAAACGAAGCCTCCCGGCCTGGTGGGTCTTGTAGAGACAGGCAAATGAAGCTTAATTTTAAAGGGACATTGGTCATTCCAGACCAAGTGCTGAATCTGAAAGTTCCACCTATTAGTACGAGAAAATACTGAGGAAGCCAGAATCATCTCTCTCTTAGAAATCAGTACTTACCTGGTTCCACTAATTTAAGTAAACTTATAAAACAATGGACTTCTGCTTTAGTCAAAAATATTTATGTGAAAGGATGTAGTCATATTCTATATGAATCTAAGGGAATTTTGCAATAGTCTCATATCCTCATTGAAAAATATATGCATATTTATATCTCTCTCATTCTCTCTATCTAGTCAGTGTTAGGAAAGTAAAATTAATGAACTCCCCGAAACTCTCAGAGAAAAATTATGGAAAGACACATACTGGCTAGACACAGTTCAATAGTAGTTACCATAGAAACGAGTCGGTAGGTATCGGTTTTGGAGTTGTGCCTTTTGATAAAATATTAAATTTCTGAGAGTATTTGCATAGCCATACAACAGTACGATGGCTGGTGTACACCAGAAATTATACATTTAAAAATTATTTATACTAGTTCTCTTTTTGGGTTACTAGTACCCATGAAGAAAAATTCATTCTTAATAAGCTGATTCTAAAACACCTTTCTCTGCCCTTGCACGGTTTCATCTTGTTTCATACTGAAGTGAGAGTGGTGAAGGCATAAAGATAGGACTCTAAGGGAACCAGTGTGGTCTTGCTTGGGAGAGGCTCTTGAAGGCTTTAAAATCATTGCTGCTAATGTCCTCCATGCCAGCTAACTAGACAATAACTCTGCTAAGTTGCTTTTTAAAATACACTACCATGTATAAAATAAATAGCTAGTAGGGCGTTGCTGTATATAACACAGGGCGCCCAGCCTGGTGCTGTGATGACCTGGAGAGGTAGGATGGAGGGACAGGTGGGAGGCTGAGAGGGAGCTTATATAAAACACGACTGGGGTTCAATCCCCAGGGTAGGGAAGATCCCTGGAGAAGGAGGTGTCCACCACTCCAGTGTTCTTGCCTGAAGAATCCCAGGGACAGAGGAGCTTTATGACTGATTCACATTGGTGTATGGCAGAAACCAACACAACATGGCAAAGTAATTTTCCTCCAATTAAGAAATAACTTTAAAAATACCCTTGGAGTTCATTGATTTTAAATGTAAGAGTCTGTAACCCATAATGCCCTCCCTTATTTTGCCCACTCCCATACCTCTCCCCACCTGGTAACCACTAGGTGTTTCTCTACATCTGTGAGTCTGCTAAACTGCTTTTAATTAAACATACTTATAGATCCTTTTTCCATGGCAAGACAACTCTTTTTCACTGTGTGAGAGGCAATGACCTCATGTCTCCCCGCTGGACTAAGAGTTGTAATTTCGCCATACGTGGGGCGTATGTCAGATGTCTCTTTTTCACTTCTATTTAATAATGTACTTCCCGTGCGCCTCAGGACCCTGAAAAGCACACATTGGCATGCCTCATTTTGAAAATAAAGAAAAATTATATGTTTTAATACAAAGATAAGAATTACAAAGCTAAACAATCACTAACTCAAATGCTGTCTTTAATAAGGAACAGCATGTTAGTGGCTGCACGATATTTTTCCAACTCAAAGTCAGTGACCGGGGTGTTTGCTGATTAGTGCTATAACGATACCTGGCTTATAACCAACAGACAACACAGTATGTATGAGATATGCCAGGAACAGCCTAACAATCTCTTGACCTGGAATCTAACATGTTCATGAGCCACAGACCCAGGAATCTTTGAAATTGGGGTTGGTGGATTTAGCTCTGTTAGGAGGGAACATTCTGGCATGAAACCAAGAACCTCAGTCCCCTTCAAACAATGAATTCAGCAACAATCCTGACTCCCAGACAGAAGTAAATCAAATTAACAGCTGAGAAGAGGCTATGAACTTTCTGTTTGAAGGTCAACTAGAAAAGAAAACAAGTGAAAGATCAACTGAAAATGTCATGGGTGAGCCTGAACCAGGCAGGTGTCAGCTCCGGAATTCCAGGAAGGTCCCAGCGAGACAGTAAAAAGATAAAGCTACTCTATAAAACATTATGATTTTCTTTTTCCTTCCAAAACGATGTACATATGGATGTACATATTTCAGTAATCTCTGGCAATAAGCACACATTTATGTCAAATACTAAGATGTAAATCTTACTATATGACTAAGAGATGGACCTTATCTTCCATATGACTGAGAGATGATGATTATCTCCAGTGGGATCAAAGGTCATGCTTGTTTTTCTATCATAAATATATAAATAAATAAACACATACATACATATATATTCTGACTATTTCTAAAACATCACCATATAAATAAACATTAGCGAAATAGTGGGATGATTAGAATAACAAATATATGAATCAATCCCAGAACAAACCTCTACTACTATTGCAGACATCCTAAGGACAATGAAGAACTGAAAGTTTCTTTACAGGTCACAGGTATGTTGTAACCTTAAAAAGTTCTAGTTGCACTAGTTACGTACTAGGTCAAAAGTTTAGCTCAAAACATTTTGGAGCAAATGAAAAATACTGTGCTTTTATAAATAATTTTATTAAACATTAAAAAGTTTAACATAGGCTAATCCCTTTGAAAGTGTATTTTGCCTCATAATAAAGGTAAAAGAGGTTATAATGTAATTCTAAGATCAATGAGGGAAGTTTTATGCTTCAAGGAGGAAAACTGTATTCAAAAATTTAAATTATATGATTTTGAAACATAATTTCTGTGATCATGACTTTTTCAAACATTTCCAAAATCCTGTGCTTTGGTCGAGGATGAAATCCATAATACTGAGTCAAGACTTGTAAAACTCTCTGCTACTGTCTGCTTCACAAAATTCTTATGTTAAGAAAAAAGAACACAAGGAAAAGTGTTATTTCTCCTCCCCCACTATAACAGAAACTTATCAGAATCACAAATTAAATAAGAGGAGATATATTTGTGATTCAATTCAAAATTCTTAAATAAGAGGAGACACAGTTCAAAATTCTTGAATATTTATCACAAAATTAGAAAGCAAATTGACTTTTAAAACCATGGTCTCTACAAAATCAACTATTGCTGCTAATTCCTACTAAAATCAGTTCGGTCGCTCATAATTTAATGCTATTCTCAAAGTAAATAGATAGTGTATTTTAATTCTATCACTCTTCTCTATGAGGCCAGAAATTAAGAGCTGACAAAATGCACATATGATTCTCATATAATATAAAATACAATAATACATACACATAAGTGATAATCATATGTCCCTTAATAATGTAAGGGCTGAGATAACGCTTAACAGCAGCTACTGGTTTGTGGGGTGGTAGTATCTACCCCAGCTAGAACCAGCTGGGTCCTGCTATCTGATCACTCCCATGGCACCTGGGCTGAGACCAGCTTCTTCCAACAGCCCCGTTTCTCATCCACTCCCACGGCAGGTTGGGGGCAGGGTGGGACAGTCATACACCTTCGTGTTCCTCCAGGGGTCATTACAGTCAGACTGCCTGTGTACCGACCCTCCCTCCTCCAGGGGTCTCCTCTCCTCAACCACAAAATGTGAGTTTTAAAAGAGACAGTGGAAAAATAAACATAGTGGCATAATGCTGAAAGCACAATAAGCCGCCACCCCACAGGTTCTGTCTGCTGTCAATGTGCTGCGCCTAGCAGCCCAGTCTTGTCCAACTGTCTGCAACCCCATGGACTGTATGTGGTTCGCCAGGCTCCTCTGTCCATGGGATTCTCCAGGCACGAATACTGGAGTGGGTCGCCATGCCCTCCTCCAGGGGAATTTTCTCAACCCAGGGATCAAACCCAGATCTCTCGCATTGCAAGTGGATTTTTACCATCTGAGCCACCAGGTAAGCCCCTACTGTTAACAGGCAGGTGGGACCCAGCTAAAGATAGAAAAGAGGGCCGGGATACAGGCAGGAAGAAGGGAACTGTCAGCCACATGCAGGAGAGCCCTTCTGCTCCTGACCTGCCCCCACCGCCGGACATGTTTGCCACAGGGAACTACACAAAAACAATAAAACTAGCTTTTACTTTTTAACTGCCCGTTCATTACTAGCTAATGACATAAAATGTGAGCTAAATGAAAAGAAGTTTTTTTAAACTAACCAGAGATATAAGGTACGGGCAGATTCCATAACAAAAGTTACAGCCAGGGTTATTCTGCTTTTGCCTGTTGGGATACTATTCTGTTATAGCTGACTACGGTCTTTTTGTTTGTTTTTTTGGAGCATAGTTGCCTTACAATGCTGTGTTAGTTCTCACCGTACAGCAAAGTGGACCAGCCACATATATACATACGTCCCCTCTTTTTTTTGAACTGCCTTCCCATTTTAGGTCACCATGTAACACCGGGTTCCCTGAGCTAAACAGTTCAGTTCAGTTCAGTCGCTCATTCGTGTCCGACTCTGCGACCCCATGAATCGCAGCATGCCAGGCCTCCCTGTCCATCACTAACTCCCGGAGTTTACTCAAACTCATGCCCATTGAGTCAGTGATGTCATCCAGCCATCTCATCCTCTGTCGTCCCCTTCTCCTCCTGCCCCCAATCCCTCCCAACATCAGGGTCTTTTCCAATGAGTCAAGTCTTTGCATGAGGTGGCCAAAGTACTGGAGTTTCAGCTTCAGCATCAGTCCTTCCAAAGAACACCCAGGACTGATCTCCTTAGGATGGACTGGTTGGATCTCCTTGCAGTCCAAGGGACTCTCAAGAGTCTTCTCCAACACCACAGTTCAAAAGCATCAATTTTTCAGTGCTCAGCTTTCTTCAGAGTCCAACTCTCACATCCATACATGACCACTGGAAAAACCACAGCCTTGACTAGACGGACCTTTGTTGGCAAAGTAATGTCTCTGCTTTTTAACATGCTATATAGGTTGGTCATAACTTCCCTTCCAAGGAGTAAGTGTCTTTTAATTTCATGGCTGCAGTCACCATCTGCAGTGATTTTTGGAGCCCCCCAAAATAAAGTCTGCCGCTGTTTCCACTGTCTCCCCATCTATTTTCCATGAGGTGATGGGACCAGATGCCATGATCTTAGTTTTCTGAAAGTTGAGCTTTAAGCCAGCTTTTTCACTCTCCTCTTTCACTTTCATCAAGAGGCTTTTTAGTTCCTCTTCACTTTCTGCCATAAGGGTGGTGTCATCTGCATATCTGAGGTTATTGATATTTCTCCCTGCAATCTTGATTCCAGCTTGTGCTTCTTCCAGCCCAGCGTTTCTCGTGATGTACTCTGCATATAAGTTAAATAAGCAGGGTGACAATATACAGCCTTGACGTACTCCTTTTCCTATTTGGAACCAGTCTGTCGTTCCATGTCCAGTTCTAACTGTTGCTTCCTGACCTGCATACAGGTTTCTGAAGAGGCAGGTCAGGTGGTCTGGTATTCCTATCTCCTTCAGAATTTTCCACAGTTTATTGTGATCCACACAGCCGAAGGCTTTGGTATAGCTATACAGTAGGTTCTCATTATTATCTATTTTACATATAGTTGGGTTTATATGTCAATCCCAATTTTTTAAAGTTACTTTTAAGATATTTTTATTAGTGGACTTTTTTTAGAGCAGATTTAGGTTTATAGAAAAATTATACAGCAGAAAGGTCCTCTCCCTCCCAGTGTCTCCTGTTATTAACATCCTACTTTAGTATGGCGCCATGGTTAGAGTTAATGAATCCATATTAATTTGCTGCTAGTCACCCAAATCCACAGTTTACATTGGGTTTCACTCTTCATGTTACATCATTCTCTGGGTTTGAAAAATGCTCCGTGTCATCTAGCCACCATTACAATATCACACAAAATAAAGTCACTGCCTTGAAAATCCACTGTGCATCACCTATCCAGCCTGCCTCTGCTCCCCCCAAGGCTCTGAAAACCACTGCTCTTTAATGTCTCTAGTTTGGCCTTTCTTGTAGTTGGAGTCATTCAGTACATGCCCTTTTCAGATTGACTTTTTCCATTAAAAATATGCATTTAAGGTTCCTCCAGGTCTTGCTTTGTTGCTCAGTCACTCAATCATGTCTGACTCTCTGCGACTCCACAGACTGCAGAACACCAGGCTTCCCTGTCCTTTGTCATCTCCCGGGGCTTGCTCAAACTCATCTCATCCTCTGTTATGATGATGCCATCCAACCATCTCATCCTCTGTCATCCCTTTCTCCTCTTGACTTCTATCCTTCCCAGCATCAGGGTCTTTTCCAACCAGTCAGCTCTTTGAATCAGGTGGCCAAAGTATAGGAGCTTCAGCTCCAGCATCAGCCCCACCAATGAATGTCTTGCTAGCCCATTTCTTTTTAATGCCAAATAATATTCCATTGCATGGACGTACCACAGTTTACCCATTCATCTACTGAGACACACCCTGGTGACCTCCGGTTTGGGGCAATTATGAATAAAGCTTCTATAAACATCTGTGTACAGTATTTGTATAGACAAAAGTCTTCCACTCATTTGTGTAAATGTCTATAATCACAACTGCTGAACTGCATAGGTCTATGACGAGCTCCCTAAGAAACTGCCACACTGTCTTCCAAAGTGGCTGGACCAGTCTATCATCTCTAACGTTTAAAAATCCACCTACAGAGGTGAATCTTATTTTATCAACACAAAGTGACTAGAAAACACTACTAGCATATTATCTACACTCTGAGTGAAGGATAGGTAACTTTCAGAGCTAGACCAAACTTGCAAGACTTATAAGGACCCTAGCTGATGTCTTTGAGCATATATACCTGACTTTTACAGCCTCAAAAAATGTAACTAGTCATGAAGACCATCTTGAAAGTCCCTTATAGTTATTAAACCTTATACAACTCTTAAGAGGGAAATTATGATTTCTGTGATATCAATAATTCCATATGACTTTTAATGTGTTTTGGTATCATTTCAATAAAACCTTAACAAACTGTAGTTTAGACTTTGGAGAAAATGTTAAATGATCAAGACACTGAAAATGACTTGGGATTGGTGAGCTGCTGTTTTTGTTGCTATTTTGGTTTTAGGTCATGAAATTTCTTTCCTGCTAACAAAAGAAAATATTATCTTTTCACTGAGGACATTTCTGAATAGTATTATGGCCTTAATACAAAGTTCATCCCTTATTTCTACACCTGCCCTAATATTATGGGGAACTAATTGTTGCATCCTCTTTCCCATGAACTTTACAGTTTGGTACCACTGGGGAAGAACTCTATGAACTTAGCAAAAATAAGGATTTGCCCCAAAAATGAAAAATTCTTTTCTCAGCATTCAAATACTTTTGTTACAAACAGATTTACTAGTGAAATAGTTTCCTACCCCCTCCAAAAGAAAACACCTCTGGAAATCACCAACCTATAACAGATAAAATTTCATTGATTAAAATCAGAATTGAGGTATAATAAATCTCAGTTGTGGGACATTTAAAAAGAAATACTATTTTATTACTTTCATGTAAATATAATAAGAGCAAACATTTAAATACTTACTGGGCACTGGGTGCCACTCTAGGATCTTCACGTATATTCTTTCAATTAGCCTTCAAGATAACCCCATGAGATAATTACTATTATCATTTCCACTTATGGAATCAAAAAGCTGAGGGAAGTCAAGCAGGGGCTCTGCTATGATTTCGCCAACCTTTCTCTTAGGAACTCCGGTCCTGCCCAAGAGCCCCTGGCTAACGACTGAGTCCAAAATTCTTGTGGACACTGCTTGCTACGCGGACAGAAGAGTGTCTGTGGCTTCTGGGGTCTCCATGTATGTCCACTGCCCACCCATGAGAAACCTCATCTCTCCCATCACTCAGGTACATACAGATGTGTGCTCTGAGCTGAGACTCACAGATGGTGTCATGCCCTAGGAAGCAAGGTCTGGTACGACATCTGACACACCCCAGGTTCACCTGCTGGACTGGACCCCTCTGTGGGAGCTGCTGTCTCTCCCCTGAGAGTGAAAGTGAAAACTGCTCAGCCGTGTCCGATTCTTTGCGACCCCATGGACTCAGGCCATGGAATTCTCCAGGCCAGACTACTGGAGTGGGTAGCCTTTCCCTTCTCCAAGGGATTTTCCCAACCCAGGGATCAAACCCAGGTCTCCCACATTGCAGGCGGACTCTTTACCAGCTGAGCCACAAGGGAAGCCCAAGACTATCTCCCCTGAGCCCCCACCTACTCTCCCAGGTTCTTTGAGCTCCAGCTAATTGCCTTAATCTGCTGAAATTAACCAAGCAACAACCATGAAGGATGAACAACGGTTCATATAACCTTTGCTTAGAAAACAGACTACTAATTTTAATCAACTACTAACAGCCATTGTTTAAGGATAGCAAACTCTTCTTTTCAATGCAATTCATTTTTACTGATAAAAATAAGGGAACATTTCTATGTGGCTGAAAGTAATTTGCTCTCTTAAGTAGGTAAGTGTATCTTTTCAAGTTCATTAACATTCACTAGTTTAGTTAGCTCCATTCCTATACAGATGAACTTCAGACTGAACTATGAGGGGGCTAGAAATAGTTTGAATCTGAAATACGTCTGAATTTTAAAAATTTTTAGTATTTTAGATTTGAAAATAAAAATTTTAAGGAGGTGGAAACAGAGTTGATAAAAACCTCTGAAGGTCTACTCTCCAGGAATCTGTTTCTAAGATCTTCAGGCCCAGATCTTCATTCCGTGACAGGAGGCTGGCAGTGACAGAATAACAAGGTATAAAGAAGCAGAAGAGGTGACGGCTCAAGAAGCTATCAAGGGAAGAGGAGTGGGAAGGAAGTGACAGAAGTTAGACTCGAGTGATAAATTGGTAGGTTGAGTCTGAGTGATGACTGCTGGAACAGGATGAACAGAGGGTCCTAATTTGAACTAGAACAGTGAGAGCTAGGAATCACGAGCTTAGTTATTCTGAAATGTACATAAACCTGGGGCGCCTTGACTATGCCTTCTTGCCCTTTAAACAGGGGCTTCCCTGGTGGTCCAGGGTTGAGGCTTCACCCTCCAATGTAGAGAGTGGGGGTTCCATCTCTGCCTGGTCGGGAAGCTAAGATCCCACATGCCTCACGGCCAAAAAAATCAAAACATAAAATAGAGGCAATACTGGGACAAATGCAATAAAGACTTTAAAAATGGTCCACGTTAAAAGGACTCTTTAAAGTAAATAAATAACTGGCACAAAAAGGTATAAAGCAAAGTAAATTATTGTTCTTTTATAAGTGCACTGTGTACGGTGGAGATGATCAATTTCCAAAAGTTATAACAAAATATGTTTCAAACAGAACTGTCCCACTTTCATTATTGTTATCCACTAAAACCAAGCTTCTCCAGCTAAACTGAAAACCACAGTTTCATCCTTCAACATCTGCTCAGAGCTCCTTAAGGCAGGTTCCAACAAGTTTCCAGGCGAAAGAGAAAATCAGCTATGTGGGCCTCCCCCAACCCCTCCCTCTTGGCTATCGGATACAGGGTAGTGAATTAACTAATATACATGTGCCCAAAGCAAAATAACACATTCTCTTAAAACATACAGATGAAAAACTAATTCATTTACTTATTCTTTGCAGAGTAACCCCCAATTCAAGAAAAACAGGTACTTAGTAAAATTCAGATTTAGAGAAGACAAACTGGATGATATAAATGGATTTAATTTACTGAAGGAATCATTTGAAGATGACCAAGTCTATTACAGTACACTTTGATTCATAAAATCATATTTCATAACCAACTTTCTAAGAACACAGATATTCCAGGGTATCTCAGCTCAAACACCAGCGTGGCTATTATGCTGAATCTGATCAGGAAAATGAGGATTTGCACTGAAGTTGTTAGATACTGAGTGTGGAAGTCTTCAAAAGAAACCTAACGTTAAAGCTGTATGAAAGTTTCCTTCTAATACACATGAAAAGAGGATTTGTCAATTTAGGATACTCATTTAAGAGTAAACTTTTTGATATTACAAATGAGAAAAGGACTTCAAATGTCACATAGTATAAAAATGCTTTTGCTTTTTTACTCTGTAATAAAGGTTGAAGACCAAATATAAATGGTCAGCCTGCATACTACTACTGTAACAAGAATATGGATATAGTTTAAAAGAGACTTTTTTAAAAGTCTCATTTACTGGGGATGGTTACAGCACATGAGTCATGAATCTGGGCAAGAATTAATTTATTAAGGGCCATCGAACAGCAATGTTAATATCACCTATGCATTAAGGTAATCAAAATTATCCTTTTCTGATCTTAGGGGAATTTTTCATTCCTTTAAAGTATAGCTTCTATCTACTTTTTCATTCTGAGATCTTTCTAGTCACCAGCTCCTACCTTCTGCTTAGGGCTTCCCTCCTAGCTCAGTGGGTAAAGAATCTGCCTGGAATGCAGGAGGCCTGGGTTCAATCCTGGGTCAGGAAGATCCCCGAGAGAAGGAAATGGAAACACACTCCAGTGTTCTTGCCTGGAGAATCCCATGGACAGAGGAGCCTGGTGGGCTACACTCCATGGGGTTGCAAGAGTCGGACACTGACTTAGCTACGAAATCACCACCATCACCTTCTGCTTCAAAGTAGGCTAACTGGATGTTACAAAGATCAGACAGCTGTGGTCCGTGATGGGGTTTTTTGTTGAATGGGAGAGAAAACCATCAAACAAACAAATCCAGATGTCAGTGGGTAATTAAAATTCTAATAGAGGCTAAGAAAGATAGAAGGAGGGAAAGTATAAACAACTGATGGGGGTGCTCCTTAAGGGTGGGAATCAGGGAAGGCTTATTGGAGGAATACTAAGATAAGCCTCAAGGATGAGCCAGAGTTAGAGAAATGAAAAGCTGGTGGGGGGTGGGGTGGCATTTTCAGGAGAAGGTGCAGCCAGTGAGGAAGAGCAGCGGCCTCTGGTCAGAGAGGTGAATAAGAGGTCAATGAAGGGAAAACACCCTGATGCGACTGGAGTGTCCCGGGGTGGAGGGGGCAGGTCAGCAGAACTGCACAGACGGGGAGGCTGGGCTCTCCGGGCAGCGGGCAGCTCTGGGAGGGCAGACGAGGGGCAGGATGCACTGACTGCTTCACGAGGAGTATCCTGTCCTCAGAGTCCAAACCAGGGAACCGCCTGTGATTCCGCCACTGTCTGTCTGTAGGTGCGGAATCAAGAGGGAGCTGAAACTATGGGCAAGATTTCAGAGACTCTCCTGCCATCAGAGAATTCACATACAAAAACATGAACCTTTATAGCAGCAGTGGGGACCGCTCAGAAGTTCATGATCTGTTTCAGAGGTAAGCTCTGTCTTGCGGCCTGGGAAAGAAGGACGAGGTAAGATCACTTTCCTGTGTCACTTTTCAGAAAGCAGGTCAGAATCGCAATGGAAATGACTCAAGATGCCACCTTTTGGAAGATGGGCGACTGTCTCTGCCGCGGGAACAGAGTGTGCGCGGCTGCCCAGTCGTGTCCGGCTCTTGGCGACCCCAGGGACTGCAGCCCACCAGGCTCCTCTGTCCTTGGCTTCTCCGGATGAGAACACTGGAGTGGGTAGCCATTCCCTCCTCCAGGGCATCTTCCCGACCCGGGAATCGAACCCGGGAGCCTCCTATACTGGCAGGCAGGTTCTTCGAGCTGACCCACTTGGGAGTGAGGGCTTGTCAACTGTCAGCTGAAAGGAGAGGTGTACTTTTGCTCCTGGTTACATACAGGCACTGTGTTGGGATGGGACCCCCCAACACTCTGGGCAGGCGATATGGCTTCCCATCATCTTCCTCCCGGGACTGCCAAGTCCGTGGCAGTGCGGATCCCCTCTCCCTGGGAGAATGCAGACCACCGTGTGAGGCACATTTTGTGCCCACTTTCAAAGATCCATCCTCCAATACAAAATAAAAAATGTTCACTGGAACATTTTGTTGTTGTTGTTGAATTGCTAAGTCGTGCCCAACTTTTGCGACCCTACAAAAGACTGTAGCACGCCAGGCTCCTCTGTCCGTGGGATTTCCCAAGCAAGAATTCTGGAGTGGGCTGCATTCCCTTCTCCACGGATCTCCCCAACCCAGGATCAAACCTGTGTCTCCTGCACTGGCAGCTGGATACTTTCACCACTGAGCCACCAGGGAAGCCCTTGGAAGTTTTTAATATGTTATAAAAACAAAATATAAGGTTGCACAATAAAAAGTAACACTGCTTCAGCCAGAAGGAAATAACCTCTATCAACAAAAAACCTTTTTCCCAGCAGAGTAGATAATTTAAATGCAAACTCTGCAGATGAAGACTATTATTTATTCCATAGGTGGCAGGTTCTAGGTGACAGACATGTTCTTCCTTCCTTTCCTCCCACCCACAGAGTTTGGGCCATTTCTAGACGATGTTCAGCTGACATGCTTTCAAAAGATGCAGAAAGAGGTGATGCACACACTCAGTGGAAAGGGAGTGTTCCACCAGTTTTGGTAAATAAATGATCGAGACCTAAACTTTTGATTTCTAAAAGAAAGAACAAGATGATTCACAAATACCTAAGGAAAAAGTAGGTCTGGCAGCCAGTTCTGAAAGAAAGTTAAAAAAAAAAAAAGTTTGCACTTAAAATGAATCTTGGTCAAATTTTAGACAAATCATTTAATTAAATCCTCTTTTCTTTTGCCCCATCTCCATTCAGTACACTTTTTTTTTCCAGTTTAAGAAAAGTTGACCTACCCAAATCAGAATTTATAAATAATTAAGAAGTAGCTATTTGTTGTTAAAAATTATTTCCTTGTGAAAGGAGTCAGTTTTCCATATGTATTAAAGATCACTTATAAAAACGGGTTTATTGCTTAAGAGATAATTTTTCAAAAGCACATCTAGTATATTGAATGAAGCTTCACTGATCCCTGTCCCTCCTTCCCTCTCTCCCTCTATCCATCCATTCATTCATTAATTAGGCAAATGTTAATTGAGCCCCTGCTCTGGGCCAGGCATGGGGATTCAGCACTTGGAAGACAATAGTGAACAGAATAGCCTAAACGCCTACCCTGATGGAGCCTGAATTCTCCTGCTACCCCCACCGAGCTAGAGAACTGATTGTGGAGGAAAATGAACTTTCAACAAAATAATAAACATTTCAGTTTTTCAAAATGAAAAAGTTCTAGAGATCCTTTACACAACAATGTAAACACAGTTAACACTACTGAATTATACACTTAAAGAATGATTAAGAGGGTGCATTTGATACTGTGAGCTTTTTTAGCACAATGAACACACTAAAACAAATTCTCAAAAGGTCAAAAATACATGTAGTCAATATTAAAAAACTAAGATCATGGCATCCGGTCCCATCACTTCATGTCAAATAGATGGGGGAAAAGTGGAAGCAGTGAGAGATTTTATTTTCTTGGGCTCCAAAATCACTGCAGACAGTGACTGCAGCCATGAAATTAAAAGATGCTTGCTCCTTGGATGGAAAGCTATCACAAACTTAGACATCATATTAAAAAGCAGAGACATCACTTTGCCAACAAAGGTCCATATAGTCTAAGGTATGATTTTTCCTGTAGTCATGTATGGATCTGAGAGTTGGGCCATAAAGAGGGCTAAGTGCCGAAGAATTGACGCTTTCAAATCATGGTGCTGGAGAAGACTCTTGAAAGTCCCTTGGACAGCAAGGAGATCAAATCAGTTAACCCTAAAGGAAATCAACTATTTACTGGAACAACTGATGCTGGAGCTGAAGCTCCAATACTTTGGGCACCTGATGCAAAGGGCTGATTCACTGGAAAAGACCCTGATGCTGGGAAAGACTGAAGGCAAAAGAAGAGGCTGGCAGGGGATGATGGACACGAACCTGGGCGAACTCTGGGAGACAGTGAAGGGCAGGGAAGCCTGGTGTTCTACCGTCCATGGGGTCACAAAGAGTTCGACGTGATTCAGTAACTGAACAACAATGACAACAATATTTACTGAACGCTTACTATGTATCAGGTTCTGGGTGACATCTCACTTAATCCTCACAATAACCTTAGGAAGCAGGCACTGTTATTATCCCCATTTCACAGATGGATACACTGAGGGGGGAAAGCAACTTATCCAAGGTCACATATCCAAGAGATGGAGCTCAGATGCAATCCAATTTGTCTCCTAACAAGTTAAACTGTTTCCTTACATACACAAAGTTTTGAAAATAAGTGATACTATTTTCAACAGGACTTATAGTTAACAGCAGAAAAAGAGTAGTAATCATACTATGATAGTAAAAGTAGCTATAGTCCCATCTGTTTTCATTCTTCAACTTGGTTTTTCAACTCTTGATGGTTTCTAGGCCAACTTACTGCCCTTCTGATGGTTATTTTGCCTGAAAACCTATGTGCTGGACAAACTGCTTGTGACCATTTGTCTCTAAGCCATAATATGCTTTTCCTACTAATGGAAAAAAAAATCACACAGGATGGCTTCTTTTAAAACAGACATTACTGAAACCGTAAATATTTTTAGCCCTTTGTACTTTTCATCCAGCAGCCTGGCTGAGAATAATATAGAAACACTTAAAAATAGCCCTTCAGTACTCTGAAAACCATCAACTAGTTTAGCACATACCCAGCACCTGCTTGACTTAATCAACGTGATTTTGCTAGTCACATAAAAAAAGAAAACCCTTCCAGTTTCAGAATTTTGCTCCCTTAAAAACCAAATGTGTCACCAGGGCACTTGGTGTGAGGTTGCCCCTTCTCTTCCTAACTTAGAAGGTCACACCTGGATCAAGTCATGGGTAACTAATGAAGATGCAACTTTCCCCTTCTTGCAACACACCTCACAGGAGTGAGAAAAAGCTCCCCAGGCAGGAGCCTTTGTAACAATTGCTAGGATTTTAATGGAGAGTTACTTTGTTCTACACTTTATAGGTGTTGCTCAGGTTAACCTGAGGACACAGAGAATAAATCAGCTGATACAGAAAGGTAACGTTATGTGACAGGAGATATGCCCTCTGACCTGTTTTTCCAGTACGATCCATAGATTTCAGGACAGAATAAAGGAAGAAACAGGGAAGGAGGGAAGAAAGAAAGGCAATAATTTATTTAGACTCTACTCTGTTCAAACACTTTGTGCTTAGCATCAAATTTCCAACTATGGTGTAAGAAGCATTATGTTGTAACAGAACAGGAGTAGCTGACCTAATCAAACATCACCACCACAGGATTTTAAAGCCCACATAATGTGAAGCGCCGATTTTCAGATTGCCAGTTATGCTTATTTAATAACATAAAGATTAATACAGCTTGGTGCCAGACAGCCTTTCCCCTGCTGCCAAACTGGATGAAGATTTTATAACATCACCTTCCATAATCAAAATTCCTTGGAACATGAGATCTCTGGCCCAAACCAAAGAGAGGTAGTTTAAAAACATCATGTGTTTTTTTTTTTTTTTTTTTTTTTTAAAGTGGAGGCAGAGCATTAGAGTGAATACATAATGTATTGTCTAAAGGGGACATTTTCAAGAGTGAAAGGGGATGTTGTCAATTAATCCAGAACACAGGTGTGAACTGGGACAGTCCTGGGCAAACCACAAGTATCCCACATCCCACACCTATGAGTCCCCCAAGGGGAAAGTCATAATCAGGCTTTGGTGTAAGCCATTTTGTTTCCTCTGACACTTTTAGGTCTCCTAAAATGTATGAGACCATGCTAATAAAATCTAAATTTTCTACTTAACTTTAAAAAAAAAACACCTCTCTTCCCTTAAGAGTAAAATTTGGAATGACTAGAAAGCATGCCTTCTTCCTGCTTTATCATTCAAATTCCCCAGACACAGACAATAACACTCTATCTAAAGCAAAAGTCAATGGATATATCATCCTGGACAGAGGATGACTTGTTTTTTGCCAATTTGGCTCATTTCACCAATTGCTGATGAATCACAAAGATCCAGAAGACTTATTGGTATGAAAATAGAACACCAGGGATGACAGAAACAAGATTTTTTAAAGTTCCTACAAGATCAGAAATGAGCCCAAATGAATACAGTCAAGTTGATGGAGGCTCCAATGTGAAGATCAGCCCAGTGGATCCATAGAGGTGGCAGCTTCCTGATTCAACAGAGGCAGTGTGACCAGGCTGCCAAAATGTCCCTTTGGCCACATGAATAAAGACACTGTTCTCAGACCAGAGAAGTCCAGATCTCATCATACTTGGCTCTAGTCAAACTACTCATGGAGAATGGCTTTAAATTTTTCCCACTATATTTTAAGGCACCTTCTCATAAACTGAAGACTCTGAAGAGAAGGAAAGATCAGAATGATGAATGAACTCCAGCTGAGGAATGCTATAGAGAATGGACTGATGCTGAACCTGAAACTCCACTACTGCGGCCTCGATGTGGAGAACTGACTCATTGGAAAAGACCCTGACGCTGGGAAAGATAGAAGGCAGGAGGAGAAGGGGACGACAGAGGATGAGATGGTTGGACGGCATCACCAACTCTATGGACATGAGTTTGAACAAGCTCCGGGAGTTGGTGACGGACAGGGAAGCCTGGTGTGCTGCAGTCCACGGGATCGCAAAGAGTTGGACTGAACTGACTGAAAGAGAATTTAGCACGAATAGCTTGGAAAAAGGAGACTTACAGAGGTCATGTTGCTGTCTTTATTCAAGTAACTAAAGATCTGCCATGAGAACTATTAGCTTTATTTGCAACATAGAAATGAGGATGCCTTATTTGTAATTTGAGGTTGGTAAATGCAGAACTATTACATTTAGAACGGTAAACAACAAGGTCCTACTGTGTAGCACTGGGATCTATGCCCAATCTCCTGGGATAAATCCTAATGGAAAAGGACATATGTACATGTAAAACTAGTCACTCTGCTGTATACTTGAAACTAACACAACACTGTAAATCAAATACATTTCAATGTGAGATAAAAGTTTATTTAAAAAAAAAAGAAGAAATGAGGCTCCCCTAAAGGAAGCATCTGCATCTGATGGTGTTGAACCTGAAGACATGGAACTTCCTGCCCACTTGCACAGCTGGTAATTCCATGGGGCAGCACGCCACACTCTTCATGTGTCAAACACCAAGAACTAGCCTGGGGCTGCACTAACAGACTGTCTTCCTCATGGATTGCAGAGTTCTTCTTTTCTAGACAATCTAACGAATGAAAGGGCAACCCAAGCTGAAATAACAATTTTTAATACATCTCATGGACAAATCCAAGTGTTCTGGAAAGAGGGAACACCGCAGTGGCCACACCATAAATTTCATATTTGACCTAAAACGGGCCACACAGGAGCCCCAGTCATCCGAAAGGACTTCTGTGGCCCCACACAATATGTACACAGAATTAAATGAAAACATCATTGCTGAACAATTTTTTAAAAGCTAACACTGCACATGTTGCTTTCAACATACAGATAATTCTTATTCCAAAAGACCATTTGTACATAGCAATGGGATGTATATTTAATTTTTTCTTACGTTTTGGCATCCTGAAAAAAATCGCTTTCAAAATATCTATATCCATTTATAAAAATTTACATGCAGGCACTTTAGCAACAAATCACAACCAGATAAAAGTGCTTAAAGTAAAAGACTCTAGAGCCAGAAACAAAACCCAAACGGTAAGACATACTAGAGAAATACAGAGAGAAGCAAATCAATAGACTATAATCTCAATATTGAGCACAGAGTTTGGCAGATAGTTGGTAAATGCTCCCTACAGAAAGGCTCAATTAAGGAGAGTATAACTGATTCCTGAAAAAATAACTGTGTGTCTTCCTAGACCTTTTCAAAATACTTGACACTACTTGCCAAACACTAAGAAATCAATATATTAAATTACACTAATAAAATAAGTGGTGATAAAATAACCTGTTGTGTGTAAGGCCTGGGTCATCCAATGGAGTGACACCCTGCAAACGTGGTCAACAAGGCGGGATTTCAGGCCAGATTTCAATTGCCTGCTCTCCATCTTTGACTTTGCAATATGTTTAGCTATAAGGGAAAAAAAAAGGACTTATAGCCAAAAATGGGTACATCACTTATACTGTCTGTGTCTTAAAGTATGTACCTTATATTTAAAACTGTTTATTTTTTCTTTTCTTGGACTTTAATCCTACAACAAACCAACTGCAACTGCAAAAGCAAGAAAATCCAGTACCAACAAAACCCAACAAGCTAGGGGATTTACAGCAAAGGGCCAGTGCTTGATATATTCTAACTGTATAAAGAGGTCTTCTGTCAACTCATTATCTTCCACTTACAAGTATTTTACTACATTTTAAAAGGCCCGAGGAGCTATTGTGATGTTTCAAACTCTAAACTATCTTCCTAGATCCAGTGCAGTCAGTAAATAAATATATTTTAAAATAAAGTGAAAAGTTCCCCATTCATCCAAAGGTAATCATTGTAAACAACTTGTTCTCCTTCCAGAAATTTATTTTGCGTTCTCCTCTAAACCCACACATAGGTGTGCATACAGGTTTTTTAAATAAAGACATTAATAATCTTCCGTTTGCATTTTTTCTCCAAACATTTTAACATGGACCTCTTTCTAAGGTAATCTTCCCTTCAAAGAAAATTTTAAAATCTGGGTGTTACTGCATGACCTTACTAATTAAAGAGTTTTTTAGAATCACCATAACTTTATTAAAGTTTTGTAAAAAAAAAAAATTTAAAGTGAGATGCAAATTATGTAGAATAAATTGCACAAATCTTAAGTAAAAAAAAGAAGAAAACCTATCCAACTGAGCATTCACATACCTTAGATTCCCTACAGCTAACCAAAATCTCTATTTGCCCCCATGAACACTCCAAAATCAGTCAAGATTGTTAAAAGATAGTTGGTCCCCAATCAATTGACTGACTTTCTCAACAACAGATGGGTGGAAATCACCTTCACAAAATTTAGAACCATAATATGACCCTTTGTATAGCCCCTGTATATAACAGAAACAGAATTCCTGGCATTGTTAGAGAGGCACGAAATCACTATAGACCATTCACTCTTCTAACACACTATTTGAGATGTTCGGGTTTGTTTTTTTTTTTTTTTAATACTTTATATTCTTCAAGTGATGTGTGGCCACACAAGACTGATGTTCCCAACTCAACCTCATTATCTGTCTGCTGTTGCCTCTCCAGCAACAGCCAGATTTACTCCTTTCAACAATTATTTATTAAAATTTTACTTTGTGCAAGATGCAGTGCTAGGGGTGGGCTTACTAGAAATGCACACCCAACATCCATGAGTTTTCAGCCTAGTGGATGAAAGACTCACATACAAGTGTCTACTTGCCAAGGCATCCAGCTGGCAGTTGGACGACGAAACCAAGGCCAGGAGGGGCCACAAGGAGAAAAGCAGGGCTCAGCTGTGGCAAATGGGGAGAGACAGTGGGAGAGGCGCCACGTGACTCAGCCCCGAGAAGACAGGGTGCCTAGGATTCCGACTAGCAAAGATTACAGGGAAGCGAAAAGAGACGGAGGAGAGAGGAGACTTCTAAAGGGGAAACACAACAAACAAAATTTGCAGAAGCAAAGCTAGCAAAGGAGCACTACATGCACCAGAAGAGCCGGTAACGGAGAATGCCGACAAGCAGCAGGGTCCCTGCATCCACACTGGAGAAGGACTCAGGATACGTGTTTCACCTGAAGGATCGACAGGCTTTGAAAAATGATCTAACTCTCCCTGTGAGTTGAGGGCTCAGCCTCAGAAGGGCCCAGCACGAAGCAAGAAGGAAGAGGAAGGTCCTGGCCAGCTGTCCAGGCCTCAGAACACAACCAGGAACCCACAGAGGGATGTATGCTGTGACCAGGACTTTCTCCCATCAATCCAAAAAGTGCTGAGAGTTTGCAAGCACATTTACCAGTGGAAACTTCCCTCATGATTCCTTTAAGAGCTGCTCAATTTTGAGAAAAGAGAACCTCCAAACACTGAATGAAGTCATCTACCTGCTTTCTCTGTTTTTCCACAGGTCACTGAATGTTGACGTTGCTGGGAAAAAAAAAAATCACATAATTGTGGGATTTGGTATACATCTGAGCTTCACAGCATCAGGTCCCCTTACTCAGCTGGTCCTCCTGTTTCCTAGAGGGGCTATTTCATGAAATATAATATTTCCTGGCACACAGCTAGGTCATGTCACATTTCTCGGCCTCCCATGCAGTTAGTTGGTGACATGTGACTGAGATCTACCAGTGAAATGTGAGCAAAAGTGATGATGCTAATTTACAGACCTGGTCCATAAAAATCTCCCATGTGTGATCCTCCATGGTCTTTCCTCCTCTCTTGATGTGATGTAAAACCCCCAATAACTGTGGAAGCCATGCACTGGAAATGGAGAAACTAGAAAGTAAAAGTAATCTGGATTTCTGAAGAACAACCAGGAGGAATGCCACTATTTCACCCATTGTGCCACTTATTAACACCCATCATGGACCTTGAGATTTGGGGGGGGTTATCTTTACAAGCAGCTAACTTTATCTTAACAATGCCCAAATTCTGACCACACTTTTGCCTTAGTTTGGGTCTCCGAGAAGTAGGAGCCAAGACAGCGTTAGAAACACAGGAGATCTGCTGGGGGGAGGGACCAAGAGAAGGTGAGAGGTCCTTCGGACCGCAACGTGGACAGTGGAAAGAAGGAGGAATGAACAGGAAGCCTCAGACCACAGCACAGTTCCAAGAAAGGTCTGGCCAAGCGAATGTGAGTTCTCAAGCCAACATGGCCCACTGAAAAAATCTTGCATCCCAAAGGAATGAGGCCACAATGGGAACCCTCATGTCACTGATGGGGAGGAGCCCAGGGGCTCAGGGTGGTCAAGGCAATGCAGAGGTGGGCCCAGAGGGGCACCAAGTGGGCAGTCAGCCAACTTATGCTCCAGCGGCAGATGTAAACATCTCATGGTCACGGACACCACATCCTTCCACTTACCCAAACGCACGCTTGCCTTTCCTTGTCTGCTCCTGTGTCTTAAGATGAGTTGCTCCTTCTCTAGTCCAAAGCTAATCTCTCCATACGTTCCAGCTAAGATGTCCTCAGATCTTCATAGAGACATCATTCCATTAACTGCTTCCTTCCTCTTTCTCTTCTGGATTCTCTCTACTCTCGTATGTGAACATGCTTAATATTTCCAAGCTTAAAAACTAAGTTTAAAAAAACTTATTGAAGTAGAGTTGATTTATAATGGTTCAGGCAAACAGCAAGGTGCTTCAGTCATATATACCCCTATTCTTTTTCAGCGTGCTCAGCAGTTCAGTCATGCCCGACCACTTTGCGACCCCATGGACTATAGCCCGCCTGGCTCTCCCTGTCCATGGGGCTTTCCAGGCAAGAACACCAGAGTGGGGTGCCATTTCCTTCCCCAGGGGATCTTCCTCACCGGAGACTGAACCCGGGTCTCTTGCATCTCCTGCACTGGCAGGCGGATTCTTTTCTCTCAGCACCACTTTTTTCAGATTGTCTGTTAATCCCAAATTTATCCCTCCCCCACTTTCCCTTTTGGTAACTATGCATTTGTTTTCTATGTCTGTGAGGATACTTTGGTTTTGTAAATAAGTTCACTTGCATCACTTTTTAAATGAACTAATTTACTCATGTACTTTCTGTCACTGAGTCTGCTGCAGTAGAAGGGCTTCTCGGTGGTGGCGGCTTCTGCTGCCGCAGAGCGCAGGCTCCAGGGCGCCCAGGCTTCCATGCTGGTGGCAATGGGCTTAGTTGCGCCACAGCACGTGGGATTGTTTCGGATCGGGGATCGAACCCATGTCCCCTGCAACAGCAGGCAGATTCTCAACCACTGGACCACAGGGAAGTCCCCATTTGTATCATATTTTCTTAGATTCTACATATAAGTGGTATCATATGACATTTCTCTCTTTCTGATTTACCTCACTTACTGTGATAATCTCTGAAATCCATCCATGTTGTTGCGAATAGCATTGTTTATTCTTTTTATGCCTAAATAATATTCTATTGTATACATACATACATCACACCTTCTCTATCCACTCCTCTGTCAACGGACACAGGCTGCTTCCAGGTCTTGGCTATTAAAAACTAAGATCTAAAAACGCTCATTGACCCTCTTTCTTTCCTTCCCTTCCCATCTCATCTTGCAAAAGTGGTAATGAGTGGACTATTTATTTCTCATTTTTTGCTACACCACAACTTCTCTCACTAGGATCACACAAACCTACAAGTTGAAATATCCTAGAACCCTTGCCACCCTCTCTGAAATGCTTAACACTGCTGATAACTCCTTCCTTCTAGACACACCTGCCTTGGGTTCTAGGACACCCTATCTGTAAGTTTTCCTCCTCCGGCAGACCATTCTTTCTAAGGCTTCTTTTTACTGGCCTCCTCCTGAAATTTCCACTTCCCAGGGCTTCTATCGGTGGTTCTCTCTGATCCGTCTCTCACATGAATCTCAAGCCTACCCTGGTCTCATGACCTAACTGAACGCCCCTGCACTGATGACGTCGCCAAGCGCTCGCTGAAGCCTGGGAGAAGTCCTCGATCCGTTCCTGTCTCTCCAGGCTGTGCTGTGCTTTGGTGCTCAGTCATACCCAGCTCCCTGGGACCCCACGGACTATAGCTCCTCTGTCCATGGGATTCTCCAGGCAAGAACACTGGAGTGGGTTGCCATGCCCTCCTCCAGGCGATCTTCCCGACCCAGGGACCAAACCCAGGTTGCCCGCATTGCAGGGGGATTCTTTACAGTCTGAGCCACAGGGGAAGCCCAAGAATACTGGAGTGGGTAGCCTATCCCTTCTCCAGGGGAACTTCCTGCCCCAGGAATCGAACCGGGGCCTTCTGCACTGCAGGCGGATTCTTTACCGGCTGAGCTACCAGGGAAGCTGGCTCTCGGCACCATCAGCTCCTAATCCCCATCCCCACCCCCACTGTTCCCTCACTCTTTGCATGGACTACTATAGGACATAGGAACTGATCCTAGGACCTCTGAATCCATTCCCATAGTCACACCTCCACATAGCTGTAAGGCAATATTTCTAAAGCACAAATGTGATCAAGAAAATTCTTCATTGAAATTTCAGAAGTGGTTCCTCACTGCCTACAGGACGAAAGTCCATCTCCTTAGAATGTATATAAGATCTTGCATAATCAGGCTCCCATTTATGTTTGAGCCTGATCTCCCTCCATGTTGCCAAGCTCTAGTCATCCTGAACTATCTGAAATTCACAAATGTGGTATGTGTTCTATGCTTCTCAAACTTTATACAAACTTTTTGCCTTGAATGCTCCTTTCCCCACCCTTGTCCAACTGAGGGAATGTACTACACATTCTTTCAATACTCAGTGTGGGACTCATTTGTTCACAGATGTCTTTACTGATTAACCCAACCTTCTGTGGGCCCCCTTCTCATCCTCACACCCCATTCAAGTGGCTCTTATGCAGTTATACTGGTTCATGGCACCTATCATGTGATTCCGGGATGGCAGTGTTACCCTGTTCCTTTCTGAACAGCACTGACACAAAGTAGGCACTTAGTGAATGCTTACTGATAGAAAGAATGATGAGCAAATTCAATCCTCCTTCTTAAGCTGGGCCTGATAAAATTTAAAACAAAATTCTCAGAGTGGCCCCAAATCATGATGACACTGATCAGCATCATAGGCACGCACTTGTGGCCAAGTTCAAGTAGTGCCATCTTTAATTTACTGTGAAAAGTGAGCACGTGGCGTCAGAGGAGAAAGACTCAAATATTCCACATAAGATCGCCGTGAAGCTAGCTCAAGGGCTTTCATCCCAAGGGACATGCATTCATTCTCAGTAACTGTATAAACCAGGGTTCACATTTCACACGGGACTTTCACACACAAATTGGAAACAGAAGACAGTTAAATGAGGCAAAGAAAAGCGTGGCTTTGAAACACAAGGAACCACACGTGCATTTTACATTAAATGCTGTTCTAATGTGCTCACAGAAAGTAGTACAAAAATTATCCTAAAAGTTATAGCTTTGTAAATTTGATATGTAAATAGGAATTTAAAATTAGAAATCTCCATGGCCACTGAATACTAAAAGAGTAAAAAGAAAAAGGGAATGAAAGATAAAATACACAGTTTCAAACTCACTGGGACATATCTCCCTCCTGCCTGATCACTGGGAGGCCAGTTAGCACATTCAGCATACTGGGTTTACAGAAAAAGGACCTTTTTATGAAAAATCATGGGTCAAACAACTCTATGACACATTTGCTGTTAAAGGAAACACATTTTTTTTCTCCTACTTGACACGATGATGCACAGTGAGTGTACTTATCCACAGAGACAACTGAACATGTTTCCCATCCCAAAGCTTAGTGAACAGCTTTTTTAAACTTTGAAAAATAAATCCCCAAACACAGTTCTTGTAACATATTAAATCCTGCCAAAGATGGATGTTTTCAGGGACACAGTCCAAAGAAAGCTTTTAATTTATTTAATGGTCTCTGAGCTAATGGTATCAAGAAAATGTATATCTTTGTTCTAAAATACACAAATCACTGATGCTTATACAATATATAGCAACCACTTGACTTGGTTCCTGCTGCTCAGCTTTAAAAGAGCAGCCTTTTACCTGGAACTGAAACCTGAGACTGAAATTCTGCAAAAAGTCTGGGATGACATCAAACTTCACACTTTGCCAGGCGAGTAAAATGATTTCTCCAAGCAGCATGCTAGCATATCAGCTTTTAGACAAACCTAAATGACATGTCAGGAAAGGACCAGCATGCCTCCTCCTGTCCATTAATAACCACATGGACTATAATAACTGACGGTCCCATGTTGTCAATCCAACAGATTACTGGCACCAACAAATCCCCTTGGAAATTTGCTCATAACCACCCAAGTCCAAGTAGATGTGACCTCTCAAGTTTTAGACTGACAATACTAAAGGAATACATTTGCAGGCTGGAAAGCTTATGGCAGTGCTGGTCCAGTTGCTCAGTCATGTTTGACAGTTGCGACCCTGTGGACTCTGGCCTGCCAGGCTCGTCTGTCCGTGGGATTTCCCAGGCAAGAATGTTGGAGTGGGTTGCCACTTCCTTCTCTAGGGGATCTTCCTGTCCCAGGGATGGAACCCAGGTCTCCTGCACTGGCAGAAGGATTCTTCACCACTAAGCCACCAGGGAAGCCCTTGAAAAGCATTTAACTCGGGCTAAAACGCTCCAGAGTACCAGGAGAAACTCTTTAAATAAATACTCAGGGAAAATCTGCATCTATGGGTGACTTAGTGGTACATAAAAAATTTATCCTTGAGCAAACCAAATAGGAATTTGAATGATCTCCATCTATTTCTCCTCCTTACACTTTTCAAATTCAATCTCAGCTTTGTTTAATCTCTGCCTTTTTACTCTTTGCTGTTTGTCTGAAGTTTTCAACAGAGTTACTCTATAATACCGTTGTAGTATTGGAGGGAAATGTTATTATTCTTCAGAGATGATGCTGAAGTATTTAGGGCTAAAATCTCACAAGGTCTACAACTTACTTTCAAATGAAACTTTTAAAAATATGAGCTTCTTTCCCCAATGGTGGTGGTAGTTTAGTTGCTAAGTCATGTCCAACTCTTGCGACCCCAAAGACTGTAGCCTGCCAGGCTCCTCTGTCCATAGGATTCTCCAGGCAAGAATACTGGAGTGCATTGCCATTTCCTTCTCCAAGGGATCTTCCAGACTCAGGAATTGAATCCAGGTCTCCTGCATTGCAGGCAGATTCTTTCCTGACTGAGCTATGAAAGAAGTCCCTTTCCCTAGTACACATACACAAAAGTACATACAGAAAGACACAATAACAATTGTCAATCAATGAGCCTAAACTTTAGAGTAGAGAAGTGTTCCTTATATTATTCTTTCATCTTTCCTCTAGGTGTGAATTTTTCAAAAGAAAGAGGAAAAAAGTTTTAAAGAATTACTTTTCTTGATGAATACCAGTTTTTCATATTGTAAATCCATTTTCTAGCACCACAAACCTAAAATTTGGGGGACCCTGTGCTAAAGAGATGTCAGGAACAACAGAAGACACATTTAATTGTCTTCTATGAGCACAACCTTGATTCAGTTTGCACGTGTTGGAGGGGACTGATTGTGATTTTTAGCATGGAGGTGGAGGGCTGGATGAATGCACCTCTAATCCGGGCATTTCCCTCCAGAAGTCTCCAGAAAGCTGGGCCTCAGGGTCTCCTGGTCTCTACCTCCCAGGGAGCTCCTGGTCACTCATCCTGCCCCCAGGGTCTCTCTGTGGCTCCTGGGATATGGCTGGGAGTTCAGTGAGGGTTTGGGGCTCAATCCAAAGCACACACACATGGGACAAATCTGCCAAATACACTACTGCGTGTTAGATCTCCTAATTGTAAAAGATAAGTGTTACAAGTATTCTTAAACGCTTTCAAAACATCAGTTGAGTCTAAAATGCGTCTTTAGATATTTATGTGTGAATCTTATGTGAGCGATTTACTATTCCAATCAGTACAGACCTGGTCAGAGAAACAAAAGATTGGAACTAAAAACATACTTCATATCTGACAAAACATGAACAGTCTTTCTCGTTCAATTATACTGGCATAGATGGAAAAAAGGCTTTTTTTTTGGCCTCACCAAGCAGCTTACAGGATCTTAGTTCCCCGACCAAGGATCCAGCCCAAGCCCTGGGCAGTGGTCCTAACCTCTGGACCACCAGGGAAGTCCCAAGAAAGATTCCCTCGCAACAGGCATGTTGGGGTGACTGCCTTCATCCTCACAGAGGATGCTTTCGAGAGGGAACGAGGTAAAAGACAGTTTCCTCTCTCTGCAGCTATTTTTTTTTTCCCCCAAAATCACATTCCATTTGCCCTAAGTCAGGGTTTCTAAATAATGACACCAAAACTGTACTCGAAACAGGGCACTAATGCCTGTTTTCAAAGGTCAGACAGAAGTGTCAGCTTCTAGAGAGCTGATTTCATGCTGTGCACATATTTTTTTCTGGGAGGGGGGAAGGTTGCAACAATATGATACAAACATAACTTTCTCTGATGTTTGTGCTAATATGATGCTAAACTTCTAACTCCCACACCAAGACCTTGGCTACAGTCCATCTCTCCTGAACATGGTTGTCTTTTAATTAGCCAGATACGTCTGTAATAATAAATATAAAGCTTCATAAGAACTCAATAAACCCAGGTGAAATCTTTACCACCTAGAGAGTTTAGATAGCTTGTAATCAACGAGATGGTGTTTTCTCAATGGGAAATACAGACTGCAAGGTAAGGTATCTTTTGATGTGTTTACACCGAGTGTTTGCGTACAGGGCAGCCGTGGTGCTAGGAACCATGCCGTGCATATGTGCTCATTTCGTTCTTAGTACAACACTGTGAGGAACCTAATGTTACAGGCATGGGACGGCAGAGCACAGGGAAGCTCTGAGAAGGGGAAATGAACATGCATCGGGCATGACCATGTGGCACCGTAGCAGCGCTGATTCTACATTATCTCACCTAACTCTCTTTACAACCCTAGGATGTATCAGTAACCCCATTTTACAGAGGAGAAAACTGGGAGGTACATAGCCAAGACTGCTAAGCTGGGAACTAAACCCCCTTATGCATCATGAGCACAGTTCCTCTCTCTGGCCACCAAATTCCTCAAGCTTCAAGCCAGAAACCGGGGGCAGAGGTCACGGCCATGGAGGGGACTGCCACAAATATTACCTCCTGGTCTCTGTATCCACTAAGGCCACAGAGGCCCATGGCCTGGAGGAGGGGAAATACACAGCCATGCCCCAGGGCTGAGAGTAAGTTTCTTTTCAAATCCAGAGGATGTAATCCACTCCGTGGCTTTATATTCTGGTCTAACCCTGAGCTTAAAGCCAAATGAACACACACTGCCAATCTGACTCTAAGGCTGACTCAGCCTTCCAGAGACTCTATAAATGACCAATCACTGAGAGAAGGGGAAGCTCTAAAAGACCCACTGGAAGGCTCTTCTCAGCTGCCTTCCTGCTTGTCCCTCACACTGCCCTCTGTATGACTAACTCGGGGTCTAAATTTACATGTGTAATTATTCACAACAGCCAAAGGGGGAAACTACCCAAATGCGTATCAACTGATGAATGGATAAACAAATTGTGGTACATCTGTGGCATACAATGGAATATCATCCAGTCATAAGGACTGAAGTGCTGGTACACGCTACAGCGTGGACGAACGTCAGAAACATGATGCTAAATTAAAGAAGCCAGACCCCCAAGTCACACATCATGTGTGTGATCCCATTTATATGAAGCGTCCAGAAAACGTAAATCCATGGAAGCAGGAAGCAGATTAGTGGCTTCCAGGGGATGAAAAATGAGGGTATTGGGAGTGACTTCCTAATGGGTATGTGGATTCCTTTGGGGTGATGAAAATGTTCTGGAACTAGATTGAGGTGACGGGTACTCACTAAATTGTATACTTTAAGAGGGTTAATTTCATGTTATGTAAATTCACTTCAATTAAAAACAAAAAAACACATATGTGAACGCACACTCCTTGGGCAGTCTTGAATAACAATGTACAGTATGCCAAGCCATAAAGATGCCCCACCCTGGGCTCTTTTTACATTACACACAAATAGACAGAGACGGATTTCCTGTAAGTAAGCTGATTTGGAGAAAAAAAATGTTAGAGAAAGAAAATGAGAACTAAGCCAACTCAACAAAACAAAACAAGATTCAACACTGTATTTTTTTCATCTTTGTATCTCCTCTATCCCACGAAGCCAAACATAAACCCCAATCACCGCGTACACCACACACAGAAAAACCGGTGCTTAAAAAGACCAGTAAAATGAGATCTGTTGTGGGTTATCCCCCTACTGTCCCAAAGTTAAAAGAAAAAGCCAACAGGCCCTTAAGCATACAAAAGGAGGCACAATCTCGCTGATAATCAAGGATATTCAAAAGAAAACAACTAGACAATCACTCTTCATCCATCAGAGTGGGAAACCTGGAAAAGAGTCCAGCTCTCTAGCTGCAGTGAGGTAACCAGGTATTTCATATTTTCCTGGTGAGACTCTCCATCGATGCAACTTTTTTGGAACGTCATCTGGCATCATCTTTGACTCAGCTCTTAGAAACCTATCCTTCAAAGTGGGTAAGTGAGAATATGCGTACAAGAATTTTAACTGTGGTGTTTTGCGGAATGGTAAAAACCTAGGATGCTCCTGAATGCCATCGACGGAGGAATATTTAAAGAAACTACGGTGCACCTAGTGCAACTTTGGGGTCGCAAAGAGTCAGACACGACTGAGCGACTGAACTGAACTGATGGTGCACGAGACATTCATATACTAAAAAGAGGCATTAGATTTATGACTATGGATAGGAAAAATGCTGTGACATAATATTAAGTAAAAAAAGTTGTAGAGCATTATTCATGATTTTATCTTTACAGAGAAAAAAATTATCTTATATATGTATGCATATATATATATATATATACATATGTTTGTATATATATTGCATTCAGAGCAAGGAAAATAAATAATCAGAACTGGGAAGAAAGGCAATAAACTTTTCAATATTTACCTTTATATCATTTGAAACATTTTAACAATCACGTAATTGTCCTGCAACTATATTTTTACACAGAAAAACTTTAAATAAACAGGATTCTTTTCTCTGCACTTGACTTTAATGAGTGAAAAATGCAAATATAAGAAATATGGATACGACAGTCCCATCAAAACCTGCTTTGAGGGTATGACCTAAAGTTGAGGGATTCAGCTTATAGCTCCTAAGCTGTCTGTATTCCATCACATCCCAGTGGGACTCAAAGTGGGATCTACGTAGACCAGCCCCAAACCCAGAAACAAGGAAGAGAGTTTAGAGACTTTTTAGCAGTTTTCCAGAGTTAATTTTATGTCTGTTGAATGTAATAATTTTTAAAAATCTTATGATTTTAGATGTTAATTTCATTTTTCTAGTAATTCATTTTTATCGTATTTTACAAAATCATCCGTCCATGACTCAAACAAAATGGTTAATGAAGCAGTTTTTTGATATTCATAATGACAAAGCACAGTAATACATTTAGGAACTTTAACAGTGAAAGACTAAATTGTATTAAACATATTAGCACTATGCTAATACAATCACTTACGAAAAGATACCAAATTGATTTGCAGAAAACTTTTGCGTAATCAGAACAGATCTCTAACCTAAGTAAATGATTAAGCAGTTTCTCTCATTAAGAACAATGAACTCTAGATTGTATTTATACTACAATTTCAATTTTTCCTACTGAAAACTAAGAGAACTGGAGAATAAATGAAACCCCAGGCAACTCCAAAAACCAACTACCAAGAGTTCAACCAAAGACAGTTAAACTTTTGCCAAAACTGCGGATAAGAAACAAAGTCGACCTGACTTTCATTTTTTTCTCCCCCCTAATGCTTCTGAGTCAAGATGCTAATGACAGAGACAGGCAGCAAGAAGGAGAAGCGAGGGCCGGTAGGGGTGGGCGGTGGGGTCTGACTTTCCAGAGCTGACTCTTTGAAGTTTCACTTACCAGTAATCTACGCTAGGGGTGGGGGAGGGGTGGGAGAGACAGCGTTTACGTGCTCCTAAGTCTGAGTTTTCCACACGGAGACATATTTTCTAACAGCAGAATGCACCAAGTTATAGTTACCAAGAAAAACTGGCTGGAAAAAGAAAGAACCAAATAGGCTTCCAGCCAAAAGCTAAAATAAAAAACTACCATCATTTGTAAATGCAAATTTATTCTCTCCTCCCTAAAAAAATTTATACTAATGCTAGAGTGAGGTGCATTTCCCAACTTGGCAGTGTAAATAAAAATAACTGTGAATGCCACGGTGGTGGATGAAATGCTTTAAAATTCACAGCTGTAGTGCTGAAACTGGGAAATCCTAGACTGTCACCAAAGGGGACACAGCCATTGGAAGATGTATGACACAGTTTGGGGTCTCGAGGATATCTGAGAAGTTAGGAAAAACAATTGGGTAACTTTTGTTATCAGTTGAACTTCATATGATAAGGGATCCCTAAAATGAAAAGCAGCCCTGTGTATGGCAGTGTTATGACACTATCTGGATTCCTTGTAGCAAACAGTATCATCAAATGAGACTGAAAAATAGATGAGTCTATGGCCCTGGGAAGTGGGGCAGGCAGTGGGCAGCTGGATGATCTTCTAAACCATGGTTCCCAAGGAAGTCTTCTGCCTCAACTGCTCTGCTTTAAGGGCGTGTCAGCTTGTCACCCTGTTTATTTAACTTATATGCAGAGTACATCATGAGAAATGCTGGGCTGGAAGAAGCACAAGCTGGAATCAAGATTGCTGGGAGAAATATCAATAACCTCAGATATGCAGATGACACCACCCTTATGGCAGAAAGTGAAGAGGAACTAAAAAGCCTCTTGATGAAAGTGAAAGAGGAGAGTGAAAAAGCTGGCTTAAAGTTCAACATTCAGAAAACAAAGATCATGGCATCTGGTCCCATCACTTCATGGCAAATAAATGGGGAAACACTGGAAACAGTGACAGACTGTATTTTGGGGGGCTCCAAAATCACTGCAGATGGTGATTGCAGCCAGGAAATCAAAAGACACTTACTCCTTAGAAGCAAAGTTATGAACAACCTAGACAGCATATTAAAAAGCAGAGACATTACTTTACCAACAAAGGTCCATCTAGTCAAGGCTATGGCTTTTCCAGTGGTCATGTATGGATGTGAGAGTTGGACTGTGAAGAAAGCTGAGCGCTGAAGAATTGATGCTTTTGAACTGTGGTGTTGGGGAAGACTCTTGGGAGTCCCTTGGACTGCAAGAAGATCCAACCAGTCCATCCTAAAGGATATCAGTCCTGGGTGTTCATTGGAAGGACCGATGCTGAAGCTGAAACTCCAGTACTTTGGCCACCTCATGCGAAGACTTGACTCATTGGAAAAGACCCTGTTGCTGGGAGGGATTGGGGGCAGGAGGAGAAGGGGACAACAGAGGATGAGATGGCTGGATGGCATCACCGACTCGATGGACATGGGTTTGAGTAAACTCTGGGAGTCTGTGATGGACAGGGAGGCCTGGCGTGCTGCGATTCA
>CM035290.1:3855898-3873708 GCA_020226075.1 Hydropotes inermis
CAAAGGTCCATCTAGTCAAGGCTATGGCTTTTCCAGTGGTCATGTATGGATGTGAGAGTTGGACTGTGAAGAAAGCTGAGCGCTGAAGAATTGATGCTTTTGAACTGTGGTATTGGGGAAGACTCTTGGGAGTCCCTTGGACTGCAAGAAGATCCAACCAGTCCATCCTAAAGGAGATCAATCCTGGGTGTTCATTGGAAGGACCGATGCTGAAGCTGAAACTCCAGTACTTTGGCCACCTCATGCGAAGACTTGACTCATTGGAAAAGACCCTGTTGCTGGGAGGGATTGGGGGCAGGAGGAGAAGGGGACGACAGAGGATGAGATGGCTGGGTGGCATCACCGACTCGATGGACATGGGTTTGAGTAAACTCTGGGAGTCTGTGATGGACAGGGAGGCCTGGCGTGCTGCGATTCATGGGATTGCAAGGAGTCGGACACGACTGAGCAACTGAACTGAACTGGCACCCCAACGGTGACTTCAGTGGGCAGTGATCAATTAAACACCTCCAACATCACAACTCTTATGCTATGTGAACGAATGCATTGGAACACCAAATTTATCAGGTGTTCGGAAAGATGGATTAGACCAGATGGCCCAATGCGACAAAAAGAAGTGTCAAGCAGCCCCGAGCTACTTACAAGGCGCCCACTCTGCAGTGATGCTAAAGTAACTTGTAAATTTAGCTCTTTAGAGGAGGTCTGCTGAAGACCTCCAAAGTCCTCAGCCCAGGGGATTTCCCCTCCCCTGGATTCCCACCAAGCCTACCGTACGAGTGTAGATGGCCTTCCCCTTTGTCAAACCACGTGGCCCTTTTCATTCTTTGTCCCCCTGACCTCTCTGCAACAGCTAACACTGCTCAGCAGCTTTTTAAATGTTCTCCTGTAATTATCCCCTCTCCCCTAGATTAGCTGCTTCTCCTGTGTCCTCCTTGACTGCGGCTCCTCTCTGTCCTCCGCCTGACTGAGGGTACTTCCCAAAGCCCTGGGTTTCTCATGCTGAGAAATCACCTGTTTCCAGGGATATCAACTCTCTCCTTGTGCAGAACCCCCGATTCATCCCTCTCCCCGCCCCTGGACCCATCTCCCCGATTTCCAGCTCTCCTCCAGTGATCCACTTTTCTAGTGCCTCTACTGCATGCTCAGCCCTTTCAACAGGCTTCATGTCTTCCCCTGTGCGACTGTCTGATTTGAAAGAGACTCTCTTGATCTCCCTCATTTCTTCAACAGCAGAAATGCCACCCAGTCTCCAAGTTGCTCCGCCTTCTTCACGTCTTCAGTTCAAATCCTTCCAGGCCTGTGGATTCGTTAAAGCTCCCCTGTGTCTCTCGCTACACACTTGGCACCAGCCAGATCCTGTCTGGCTCAGAGAAAATGCTGCTTTTTTTTTCCCAAATCAACCATCACACTACGGTCACTGTGATCTCCCAATCACCACCCCTGCCATCTTGATCTTTCCAGCACTGTCCCCAGCCGTTCAAGAGCCCGCCCCACCAGGAAGATAGAGGGGAAGGGACAGTCAGGGAGTTTGGGATGGGCACATACACACTGCTATTTTTAAAATGGACAACCAACAAGGACCCACTCTACAGCACAGGGAACTCTGCTCAGTGTCACGTGGCAGCCTGGATGTGGGGCGGCGGGGGCGGTGCTAGATGCATTCTCCCTGGGGGAGAATGCACACATGTATATGAAACTATCACGACATTGTTAACTGACTATACCCCAGTACAAAATCAAAAGTTAAAAAAAAAAAACCTGCCCACCATCCACATCTCCTAGTAACGAGGGGTACAGAGAGCACGGTGCTCAGAGCTCAGGCTCTGGAGCCTGACAGCTGGGTTTTGAGTCCCAGCACCACCACCACGATCCTTAGAAGAGCTGACAGCATCTTCCCTAGAGGGCTGCTGTGAGGGCAGGATTACTTCATTGATGCAGAGAGCCTGGAATAGCGCCTCGCCCAGTGAGCACTCCTTCAGGGCTAGCTTCTCACGGCTCCCGCCTGAATGGCCCCCACGGACACGTCCTTCCCCTCCGGTATCATCCCTGCCCTCACTCGGTTTATACTGGATGGGAGAGCCTTTCTCCTCCGTGGCTGTTGGATACAAATTCTACCCACGGCTAAGGCTCAGGGCTGATTCCCACCCAGCCAGTGGGTCTTCTTCCACTGCTCTGGCTGCACTCGTCGCCCTTGACGCTGAACTTCCAGAATACTTTCTGGATGTCCCTAAATCACGTTATCCTCTGAATGACCACGTGTGAGAGGCAGCGCGCACTGCCCAGAGCGCTGCATCTGGAGCCGGAGGCGTCTCCTATGGGCTCTGCTGCGTGAGTCCTGCCGCCCTGCATCTCAGCCTCTTTCCCGGAAATGTTATTCTCTGATCTCATTGATAAGCTCTTCTCAAAGGATGAATAAGACCATCCCTTTGTCAGGTATATTAATAAACACTGTTTCCTTCCAGGGAGACTGTAAAGCCCCCAAGCGCAGTTCACATTTCTCCCAGCTCCAGGGATGGTCTGTTGTTCAGCCGCTAAGTCGTGGCCAGCTCTCTGCGCCCCATGGACTGCAGCGGACTGGAACCGTCCTTCATTATTCCCCGGAGTCTGCTCAGACTCGTGTCCATCGAGTCAGTGATGCAACGCAGAAATTCAAAAGACATGGATGCGAAGGGCAGACGGAATAAACGAACCCCTTTCAAGTCTAGTGAGCCTCTGTTCATACTCTGAAATGGCCTTTTCCATATCTGTGTTAGATAACCGACAGCTTCCAACATAGGACGCATTTTCGCACACTCAGTCTGCGAAGAACATAAAGTGATTTTTACGTTTGCTCTAATGAGGGATTTAAATGATCCACCTAACCTTTATCTGTTCTATGATACTAAAATCTTTTTTCAGGCCTCTTTTTTTTTTTTTTTACAAAATACAGAAAATGCACAGCAAAAGAAAAAGGGCGATGGCGACACAAAGTAATTGGAAAGATTCTTCATAGCTATTGACAAAAATGGAATTTTGAACCACCGCCTTAGTCATAAACCAGCGTCAGGCGAATCTGAAGCAGCGAAAAATAAAGTGTGCACGAGAGAACCGGGACCCGGGTTCAGGCAGCCGGTGAACGGATCTCACAAGACGAGGTGCCGGAAGCGGTGCTGTACCTTCAGCACGGCCGCCCCCACCTGACCACCTGGAGCAGCCTCAGAGGAAGCAGACCACCCCCACACACTTTCCAGCTGCATCTCGGCAGCCACAAAGTACGCACACATCATCAGCCAACGTACAAAATTATATCAGAAGCATCAATGTGAAAAGGGGAAAATCTTCAACTCGTGATGAGTAACCTGTGTTATTTAGATTCGGTCACCAAGACCTAAAACCAAGCTTAAGGGGAGACCCCTCTAAACACACCCACACAAGCCTGAGAACTGGCTACCTGAGTGCAGGATCTCACCATCAAATATTCGAGGCTCTTGAAAGACTAAAGCTACAAACCCCCGGCAGAGGGTGGGAGCCCACAGTGGTGAGGGGTATTCTGGAGGGTCTGTGGTTCTGCTCCCCGTGGCGTTCAATGATGAACGGAAAGATATCACTGGATTCAAAAGCAGGGAGGACTGTTCTCCGCCTTAGAACTGGACTAGACAAAGAAAAGATCCCGAAGCCCCGACACTGTCCTACCAACGAAAAGGCTGCATCTTATTGAATGAGTGTAGTTCACATGTTTGGAGCAGTACTGTTAAGAGGTTCTTGGAGTGTTCAGAAATCCACATTACTTTAAGTGGTGAGAAAATGGGGGGAAAAAATAAGAGCAACTGTTTACAAGTCTTTGCTTTGTGCTACTTGAATAATTTTTTAATCACCATTTTAGGCAGTTATGTTCAAATGCACCTGCAGTGTAAATCAGGAGAGAACACACCTGCTCTTCAAATATGAGTTGAAAATAACTTGATTCCCCCATCATGCTCTCATTTGATATTGATTTTGGAAAAGGAGAGGAAAAACTGAATTAAGCTCAAATGCTGACCCACACCGTGTAACCCTAAGGAAATCACCAGTGGACATTTAAAGAAATGTAACTTTTACACATATGCCCATAATCCCCCAAAGCACATATAGTAGTTGAAGGCTGGAGTAATCACACTTCACTGACATGACAATAACCAGGATGGTCTTTCTACAAAATGCAAGAGATGTCCATCATAGCCGCAGAGGAACGAAACTTTTAGTTCCTAAGTGCTATGTCCTAAGTTAATGTCCTTTTCTCCACTCTAAAATAATTTTCATTTACCACCAATAACCACAACAATGTTCTTTATCCACTGAGGCTACATTTCCATTTGCCTTGTAACCTGCCTACGGCCACCCTGAGTCAGAGCACAGAAAAAAGAAAGATTTCTTCCTCTGCCCAGTCAATTTAAATTCAACAACTCTGATCAGTCTAAACATAAAACACGGAGCTTTAAATGATCATCATCAACGTTAAGAAGCTACAAAGACTGAAGTCTTCTGTTGGCAAATCCTAGAGCTACCCTTCCTTCACACAGGATGCCTCTGGATAAATGTCAGCCTTCGTTTTTTATTTTCCCCTAAAAACAGGTTGGGGAATTTGTAATTGCCTTCTTTGCAAGAATGCAAATTTGATTGCCTGAAGATTCCCCTAAACAAAAGAGGGAGGGTTGGAGGAAAGTTCAATAAAGTTTTGAGAATTGTAGCTTCCATTATAGATTTTGGGATGTAATTTCCTACCATTTACCTGCACCTCGAATTCCTCATCTCCCAATAAACATAATCCAGATACTTACTGCTCATTATACTCTAGTATAATGTCACCCTGGTAAAAACCTCATCTTCATTATCCACTATTTACCTGCCAGAACTTCTCTTGGAGGAAAAAATTCTAAGTGTCAGAGAAACCTCAGTGACACAAACTCAGTCTTTTCATATGTTCTGTATGTGTGCTCAGTCGCTCAGCCACATCCGATTCTGCAGCCGCATGGACTGTAACCCACCCTGTCCACAGAGCTTTCCAGGCAAGAATACTGGAGTAGGTTGCCATTTCCTATTTCAAGGGATCTTCTCAAATCAGGGACCGAACCCAAATCTTTTGAACTTCCTGCGGATTCTTTACCACCGCGCCACTTGCTTACCCCTTTCAAATTCTATATAGATGAAAAAGTTTACTATTTTCATGCTTCCACCCAAAAATGTGTTGAAAGCAGAAAAATTATCACATCTTAGATCCTTCTGTAAAGGCTGAAAATACTATTTTGATATAGTGTTTGAGGATTAGAAGTCTGTGGTGTTTTACTACACGTAATACAGATAAATAACAAGGTCCTACTGTACAGCACAGGGAACTATATTAAATATCCTGAAATAAACCACAGTGGAAAAGAATATGAAAAAGAACACATATAAATGAATCACTCTGCTGTATATCAGAAATTTGCGCAACATTGTGTCAGCTCTAGTTTTTTAAAAGTTTGCAGTTTTACTTTTCTTCTAAAGAGTATCATGAAGCCAAATTTTAGCCTCATTTCCAAGACAATTTAATAATTTAGCTGCTCTTATACTTCTATTTCTACATATATGCCCAACAGAAACGCACTGTGTGTTCACTCAAGGATATGTACTGGAATGTTCAATAGCAGTGCCATTCAGAATGGCCAGAAAACTGAAAACTATGCAAATAGACAAACAGTGGTATATTCATACAATGGAACACTATATAGCACTGAGAATTAAAAAATCGACCATTATACGCAATGACATGAATGAATTTCACAAACAGCGAATGAAAGAAGCCAGACACGAAGGAGCGCATGCGGCATGATTCCATGTATACAAAGTTCAGAAACAGGCAAAGCAGACAGAATTACAGGCGCGCAGCTCAGAGCAGCTCAGCATAGTGAAACGGCGGCTGCTGCTAAGTCGCTTCAGTCGTGTCCGATGCTGCGCGACCCCCTAGACGGCAGCCCACCAGGCTCCGCCGTCCCTGGGATTCTCCAGGCAAGAACACTGGAGTGGGTTGCCATTTCCTTCTCCATCGCAGAAAAGTGAAAAGGGAAAGTGAAGCTGCTCAGTCATGTCCGACTCTTCAAGACACCATGGACTGTAGCCCACCAGGCTCCTCCGTCCATGGGATTCTCCAGGCCAGAGTACTGGAGTGGGGTGCCATTGCCTTCTCCAAAACTGAGCTAGAGAGTTTAATTCAGATTCAAGATTTTATCATTAATTATGCAAGCCAGGCTTCTCTGCTTTCTGCTTGTATAAAATGGAGTCAACAGCAAAAATCAAATGACATAACAGTGTACCTTTAGCAAAAAACATACTATCACTGTTGCCTAAAATATTAAATGATACTGTATTATTGAGAATTCTTTAAGTTATAAGATTGTATACAAATGTAAGTATAAGTGTAACTGGAAATAAAGTGTGACCAATTTTGCTATTTAAAGGACTTTCTAACAAAGATTTGCTGTTGTTTAGTCGCTAAGTAGTGTCAACTCTTTTGCAACCCCCATGGACTATAGCCTGCCACACTCCTCTGTCCATGCGATTTTCCAGGGAAGAACCTGGAGTGTGTTGCTATTCTCTTCTCCAGGGAATCTACCTGATGCAGGCATTGAACCCACACCTCCAGTATTGCAGGCAGATTCTTTACAATTGGAGCCACCTGGGAAACTCTAACCAAGACAGGCAACATTTATTCTACTTATACCTTACTTAAACTCCATCCTCGGACTCAGCTGACCTCTCAACTGTCTTGAGCTTTTCCATCTTTTCTCGCTTGTTTCCACTCAAGCCCCTTCCCACCCCGCCATGCCCTTTTCCCTCTGTCCACTGGAACCTTATCCACTCTTGAGCACCCAGCCAACACATCCCTCTCTGCCACGGAGACATTCCTTTCCTTTTCCACTGAGTGCTTCCACCAAGTTCTTGGATCAGAGCGTTGAATAGCTATTTCTCTCTTTCTATGATATAACAAGTCATATGCTCATATCTTGTCTACTCAGTAGGCTGGATCTTTTCCTAAAAGAAGGGACCTCTGTGATATTTATTTTAATCCCCTTCAATACTCTGTACATTGCAGATATGAAAATGCTCGCCCTACCAACCTCTTTTTGTGTGCTCAGGAAAGCAGGCATGTCTCAAAGTAGGGCAAAGGTGCAGACTGAGATTTCTTCTTTTGAGTAAGTGGATTCTGTCAGTGGTATCTCATCTCTAAAACTCTCTGTGTTAAGCTCTGATATATTTCTCTGAGAGCTCTCAATCACTCTACACTTTAGAATCTAGACCAGCACTTTCAAACAGAAATAAAACGTAAGCCACATATGTAACTTAAAATTTCTTAGTAGTCACATTTTAAAAAGTAAAAGGAAATAGATAACATTTAAAACATTTTTATTTAATCTTACATGTTATCATTTCAACAGGCAAATAACATCCTTATTAAAGAGGTAGTTTGTCTTTTTTTGTACTAAATATTTGAAATCCAGTGTATATTTTATACTCTTGGCACATCTTGACTTGGACCAGCCACATTTCAAGTGGTCAAAAGCCATGTGCAGCTAAGTGGTGACTGTATTAAATAGCACAGACTAGACTGGAGTATGTGACTGCAAAGCGTTCTGAAAAAAATCTAAGACCAGGTAAACGCTATATGGATATGCAGTACTCTTCGTCAACCTTGCTCCTAAAAAACTGAAGTACATACTTTAGACAATTGTATCTTCAACAGCCATCAACTTCACCATCGATCTCATGTCTACTCAGTATTTAAAATGGTGATCAAACATTCTAAAATTCAGAAAAGTATGATAATTATTAAAAATAAATTTATAAATTACAAATAACTTTGGACCTTGGACTGGCTTATTCATTTTATGTCTTACCAGAGCACTCAGCCCAAAGCTTTGAACACAGAAAGTTCTCAGTATATATTCATGAGGAATGAATGAACAAATAAAGAAAACAAGTGAGCAAGCTTATAGAAAAAAGTCTAGCCTTCCACCTCCCAATTACTAATATGATAACCTGTGGTGACATATATTCAAAATCATTTATGGATAAAGAAATCGAAACTTAAAGACTCACACTAAGATGGAATTTAGATTTTGTTTAAGTCAGTTCCAGAAAAGGAGGGGAAACCCTGCTAAATTAAAATGAAAACTGGATTATCATGTGCTGCAGTTAATAAAGTGCCTATAGTACCTTACACTTGATAAAGCCATCTGTCATCTTGTCTTATTTAGATGACATATATCACCAAATAATATCTAAGCCAAATATCAAAGTACAGTTTCTTTGTCCTACATGTTAAAAGAAAACAGATCTGGAAATATGTGCTTAAGCCAACTACTCATGGTTATATGGCCTAAAAAAACATCTTTTATTCATGAGAAGTTTTCCCTATTCATTTTTGCCATACAGTAAAGCATATTTTATATCTGATTGTAAGTCATTTAAGAACTTCTTTATTTTGGAATCTTAAGACTGTCATGCTAAGTATTAGTTTTACTGTGGACATCAAAAGAATAAATGACTAATTACATAAAGGGAAAAGGATGAAATGAATCATGGGTTCCACTTGAAGTTCATCAGTTAAAAGGATGCATAGCAAATCTTTAAGGAAAATAAGAAATGAGCTTAAATTAGTCATGATCTTTTGAGGGGGAAAAGGTAAAACTATTTTACTTGATCTCAGATCTAGTCTCTAAAAGATAAAGGGCACTGTGGAGAACCATTATCAATACTCAGACTTCGAAGGTTCCTGTAAGGTCAAAATATGGAATATGTACAAGCAAAAGAAATACAAAATCAATGTGATATGTTTTTATCATTTAAATGTCTCTTCTGAGCATTCTTAAGAGGTATTCAGAACCTTAATCCACTCTGCAAATTTTAAAGACTACAGAAGAAAAATTTGGATAAACTAACATAATTTTAAAATAAGAATCTCATCTTATATATTAAAAAGAAAAAACATCACTATTATATTATATTGTAACTGTTATAAGCTGCCCCAACACATAAGCAACACTACATTTACTTCAGGGGGAAAATGGACAAAAAAATTTCAAACTAATTCAGCAACAAAAACTTGTTTGGCTTTATGTACATGTAACATACTCAGGCATTTATTTTTTACTTTTTAAAAATTGAGATATAACTGACATACAACATTGTATTTGTTTCAGGTGTACAACACACTGACTTGATGTGTGTGTGTGTGTGTGTGTGTGTGTGTGTGTGTAATACTGAAATGGACTTCCCAGGAGACTCAGTCGGTAAAGAATCACCTGCAGTGCAGGAGACCTGGGTTCGATCCCTGGGTCGGGAAGATCCCCTGGAGGAAGGCATGGCAACCCACTCTAGTGTTCTTGCCTGGAGAATCCCATGGACAGAGGAGCCTGGTGGGAGGCAGTCCATGGGATCAGAGAGAGTCGGACATGACTAAGCACAACACATTTCGTGAAATAATCACCCAAGGAAGTCTGGTTAACATCCATCACCACATATACTTACAAATTTAATTTTTCTTATGAAATCTACTGTCTCAATAACGTTGAAATATAAAATACCTTATTATTAACTATAGTCAAGGTTCTAAAATCAATAATGTCACATATGAACTGATAATTTTCAGTTGAGTATATACTTTAAATAAAATCACTGAATCCTAAGAATTATAAAGAAGGATCTTAGAAACATTTAGGCCAGTGCCTCTCAAACTTTAATGTGTCAATGAATCCCCAGGGAAATCCTGATAGAAATACAGATGATGATTGCATAGGTGTGGAGTGGGCCTGAGATTCTGCATGCTAACATGCTCTGGATGACGCTGATGCTGCTGGGCCTGGACCACACGTCAGGAACCGAGACTCTAGTCAAGCCTAAAGGAGAGCCCGCAGCTTTTGTTTGGAAGTCCCCAGCCACTAGGAGCTGACCCCTGCCTCCACCAGCAAGACAGGGCAGGCATGTGACTTGTGGAACAACAAAGAAAGCTCATTTCCTCTTCTGATAACGGAAGACACCATTTCTCTCCCGACATCTTCTCTTTGCCAAACGAAACAGCCCACTTCCTTGGCTACTCTTAGAAGGGGCCTGTTTCCAGATCCTTAAACATCCTGGTCACACAGGATGCTCCATCCATGGTCAGTATCTTCCTTAAAATAGTCCCCAGGGATGGGGCACAGTATTCTGTACATGGGACAGCCAGGCCTGGGAACAGTGAGCAAAAATCACTGCACAGTCCTATCTAAACGGGACAGCTCGCTAAACGTGGCTCTACAGAAGTGCCACCTTCAGTGAGAAGCAAGGTCCACAGTGCACGGGAGGCTCAAAGTCTTACAGGGAAACAAGCATCGAGCAGGTGTGCAGATTCTGAACTCGAACAGGTGATTTTTTTTAACTCAAATGGAGGAATTTACATTTCTGCCTGCTAAATGTCACCTTGCCACTCTGGGTTTGGCATTTCCTTAGGTAATTTTAAAATAACAGATCAAATCAGAAATATTTTCAGAAAATAACTCACAAAATCTGTTTTAAAATGTATTATCTAATATGTTATAAGTATATACATTTGCAAAAAATCCACGCATGCTTAAAATAATTTTTTTTAAAAGAACATACTTGGGACCATTCTTCAGGCTAGAAAATAAAACATTTTGAGGACCCTGGAAGCCCCCAAAGAGTTCCTTCCCTACCATAACCTACTCCATCACCTCTAGAGGTAACCATTATACAGATTTTTTTTTTTTTTAGTGGCAATCATTGCCTTCATCTTCTTTATAATTTTAACATCTATATGTACATCCCTAAGCAATCCACCTAGTTTTGCAAGCTTTTGAACTTTATATAAATGGAATCATTCTATATGCATTCTGAGTCTTGCTTCTCTCACTGGACATTATATTTCTAAGATTAACCCATATGGATGTATGCATTTTTGTTTAACAAACACTCACCTAGAATTTATTACATGGCAGTCACTCTCCTAATCATGTCACAAATATTAACTCATTTAATCTTTCTAACAACCCTATCAGGCAGACACTATCCTCTACCCCAATGTGCAGGTAAGGAAACAGATAGGCAGTGAGGTTAAGAAACCTGCCCAAGGTCACAAAGCAAGTGGGAGACCCAGATTTTGAACCCAGGCAGAACCCTTGCTCTTAAACACACCTCGAACACCCTCCTGTATGGGGTGTTATTGACTTTATTTTTTCACAGCCAAACAGGATCTCAATGGGTAAGTACAGCCAAATGAGTTAACAGAATACAATGCTGATGAGCATTTGGGTTGCTTCTGGATTTTGCTCTTATGAGCCAATGTTTCCTTGAACATTCTTGTCAGTGTTTCTTTTCTTAAAAGTTATTGTTAATTGGAGGATAAGCGTCCTACAATGTTGAGTTGGCTTCTGCCACGCAACATGAAGCAGCTGTAAGAACACATACATCCCCTCCCTCTGAAGCTGCCCTTCCATCACCACCAGCCCCATCCCATCCCTCCAGGTTGTCAGAGAAGCAGGCTGAGCTCCCGAGTTACACTGCAACTTCCCATTAGCTGGCTAATTTACATATAGTAATATAGATATTTCAACGCCACCTTCTCAATTTGCCCCGCGCTCTGCTTCTCACCACTGTGTCCACACGTCTGTTCCCTACATCTGAGTCTCTATTCCTGCCCTGCCATTAGGCTCATTAGTACCATTTCTCTAGATTCCCTGTATATGCATTAATATATGATATTTTTTTTCTCTTTCTGACTGACTTCACTCTGAATAACAAACTCTACGCTCATCCACCTCAGTTCAACTAACTCAAACCCGTTCCTTTCTAAGGCTGAGTAACATCCCACTGCAGGTTCCCCAGATGGCTCAGCGGTGAGGACCCCACCTGCTCAGCGGGAGACGAAGGTTCATCTGGGTCGGGAAGATCCCTGGAGAAGGAGATGGCAACTCACTCCAGTGTTCTTGCCTGGGAAATGCTGGACAGACGAGCCTGGCGGGCGAGAGTCCACCGGGTGGCCAAGAGTCAGATGTGACTTGCTGACTAAGCAGCAACAGCAAACGTCCCATTGCACACAGGTACCGCAACTTCCTTATCCATCCTGAAGCACATGAGCGAGACTTCTTCCCAAATGTGTATTCCATCATTCCATCAAGTCAAGCTCCTGCTGCGGCTGCTGTGGCTAAGTCGCTTCAGTCGTGTCCGATTCTGTGCGACCCCACAGGCGGCAGCCCACCAGGCTCCCCCGCCCCTGGGATTCTCCAGGCAAGAGCGCTGGAGTGGGCTGCCAGTGCCTTCTCCAAATACTCCTACTAACTATCTACAAGACCTTCCAAGCACGCACATCCTCACCAACATGTGGTCATGTCAGCCATGTGAACATCTGCGATCCAGAGAGTATGGCGTGTTGCTGTCATTTCACTCAGCACACATTATTCAGCGAGCCAGCTGGGCTTCTTGGGCGAAGTGCCTGTGCAAATGTACGAAGGTACGGTATCATTTGCCTACTGGGCCGTCTGGCTTCTTCGTACCAATTCGTGTGTTCTTTACACACGCTGGAACAGTCCCACAGATGTCCCACAGACATCACCTACCACGCTGGGCGTGTTTTCTTACTCCTCGTGTTTTAATGAACTGAAGTTCTAGTCGCATTTTTTCAAACAATTAAAGTGAAGGCCTCCTCACACATTTTAAACTTTCTATACTATTACAGAAGAATTTTCTGGGTCTGCACTTGAGAGTCCTTCATATCCCCTCATTAATTTTTTCTTAAGAAGGTCTTACTTGGGAATGGTCAGGAAAAGTATACTGACAATGACATGGAATGATAAAGCTGATGAACCTGACATCTATTAAGATCTCGAAGGATATCAACTAGGTAATTAGGACCATTTCAGCAAATCCCACAATCATTTTAAGGACATAAACAGATTCAACTCCTTCTGTTAAGGCCATCCTGGTGCCCAATCTTTGCCAGCTCTCTTTACTTCCAACTCCAACCACACTTAACTCAACTATTCATCCTGGCCGTTGATCACATTCTGCTGTGTGCACTGAACTTCAAATGCTTCATGCTTATCTATGTCATCTCCAGAATACCAACCTCCCTACTGTCTGGGACCATGCTTTCTACTGGGTCCGTATTCCACACACCATAACCTGGGCTTAACAGAGTTCCCTGCAAAGAGCAAGGCCCTCGACAAGTAATTCTCTATTTGCACAGTAAGTAAATTTAGGACAAATTAAGAGAACTTCAGAACCAGCAGATATGACACAAACATTATAAGACTGTACGAAATAAAAACATAAGTTAGTTAGAGAGATATCTGACCAAAGTTGAGCGGGAAGAAAACACTGATATATATCTGAGATGGTAGCCTGGGAACAGACTGCAAGGAGCTTTAAAGGCTCTTCTGAGGACTCTGAGTGTTTTCTACGGACAGTGAGAAGCCACACGTGATTCTTAAGGGGCAGTCAGTAAGTTTATTCATTCAACAAATACATGCTTAATGAGCAGCCCTGCAGTGTCACTTTTCCAGGCTCCTGGACTTACACAGTGACCAAAGGAGGCAAAGACCCGGGAGTCTGGAGCTGATTTCATAGTGAGGGAGACAGATGGACAAGCAACCTCATATACAGGAGGTCAGGGGGTGAGAAGAGCCTCGGAGAAAAGGAAGGAGAAGAGTGGGTGCCTGGAAAAGAGGGTGGTCCCCCCACTCCACAGGGTCGGGGAAGGCCTCTCTGATGGGGCAAGAGACAGCTCAAGGTCGCAGAGTGTGCCTGCTATCCTCGGGATCTCATGCCAGTTTCCCCGGACCTACCAGGCTCTGTGGGCATTTTAACAGCCAGAGGCAAGCCGATGATCCCCATCCTCTTTCACACCCTAAGTTCTGAGCCTCCTCCTCCCCTGAGTACTCCCCATCCGGAGGCATCTCTCACCCCATCAGGATTCTCCAACTCAAGGCTGGTGGAAGAATCTTCCCAACACCTTGTTCTCTTTGCCTGCTTTCCCCATGCTCAGGCAGGGCTTCCTCCTCCTAATCACTTTGCCAGCAAAGATGCATCTAGTCAAAGCTATGGTTTTTCCAGCAGCCATGTATGGATGTGACAGCTGGACCATTAAACAAGGCTGAGCACTAAAGAACTGATGCTTTCAAACGGTGGTGCTGGAGAAGACTCTTGAAGAGCCCCATGGACTGCAAGGAGATCAAACCAGTCAATCCTAAAGGAAATCAGCCCTGAATATTCACTGGAAGGACTGATGCTGAAGCTGAAGCTCCGGTACTTTGGCCACCTGATGTGAAGAGCTGACTCCCTGAAAAAGACCCTGATGTTGGGAAAGACTGAGGGCAGGAGAAGGGGTGACAGAGGATGAGGTGGTTGGATGGCATCACTAACTCAATGGACACGAGTCTGAGCCAACTCCGGGAGACAGTGAAGCAGAGGGAAGCCTGGCATGCTGCAGTCCATGGGGATCACAAAGTATCGGACATCACTTAGGGACTGAACAACAACAAGCTACTCCCTGGATTCTGAGGTCAGAGCCTCCCCTGGGTTTCTTCCTGGGCCTCAGAATCCAGCCTCCTTCCCAGGATGTATTCTTAGACACAGGTGGCAAGCCAGTACAAGCTCCCCTTCCAATTCCCTTCCTGTCTGAACGACCCCTCCCAGAAACCCAGCTCTGGGAAGAGAGAGCAACAGGAGCACCCAGAGCCTCTATGGGGCCTCCATAAGCAAGAGCCCAGGGTCAGGGAGGGGGTTCTGTTGGTGCACACGTGTCCACGTATGTACGCAGAGTGCGTGCATGTGTGCGCACACTCCTGGGTCTGTCTAGGAGTGATGTAAGAGAGGGCGTGTGCATGCAGGCAGCAGAAAGAATCTACGAGAACAAACAAGAAGAGGTGAGTGTTCACATAGAGAAAGAAATGTAAAGACTTGGCAAAAGGAAGGAAGAACAAGAGGCAAAGAAAGGAAATGCTACCGAGGAGCAAGACACCAGGGTAAAGAGAGTAAAGGAAGGCATTAAACATTAAAAATAAAAAATGCGGAGAAGATGGCAAGGAGAAAAAGAGCCATCTAGAACGTACTGTGAGAGAGGCAAGACTGACACAAAATTTCAGCTAGCAACATTCTCATTTTGCAGTTCTCTAAAGCATTTCTTATTTCCCAGATCAAGGCTAACACAGCAGGTAAGGCGCAAAGGCCACTGAAACTCGTGAGGCCACGTTTCTAAAGATGAAGTGTTCAGAAAGAAAAAAATCTGCATAAAGGTAAATGCAGGTGCTGATTTCACAGTCTAGAAATTCAGTTGCTTTCACTACAGAATGCAAAAAGGAAAGGTCCTGGGGTAAGACCTCTGTGGTCTCACCAAGCTAAGATAGAGATCTCTGACAGTCTGGCCAAACTGCAGGCAAAACAAAGCAAAGCTGAAGAGCAGAAGAAAGCTCCCACAAACAGATGCAAGCAGAGAGGCTGCAACTGACACGTGCACACCCAAGCTCCCTGTGACGCCCGGGGTCTGCGGGTCTCAGCCCCTCAGCCCTGGGAACCGGGCAGCACCGTCCTTCCTGTCGGAGCTGCCCCTCCTCACTCTGACCCGCATTTTCTGCTACCCTTCCTCTTGGGATCCTCTGACAGTGCCTCACTCTGCAGTCAGCTCGTCAGCGGTCCCACCGCCCTCCACAATAGACGCTGGGGAGAAGGCTGGTGGCTTGGTGGACCAGAGTCCGGACCGGTTTTTCCCTTTCTCTGTTCAGGGAGGATTTGCTTTCCAGCCATGTTTCCCTCAAACACAGCCCCGCCGGGAGATGCTTACTGCACAGACTCCAAACGATGAACTGATCCGAGCTTGGCGACTCGGTCACAGCGGAACTAAAAACAGCGAGATGAAAAAACAACAGTGTGATCATCGCACCTACAAAAAACAACTTTAAACTTGGAGGAAATCAAGAGATCAGAAAAAAAAAAGCTCAAACTAATATTTTCCAACCTTTCACTAAGAGCTAGGGCTAGAACCACATGTTTTGAAGGTCTTGCACTGTGTTATTATTAGAAGTCACAATTCTATTGATACTGATGAGTCATTTGTATCGGCGGAAACCAAGAACTTCCATCAACATCATGTTACACACAGTCACTGTGGCTTGGCTTTTTCTTTATTACTGGTCAAAGCTGCTTCAGAATGCTTATTGAAGCTAAAAAAAAAAACGGAGGCAAACTCCACAAGGATGTGTAAAGCTTTCCTTTCCCTAACTGATCTCACTTTAATCATCTTTCTCAAGATAGTTCAGAATGCTCTGATCAACTGTATCTGCAAAAGGAAGTTTATTTATAAACCTCAAAAAAAAGTGACATTTTCACTTTCCGATGAAAATAAGCAGAACTGAACTCCAAAAACAAACAGCGAAACCATTTCTGAAAACATATGCCACCTTTAAAAATGACCCGAGGTCAGGTTTGAGCTTTTTTTTTTTTTAACCTTAATAACATGCAACAGATACAAACATAATCTGTCATTAGTTAAGGACGTGAACCACATAAAACAAAGTGGGGCTGGCTGCTGAACACCTCCTGCCCACCGCCCCGGCCCAGGCACACACGCTTCAGGGTCACGCGGAGAAGTGGGTCAGATCTGGGTCACACCAGGAAAACCTCAGTCAACTGTTGAGAAGACTTCCCTCTGGTGCTAGGGAGCAAATAGCAGCAGAGTCCCTTTCCCTTACTCTCATCCCCCTCCCCTCCCCCTACAAAGAGCCCCAGAAAGTGAAAAGGAAGCAAAAATCGGTTTTCTCTGGGGGCTTCCCAGAAATACTGTGATGCTCAAGCAGTCACTAGGGTAGAAATACGCCCAGTTTTCTCCCCGGGGAAACAGCAGCTCTGTCCGGTTGCTGGAGGGAGAAGGGAGCCCAGCGGGGCGGCGCCCGCCGCTCTGAGCAGTCCCGGCGGCCAAGGGCCGAGGTGCTCTCCGCGCGGCGCGGGCGCTGCGGCGGTCGGCCTGGGGCCAGCCCCGGCTGCAGCCGCCGCGTGACTCAGCACGCGGCTGCAGGAAACTGCTGACGAGCAAGCGGCTCTGCAGGGCGAAGGCGCACGCGCCCACCGGCGAAAACAAAAACAAGGTGCGTGCAGAGGGGCGCGCGCGAGCCTCTCTCCCCTCGCCATCCCTGCTCTCCAAGGGCCAGCCTCGGACGGACGGACGGACGGACGGACGGACGGACGCGGGCCGGACGCGCCGCAGAGGTGCCGCTGCCCACGCGGCAGCGCTGACCGCGCGCGTCCGGAAGAGCGCGGGAGCCAGTCGCTCTCGCCGTTGGGATGCGGGACCGGCTGCATGCGGGTCTCACGGGCCGGTGCTTTGTCACCCGTTTTAGTTTCAACTGGATTCAACTGCTTTTCCTCCCTTCTGACAGAAATCAAAATAGTTGCCCGACCGACCACAAAAACTGCTAACAGACAAGCACAGTTCCTGTTTTTCAGAGGGGACTTACTTTCAAACCCACAACGTCGAGATGTTTAACACAAGTGGAAATTTAACCTTTACTGTTTGATGTGGGAGCTCGAACCTGTGCACGAATTGAGATCCCACGATCGTCCCGGTGTCATCGCGTCTCAGGCTGGGCCCTACGCGTCTTTCCACCTTCCTTCTCTCGCTGAATGCCGGACCCGAACCCGCAGAGGGCGGCGGGCTCTTGGGAACCCAGGACCCATCGCCCCGCACAGCGAACCCGCAGAGGGCGGCGGGCTCTTGGGAACCCAGGACCCATCGCCCCGCACAGAATCACCACCGTGTCCAGGGTATTCCATGA
>CM035290.1:3873718-3884208 GCA_020226075.1 Hydropotes inermis
AGGCTGTCTCAAACTTAACATTCGAGGCAGAGATTACATCTGCTTTAAAAGAGAAAACAACACTATAACAATAGATCCAAAGCCAATTAAAACCAAAGGAAACATCACTGAGTGACTGTCTGAAACACCTAATCAGAGGCAGTCTTCTAGGTGAGGCTTTCAGACTTTGTCCAGTTTCCCTCTGGTTGTCCAATCTGCCCTTTCGTGATTAATTCCACTTTAAAATGCATGACTCTCCTATTTTGCCAAAACATATCATCAGGAAACCCTTTTATGGGCTGTGAGTTTCGATTTTTTTGTTGCTGTTGTTCCAAAAAATTCACCAAGAGTTGGAACAGGAAAAAAAAAGGAAGGAAGAAGAGCTACAGAGAGGGGGCGCCAGAGAGAGGAGACCAGCGAGAAGGCGTCGGGCGCACAGACGCAGCCCTAAGTCAGAGGAGGACAGCAGTTAGGGAGCGGTCCCCCTGCTAGGCAGGCAGCGGCCTCCGGAGAGCGGGGCCTCCTCCCGGCTACGCGGGACGCCCGACCCCCCAGAACCCAGGGGGCGCGCAGCAGACAGTTCCCCGGGCTGACGCTAGATGGCGCCATCAACCCAACATAGCATGGTTGCCGGCGGAGTCTGCCCGGGCCGGGGCGGCGTGGGAGCCGGCTCAGGCTCGTCCGTTCAGAGGCAGCTCGTCCATCTGCAAGCAGCACGGCTGGGACCTCCCTGGTAGTCAGCTGGTTACAACTCGGTGCTCCCAACGCAGAGGGCACAGGTTCAATCCCTGGTCAGGGAACTAAGATCCCACATGCCAAAAAAATAAAGATTATTAAAAAAGCATAATTTCATCAAACAGTCAACCTCTCCAAATGTCCGCTTGTCACCACCAGTCATGCTCATGGCACGGGGCATGTCACTTTTGAAACAGACTTATCAACTCAATTTGTAATCAACAGAAGTGTAGGGTGGGGAGGCAGATGGGTGAAATCCATTCTTTTTTTTTTCCTTCTTCTTTTAAAATTCAACATTTGGCATGGGGAGCACATGTAAACCCATGGCTGACTCATGTCAATGTATGGCAAAAACCACTACAATATTGTAAAGTAATTAGCCTTCAACTAATAAAAACAAATGGAAGATAAATAAATAAATAAAATTCAACATTTAAGGATAATAGAATATTTCAGGTTCACTGCTCCTAACTGACAAAAATTCCTAGTTATAGACCAAGTGGTTTTTCCCCTGAACCTCCGTTTAAATGTCAAATAACACACCATCTTGCTACCCAGGTTTATGCAATCAGATCAAGTGTCTGGCAAGAGAAAGGTGATGCTTTCTGACAAACGTATTATCACATTAAAAATCATCTGCTCTTCATATTTTTAATACTACTGTGTGGTTTATACGTTCTAATCTGCTTGCCTGTATTCTCTGTCTCCACGGTTGGATTTATACAGAGCCCCCTCTTTACTCAGAAAGTTCCTGCGATCACCAGGTCACCAGTGTATGAGCTTCTACTAGCCCATCGCTAGGGTTTTTACTTCTTTCACTTTATCTCCTATTAATAAACTGATGCTTCAGAAAGAAGTAATACACCTGGTTGTTGCTGCTCAGTCCCTGGGTTGGAAGATCCCCTGGAGGAGGGCATGGCAACCCACTCCAGGATTCTTGCCTGGAGAATCCCATGGACAGAGGGGCCTGGTGGGCTTCAGTCCATGGGGTCGCCAAGAGTCGGACAGGACTCCACACCTAAACAACAACAATAAGAGACAGTTTTCATAAAATCCTTTTCTGAGTTTGGTTTTGAAAGGCAAGGAGGGGACTGGGTAAGTGCACTGGGTGGCCCCAAAGAAGCAGAGCAGAGAGTGAAGTCAGGACAGAAAGTGGACACCGAGAGAACTAACAGCAAGCCTCGCCTGGCTTCTTCCCAATGAAGTCAAGGTCATCACCCCAACGCCGATCTTCTCAAGGAGATACATGAAAAACAAGGGTTAACTCTAAGTCAGTCTACATTTTCCACTTGCTGAATGGGTAATAATATCTTTTATAGTTAATTTCATTTTTTTTCACAGTTTGACTCTTCAGGGCTCATTCATTTGCATAATATGGAAGCCTGAACCTCTATAGCTGTTCTACAAATCAGTGCAAGCAATTCTCACACTAAATCAGCAGCTTTAAATTAAGCTCATCATTGTTTGCATAGAAATCTTTATGCACTCATCTGCTTGATTTTTTTAATCACTTAAAACCTCCAACAGTGACACGCTAAGCATCTCCCCATTTAGCCATCTCCAAAATTTGAACTAAATACTGAAAAATAAGCACAGTACAGTCATATGCTTGATCATTTCCCAAATTGAGCTTCAAGCGTATGCTTAAATGTTCCAGCAGCTCCAAGGATAATGCCTCTTGACTAAAGATGACAACTTGGACGTCCGGCCCAGGACACAGCTGAGTCAGCATTCTAAACAGTCATCCTGCAAACCCGGGGTAATCGGGGTCACTACCAAACCAACTGCCTAGCGGAGTCCTTTAAAATCATTCAAATCTCCTGTTGAGAGTTGCAACATGCTAATCTGGCAAGATAATCTCTTCCTGAAATTGACTAGGATGGAGCAAAGGTTACCTGTTTTTATCTGTTACTAGCAGCTAATATTTCTCATTAGGAACTCTGATGGAATTGGTTCTGAATGAAATTTTTCCTTCTCAGTAGGAAAAAAAAAAAAAGAAAGAAAGCTATAAACAAATTCCTCACTTAACAAGAGGGTAGGAACATGAGTTTACAGAAAAACCCTGGGAACAGAGTCATAGGATTCATGTTCTGTGTCTAGTTCTTCCTGTCTTGGCATGTTATCATTTCCATCCTCTGAATCCTCAGATGGACACTGAGAACTGAAGAATGCAATTATCAGAAAGTGAGTTAGGTGAAAGGACAAGGACAAAGGATGCATTCACTCAGGCTCACTGAGAAATGATTTTTCAATTTTTCTTTCAGATAGATGTCAATAAAATATCCAATAGAGTGAGGTGACCTATATTCCCACTTCTGAGATGTGATGGAGAACAAAAAGGAAGAGGGGTGCAGAACAGCAGGTGGTTAAGAGAACAGGTTCTAGCATCAGACACCTCGTGTTCAAACCCAGCTCAGCCACTCATTAGCCAAGTGACATCCATGCCTCAGTCTTTTATGATCACACCTGCCTCCGGGTGGTTATATGAGCTAAATAGTTAATATGAAGGACACACACTTAAGACTCCCAACACAGGTTAGCTATCATAGGAAAAAAAGGAGAGGCGTTTTAGCACATAATAAATCCATTTGTTTTAAACAGACGCTGTCTGCACTCCTAAATTGTGCTAAGAACAGTCTGTATAATCATCCTGGGTCTGCAGAGGCTGGAAACCCTGCCGGTCTGGGACAGGCAGGGGCTTCTGATCAGCTGGACTCTCATTTTCACCAAAGCCCCTCGCCCCGGGGCCCACGCAACTGGGAGGGAATGCCTGCAGGTTCTAATCACTCAAATATTGTCCAAATGACCCTCAACATGCCCCAAACAAGAATGCTAACTCGCACTTTTTTTTTTCCAGTAGGGAAACAATATTCTTGGCAATTAATTCTGTTTTTATCAGGTTCTAAACACACAGGTAAATAAATCAATTCTGGACTCTGTATACAGGAACCATTATTGGCCAAAATGACTCAACAGGTTATACCATGGTTTATGCAATATTCCAAAGGGCCACAGATAGGAGTGAATTAATAGGCTTGGGAGACTTCTTGTTGTTCGGTCGCACAGTCGTGTCCAACCCTTTGCGACCCCATGCCCTGCAGCACACCAGGCCTCCCTGTCCTTTACTGTCTCCCGGGGCCTACTCAAACTCATGGACATCGAGTCAGTGATGCCATCCAGCCATCTCATCCTCTGTCGTTCCCTTCTCCTCCTGCCCTCAGTCTTTCCCAGCATCCCGGTCTTTTCACATGAGTCAGCTCTTCGAATGAGGTGGCCAAAGTACTGGAGTTTCAGCTTCAGCATCAGTCCTTCCAATGAACACCCAGGACTGAGCTCCTTTAGGATGGACTGGTTGGATCTCCTTGCAGTCCAAGGGACTCTCAAGAGTCTTCTCCAACATCGCAGTTCAAAGGCATCAATTCTTCAGTGCTCAGCCTTCTTTACAGTCCAGGGAGACTAGGAGGAAGCCTAGCTGGTTTCAGACAGGTTCAGATGGCAGCTGACTCCATAATTCCTTGGGCTGGGCTGCCCCAACCTCCCATCCGGATCACACCCTCTCCAGTATATCCTCCAGTGCATATAATACCTTTCCCTCTCAGAGTCTGCAGTAAGTCACCTGTGGCTATCTGATAAATGTCATCCCTCCTACTAGATGGGGTGCTTCATGAGGTCAGGGCTGGAATGGGGCTTGCTCCCCAAAACCATCATGGTCACCTAGCACTACATCTGCCATGTAAGGGATACTCAGTATCTGCTTAGTGAGTGAATGAGCCACTTGCCTCTAAAGTATGCCATTTCTGGACGCCTGGCCCATTTTATGCCATCCATGAGCTCCCGATAATTAGGAGAATACAGGATGGGAAGAATATAAAACCTGCCTATAATCTGTAGATCCTGGGAGACTAAGCAAACTCGCTGAGCGGCACCTTGACTTTGGTTTTCTACGGATAAGAACAGGAATAACCACACTGGGATCTCCCAGCTTTAAACTCCAAAGTCTAAGCCTTTTACGGAATAGACACACGCATCCTGAGGCAACTCCTGAAGCATCCACAGAAAGTGGTGAGGGAGAGACAAAAGGAGGGATTAAGACTGAAATTTTGACAATGGACTTGGAAATGCAGAATGCTTCCCTCTGCACTAAGCTGGAGTTTGTCCCCATGCCAGCTGCCCGCTCAGGAATAAATGAAGATAATCACAAGAAGTATGGGAAAGCTGGAAATAGGAGGATGGCAACACTTGGGGAAAGGGAAGCTGAAAGCTGACTCAAGCAGGAGAGAACCAGTAACCAGGCAGCCACTGGCAGGGGCATCAGTGCCGTGTCCTCCACCAGGAGTGGAACAAAGAGGTCAGGGAGGCAAATGACACATCTCAGCACCAAAGGCCAATTTATAATCAGGCTGAGGAACAAAAGAGAAGTTAACCAGGGTAATGTGCTGGAGAAGCCATGATTATGAGGTCACTGGGGAAGACTGAGAGACATTTTGGCTGTAATTCCAATGACGAGGACGAAGAAGTACGTGAAATGCTTTCAGATTGGGAAGATTTATTATTTTGGAAAAAAGTAGCTCAAGGAAAAACAAAAGCAACATTCCTGCCTGATTTTTGAAGGACTGCCACTAGTAGGACGGGGTTCAATTTCCATATTCTTCAGAAAAGAAATGGTCCTTGAAAAGGACACACCGGTGCTTCTGAGACTTCCAGCTTTAGGGAAGCTGAGTAGCATGCTGATGGTGAGAGCAAGTTTCAGTCTTCAGGAAACTGACATTTGAAATCAACAAGAGAAAAAGGTGGGGGGAGTAAAAGCCTTAAATTGACAAAGAAACTACTTTTCCATTAAATATCATCACAGACCAAAAAATAAAAAAAGATGAGTACTAATGCTGGGCAATCTGAGTTTACAAAATGTTTAATTCATAACAGGTTTCAGTTTGGACTTGAACAATGTGTAAATATTTACATGAAATTTAAAAATGGGACAAGAATAGGTTATATGCTGTCATCGGCAATCCAAGAGCGATTTTCTATCATTCCAAAGGCCTTGGTACTGCTTTCCCTAACACGGCTTCAGCTCTGCCGAAAGCTTCTTTTCTTCTCCAGAGCAATGCCAGTTTCTGCAGCCAGCCCTGACTTCTGAATTGCTTGTGCCTCTGACAGGGTCCTACGTCACCGGAACCTTCCTGACAGGCAGATGCGGTGCTTGGTGTGTGAATCACAGATTTTGACAGATTATGTTGCTTACATTGGTCCCTATTCCTTGTACTCCAGGGTAGAGACGGGGTTCTCTGTATGCTGTGACCCCCAACGCCAAGCCCAGTCATTGACTCTGGGCTAGACTGTGTACACAGGACAGGGAAATAACCTTTAGACAGTCAGGGCAACACACACTGCCTTCTGATGGAATCCTTTCCAATGAGAACCTTCCTCTTCTGTAGAATGGGCGCAATGCCTGCTTTTCAGGGTTGCCTTGAGGAGTCAAGGAAGGAAATGAGGAGTCAATGTTCAGGGAAAAGAGTCAGCACTGTTTCTGGCACATGGTGAACATTCAATAAACCACAGCTATTGTTTTAGTGGGTGCTGGCAAATGTCAAATTCTCCTGGAGGAGTCCTTAGGCATTAAACAGCCATGTTACCCGATCTGGTCAATAACAATTAAATAGAGGGCAGGTGACCCAAAGAAATAGATTATTTACCTGCAAAGGATTATATGGTGCCCTTGGTATTAATTATATGGCCTTTCACACTGTATTCTCTGTTAAAAAGAAAGCTATCAATCCCTGAGTGGGACTCAGTGTTGATTTCATTTGATTCAGTTTTGGGTTTTTTGCCTTTTTCAATTTTCCTGACCACAGTTAACCATTCACTTGATGTAGACTTAAAAATCATCTACGATGTGTCAGGCCTTTAGAAAATAGCCAAAGACAGAAATATTAAACAGTAAGACGTTCTAGCTCACTCAGTAGTGAGCAGCCTACAGGCCAGCTCCAGTGCTTACAATGTTTCTGCCCAGTGTTATTAAAAAAAAAGTGTGAGCAAATATTTAGAAAGTAGGGGATTCCACATCAAAACCTTGATGTCCAGCTTCCCTCAGAAAAACCAGACAGCAGGGCGACACAGAGCCCCTGATGGCAAGGAGCTGGGATGGTGCAGCGGGGGCCTGCCACTCCACGCCATGCCCCCTCCTCGATGGTGAGCAAGGAAGATGAAGGGCCCCAAGTTCCCGAACTATTAAGGTTCTCAGGAAGAACAAGAGCAGAAGATGAAACCACGCGTGAGGTCCTTCTGAGAGGGGAGGGGGCCTGGGCAACGGTGCAGGTCACGTGCCCACCAAGCCGGTCCTGCTCCCCACCCCTCCGTCAGACAGGAGGGTGTTTACCTATCTGAGTGTAAGCCAACATTTTCAAGAAGCCAGACACTGCACCCCCTGAAATCTGAGGTAGACAAAAACTAGGGCAGGGAAGCCCAGGCCCGCTGAGCTGGAGAGACAGGAGGCTCTCTCTCCTCCCTTGTTAAGGCTGGATCCATCCCCGAGACACTAAGCAGGACTTAATCCAAGCAAAATTAAACCGCTCGCAACAATGCAGATTGGCCTGAGCCCTTTGGTCAGCGTCCCAGGAGCCTCGATCACAGATCTGAGGAACAGTTCACAAGCGCTAATGAGGAGGTCCTGTTGCCTGGGCAGGCAGTGCGCTCAGAAGTGAAGGGCTGGCCTAGGAGAGATGTGAACCTGACCATCTGTCTCTCTGCGACTCACTTTGATCACTAAATGAATTGCAACAAATTGAAGAGCACATGGCCAGAGTTAATTGTCTCATCTGTAATCCGACCCTACTTTTAGGCAGTTATTATTAGCCTCTATCAGGTGGGAACGTTTCCCACCATCGCTGCAAAGTGCATTTTCCTGATGAACTGTAATGGATCATTAAATTCCATATCAGGATAACAATGCTTTGCACTTCTGCAGTGCCTTTCATCCAGGGATGTCAGAGTACTTTACAAATAATTAAGCCCCTCACACTGTAGCCAGAGGTGACTGACTGAAAGGGACTGCCTAAACACACTGAGTCAAAGGCATAATTCAAAAGAAAGAAAATGAATGGCTTTCTCTCACACACTAGAAATGCTGAAAAGTTATGGGGGTGGGGGAGAGGGGGTCCCTGACTCCCTCCCTTTCTTTCTGCCTTACCTCTTCTCCTTTATTGCAGATCTTCACATGCAACATACAAAGAACTGATAGGTAACTAACAGATGCCCATATAATTTAGCTATGAGCTCACAGACACATATATGAGGAGAATGCTCTTCCATATAATCCTGGCATATACAGCATGAACTGACATTTCTAATCCACCTGCAGAACTGACAGATACCAGAATTAACACATGTATGGTTACCAAATGGCAAACATGAAGCGTTCCAAAATCCAAAATGAAAATATTACGCGTCACAAATAAAGCACATTCTAACAAAACTTCTTTATTCCATGGTTGTGTTTTCCATATCTGGGACACTCATCTGAATGATATTCAAGTTTCAGGAACAGCAAATAGGATGGAAGTGGGCAATCATCACTTTTTTTTTTTTTTAAAGCAGAACACTAGAAGGGAAAAACATCTCAGCCACTCAAAAGTTTTGTGGTGAAATTATAAACTCCTGAAAAACTGCGTTTATAATGGAAATGCTGACAGACCTTTCAGGGGAGCAGTTTGATGCAACACTGTTATTTAGCCATCTCTCTTACAGACTGAAGGCTAATTCTAACAAGATGTCATTTTGACTCACATTTATTATTACCTGTGAGAATGAAAACCGCCTTTACTCACAAGCTGCCAGCCTCGGGAGCAGCAGGGTGGGGCAGTCTCACATGGGAAGCCAGACGCCGCTGCCTTTTACCAAAAGAGCCCCTCCACCAACCGAGGGGCAGCCCTTCCCCGCACGGCTTCTTTCATGTCAGCCAGAGCCTTCGCAGCTCAACATGACTTTCCTACATGTTACATTTTAATGATCTGAGAAAACCGTTATCAGAGTTAACATCTCTAATTTTGCTCTAAACAGACAAAAGCAAAATATCTCATTAGGCATCATCTCCGCCAAGGTTCCCACTAGGCAGGAAAGGATTTTTATCTAAAGTAATTACCCATTTCGGTTAAATACACTCAACAGATGAAATTTACCCCGGGAGTGAGAGACCGCAGCACTGGACCGCGAAGGTGGAAGCCGAGGGACGCTGCGTCCCGCCGCTACCCCGCCAGGCGGCCGAGAGAGCCGCAGCGCTGCCCGGGCCAGGCGGCCTCGTCCCTCCGGTTTCCCAGGGGTCACGGGTCGTCGAGACGACGGTGACCAGACAGGCAAACTGCGAAGCGCTCCTTCTCCGGCCGCAGACAAAACCAGCTGACGGCGGTGCGGGAACTTCCCCCCAAGTTATCAAACTCGCCGACAAGCGAGACGGTGCTGCGGATAGCTTGCGCGCCCACGACCCTGGAAGCCTGGGGTGCGCGGTCCCTGCCCGCTTCCTCCCACGGTCCCGAGTTCTTGCAAATCCCCGGCCAAACCGAGGTCGCCGAGGCTCTCTCTCGAGTCCCCTCTCGCGGGCAGCTAGGGTAGTCCAAGGAGCGCCAACCGCCTCCCTCTCCAGGGGTGCTTGTCTCCTGAGCACTCACCCGGTGTGAGCAGAAAAACTGCGAGACCCCCCAGGGCGCCTCTGCGAGGGCGCGGTGGAGAGGTGTCCCCCGGATAAACTCCTCTCCTGGGTGGAGTCCAAAAGGGGTGTGCAGACTGAAGTGCAGGCAGGGAGAAGAGGGTGTGTGTGTTGCGCTTTGATTGCATGCAGATCGTGGAAGAGGAAGGTGCAAGGTTTTCCCGTCTGAAGGCACGAGCCCCTCCGCTCGAACTCCGCGGGACTCACGCCAGTGACCCGGTCCTTGGCTAGTAGCGATCGTACGCAGCGCGCAGCCCGAGGTCTGCGCCGAGAGTCCCTGGGCTGCCCCTTCCCGGGACCCTAAACTTGGCCTTTGATACCCCGCCAGTCGCTGTAGTCTCAGCTACCCGCGGCGGCTGACAGCCGAGCGCAAAGCGGCTTCGCCGGAGCAGCCCCGGGCGCCGGCGCGGCGAGCTGGGAGGAGGCCGCCCGGCCTGGCACCGCGATCGCGGGCCGGGGGCCCGAGCGCAGGGCCGTGGGTCTGACAGCTGCTCCGGTCGCGCGGACGCGCGCCTCCCTCCAGCCCGCCCTCCCCACGCCTGACTTATTACCCTCTGCTCCTCCTCCCCCTGCTGTTCCAAAACACCCGTCGACGCGAGCAAAATACAATGCCGCCTCGCCCGCCGTAAACAGCCGGGCGAGAGAGCGCACGGCCGGAGCCGTGCGTCCGCCTGCTCAGCTCCCACCCCCTTCCCGTTCCTAGAAAATGCCATCAAGGCGGGCAGGGCGCTCGGCTGGCGGCTGCGTGCGCGCCCGGCAGCCGCGGCTCCCTTCCCGCGCCGCTTCCTCACGCCTCCCCGCCGGTCGGGCGAGCCCGCTGCCCCGCGCCCCCTCCCCGGCCACCTGGCCCCGCCGCGGGGGCCCGGGACCCGCGGGCCACGGACTCACCTCGCCGGAGAACTTTGCGTTCTTCTCCGTCTCCTCCCGCCCGCGTCCGCCCAGCCCGCAGCCCCCTCCCGGCGGTCGGCGGATCGGGGAGGGGAGGGGGTCACCGAGAGCTCGCGGGGAGGAGGCGCATCACATGGCAGCGCGCCCCCGGCCCCCCGAGGGTGGCGGGAAGGGGGCGGGGAAGGGTCGA
>CM035290.1:3884608-3920710 GCA_020226075.1 Hydropotes inermis
GCTACATTGTTGACATTCGGCGCTGACGTCACCCGCTCCCCATTCACAATAACTTTACGGGAGCCGGGCAGCGCACCTCCCGGCCGCTGGGCGCCGTACGCCGGCGACTAGCGTAAGCCGCTCCGCGAATGGCGCTCCGGGGGCTGGGGCGGAGGGACCGGGGCGGGCGCGCGCTCGGCCTGCTCGCGGGAGGGGGCGCGCCTCGCGCCGCCGCCGCCGCCGCCGCTCTCCCCGCTTTGTGCGGCCGCGCGGCCCGGAGAGCCCCCTGCTCCCGGCCCTCCGGGCTGCCTGGCTCGGTCCGGCCTGGCCGGCCACTCGCCCGGGGGCCTCGAAAGGCCAGGACTGGGGGCGAGAGGGGTGGCCGGAGAGGTGATGGCTGGTGTGGCACGTGGGGAGCGGGCAGAGCCGGGGCGCCAGACCCTGGAAGGGCAGTGGGACCTCGAGACGGGACTCCGGGCTTGCCTAGCGGTTTCCCAAGAAGGGGCAGAAGAGATGCGCCGCGGGCCCCTCGAAGCTGACCGGCCCCCTGTTGGGAGCAGACGGGGTGAGAAAGAGCAGCTTCTGACCCGAGGTTGATTCTGACTCTGGAATCCTTTCCAGGGGGAGCCTCCGCCTGTCCCACCGAGGTGGCCTCTGAGTCCACACGCCAGGGTTTGGAAGGGGGCGCGTGCGGTGGGAAGCTCACCCACGAGCCTGCCTCCCGGCTGCCTCCCCAGTCTTGCTGGGGTCCAGCCCCCGCCGCCCACTGCAGAGGCCGCCAGGGCGTTGAGCTGCACTTGAAGGCCAGCGCGCGCGGCTGCCCTGTCGGAAGAAAGCTTGATGGTGGTTAGGGTTTTACAGAAAGCAATTAGGACTTCGACTGAAGGAACATCTGCAATAAAAGGAGGTTGTGTTAGTAGAGTGCTGGTGCCTGCAACTTTACGCCTGCCAGGGCCAAGAAATTCTGCCACGTTTCCCTGAACACCTATAACTCGGCCCCCTTGTGTACAGGCCGTATTCTGTATTATTACATGTGGTGCTGATTTTTAATGAAGATTATAAAACTTTGGCTCGCTCTGCTGAGAGAAGGACCATAAATCGCCCCTGTAAAGTGGGCACTGGCATATGCTGAGGAAGCAGCGAAGCGCTGCCCTGGGAGTCTTGTGATATCAGCCAAAGTGTTTCTCTGAACCACCTTCGTTTGAGGGCAGAGTTTTCAAAGGCCCCATTTTGAACGTCTGCGTGGAAAGCTAAGCAATGGCTGCGAGGAAGCGGAAGGGGCCAAGGTAATTTTTCTAGCAGCATTGCAGAGCCTCCTGGAAAAGGTTGAGACCCACACTGGGTATTTCCCTCTGCCAGCATCTCCAGTTTTCTGATGAACAGCGGCCCCAGGGGTAGGAGCGGTCTTCAGTCCCCTGGTCCGATGAATCTGGTGCCCCTTTTGACAAAGCATCCTGGCTTCTCAGAGGTCCCTGCCTGGCCTCACCGTCAGGATGGAATTCTGATGATCTGCCTTGGCAGGGCCATTTCTTATAGTCTCCTGAACCGTGATGTTTCTGCATTCCTCATTCTTGTAAGCATGTGAGTGTCAATGTGATAACTTTGCATTTTAGTAGCATCAAGCAGTGTTTTCTCCCTCGTGCCAGGCTTGAGAAGATCGCTAGGAGGGTGGAGTAGATTAATTTGTTTTGAAAACAAACTGTGTCCGCCCAGCTGTGAATGGAGCTGGGTGCATCAGTAGATTGTGGTAAGAGGGTGGGGGTTGGTGTAGGTTGTGGTGAGAGGGTGGGGTTGGGGGGGGGGGAGGGCTGATGGAAGCCAATCTTGCCACCTTGTTTCTGGTCCAGGATGGATATAGATACAAGAAAGGCTATTAGGTCATTCCCTATTTGCCAAAGACTCAGAAGGGAAAGTTTCTTAGTTTGAAATTCTCAAGTATGGGATGGGACAGCAATTAGAGGTGCAACTATGATAGGTTATTTCATTTAGTCATTCAGGGAGGTGGAATTAGAAGGAATTGACCTCTAAGTTAAGTCCAGGACTGCACGTCAGGGGCTTCTGTGGCGGCAGGTAAGAAAAAAATCTCTGCCCTGGAGGAGCTGGAAGTCTGATAGGCAGTTAGTTATTTCATTTTCAAAATCAGAAGTGGGTAATTTGAATTAAAGCCTATAAAGCATATTCAGAATCACATAAAATTAAGATGGTAAATCAAGAACTGGACAGTCTTTACCAGAACTGCTCTAGAGGTCAGGCTGCGGACGGCCTCAGCATCACTGTCATGAGCATTTGTCGGCCATCCCCTGGGCTTGAAGCTGCTCTGGGCACTAAGGCTTTTACAATGTGAAACAGATGCAGGTCCTTTCCTCTGTAAATTCACAGCAGTAACTTGAGTAGAAGCCAATTTATTTCCCATGCCTGCAACTTTCAACCTTTCCTGATACACTTTTCTTCTTACCTAATTAGATGTGTGTGCTGATCCAGAATAGGGGCTTCATCTGTGGTATGTTTCTTAAAGGCAGGATATGATTTCCAGAGGCAATAATAGTATTGAAGTCAGTAAACTTTGTCTCCATAAATCTCCTTGATTTTATAAAATAAAATAGGAAAGATTAAAATGTGCAGGAAACAAAAAGAGCAAAGGAAGATAGAAGAAAGAAGTGAACGGTTCTCAAGTCTTTGATTTTCTCCTTCTCCAGCTCCCTCTTAAAGGGTCTGAGGATGTGGAGAAGATATAATCATTTTTCTTAGGCAGAATTTGAAATGTTGTATCTTGAACAAGACATAGCAGGGCAAAGTTAAAGTCAGATGAGAGAGAATGGAGTATGGTGTTTAGAGGGAGACAATCAAAGACAAAGGGAGGAGAAACACTGGAGGAAATGTCTGTTAAGAAAGTTCTGAGTTCTACTCACTGGGCAAAGTCCTCAGAATTGTGACTGAGATTTATTATTTCAAAACCAGATGTTTTGAAGTACATATAAACCATAGAATCTCAGCTCAGTACTGCACAAGCAACACCTGGAAGAACTGGTGAGATTTGAATAGTTTTGAGTGGTGTTTTGTTCAATAATTGTTCAGCCACCTCTTTGTGGCAGGCACCGTTCTACGAGCTGACATGCAGAATTCATTCTAGTGATGAGACTGGGGTGGGGGAGAGAGACAGACAATGAACCAAATATATATTTATATATAAAAAACATACTACTTGACCATGTGTGTGTGTGTGTGTGTGTGTGTACAGTCTGAGACATAAATGAGCAGAGAACAGAGCTGTCTCGGGGGAGAGCTTTCACACGTGGAGACGAGCAGGTGCAAAGGTCTGAAGTGAGGCCTTACCCACTTCTGACTTTGAAGCAGGCCCACAGTGCCTGATGCAGAAGATCAGGAAGGGGAGGAGCAGGAGACCATGCCAGAGAGCTAGCCAGGCCTTTAGCTTAGGGGACATTTACGGGCATTTACGGGGGTTTCTGCAGAGAAGGGACCCTGTCTGGCCTTGGCTCCTAAAAAATCATTTTGTTTGGCGAGTGGAGGAGACGACAAGAGTGTGAACACAGAGAGCATTTAGGAGGCTATGGAGATGGGCTAAGAAGGGGGTGACGGTGACTTGGACTGCAATAATAGCTGCAAATGGAACCTAGGTATATGATCAAAGTAAACCAGACGGGACTTACTGATGATTCAGCTGTGGGATGTGAGAGAAATAAGGAGTCAAAGGAAATTCTAGACTTTGGCCTAAATAGCAGATTAGCAGAAATTCCGTTTTGTGAGATGGGGAAGGCTACAGGAGGAAGAGGTAATGGGGGAGGGAGGAGTTCAAATGTTTGCATTTGGAGAAAGTAAGTAAACGTCAGGCTTCCCTGGTGGCTCAGTTGGTAAAGAATCCGCCTGCAATGCAGCAGACCTGGGTTTGATCCCTGGATCCGGAAGATCTGCTGGAAAGGAAATGGCAGCCCTCTTCAGAATTCTTAGCTGGGAAATCCCATGGACAGAGGAGCCTGGCAGGCTACAGTGCATGGAGTTGCAAGAGTCTGACGTGACTTGGCTAAACCATCAACCAACCAACCAACCACCAAACTTCAGACACCTGTTGACGTCTAAGTGAAAACATTGAGTAAACAATTAAACATGGGAGATTGAGACTTCAGAAGAGATGTCTAGACTAGAGTTGGAAATCTGTGTGGCATCAACACAGAAAGTCTGGAACGTGGGTGGAGAAGAGAAGAGGTCTGAGGATAAGCCCCGGGGCAGGGCAGCCTTCAGAGGCCAGAAGAGGAATGAAATTAAGATCTGGCCAAGGTGACTGAGAAACAGCAATGGTGAGAGTCGGGGAGAGGGCAGCGTAGCATCCTAGAAACCAAGTGAAAGTGGATGTTTCGAGGAGCAGGGGCCAATCAGTGGTGCCAGTGCTTTGATGCGTCTTATTGAAGAGAACGTACCATCCACTTTTTTCTACATTGAATATTTGTTTGTTTTCTGTTTATTTCAGCTGTGCCACAGGGTATATGTGATCTTAGTTCCCCAGCCAGGAATGGAACTGTCGCTCCCTGCAGCAGAAGCTCAGGGTTTTAACCACTGGCCCCCACCCAGGAAGTCCCCCCCTCTGACTTTCAACGACCTGAAGATCCCTGGTGTCTTTGGCAGCAGGGAGTGGTAGGGACGCACCCTGGCTGAAGTGAGTCTCAGAGAGACGGGGAGGCGAGAGGGTAGAGGCAGTGGGTGTGAACCACTCTCTAGAGGAGCTTTGCTGTGAAAGGCAAAAAGGAGACATGGGTAGAGGGTGATGGGAGAAATTAGACCTTGTTGGTAAGAAGAATCCGGTCAAGAGGGGAAACTGTTGAAGTCAAGAGAGAGTGGACAACTTCTAGAGTGAAGTTCTTGAGTCAGGTTGGGTCAGTTCATCCCCCAGCAAGAGGAAGAAGGCGGCTCAGGCAGGGATGCTCAGGGAGGCTGGTGTGGGGTGGTGGGAGATGCCAGGGGTCCTTGTCTGGGTGATTCTCTTTTCTTAGGAGACTCAGAAGTGAAGTCTCAGCTGATGGTGGAGAAGGGAAGGGTGTAGGAGTTGGAGGAGGGGAAAAGTGGACCAGTGCAGCGCTACGTAGCAGGACTACTGAGCAGCTCAGATGGAGTTTGAGGGTCACTACTAGAGTCTTTATGGACAGGCCATTGCCAAGAAGACTTGATTCTCATCATATAAACTCTCATACAAGTTTTGAAAAATAATCAATGTATTCCAAACTAGAGAGTGTTGTAATTTTTCAGAGTAACTAGGACCATGCAGAAATTTTACTGCTAGCTATTGCTAAATTTAGCTGGCAGCCTTTTTGCTTTTTAACTACCCATTCGTCTTATTTATCACATCTTTTTACCTCCCCCAAAGTTCACCTCAGTTCCTAAGAAGGACTGGAAATAGTCCTTAGGAGGAAAACATGATCTTACATCATTATCTATGGTAACATAGCCCAAGATCTTCTATTACAATGAAGAATTGATGCCACTATTATCTAAAAATTTAAGTGAAATAAACTAATTCTTCTTCAGGCACAGTTGAATAACTGTTGTCCTGATGAGAGATGAAAAATTAGAAAATGCTAGATCTACCCTTAAGACACTTAAATTTAGGTAGAAAGTCAAAGATAACATGAAACAGTGGACAAATGTAGTGATTTTATATTTAATTAATTTTATTAATTATTTCATGCATTACTTATATTAAGGTTTAAAATTATTTACATAGATATGATATTTATTAGAATTTATACTATTGAAAAATTAAAAATATACAAAAAGAATTTTTGTATGATGGCAAAAAAAAAGGAAAAATCTAAATGCCTATAGCAGAGGATTGGCTGAATTAGTGGTGGCTTATATATAAAACTGAATATCACAGATTCATAAAAGATGATGTAGAAAAAGTATGTATATTGGTATTTTAGTGCTTTATTAGTACATTTTCTTAAAAAAACTGCAAAATAGTATGATCCCCAAAGTGGAAAAACTGCCTAAGTGACCATAGAAAAAAAGTGTGGAAGGATATACAGCCAGTGTTAAAGGAGAGCTTATGAGTGGTTTTTCTTTTTGCTTAACTGTTTTTTTTTTCTCTCTAATATAAATGTATTACTTCTGCAATAAAGAAAGCCAATAAAAGTTATAAAATTCAAGATGTGTGTAATTAAATTCTAATAAGAACTGAAGTGAAGTAGGTGTTAAGAGGGAAAAAAATTTTTTTTTATGAGGGTTGAAACAGCCAGGAAGGTTTTCACTGAGAAGATGGAATTTGAGTTGAACATCAAGGCTGGGAAGGATTCAGAGGACGAAAAGTGGCTGGACACTCAACACCAAAGTATCCCCAGAGGCTGTATTTGGTCTGAGCAAACCATCCATGTGTTGGAGTCTTAGGAAGGAGTTAAGACATTACGACACAAAGAAAAGTAGATCAGAAAGTTCCGGGAGACCCTGCCTGCTGTGACGGCCAGCAAGGAGCCCTCAGGTGCTGAAGCGAGGAAGGGCGATTGTCGTGGTGACTGGTTTTTGAGAAACAGGTTTCTCCTTCTTTCCCCTCTCATTGGCCAAAACCTTGTATCTGTTAGAAAGCAATCACTCACCTGCCTGCCTTCACTTTTTTCATACATTCCCTGATGCCTTGATTCTGAAGGACAAGGAGATTTTGGTCAAACATAGAGGTTGGAAGGTCATTCTCAGCAGGGAAATTGGGGTAGTGAAAGTTCAAGAATTGTAGAATGTTAAAAGTAACAGCCAGTAGCACAATATAAGTCTAGAGAGGTGGACGTGGATCAAAAGCATGAAGATTTAATTTTATCCAAGGAGCACAATGCCTCTTCAACTTCCCAGGGACATGCTTGTAAAATGGTAGAGACAGGATGCTAACAACTAGGAATCCTGGAGCATGGCCCCAGTTGCTCTTCTCCAGGCATAGTGTGTCTGTGAAATCTCCTCTTACATGTTAAAGAATTCAACTAAACTTCTGCTACCTCTTTGATGTACAGGAGTTGATTTTACTATAAACTCTTATTTAAATAATTTGGTGTCCATTAGGACTAAAATTTTTTCTCCCACACTCAAAATCTTTGATTAAAATCAATGCGCTGTAGGAAAATGCCCTGAGTTTATCTGTGTCTTCAAAGTTGCTCGGAGGTTCAGGAAAGCCTGGCTGGGTGGCTTTCAACGACCAGTTGCCAGCTGTCAAAGGGGCATAATCAGTTTCGCTTTTAGACAAGAACACAGCATCGGCAGCGTGAAGGGGCCAGAGGCGCTGGAGACGGTAGCAGAGATCCAGGAACAAGATGACAGGAGCCCAGACCAACACGTCGAGTGGGACTGAGACAAGAGGAATGGGTCTACCGAAGACATTCGGAGATATTCAAGATGCAAGGATCATCTGCATGAGGGACGGGGAGGGGAAGGAACAACCAGAGGGCAGAACTGATCCCGGGGAGTGGGAGGAGGTAGAAAGCACTCGGGCAAGCAGTGACTGAAGAGGAACGAGGGCTGGAACTCTTGACGGCAGTGTCGAGGATGGGTGTGGGCAGGAATGGGGCTAACTGGAGGGGAGATGGTCCAGAGACGGGCATGTCAACAACAGCAAGGAGGACTCGTCAAGGAGGGGTCTGGGAACAGCACCCCACAAAAAGGAAAAGTCTGGAGGGACAGCAGGGAGGCTCTAGACCCACTTCCTGGGGAGGGGGAGAATGAATGGGAGATGTGGGTCCCTGGGGGGACTGAGAAAGACATGGAGGTAGAAGCCTACTTGGAAGAAGAGACTGGAGATGAAAGGGTGGAGCAGATAAAGGCAGATGCACAGGCTATGAAGGAGGAAACACAGCGTGAATCCAGAGCTCTGGGTGGGCAGGAGGAGCCAGTGGATGGACGGAGAAAGGCAGACACTTGTGCTCATTTTGAGCATTAAACATAATCTGGGGGACACATGGGCGGTCATCAGGTATCTAGTCAGAAAAGTGGAACCTGAAAATGAACTGGATTATCATCAAAGAAAGGACAATGATAAAATTTTGAGACTTCGGGATAAGTAAGAAAACTGGGGTTGAGAGCTGGATTTCTTTTTTCCCCACAGAAAGAGGGTGATGAGTTCAAAGTTCAAATAAGCAAAATAATAGTATTGGTGATAATAATGACAATGATAATAATAATATTGCTTTCCTTTCCCCTTTTTAAAATAAGTAACCCTAGCAATATTCTCTTGTTCCCCTCAGAGCTTGTTGCCATGCCTAGCTTTTTTTTTAAAGGAATAAGTAAAATTTCAATGTTTCTCTCTTCCTTTGCCCACCTGGTAAAGATGTTTTTGGTCAATAAATGGATTATTTTCACCAATCATTACATATTTGCTTAAGAAACTTGAAGAAGTCTGGTTGTAGACAGAAGTAATCTGACAATTTTCGAATGACTAAGACAAGAAAGCCTGGATGCTTTTATTCTAACACCAATGTATTAATTCTCACTCTACATTTTCCCCCCTCAATCCAGCTTATGAGTTTTTGAGGGGCACAGAGCTGAGTTCACTAACCCTATAGCAGTTTTCCCCAAAGAATCTAATAGGCTGTACTTAGCGCTTTCAGTCTGCTTTTAAAAAACAAACTTGTTTATGTGATATAAGCACACAAGGGCGCCCAACCTGAACGCGGGTACCAGCCGGGCGCCGGTCAGCAGCGGTCCTGCACCCACGTGCGTGCGCCAGGCGCGGCGCGGCGCGGATGCCGAGCTCCGGGCCGCTCTCGCCGCGTTTCCCGAGGCGTCCCTGCAGACGCCCCCGTGCACCACACGCCCAGGCCAGCACCCCGCTGCACTTCGGGGGTGGCTGTGTGAGGAACCCTGGAGACTCGTGCCCGGGCTTGAACGGGGAGTCGGGTGACCTTGCAGATGAATGGAAACTCCGAGTCCCTGAGTATGTTCCAGCCTCACTTCAGCACCTTCCGGATTTACAGCTTTGCCCGGATTTGCCGTCGTCGTCAGCCAGACCCTGTTGTTAGGTTTCCTCCGTCCTTCGTTCTTCTGAGGCTGGAAAGGGCGCTGTGAAGGTGGGTCTGGGATATGGCTCCCAATCGTGCTGGGCGGTGATCCAGAAAAGGGACCAGATTCCCAGGTCCGAGGGCCGGTTCGCGTGAACCCAGGCAGATGCTGAATCCGAGTGCTCGTGTGTTAGCGTCTGTGACCTCCGGTGAGTTCGTTTCAGGATAGCCTGCTTCACTCTGAAAAGAACAGAAAACACCACGAATTTCTTTTCTCCCAAACTTTCCTTTTTCCAATTCAGCGACCGACAGCGTTGCTGTTCCTTTCTGATCTCACCCGTGTCACCTACAGCCTCACCTGTGGGTTCCTTTCAATCATAAAGAATATCTTTGAAAAATATCTTACGTAGAAATAATTACAGACTTTAGGAAAAGGTGCAAGATTAATACATAGAACCCCCGTATCACCTGCAGCTCAGATATCCCGATTGTTAATATTTTGACACATTTGTGTGTGCTCTCCCTTTCTCCCCCTTTCTGTCTATAGGTATCTGCACACACACTTATTATTATTATTCTTTTTCTGAATATTTGAAAGCAAGTTTCCGCATCATGGGCTTCCCTTGAGGCTTAGCTGGTAAAGAATCCGCCTGCAGTGTGGGAGACCTGGGTTGGGAAGATCCCCGGCAGGAGTGAAAGGCTCCCTACTCCAGTATTCTGGCCTGGAGAATTCATGGACTGTACAGTCCACAGGGCCACAAAGGGTCAGACACGTCGGAGTGACTCTCACTTCGCTTCAGCATCATGCCCATCAACCCCTCAATGCGTGAGAGGATATTTTCAAAAGACAATGACTCTGTCCTGCATCAGTACAATGCAGCATCCAAATCAGGAAGTCCGCATTGCTGCAACCCTGACAGTCAATCCAGAGACTCTGTTTGGCTTTCCCCGACTCTCCCAGCAACATCTTTTTCCTTTCTGGTCCAAGATCCAGCTCAGGATCACGGTTTCATGTAGCTGTCACATCGCTTTGGTCTCCTTCCCTCTGGACCAGCTCTCTGTTGATGTCTCCTTGCCTCTGCCCCCTACTGTCTCCAGGGGAAGGGCCAGGAAGGGGGACAGAAGCCTGGCAATACTCCTTTTGGCTGTTATTTGATTCAGAGTGTTGGTACTACATATACTGAGCCGTTCATTCAAGGTTTTGCAATCTTTTTTCATAGGCTATGTCTCAGTTTAAAAAGAAAAAGGTAGAAATAACCAGGTGGAAAGAAGTGTTTGTACTTAAAGGGTGATTAATAAACCCTCCCAAATGAATGAAGCACACTCACCCCAAAAGGCCTTTGCAATGCTTTTTTTCATTGCTTCTTTCCTGCCCCAGCAAACTCCTACTCACCCAGCTCTGCGCTTAGTGAGACCTCTCCCCCACCCTCCCTTCCAGGTCAGGGTGGCCTTATGTGGACCTTGAACCCAAATCCTTTTCAGCATTCTTTACACATAACGTTCCACTCCTCTTTTTAAATACATTTTTTAAAATTTGTGGTAAAATGCATATAACATTTGGAGAAGGCTATGGCACCCCACTCCAGTACTCTTGCCTGGAAAAATCCCAGGGACGGAGGAGCCTGGTGGGCTGCTGTCTATGGGATCACACAGACCCAGACACAACTGAGCGACTTCACTTTCGCTTTTCACTTTCCTGCCCTGGAGAAGGCAGTGGCAACCCACTCCAGTGCTCTTGCCTGGAGAATCCCAGGGACGGGGGAGCCTGGTGGGCTGCCGTCCATGGGGTCGCGCAGAGCCGAGCCGAACATGACTGGATGACTGGAGCGACTTCACAGCAGCAGCAGCATCTAACATAAAACTTACCGTCTTGACTATTTTGAGGTGTACTGTTCAGTCACGTTACGGACATTCCCATCTCTGTGCAGCCATCACCACCATCCTTCTCCAGAACTCCTTTCATCTTGCTAAAGGAAAACTCTGGAGGCTTCCTTGGTGATACAGTGGTTAAGACTTCAGCTTCCGATGCAGGGGTTACAGGCTCCATCCCTGGTTGGGGAGCTGAGATCCCACATGCCTCACGGCACAGAAACCAAACCATGGAACAGAAGCAATACTGTAATAAATTCAGTGAAGGCTTTAAAACCGGTCCACGTCAAAACAATCTTTTAAAAAATGAATACTCTTTCAGTTCAGTTCAGTCACTCAGTCACGTCTGACTCTTTGCAACGCCATGAACCGCAGCACTCTAGGCCTCCCTATCCATCACCAACTCCCGGAGTTTACTCAAAGTCATGTCCATCAAGTCGAGTCAGTGATGCCATCCAACCATCTCATCCTCTGTCGTCCCCTTCTCCTCCTGCCCCCGATCCCTCCCAGCATCAGGGTCTTTTCCAATGAGTCAACTCTTCGCATGAGGTGGCCAAAGTATTTGAGTTTGAGCTTCAGCATCAGTCCTTCCAATGATACTCATCATCAACTCCCATTTCTTCCCTTCCTCAGGCCTTGGCAGTCACTCTTCTTCTTGTTTTCTCTATGAATTTGACTACATTAGGTACCAGTTTTCCACATCCTTGCCAACGCTTGTTATTTTTGTTTTTGTGATTTTGACAGTCGCCATCCTGAGGAGTATGAGGTGGTGTCCCACTGTGGTTTGATTTGCATCTCCCTTATGATTAGTGACCTTGAGCACTTCATGTGTTTGTTGGTCATTTGTATATCTTCTTCGGGGAAATGTCTGTTCAAGTTCTTTGCCAGTTTTTTGATCACATGATTTGTTTTCTTGTTGAGTTGTAGGAGTTCTTTATATAGTCTGGGTATTTATTCCTTATCAGATATATAAGGATTATATAATATATAATATTGCAAATATTCCCTCTTGTTCTATAGGTTGCTTTTTCACTCTTTTGATTGTGTCTCTTGAAGCACAGAAGTTTTTAATTATCCATAGAGTCCAGTTTATCTACTTTTATTTGTGTTGCTTGTGCTTCTGACGTCATATCCAAAAAATGATTGCCAAATTCAATGTCAAGGAGCTTTCCTCTATGTTTTCTGCTAAGAGTTTTATAGTTTTAGCCCTTGTGTTCAGGTCTTTAATTCATTTTGAATTAATTTTTCTATATAGTGTAAGGTAAGGATTCAACATCATTCCTTTGCATGCAGATATCCAGTTTTCCCAACATTATTTGTTTAAAAGGCTGTCTTTTCCCCATTGAATAATATTGGTACCCTTGTCAAAAATCATTTGAACATATATACAAGAGTTTATTTCTGTACTATTTTATTCCATTAGTCTCTATGTCTGTCTTTATAACAATACAACATTGCTTTGATGACTATAAGTTTGTAGTAAGTTTTGGAATCAGGAAATGTGAGACCTTCAACTTCATTCTTCTTTTACAAGATTGTTTTGGCTCTTCAAGATCTTTTGCAATTCTATACAAATTTTGGAACAAATATTTCTATTTTGAGGGGGGGGGAAACCTATTGAAAATTTCAATACGGATTGCATTACACCTGTAAGTCACTTTGGAAAGTATTGACATCTTGACAGTTTTATATCTTCCAGTCCATAAACGCAGGTTGGTTTTCCATTTATTTGTGTCTTTTAAAATTTCTTTCAGCAACATTTTGCAGTCTTCAGGTGTATGAGTCTTTGCCTTCTTGGTTAAGTTATCCTTAAATACTTTATTCTTTTGATGATATGGTAAATGGAATTGTTTTCTTAATTTCCTTAATTTCCTTTTTGGATTGTTCATTTTCTTCTTTTCCAAGTGGAATGATTTACTCAATTTTAATCTCTTTTTCTGGGCAATAATCTTCAGGATTGTAGAAACAGTGTCTGGTTTCACTCACAACTCCACTCCAAGTTCTTTGTGTAGCAATAGTCGCTGGATACATGCTCAATAAATACTAGTTAAACTTTTCTAATAATGTCAGGCTAGCTTAGTAGACTCATTGTCTGTTCTTATATGTGGATGAAGATTATGCTGAACCATTTATCTTGACTATCTTTTCAGCCCCCTACCCTGAAAAAAAAAATAAAATGAAGATTTACTTAATGTTACTATATGTTAAGCATCTTTGTGTTACTTTATTTCTTGCAACAAGCCAGTGAGGTGGGCATAGAGTCAGAATACACTTTGTTGAAAGTTTGAATTTTGGAGCCAGACTTCTCAAACTTGAATCTGGTTCTTCTCCTTGCAAGCCGTGTGACCTTGGACAAGTTACTTCATCTCTCTGTGCCTCAGATTTCTATAATATGGGATTCTTAAAATGTATAACCCTTGATTTGTCTTAAAGGATTAATTAAGACATATTAGTTGCTCAGCACATAGGAAGTGCTTTGTAAATCTTAGCAATCATTATCTCAATGCGGCAATTGTAGGAGCTGAGATTTAAAGGGGAAAAGCTGCCCACGATCACCCTGAAGCAATCTAGAATCCCTAAACACTTAAGCTCTACTCCAAAGTGCCTCCCATGTACATCGTTCTGCTTTATATTCGAGACCAGGCAGTGAGGAAACTCACAAAACCCCTCACTGATGAAATGTTTGAAGAGCCTGTGAGAAATGGAAACTCCCAGGATGCCAGATCAGAGTGTGCAAGCATATGGTCCTCTCGTTTTCCAAAATTCACTTGGAATTTCTGGGGAGACTCAGGCTGTCCCGAGGAGAAATCTGATTCCAAAGACTAGAAGTCTTCTCTCTCTGTAGATCTCCAGCACAGACCAGTCAGACAGCCAGCAGGGCTCAGGTGGACCCATCACAGAGTGGGGAGGGTCAGGGCCCCTCTGGCGTTATCCCAGGCCGGAAGCGGAGGCTGCAGTCTGGCTCACCCTCCTGGGTGTGCAGACTTGGCTGCCAGCCCAGGCACATCACCCTCAGCTTCGCCTCTGTTTCCAGTGATTCCAGAGCTCTGGAGAAATGGAAGTGATCTTATCCTTCAGAAAAGGCCAGGACACTAGTCCCAGACCTCCAAGGTCAGGGGAGCAATGACCTTTGCAATAGTCACATTCAGAGCAGGGTCACTAGTATCAGCGGCTAATATTTGTTGAGCTCCCATTGTTTTTAGTGCTTTACCTGAAATGGCTTGTTTCTCCCTTAGGTGACCGGCACTTCCTAGTTTTCCCAGGACCTTCCCAGTGTTTGCATTGCAAGTCCAGCATCCTAGGGAAGCCCTGCAGTCCTGAGCAAGCCAGGAAAGCTGGTCCCTCGGTTTTATCTTCACAACCACCTTGGGTGGTAGGAATCTTGGCACAGAGGGGTGGAGTGCTTTCCTTAAGAGGCACCTCCATCAAGTAGCTGAGGCGGGATTTGAACTCATGAAGTCTGGCTTCAGAGCCTGTTCTAACTAATCTGCAACGCAGCCCAAACCAGTAAAAGCAGTCTCTGCCAGTAAATGCTTGGGTTTGGTCCAGATACCAAATAGATGGCAAATAGTACTGGCAGCTCAAGGAGACATAGTAAATTGTGCAATATGAAATTTCCCAAAATTAAAAATGGAAACTCGCATTTTATTGCTGACAAAATGCCAAAGATTGCTTTCTAGATTCCCTGGCTCTCAGATTGGGTTTATTCTGCTTTTGGTTGTGCCTTTTATTTTGGTGAGAGTGAGCATGGGGACCAGATCTGTTATTGTCCCCTGGTGGGGGGTGGTGGGTGGTGGGAAGGGGGAAGTCACTTTAAGGCAGGGTGGGGGGAAGCAAGGTGAAGTTTTGGCTCTCTGTGACTGGCCTTCATCTCCTCCACTTCCTCCATCATCTTTGTGGAGCATCACCCACTTAGTTGTCACCTTATTCCTAGTCTTCTTTTGCCAGGTGGCAAAACCTCAGCTCTGCTCCTCCTTAAGGTGTGTGTAGGGAGGTGGCTCATTTACCTTATGTATTAGTCAAGATTCTCTAGAGAAACAGAACTAACAGGATGGATAGATGATAGATTTATTATAGGAATTGACTCACATGGTTGTGGGAGCAGAGAAGTCCCACAGTCTGCCATCTGCAAACTGGAAAACCAGGAAAGCCGGTGGAATTATTGACTTAGAGTCTAAAGACCCGAATTTCCCTGGTGGTGCTAGTGGTAAAGAACTTGCTTACCAATGCAGGAGATGCAGGAGATGCAGTATAGCCCTGGGTCGGGAAGCTCCCTTGGAGGAGGGCATGGCAACGCACTCCAGTATTCTTGCCTGGGAAATCCTATGGACAGAGGAACCTGGTGGGCTATAGTCTATGGGATCACAAAGAGTTGGACACGACTGAAGTGACTTCATATGCACACATACTAAAGACCCAAGAATCAAGAGATCTGACGGCCAAGGGCAGGAGAAGATGGATGTCCCAGCTCCTGGAGAGAGACAAATTTTGCCCCTCCTCTGCCTTTTGTTCTATTCAGACCCTAAGTGGATTGGATGGTGTCCACCCACGTTGGGGAGGATGAGCTTCTTTACTCAGTTTACTGATTCAGATGTTCACCTCTTACAGACACACCCAGAAATCACATTTTACCAGCTGCCTGGGCATCTCTGAGCCCAATAAAGTTGACACATAAAATTAGCCATCACAGCCTCTGAGGCTCTGCCCTCTGCTGTGCTGGCTGCTAGTTCAACCCTCACTGAGGTTTCCCACCAGCGCAGCCCACACTGTCCCACAGCAGTGCGGACAAACCCTGCCCTCCGATACACCCCAGGGCTTCTGCTTACACAGTTATGCTCCTCTGTCCTGGGGAAGTGTCTTCTCCTTCCAGTCTCCTCTGGTCCAGGAGATCTGGGGATGGATGGTTGCCATGGCAAACGATAGTGATCTTGGGTTGTATTATACATCCTCCCGCTGCCTGGGAAGGGTTGGAGGAAGGAGGGGAGACTGGGAAAGACAGCTTCAAGCTTTCAGGTAGAGTTCTAAGACTGTACCCCAAGCCACAATTCTCTCCTGATGCCCAAGCTCTCATAGCATCATCCAGCCAACCCTTCCAGCCCAGTGGGTGTCTTCATTGTTTAGGGGGGTTGGTTTTGTTTTCCTTTCCTCTCTGGGTTCTGAGGTTGCTCCCTGTGATACAGCCTCTGTTGTTCTCCTGTCTCCTCCGCTGGCTCATCAAATGGGTATGTGCGACCTCAGGACGATTGGCAGCTGAGTGCAGAGACTCTGCTGGGGAGGTGAGACCTGCCGTCACGCCCATGCCTAGCTGAGTCTCAGCATGGGGCCCCTCCCAGACATCCCCTTATACCCATCATTTTTGTTCCTTGAAAGTTTCAGGAGCAAGTGTTGCCTTTTTAAGGCTCTGACTCTTCTTCTTTTTTTTTTAATATATCTGAAAGCTGACCAATTAATTAATTAATTTGCCTGCCCCATGTAGTATGTGGGTTCTTAATTCCCTGACCAATGATGCAACTCTCGCTCCCTGTGGTGGAAGCAGGGAGTCTTAACCCCTGAACCACCAGGGCAGTCCCCTTCCAGATTATTATTATTATTTTAATCTTTCTTATTTCAACATTGTGAGAGAATAAATCTGATCAGTGTAGTTGATGGCCAGATGTCAGATGGCCAGAATGGCTGCCTTGGGTGGGTTAGAAGCCCACCTCTGATCCGATCAACAATTACGAAGTGGGAGACGGGGCTGGGGAGAGGGAAAGGGCCGACACCCTTGTGACCAAAGACCAAGGTCATCCAAGTCTTCCCCTTCGGCAGCCGTGTGTATAGGTCGCTCTCTCTTGAGGGGGACTCTTGGGGTATAAGCTATAATCAGTACCTTGAACACATTCATATGTTGAAAATGAGCTGTCTTCTGAGATACTAACTCGTGGCCTCCCCCTCCCCCAGTATTCCAGCTTCCAGCCTTGCTTTTCGCTTGTTTTTGTTTTCTTCTCGAGGGCGTGGAGGGGCTTCCCAGGCGGCTCAGTGGCAAAGGGTCTGGCTGCCAAGAAGGACCCTCATTCCATCCTGGGTCGGGAAGATCCCCCGGAAGGGAAAATGGCAACCCACTCCGGTATTCTTGCTTGGGAAATCCCGTGGACAGAGGAGCCTGGTGGGGTCACAAAAGGCAGATGCAACTTGGCAACTCAGCAGCAGCGGCAGCAATGGCGGGGCCGTGAAAGTGACAAAGAGGAAAAGCATCTTGGTGGGCGCATCTTGCATGGCCGTCTAAGTCTGTGTTTTTGTTGCTTAGGGGATTTGAATGCAGAGTTAAGTGCCATCAGATTTCACACAGATAAATAATGATTCACAGCTTCAGAAGAATACTGCTCTGTCCTTTTATGCTGCCTTTCATAAGACTTTGCCCTTAAAACATTAAATCTCATCAACAGTATCTCCAACAGGTTAATAGGAAAAAAACGGGTCTGTAGAGCAGTAACATTTTATGATTAAGAACACATTTATTTAAATGACTAAGTCGCCTCTATTTGAATATTGCCTACTGCTTCCATAATAATAGCAGAAGTTTTTCACAGATGCTTTTCAACAGGCAACCATGCTATGTCTCTGCTAACAGTGTAAACTCTTGCATAATATGCCTGGATTTGATGTGTGCTCATTGCTTATCAGAAATTCCTCAGTTGCAGCCTGATGTCACTGATGACATTATTTCCAAGGGGAACAGTGGGCGCTTTTGGAAGATTCAGTAATGCCACCGGGCCATTAGACTAGAGTCACATTTAGTATTCCACAACAGTAACTGTCGTAGCTTATGAAAAAGATGCAACAGCATCCTTTGTTCACCTAAAGAGGAGGATGCAGAGAAAAATCTGGCCCCAATATATAATCAAATGCAATTCAAATTGCTCCAATCTATTATTAGTTTATTTAAAACCATGAGTAGCTCAAAGCAGTTGTTGTTTTTTAGCTGAAATAGACACATACTGTTTATTCCATTATAAAAATCTCAGATAATTCAAACCTTACTCATTCAAAGTTTTGTGAGTGACGTTTGTACGTGTGTCCATGTCACATGAAGCTCCTGGTTTTTAATTTCTTTTCTCTTGATATATTCCGAGCTTATAATTTTATTTTCCACCGTTCAGTTCACACAAGTTCTAAGGGCACAACAATTGTAGAAGATAAAGCTTGCCTGTGTTTTGCTTATGTCGTGGATAGTAAAATGGAGTCACACAATCTTGCTGAGAATGACAAGGAATAAAAGAGTCAAGGTTTAGCAACCAGAGATCTGTTAGCTCCAAATCTTCACTCAAATCAGTGATTAATTTCATTTCCCAATAATTTCCTCTTGAAATATAGACTAAGTTCCTGCCTCTGTTTTCCCGTACCTGCAGTGAACTTGAGTATGAAGATCTGGGTGATGTTTTGTCTAGCACGCTGGGTTGGAGATGTGCAGATGCAGGTTACTTTGCTCCTCAGACCTGTCCTCAGCCAACATCAATGTTTGTGTTGAGCTGCCTGTGTTGAGACTATTTATTTTTTTAATTAAAAAAAAATTATAGTGGACTTTAAATGTTGTGTTAGTTTCAGATGTACATCAAAGCGATTCAGTTATATATATTCCAGTTCCTTTTCATTGTAGGTTATTACCAGATACTGCGTAGCATTCCCCATGCTAGACAGTAGGATTTCGTTGTGCATTTTATCTGTCATACCTGTTAATCCCACACTCCCAGTTTATTCCTTGCCCTCTCCCTTCCCCTTTGGTCACTGTAAGTTTGTCTGAAAGTCTGTTTCTGTCTTGTATTAAGTTCATTGTTTTTTTAGATTCCACATATAAGTGATATCACAAGATACTTGTCTTTGTCTGACTTCACTCAGCATGACTATCTCTAGGGCCGCCCATGTTACTGCAAATGGCATTATTTCATTCTTTTTTTTTTTTATGGCGGAGAGGCTATTTTTGATAACACATTTGTGTTTTGTCCAGTGAGCAACCAGGCAGAGAGACTGCTGGGACAGTTAACTTATTTAGCGTAATTACAAGATGTGAATAACAAGTTCTTTTTTTAAATAAAAAAGGAAATGAAATTAAAAACAAGATGTCAATTTAATCTGGGAGACTTGAAACGACAAGCTTGCCCCTTGTCAATTTCGTTCCAGTTCACCAAGTCTCAACAATCACAACAGCAGAGCGAAGGAGGAGAGGGTGTCCCTCAACCCCTATTAACCCTCCTGGCGTTTGTGAGTTTAATCTGGGCTCCAGTATTATTTTAAAGGGTTTTTATGTTCAGATTCCTGCTTATATTGAGAAAGATTTTTGTAGATATAGATTTATTTGATGTTAACCAAACAGCATATGATTGCCATGAGGTAATTTATAGGGGGGAAAAAACCCCACTTGAATCCTTAGGTATTTAGATAAGTGTACACAAGTAAATTTGAGGTCTAGAACTAAGCCCTATCTAAACATAACTTCATGAGATTTTGATTTGGGCAGAAAAATTATAGCTGCTGCTTGCTCAAAACATTTTTACGTTAAGACAGCCTCACCAGCTTGATTGTTCTTTCCACCTTCCTCTGTCCTCTTGAGTGCACCAGGACAAGGGTGATAAACCCGACTCAGGCAACTGTTGTAAAGGAAATTGAAAGCCATGTAAATCCAAGGTTTATATTAACTGCTAAGAGCTTAAGCACCAATCATCAGTATCTACTTAGAAGCCTGCAGGCTGCTCATCATACTCAAAAACTAACAGGGAAAAACACCAAGTCACATTCTTGCATCACATAGAAATCATACATTGGTCCTGAAAGTGTTTTTAGTGCTCCATGGAAAAAAGAAAACTCAATTTTGCCTTTCAACAAATTAAGTAATTCTAAATAGAAACATTTTTTTCCCCTTAAAATTTTCACATCTTGGGACAGAAACAATCATAATTACTATAATTTGAGGCAGACACTGGACGAGATCTTCATGTGTGTGCTTTTCTTAGTCTTCGTAACAACCCCACATGGTTGTTTTTATCATCTCCCTTTTACAAATGAATAAACGAGGGCTTAGGTGAGTAGGGAGTGGCCAGTTCAGTTTTCAAATCCTGTCTTTTGTAATTTCACTCTACTTCTCATAGGAATGGTATTCCAGAGGCGAGATATTTTTACCTTCATGACCCCGATCTGTATCTTGATTTATTAGTCTTCTTTAAATGAGGGAGACTAATAAAAATGATCAGTTATGACACTTGACTTTATCCTAAAAAAGGCTGTGTTAGATAGCATGCCATCCTGTTGACACTGGGTTATCCTTTACCTTGACTTGGGTCTTCTTACTTACCTCCTGTGGCCTCATTTGAACTCACAGAAGCTCATTCTGTTCTGTTATCTTTTCCCTCCCTCGCTGAGTTTTCTAATGTACCATCTTCAACAAAAGTTATAGCAGGCTCACATTCATGAAAAGTTGTATGCACATTGAGATATAAATCTAATGAATTTTTAGGTAAACTTTTAACTAAAATATAACTTACTTATGGTAAAGGGGACCAACTTATGCATTTACAGCTCCATGAAATTTCACAGAGTTAACCACCCATGCATATAACCAGCACCCAGATCAAGAAATAAATTATAACCAAACTAATGATATTTTAAATGCTGAAGGGGTTACTCTTGTTTCAAAGTGCACGTAAATAACCTTTTTGTGAAGGTAAGGGTGCACTTGAAATGTGTTTCATTATGCCCCACTGTGTTTTATGCACTGATTTTCAGACCTTACATTTTCTTAAACCCACAATGCATTAAAGAGAAGCCATGGCCAGGCACCAACATCAGAATCCACAAAGCACATCTTCGCACAAATAAAAAGAGAAGACATCCAACAGAAATGTAAGCAAAACAAGCAGATGTCATTTCACAAAAGAGGCAGGAGATGACCTGTGGACTTAAAAAAAAAGCCGACCGACTTTACAGTAATGATATAAAGACAAACAGAAGCAACAATGAAACACTTTCCCCCATGCAGTGTTTGGCAGATGCTTTAAAACTTTGATGTCATCAGGCATGGGCAGTGATGTGCAGCCATGGGGTCCTTCATCCACCCCTGATGGTTATGTAATTCGGTAAAAACACTTGAGAATAGGCAAAACAAATTTTAAGTAAACAGAACTTATGTTGAGCAATAATAAGCAACAGACATGAACACCTTTCCCATTCCAGCCTCACATCAAAACCCAGCATCATACAGCTCGTAGAGTGCTTTCTCCTGGTTATTAAATTAAAAACCATCTTCTTGTGGTAAACACCGGGGCAGGCATTTCTTGTGGATTTGTAAAATTTGCTTGTCTTCAAGAAATGGCCCCGTTAAGGGAGATTTCTCCTCTTTGCTTCCAGGTGGATCCTTGTTTGCTACTCGTGGTAGAAGAAAGTTCCCAGTGAAAGCCTGCTGGCTTTGTCGTTCAGTTTCTCAACTGCTTCGGAGCATGGAGGATTAAATGTATTGCACAGACTGTGTTACATTTGCCTCCATCCTTCACCGTTAGCTTTCACGTCGCCAGTGGCAGGTCGGTGGCTGCTATTGCCCTGGACACTGCAGGCGTTTCCATTAGAGAGCGTGAGGCGGTTCTCCTCTCTGAGGGGAAAGCGTGCCTATCTCCAGGTGCGGGCCCCACATGTGGACAGTCTCGTTATGTTTCTGTGATGAGTCACAGAGGATGTTACAGGTGGTGCAGAGTGACGCTTCAAAGAGTGAAAAAAATACTGATGGAGCTGAGGTCTAGGATGAATGTAACAAAGTGACTGGAACGAATATGAGTCTCAGTTAAATACCTGAGGACCCAAACTGCCCTAAGTTCCAATTGTACCACTTAGTTTTGGATGATCTCATAAGACTCATTCTCTTATGCCAAATGGTTTCTTTTCTTGATGATTTTTAAGTCTCAAGATTTGCGCATAGATTGTGGAGTAGTGCCCAAACGTGACCTACATTAGAACCTCTGGGAAGCCATGATAAAAATGCCCTAGTCTAAACTACTTGTGGAGGATCTGAGGGTGCAGCCCGGTCATCAGCTTATAAGAAACTCTCCCGGAGATTCTCTTTTTAATTTATTTTATGTTTTTCCAGTTTTGTTGAGATATAATTGACATATTATGTTGTGTTAGTTGAAGGTGTGCAACCTTCCTAATGATCTAGACAGGTTTATATAGAAATATGCTTGCCACAATAAGTTTAGTGAAAATCTATCACCTCACATAGCTATAATTTTTTTTTCTTGTGATGAGAACTTTCAAGATTTGCTCTCTTAGCAACTTTCAAATATACAACATAGTATTGTTGTATATTGATCCCCAGAACTTATTTGTTTTGTAACTGAAAGTATACCCTTGGATCTCCTTTACCCATTTTGCCCACCCTTTACTCCCTGCCTCTTTCAACCACCAATTTATTTTCAATACTTATGAGTTCAGTTTTCCTAGATTCCATATATAAGTGAGATTATATACTATTTGTCTTTCTCTGTCTGACTTCAGTTCACTTAACATAATGCGTGGAAGGTCCATCCATGTGAACCTCGGTTGGCTAGGTTGTTCCAGTGTCTTGGTTATTGTAATTTATATTGCAATGAACAGGGGAGTGCAGGTATCTCTTCCAGATAGCGATTTCATTTTCTTCACATACGTACCCAGAAGTGAAATTGGTGAATTGCATGGCAGGTTTATTTTTAATTTTTTAAGGAACCTCTATACAGTTTTCCATCATGACTGCACCCATCTACATTTCCACTAACAGTGTCCGAGGTTTTCTCTTCTCTCCATATCATCAAAACTTGTTATTTCATATTCCCCTGGTTAGCATTATGCTTTCCAAAGCCTGCAAACTGCTTCAATACGACTGGGGCAAGCCTCCACATACAATTATTGTGGAAAAGTAAAATTATAAAGTTTTTGACTTTTAGAGTTCAAAAGAAACTTAGACATTACTCTTCACAGAAAGAATCCAAAGGCCAGCGGTTAAGTGATTGGCACCCTCTCATCCAGTGATATAGTCATGAAGTCAGAGAGAAGAAAATGCTGTGACCAACAGCTTAGAGCTTAATGACACTTCCACTCTTCATCTCTGAGTTAAAAGATGTGTTTGTATTGTATTGTGTTTAGAGTTCTCTCTCTTTTTGGTGTTATAGTTATTTAGTGCACAAAAGAAAAATTTAGAACACACATTCATCAAGAAAGAAAGAATTAATATTTTAGTTTATTTCTCTGGGGTCGTTTTGTATTTTATACATACTTTATTTTGTACATACTACAGTTTACATGAAGTTTTATATCCTGCTTAGATTTTTTTTAAGTTAAGTAATGGTAAGCTTGGCTTTACAGCAACAATAAGCACTTAGTAAAAGTCGCTCGATATTGATACCAAGTTTGTCAGTGTTATAGGAACTGCAGGGGTTGCTAAGAGAAACTGATACTTTGTTCCCATGGGAACCATCATTTCACAGTGAGAAATATAGACTGTCTAGATTCAAAGGATAAAAACTTGAGTCTGGGATGGGAGCTATTTCACCTGCTGGAAAACTGTGAAAAATTACCAATCTGTAATTGGTGTAGTGTTTTCTACTGGACATTGGCTCTTAACTTTAAGTTAAAGATAATGATTTTGAGTGAATAGGGGAAAAGTTCTGCTCAGAAACTGAGGATCAGAATGAGGTGGAACTGACAAGTGTAGTTTGTAAACTTAGTGACAAACCGTTCCTGGATGGGCACTATTCCCTGAACCCCACTTTGAGCAGCAGGAATCCGTACAGTGGCTCAAGTTCTGCCTCTGTGGGTTTAAGGATAAAAAATATTCAGAAAAATCCCCCCAAATTCCAGGAAGTTCCAAAAGGCCAAACTTGAATCTGACATTTACCGGAAACTGTTCACATACCATTTACATGGTGTTGGATACTACAAGTAATCTAGAGATGATGTAAAGCATGTGGAGGATGCATTAGGATGTATGCAAGTATTATACTATTTTATACAAGGCATGTGAGCCTCTGTACAACTTGGTATCTAGTGTAGGTCCTGAAACCAATGGCCCTCAGGTACTAGGGGATGACTCTGTTGCTATAAGCAGTCGGTTAACTGCCTTACCTTCTCTGTCTGACTTCTTTCCTCTGCTGGTGTTCCCTGCGTTTCAGGAAGGGTAAAAAAGTTTATATAGATAGATAGATAGATAGAGAGAGAGAGAGAGAGAGAGAGAGTATTTGAATGCCAGTCATTGTTTCAGAGTGTGCATCTGAGCACACACGAACTAAGACACATGCTGAAAAACCCAAAGAAAGGTGATGAGGATAAATCTACTCAAGGGGACTTTCCAAAGAGATGGAGTCATCGCTGGAAGATACATGTTCACACACTCACACAGTCGCTCACATATTGTCAGGGATGAATGCTATGTTGTGACGGATGTTATGTCGTATGCTCCTCCACCCCAAATTAAATACTTGTCATCCCAGCTTTGGTGGTTCAGACAAGAAAGAATCTACTGCCATGTGGGAGACCCAAGTTTGATCCCTCTGTTGGGAAGATGCTGTGGAGAAGGGAATGGCAACCCAGTCCAGTATTCTTGCCTGGAGAATCCCACGGACAGAGGAGCCTGACGAGCTACACAGTCCCCGGGGTCCCAAAGAGCTGGACACACCTGGGTGATTAGCGCTTTCAGTTTCACATCCCAGCTTTGGGGGTCCTGTCGGCAGACAGCTGTCACTGGTGACACTGCTTCAGGATTTGTTTCCACCGAAGAAAGACAGTCACGTCTCCTTTCCGGGATGCCCCCGGAGGGGGTCACTCCACCTTCAGAAGCGCCGCAGTAGGCCTTTGAGACGGGGGAGGGGGCAGGGGGCCGGGGGGGCTTGGCTCCTTGCCGGCTCCTTTCCTTCCCTCGGGTGATCCCAGGAGCAGCCCCAGGAAGCCTGCTGGTCATGGATCTCCAGCTCAGAGATGGTTTATCGGGGAAATCAACCGAGACCTTATTCAAGATGGTAAGGAATACAGCTCACAGCAAATAGATGGGGAAAATGGAAACAGTGAAAGACTTTATTTTGGGGAGCTCTAAAATCACTGCAGATGCTGACTGGGGCCATGAAATTAAAAGACACTTGCTCCTTGGAAGAAAAGCTATGACAAACCTAGACAGCATATTAAAAAGCAGAGACATTCCTTTAACAACAAAGGTCTATCTAGGCAAAGCTGTGGTTTTTCCAGTAGTCATGTATGGACGTGAGAGTTGGACCATAAAGAAAGCTGAGCACCAAAGAATTGATGCTTTTGAACTGTGGTGTTGGAGAAGACTCTTGAGAGTCCCTTGGACTGCAAGGAGATCCAAGCAGTCCATCCTAAAGGAAATCTCTCCTGAATATTTATTGGAAGGACTGATGCTGAAGCTGAAAATCCAATACTTTGGCTACCTGATGTGAAGAGCTGACTCATTTGAAAAGACCCTGATGCTGGGAAAGATTGAAGGCGGAGGAGAAGGGGACGACAGAGGATGAGATGGGTGGATGCCATCTCATGATGGACATGAGTTTGAGCAAGCTCTGGGTGGTGGTGATGGACAGGGAAGCCTGTTGTGCTGCAGTCCATGGGGTCTCAAAGAGTCAGACACGACTGAGCGACTGCACTGCACTGCACTGAAGGAATACAGTGGAGACCAAATAACCTGCCTACCCTTGTGCCTGTGTGCATGCTCCGTCGTGTCTGACTCTCTGCGGCCCTCTGGACTGTAGCCCGCCTGGCTCCTTTGTCCGTGGGATTTCCCGGGCAAGAATACTGGAATGGGGTGCCATGCCCTCCTCCAGGGGATCTTCCTCACCCAGGATTCAAACCCACATGTCCTTCACTGGCAGGCAGGGTCTTTGCCACCTGCCACCTGGGAAGCCCTTACCCTCACATTCTGTTAAGAAGGAATTCAGAGTTCTAGAGCAAGTGCCAGCAGACTTTTTCTGGAAAAGGCCAGATGGCAAATATTTTAGGCTTTTGGGCCATATGGTCTCAGTCACAGCCATTCACCTCTGCCCCTGTAGCATAAAAGCAGCCTGAGAAATACGAAAATGAATGGGCATGGCTGTTTATCACTGAAACATTATTTACAGAATAAGAGATGGGTTGACTTTGGCTCATGGGCTATACTTTGCTGACCTCTGTCCTAAAGCACAGCTAACAGGGAAACTAGCAACTAAACAAGAATATCTCCGATGGTGATAGTGCCAAAAAAGAAGCCAGTTAGGGTGATGTGATCAAGAAACGCTATTAGTTATTTTAAAACTTATTTTAGCTTTTTTGAATAAGAAATATATTCACATGATTCAAAAAGCAAAGGACTGAAAAAGCATCTCGTTGTGCATATATATCTTGGTTCACTCTGACCCTAGTGAAATGATCTTATTTACTGCTTTTGTGTTTCAATATGTCTTAGTGTGAATATAAGCAATTACCAATATGTATCTTTATCTCCCTTTTCATGTAAAGGTGAGCATTTAATACATTTTGATCTATCTGTAACAGTTATTTAGTTAATGTGTCCTAGGTCTCACCAAGGTCATCCCCATTTGTGTTTCTGTAGTGAGCACTCTTTCTAATATGTGCTGTTCAGACTTCCAGCTAGCCCACCCACACTGGGGAGGGCAGTCTGCTTTGTTCAATCTCCTGCTTCAGATCTCATCCAAAAACAGCCTCATGGGAATACTCAGAATAGCATCTGATCAAATAATTTGCAGCCTGTGGCCCAGTCAAACTGACATATAAAATTAGCCATCACATCTATTAATGCACCAAGTGTTGCTGCTACAAATCATGTTGTAGTGAATAACCTTGCATATATATCATTTCATAAGGGTACAGATGAATCTCTAGGTAGGATGAATTCCCAGAAGCAGGATTACTGGTCGGAGCAAGTGACTGATAAGGACTGCCCCATTGCCATCCACCAGATTTAGTCTGATTGGCAGTCCCACCAGCATATGTGTTTATTTCCCCTACAGCCCTGTCAACGGTTATATTATCAAACTTGGGGTAATGTTTGCCAATTTGAAATGGTTTCATTGTGAAGCTTTAATTTGAATTGATCTTTACGAGTGACGTTGCAAGTTTTCTCATACATATTTCATTTGTATTTCCCCCTCTGTACATTTTTTGTTCATTACTTTTGTTCAGTTAGACTGCTGGGCTTTTCTCAATTTCTTTTTTTTTTTCTTTTTAATAGTTTTTAAAGCAATTATTTATTTCTTTTTGGCCACAATGGGTCTTCGTTGCTCTGCAAGTTCTTTCTCTAGTTGCAGCGAGCGAGAGCTATTGTCTTTGTGGTGCTTGGCTTCTGAGGCAGATTCTTATCCAGTGCCACCAGGGAAGTCCTTCTCAATTTCTGAGACTCCTGAAACGGTTAAGCGGCTGGCCTCTCTGTGATTTAGGTTGCAAACATTCCCCTAGTTTGTCACTTGGGTTTCCTGTGTGTTGCTTTTGTATCAGTTTGTATCAGCCTTTTCTTCTATGGCTCCTGGATTTTGAACCCTGACTAAAAAGGCTTTTGCAGGGTGCTTTATATGGAGTGCTAGGGGCTTGATAGAGACACACCAAGTTCTTGCTTTTGTGTTAGGGAAAGTTTGTAGAAAAAGTGCTAAGTCCTTGAGGCAGCCCCTGTGGAAAAACTAGAGTGTACAGAGCTGAACCCAAATGAGAAGGAAAACTAAAAATGTGTTTTGGACCAGTGTGAACATTAAAAATGAGGTGAAATGAACAGTATCAGAGAACCACACATAATGAAAGTAATTATATTGATGCTGGACTGGAGAAATAGAATTTGTGTGTGTGTGGTGGGGGTAGAAAAAGTTATGGTTTGTCATGATTCCTCCATCTGAACTGGGAATGCATAGATTTGATACAAGTTTTGATAAATACAGCCTGACTAATTTAAAATTGATTTTAAAATCTTGCTGTTTCATCTTCATCCATTGAAAAGCAGGTTTACTTATCCTGGTAGCCTTTTATGGTACTTGAATAGTGGTCTGACTACTTTTAGAAATGAATAATGGATTAAAAGTACACTTTGCAGCTTACATTAGTTACTTTTGTAATGCAAAATAGAAGCATGATAATGTACCATTCAGCATGCTTTAATATGATTTATACATACATACACAGCATAAGTAATTCATTACGCCCTTCACAGTGCATTTCCTGGGAACAGGAGCTTGTGTTTACGCGTATTTCATCTCATAATCGGGTTGTCTAATGGAGGGTGTCTGGGACTGTGAGTGATCCTGCACTCCACTCGCCCCGACTCATGCAGTGACTTTAGGCAATACTTCTCCAGGCCTGGGTGCTTGTAAAAGTGAGTGTCTCACACCTTGTGGATCCAGCGCAGAAGAAGGGACTGTGGACTGATGACTTTAGGACTGTAAACGGCTTAGAAGTCTGGAATTAAACAGGCTTCCCTTTATTCATTATCATTCCATGAGTTATCCTACTTTGGAAATAACATGCTACAATGGTCATTTAGTAAGGCAACAGTTCATTTCTGTACATCTGGAAAGAAATCCTCTTTTTCTTTGTAAACAGTGTACCTTGTCACATAATGTGTTTTTTGATTTGCAAAGTATGGATCTACCGAATGGCATAGTGATAGCTCTGGGCATCAGTTGCCTTGAGCCAATTGTATTCTGTTTTTAGAATAAGCAGGTCCAGATTTGATGGAAGCTTGTGAATTGGAAGTGGAGGAGTGGTTCTAGGAAGTAGGCCTGCCTCTAACATTTGTGGAGCCTAGGGCAACAGTACAAATGGAGGCCACATACCATATGTTTAAATATTTAAATGATATAGATCAAACTAACAGACTGTTAAATAAAATATGTTCTATCCTCTTACCTTGACAAATATATCTTCATAATGACCTAGAAGACCAGGTTTGAATTTTAGATTACTCTGAAGGTCTCAGAAATCTTATAAATCACATTTCTCTCTCTTTTTTTCTCTGCTGCCTGATGGTCACCAAGATAGCGACTAGTAACTGTCTTCAGACTGGACTTTGAACGCGCACATCCTGAGATATGTTTTAACCTCTCTACCCATTTGTGATATGCAAATCATGCTTTTCTTTTTTTTTATTTTTATAACGCTGATGACTGTCTCTATGAAAATAGGGACCATTAGAATAACTGAAACCTCTAAAATAGTGAGATTTGTGCCTGTTATAAATGCTGTGACACAACTGGATTCTTTTGACAGTCTAGATTTTGACCTGGTCTATTTAAATTCTGCTGGGAACATAATTTTCACATCAAACTTCCATTGCAAATTGTATGATGAGCAAAATATGCAGGTTTTGCCCACCAACTTATTTTTTGCCTGACACATAAACTGCTATTTTAGATTCAAAGAAATCTTATTGGTCAAATAGATCTAATAATGGAAATGATATAATAGAAAAATTTATACCCATAGAGAATGCACCTTAAGCAGTTTTATTTTATAGCTGATATTTTAATTTTTGCTTGGGTATACTATTCTTGTTTGTCAAGACTCCACTTTCTTTGTTAAAATGTAAAATGCATATTGGGCAAATGCTCCAGGGCAATTTGCATAAAAAGTGATGACAAAGAGCAATTAGTACTTCATTATTATGCAGTGAAATGCTACTTTGCTCGAAAGTGACTGTAGTTTCTCCCCCTAACCCCCCTTATAAATCTGGTACAGCATTGTTCTAAAAATAGTACTTAAGAAACCTCTGTTTGTAAATCAGGATCTTTGACTTTCTGCTAGAAATCCAGTGGGGGAGAAAAGCAAGCACTAAATAAAGTTATTACCCCAAATCTTTATAATGAAAAAACAAGCACCAGAATTCTGTTAGGTAAGACAGGTCAGAATTTACTGTCTCATCAAATTAGACCTGTATCTTACTTTACCCCATGGGATCAGCTTTCAAAGCAGACTTAGATCATACATTGATAGCAACATTCCCCCCACCCCGCCGCCCCAACACACACTCAGTAACAGGGTCATGCCACACACAGCTACACAGCAGAGAAGAAACAGTCCCAAGGTATCTCTAGTTAGGAAGGCTTGATTTCTGAGTACAGATTTCATCACCATGAAATTCCTTTAGGGCAAAATAAAGTGCATCAAAGAAGCAGTGTTGAGAGGCAGACTTTGTAAATGTTCACCTCATCACCTGTGTTACCAGGCTCTGCCTGTCTTTAATTTGCAGGAAATGCTCTTTTTTTTTGGTCTGCTTGTTTCCTGTTGCGCCAACATAGTATCTAAAACTCTGTAAGCCAGCATATGCCAGCATTGCATGTGTGTGTGTGAGAGGGAGAGAGAGACAGAGACAGAGAGAAGGAGATGACCAGGTAACTGGATACTGGCAGGATGAAAAGGATGCATGGAAAAGTACCAGCATGGGTGTGCGTTGCTCAGTAATGTCTGACTCTGCAACCGTAGCCCTCCGGGCACCTCTGCCCATGGGATTCCCCAGGCAGGAATGCTGGAGTGGGTTGCCATTTCCTCCTCCAGGGGATCTTCCTGACTCATGGATTGAACCCACATCTCTTGCGTCACCTGCACTGGCAGGCGAATTCTCTACCACGGTGCTGCCTGGGAAGCCCTCAGTTCAATTCAGTTCAGTTGCTCAGTCCTGTCTGACTCTGCGACACCATGGACTGCTGCACATCAGGCTTCCCTGTCCATCACCAACTCCCAGAGACTACTCAAACTCACGTCCATTGAGTTGGTGATACCATCCAACCATCTCACCCTCTGTCTTCCCCTTTTTCTATGCCTTCAGTGTTTCCCAGCATCAGGACCTTTTTCAGTGAGTCAGCTCTTCACATCAGGGGCCAAAGTATTAGAGCTTCAGCTTTAACATCAGTCTTTCCAGTGAATATTCAGGACTGATCTCCTTTAGGATGGACTGGTGGGATCTCCTTGCAGTCCGAGGGACTCTCAAGAGTCTTCTCCAACACCACAGTTCAAAAGCATCAGTTCTTTGGTGCTCAGCTTTATAGTCCAACTCTCACATCATACATGATCACTGGAAAAATCATAGCTTTGCCTAGATAGACCTTTGTTGGCAAAGGAATGTCTCTGCTTTTTAATATGCTGTCTAGGTTTGTCATAGCTTTTCTTCCAAGGAGCAAGTGTCTTTTAATTTCATGGCCGCAGTCACCATCTGCAGTGATTTTGGAGTTCCAAAAAATAAAGCCTCTCACTGTTTCCACTGTTTCCCGAACTATTTGCCATGAAGTGATGGGACCAGATGCCATGATCTTAGTTTTCTGAATGTTGAGTTTTAAGCGAACTTTTTCACTCTCCTTTTTCCACTTTCATCAGGAAGCTCTTTAGTTCTTTTTTGCTTTCTGCCTTAAGGGTGGTGTCATCTGTGTATCTCTGGTTGTCGATATTTCTCCTGGCAATCTTGATTCCAGCTTGTGCTTCATCCAGTCTGGCATTTCGCATGATGTACTCTGCATTTAAGTTAAATAAGCAGGGTGACAATATAAAGGAGTCTTGACATACTCCTTTCCCGATATGGAACCAGCCTGTTATTCTATGTCCATTTTTAACTACATACAGTTAGAATCCTCTAATTTCTTGACTGACATACACATTCCTTAGGAGACAGGTAAGGTGGTCTGGTATTCCCATTCCTTAGGAGACAGGTAAGGTGGTATGGTATTCCCATCTCTAGGAATTTTCCAGAGTTTGTTGTGATATACACAGTCAAAGGCTTTGGCAATCTTGATTCCAGCTTGTGCTTCTTCCAGCCCAACATTTTTCATGATGTACTCTCCATATAAGTTAAATAAGCAGGGTGACAATATACAGCCTTGACGTACTCCTTTTCTATTTGGAACCAGTCTGTTGTTCCATGCCCAGTTCTAACTGTTGCTTCCTGACCTGCATACAGGTTTCTCAAGAGACAGGTCAGGTGGTCTGGTAGTCCCATCTCTTTCAGAATTTTCCACAGTTTATTGTGATCCACAGAGTCAAAGGCTTTGGCATAGTCAATAAAGCAGAAATAGATGTTTTTCTGGAACTCTCTTGCTTTATTGATGATCCAGTGGATGTTGGCAATTTGATCTCTGCCTTTCCTAGAACCAGCTTGAACATCTGGAAGTTCACGGTTCACATATTGCTGAAGCCTGGCTTGGAGAATTTTGAGCATTACTTTAGTAGTATGTGAGATGAGTGCAATTGTGTGGTAGTTTTAGCATTCTTTGGGATTGCCTTTCTTTGGGATTGGAATGAAAACTGACGTTTTCCAGTCCTGTGGCCACTGCTGAGTTTTTCAAATTTGCTGGCATACTGAGTGTAGCAGTTTCACAGCAACATCTTTCAGGATTTGAAATAGCTCAACTGGAATTCCATCACACCCACTAGCTTTGTTCATGGTGATGCTGTCTAAGGCCCACTTGACTTCACATCCCAGGATGTCTGGCTCTAGGTGAGTGATCACACCATTGTGGTTATCTGGGTCATGAAGATCTTTTTGTACAGTTCTTCTGTGTATTCTTGCCACCTCTTCTCAATATCTTCTGCTTCTGTTAGGTCCATACCATTTCTGTCCTTTGTCGAACACATCTTTGCATGAAATGTTCCCTTGGTATCTCTAATTTTCTTGAAGAGATCTCTAGTCTTTCCCATTCTGTTGTTTTCCTCTATTTCTTTGCATTGATCGCTCAGGAAGGCTTTCTTATCTCTCCTTGCTATTCTTTGGAACCCTGCATTCAAATGGGAATATCTTTCCTTTCCTCCTTTGCTTTTCGCTTCTCTTCTTTTCACAGCTATTTGTAAGGCCTCCTCAGACAAGCACTTTGCCTTTTTGCATTTCTTTTCCATGGGGATGGTCTTGATCCCTTTCTCCTGTACAATGTCACGAACCTCTGTCCATAGTTCATCAGGCACTCTGTCTATCAGATCTAGTCCCTTAAATCTACTTCTCACTTCCACTGTATAGTCATAAAGGATTTGATTTAGGTTATACCCAAATGGTCTAGCGGTTTTCCCTACTTTCTTCAATTTAAGTCTGAATTTGGCAATAAGGAGTTCATGATCTGAGCCACAGTTAGCTCCCGGTCTTGTTTTTGCTGACTGTATAGAGCTTCTCCATATTTGGCTGCAAAGAAATGGGCATATCTTTCCTTTTCTCCTTTGCCTTTAGCTTTACTTGTAACCCAAGGGGTACTTGTAACCTTTACTTATAGCTTGTTTTACTTGTATCCTAAGGGATCTCTCTGTCATAGGAGATTGGAATCAGCCTCTGCAATTTGGGTTCAGAGGCTCAGGGCTGTGGTACATGTCTCTGATTGGGACAGGGTATGTGGGGATCCTTAGAGACATTGCTTCAAAGCATAAGTAACTTGTGCAGCCTTCATTCAGCCCAGATTTCATTTACCTTCTCCTTTGTTCCTCTTCTCAGGCCACCAGTGAAAACTCTGTAAGTTCACATATCTTGTACCATTTCCAAGATGCATTGCCTAACCTGGAGGTAATGTATGATCATTTTATACACTGCCACAGATTCATTATTCATACAGCTTCCTATTAATTTTTAATGCCTCCAAGTTGCTACTTATTTAACATATAATGCAGTTGGCCAGGCATCTATATAAAGCTTTGAAAAGTGGCTCTGAAGTACTCTTCCATAGATCCCCATCTATTAACCAACTGATGAGATGGTACTCCTCTTACCCATGGGGAGGACCCCTGCCTTGGGTCCCCACACTTATCCCTATGATTTGTATGGTTTTCCTTGAAGGAAGTCCGCAGCCTGCAATACTCTTTGGATGACTGTCCAAGCCTGAACTCATTTCTTCCCTTCATGGTACTATTTTAGTCCATCCAGTCTGTAAGGTTGACCAGATATCCAAGGGAGCTCTAGAATTCTTATTTCTGGTATCCCAGAGCCAAGATTGTGCCTGACGAAGGAGACTGGCATGATCATGTAACACTGGCCAGCAAGTCATTACTTTTGTAAGACTGAGTAACCTTTGACCTGTAGAACGGTGCTGACATGATTCGGATCTTCCTGACTCTGCTACCTCCCAGCTCTGTGTCCTTAACTCAGTCCCTGATTAATTTCTCTCTGCCTCGGTATCCTCATCTACAGAATGAGAATACTCAATAGCCTTGTCTTATATAGTGGTTCCCATACCTGACTTTGCAGCAGAAGACCCAGAGAGGCTGCTGAAAAAAAAAACTGCTTCTGGGCACACCTTCCCCCAAGTTTTAGATTCTGCAAGTCTGGGGCTTGGGATCTATTTATTTTTAACTCCCACCACTGTGGCAAGCAGCAAGGACTGGTCTTTATTTCTCTTAGGAGTCTCCTGGCTTTAAAGGCTGGGAAACTTAACATCCTCAACTCCAATGGCTGAGGCAATGAAGGTGTTGATGTGATGCTGGTGGAGTGTCTAGAGGGAAGAATTGAAGAAATATTTTCCTGCAATGCCAGTGCTGGCTTGTGTGTAATGACAAAATGCCCGGTATCGCTCTGAGTGTTCCACACACATGGTTTTTGGTCAGTCTTCATGTCAGTCTCTTATTCTCATTCTCTAGATGGCATAACAGAATTATAGAAATCACTGGAACAACTGGCCAAGTTGAAATGCTGATATTATTGACAGTTTCGGTAGAGGAGCTGAAAAAAGGGAGGGATCGCAGGTAAACCCATATTTTCAAAGTTGGCAGACAGGAAACATGATTGGAATAATTTATGGTTTATTTGATTGCTTTGTTTTCTCATTGATGCTGGTGGTGAGGGCTCTGGGCAGGGTGAGCGGCTATTTAGTTGTAACAGTGAGTTACCCGATTCCCCGAGAGACCTGAAACTGTCCCCCTGGAGGTCAGATGAGAGCTTGGGCTGGAGGTTGTAGATTTGGAACTCATCAGAGATGAGAAGGGCAGTTATGCGAGTGGGAGGTTAGTCGACCAACTTCCAGGACAGAGTGGAAAGCATTTTTTTAAGAGAACCAGCTTGAGCGGGAGAGCTCGGTGGACAAGACTGCAGCATCAGCTCAGCAACTAAAAATCCCCATCCTCTGTGGAAGAGCTGTTGTATTATATAGTTTGGTCAGCAGCTCAGCTCCATATTTTCATCCACCAGGATGTTCAGATCAATACTCCCAGTCCTCATGATTTACTGAACCTGAATTTCTCTAACTGCTCCATTAACTCTTTGGAAAGGTTTCTCCTCTGTTAGCACTGGATCATGATTTTCCATAAAATTTGCCCTTGAGCAAGCAATTCTCTCATCATTCTCACTAGGGAAATGGTCTTACTTTCCCCCACTGCCTCCACCCCGCGTTCTCCATCCTTCCTCACTTTCTGGAGAGTGCTGTTTCATGAACCCGCATTTTGCCTGCTAATTAGTGTTTTTGAATAAACACTTGCTGTTGAGTTTGGAATCAGTTGGGAGCTTTTGCTCAGGCCAGTCTGTGAGTTCCTAAGACTTCATGTCTGTTCATAGTTCCTCAGCTCGGTCAGTGAGTGTCGGGTTTGTTTTGCACGGTGGACACATCTCGGCGCTGAAGAGTTTGGTGCTGTGGTCCTGGTTTCTGCATGTCCCGTCCTGCATTCGTGTCTGTGGTCTGTTTTCCTTGCATGCTGGGCACAGAGGGATCTGGTGGCCTGACAGCTCGTAATAAAAGGTGAATTCACTCACAATGTACCCCTTTGTTCCAGGAAATATTTTGTTCCTCTGAACGTCAGCTTCAGTATTATGAAAAAACATTTGTCAAGCCCCCAATTGCCAGACTGCTGCCCTCAGAACTCCATAAAGACAGTTTCCCTGCCACGGTGAAGCTGTGTGTGATGGAGCCAGGCCTGGATGCAGAAGCAAATTCCATGGCCCCTCATCCACAGTGTCCTGTAATTTGACAGGAAAAATGACATCTTTTCAGGGATCCCAGCAATGCTGAGTTACCTGTGTGGGGGCGGGAGTGTATGCAAACAGCAGTACCTGAAACAGTGATGACGGTTTAGACAGACACCCCCCAAAAGAGAAAGGGGAGCCAGCTATTTTACCCTCAGGAGGCTACAGCATCAGCCAGAGGCACCCTCTTCAGCAGTTTCCCGGGAGGGAACTTAACTGTTGATGTCCCTGCATTTGGGTAAGTGTCCGCAGAGCATTCTCGCCTGTCGGGAGCTGTTAATCCAGTTTGAGAGAATGCAAACACATAAATAAGGGCATGATGTGTGATCACATACGAGGCACAGATAAAGAAGTAGAAACACTTGAGGGGCAAAGGACGTATGTGTGTGTGCG
>CM035290.1:3921110-3996543 GCA_020226075.1 Hydropotes inermis
AGAAGATCAAATGTGGTGGATTCATGCACATATATGGAATCTGGAGAAACGGCACTGATGAACCTGCTTGCAGGCTATCAGTGGAGACTTGGAGAATGGACCTGGGGACGCAGGGTGCAGGCAAGGAGACGACGGGACGAACCGAGAGAGTAGCAGTGACATCTATTCACTGCCCTGTGTGAGACAGGCAGCTAGTGGGAAGCCGCTGTGTGACACGGGGAGCCTGGCTCAGCGCCCCGCGAGGGCCTCGAGGGGTGGGAGGGAGGCGTCGGGGGAAGGGGGTGCACGGACGCAAACAGCTGATTCGTGTCGTACCGCGGAAACTAGCACCACGTTGGAAAGCTTATGTTCCAGTTTTAAAAAGTGAATGGATGGATGAGTGAATGAGTGAACGGATAGATAATACAGGATCAAGTTTAACTTAGGAAGGCTGGGAAAATGCCAAAGTAACTGGGTTTCTCCGTCTTCCTACACCAGGTTGACTGGGGCAGCCTCGGAGTGGAAGTTCAAGGTCAGAGGAGGTTCAGGTGCATAGATTTGTCCCTGAAAGGCTGGCCCATCAGACCAGCCCGATGGAGGGACAGGATTCATCTCCAGGTATGAGCCACTCTCCGGCGTGGCTCACTGACACACAGGTCATTCTTTTAGGACAATTCCTTAGAGGGCAGAGGCGGTGGGAGATGCAGGTTTGTTGGCTTTGATCCAAGCCCTGGGAACTTAACTCTCAAGGTAAGTGACCACTGGGTCCAGGTATATATATAGATAATGAAGGGATGTTTTAAGTAGAAGTTCAATGAAGACCAAAGAATTGGTTGAAAGAGCTTGAACTTGCTCTCTGTCCTGAGATCGCACAAAGGCATGGATTTTGATGTCTGGCCACAGTGTCTGCCCACACAGGAATTGCTGGAAGCCTTTCTGGTCCTATACTCAGATGCGCCGCGTTGATCTTGTCGCCAGCTTGTCTGCCTGCTGCTGTAGACATTTGCTTCTTGGCCTTCATCATAGCTTCCAGAGAGTTCTCAGGCTCTGCTGGCCGACGGCGAGCACTTGAGCAAGATGTTTGGCTCTCTGAGCTCTTAACCTGAGTCCTCTTACTGTGTGGTTTCTCCTGGATTCTTTCCCGTACTGTGGCCACAGGAGGGCAGATTTCACACCCCTTAGGAGCTCCCTGCATCAGATTTCCAGATGGGCAGCACTGAAATTCTTTCTGGATTGTTTTAGGGAGCACTCCCCTGGCAACAGGCCCTGAGAGCATTACCAGAGTGGAGAGTCACCTCGACTATCGGTGGTCCAGGACAGATGCTTCCGGCACGTGCTGGCTGAGAGCTCCCCTGAGCCCCCAGGGATCCACGTGCCCAGGGAGGCCCGGCTCCAGGCACCTGGGAAGCTTGAAAAGTTCATTCTTGGCTGGGACCACACCATCATGGGTTCCCGTGCAGTCACGTGGCACCCGCTCCGCAGCCATCTATCAAGCTCACTGACCAGACTATCTTTGCCAATATGTGGACATGAGTTTGGGAAGGACAGAGGAGTGTGTGTGAGAGAGTGTGTGTGTGCGTGCATGCACAGATTTTCAGATGCCTTCCTCTGTACCTTGTTGGATACCAGAACCCCCTTGTCTGCTTTTAATATCACCAGTCCATACATGTAACTTTTCTGGCTTAAAATTCACTTTTTAAAAGCTGTCCCTGATTAGTTCCAATGTGCTGTAATGACTTTTGTATTTTTTTTAATTATAAATTTTGGTTAACACCACTTTTGATATTTTTATCTCCTGCACTTTATATAGTATAATTTTTTATCACGTAATAAGTATGGAATTTGTGCAGATGACTTAATTAGTTATATACCCAGTAAACACTAGGGAGTCATCAGAGTGAACAAGTAATTTTGTGAAAGCAAACCATTATCCGAGGAATGATATGTAGCCCTCCAGGCTCCTCTGTCCTGGGGATTCTCCAGGCAAGAACACTGGAGTGGTTTGCCATGCCCTCCTCCAGGGGATCTTCCTGACCCGGGGATTGAACCCATGTCTCTTACATCTCCTTCACTGGCAGGCAGATTCTTTACCACTAGCACCACCTGGGAAGGCTGGAGTGGGAAAGACTAGTTCTGTCAGTCCTCTTTGGGTGCAGATGTGTAAAAAAGGGGTCTAATAATGTGGCACCTGCCTAGAAAAAGGTATCAGCGGAGATATCACAATGATTTTGTAGACAAATACCACTGCACCTGCTAAAGCCTTTCTTTGGAATCTCCTCTCGCTCTCTAATGTGGAATGTCTATTTCCTTTAAGCTTTCAGTGACCTGAGAGGAAGCTTCATGACAGGATATAAAGACATTTGCTAATAGTGACTGCTTAAGGATAAATGTGAGATAAGAAAATGTGCTTGAAGTTTCACTGTTTGACTTCAGGAGGGCTGGTGCTTGTGGACCTCTGGGAGGAACGGTGCTCTGAAGGCAGGACATGTGCAGTAATCACACCTGAACTGTCAGCATCCAGCCCACTGCTCTCTTCAAAGAGGACACTCAGATGCGTATGGTAAATGAATGGATATTCTAATTAGCTTGAATATAACCTTTGGGGTGCCTGTGAGTGTGATATAGAACATGATCCCATCTGAAATAGAAGCGAATGATTATGTCACAATAAATTTTGTGCTGTTATTGACAAATACCATAATTTAGCTGTACAATTGATAATAATTTTAAATTTGTGTTGTTGGGTTTTCTGTTAAAAATAGTACAGTAATACTTCTACTACAACTATTACCAGTACATATAAGCAATACTAGCAATAATAACTGGTATACATATGCATGCCCACATATAAAAATATGTAGATCACATGTTAGACACTGCTTTTAACTGAGTTAATTCTAACAGTTTTAATTTTAATTAAAAATTTTAAAACTTAAAAATCTTAAGTAACCCTGTGAACAGATATTCTCATTTTATACCCGGGAAGGCACAAAGAAGATGTGGTTTTTTCCAGAGCTAAGTGGCAGAGGTGGAATTTGAAACCAGGCAATCCAGCTCAAGAATCCATGGACTTAGAGATTAATCATGCTGAGTGAAGTAAGTCAGGTGGGAAAAGACAAATATACCATATCACTTAACATGTGGAACCTAAAAAAAATAATACAAATGAACGTTTTTACAAAAGTGAAATAGACTCACAGACATAGAAAACAAACGTATGATCGCCAAGAGGGAAAGTAGGGGAGGGATAAACTAGGGGTTAGGGATTAATTTATACACAATACTCTATATAAGATGGATAAACAGGGGCTTCCGAGGTGGCTCGGTGTTAAAGAACCCGCCTACAACTCGGGAGACACAGGTTCGATCTCTGGGTCAGGAAGACCCCCTGGAGAAGGAAGTGGCAACCCACTTCAGCATTCTTGCCTGGGAAATCCCTTGGACAGAGGAGCCGGGTGGGCTGTAGTCCACGGGGTTGCAATGAGTGGGACATGACTGACTCAGTGACTAAACAACATACCAGAAAAAACCCCCAAACTTGTGTCTCCTTCCCTGTTTTAAAATTAGTAAAATGGATAAACAACAAGGACCTACTGTGTAACACAGGGAACTATATTCAATACCTTATAATAACCTATAAGGGAAAAGAATCTGAAAAAGACTATACCTATGTATCTGGATCACTTGACGTAATCATTCGCTTGTATTTCAGATGGGATCATGCTGTATATCACACTCACAGGCACCCCAAAGATGATATCCAAGCTAATTAAACTATCCATTCATTTACCATAAGCATCTGAGTGTCCACTCTGAAGAGAGCATTGGGCTGGATGCTGACATTTCAGGTGTGATTACTGCACATGTCCTGAAGCTAACACAACATTGTAAATCGACTTCAATTAAAAAAAAAAAGAATCCATGCTATTAACCAGTAACTTTTATAGCCTCACACGTTGGTGAGAATTCACCCATACCAACAAGTGCAGGCAGGGACCAGTTGCATACTCAGGCAAAAAAGATAAATGTTTGTCTGTCAATGAGGTACATCAGCAATTATGATGGTGATAACTTGGGAAGGACTGTGGAAACTCAAAGTGCTTGTTAAGTTCACTTTTAAAAATCTGAAGAACATCAAAAAGAGAAAGGAACAATGATCACTTATAATCTGCCAAACCACAAATGTACGACAATGTACATTTTTTTCCTGGTTGAAGATAAAAATGCTAGCAAATGGACAAAGAAGAATTGAGCATCCAGGAAAAGCTTAAATGGTGATCCTCTTAGGAGATAATAACTCGGACACATTGTCCATTATAGGTGAACAAAAATCAGAGAATCCGATCTTTGAATTAACCAGGAAGTTAATACGTCTTCTTGAACTGATTAATTTCTGAGCTAGATGGGACAGCAAGACGGGATAAAAGAGGCCATTAGAGCTGCCACTTTACAATTTCATTGGGTGAGAGAGAATGCCTTTCCTCAGGACTTAAAAGAAATATATAGTTTTGATAAAGATCAAAGGTGTATTTCTCTACAACATATTTCAGTAAGTTTAATAATAATGTTGCAAGGAATAAATGTGCGTAAAAGTTTAAGAAAGCCTGGGAGGAGTTCCTCCTGCAAAATGGAGTATAGATGAGTTTTAGCACATCCTGTCATTTAATGGGGGAATTGCAAAGGTTTCAAATGTTATTTTTGATCTTTTAATTCTCCCAGTTGTTTCTGGTAATACCTTTTAATTTCAGGCTAATAGCCATAAGCCTTTTTGAAGTAATAACACTGTCGGCTTTTAGGTGTACGTACTAGAGGAGATGGCGAACACGGAAAGCAAAATAACCCTTTCAGCTGAGCTAAGGCCGGGACCTCATTCCTGGAATGAAATACCTGTGATGAGAGATGTGAGTCTGTGGGTTAAGGAGCCATCGGTGTGTGCTGTCGGCTGGGGAGTAGGTGCAGGGTCATGTCTGGAGTTTTCCTGTGTCCTGCCACAGAGTCTCCTGTTAGCCCTGTGGGTCAGACACCAGGTAGTCCGAGGTATGTTCCACCCCCTACAGCGTGTCCTTGGAGCAAGAAAACCATTGTGAAGACCACCTTTTCTTCAGGGAACTCCTTATGAGTTGCTTATGTCGCTGACACGTGAAAAGACACAGAGGTGGCTCTGGCGTGCTGTGACAGACGTTGCGCTGTGCTCAGATCCTTGCGACCCCTGTTTCCGCATCCGCTTCAGGCTTGTTCCCCAGCCTACAGCTGGCCTGAGTGACCCCTCCCGGGAACTGCTCTCAGATGAAGGCGATACCCCTTCCTGGGTCAGCTGGTACCCAGTGACTGACAGGTGGGGGTGCAGAGTTCTGCCTCTTGGCTTCGCTTGGGACAAGTCTGCAGGGTCAGCCCAGTGTCCTCGGGATCCATGGAGGCATTTGCTGTGATGAAATGAAGTCCAAATTCTCTTCCCCTGTCTGGCTTTCTTCACTCTCCTGCAGGTGTGGTTCCCCAGTTTTCCTACCCTTGATTGATCCCTAATTTATACATAGGATTTTCTGACCTGGTAAATAATTTGCACTTGAGTAAAAAATTCCAATATTAGATAAATACATGTGCATGTGGGAGTGTCCACCACAGCATGTCCATCAGCACCATTTAGTAGGGGAGTCAAGAAGCCCCTGAAGCCTAACACAGCTCTAAGTGTTTCCTAGTTCTTTGAACATAACACTTACACCTTGAATGATCTACCTGAAGATAAATGGACATTGGCAATTAGAAAAATAATACTATGTGGAATGTATTTACAAAGTTCTTTCCATTCATTATGGGGCTTCCCTGGTGACTCAGTCAGTAAAGAGTCTGCCTGCAATGCAGGAGACTCAGGTTCAGTCCCTGGGTGGGAAAGATTCCCTGGAGAAGGAAGTGGCAACCCACTCCTGTATCCTTGCCTGGAGAATCCCATGGACAGAGGGGCCTGGTGGGCTACAGTCCATGGGGTCACAAGGAGTCAGACATGACTTAGTGACTTAGTGACTTTCATACTTTCACTTCCACCCATTATATTGATTCATTTCTTGGCCTTTTTGAGAAAACTTGGGCATGTTAGTCCCATTTTAGAGATGGAGAGAAAATAGCTGAAGACACTGCATTTGGGGTAATTTCTTTTTGATAAGCTCCAATGTCCATGATCAGACCATGGGCTCAAGTCCGTCATTCAAAGAAAACACCAGAAGAGGCTCAGTGTTTTGTGAAATGGCACATTCTGAAGTCTCTGTTACTGAGAGGAGGATGTAAGCTCAGGATCAAAGCACCGTCTTCAAAGAAGGGCAAGGTACTTGTTAAATAACTCCTGGCAACTGCTTCAGCGCTAGGCACTGTAATTGCAGAGAGCAGGAGCGGAACTAAAAATAGAGAAGTGGATGGGGACAGGACCAAAGCCATCATTGTCACTCAAACGTGGATGTCACTTTTGACAGCATTTGAGCAATTGCTTCTTGGTTTTCAATGCTAGGAATCTAGTAATCACGCTTTGTTCTGACAGTCCTAGAAGAAGGGAAGGGGGCAGGACCTGAGGAGCCCATCCTGGGAGGAGCAGCAGAAATGGAAGATAGAGTTATTATCAGCCTGTGCCGCCTCTTTTCCAGCCAAAGTTCCTTTGCAGGCAAAAACCAGAAAGCCATCCCAGCAAGCTCCAATGTCCTGACATGGTAAAGGGGGACCTCGTGGACAGGAGATACAGCCCAGTCCTGCTGAGTGACAGACAGGCCCTGAGAACCAGCTGGCCACCAGGAGCTGAGTCTCTCTCTCTTTCTAGCAGCTGCAGAGTCGCTGTCTCTGTTGGCCTCCCACCTAAGCCAGTCTCCTCTGCACGGCTGTCTTCCTCCCTGCATCGGCACAGCTGCCTGTCCAGCCCTCCGTCATGAGCTCCAAGCCCCAGGAGCACCACCAGCTGACGACCGCCTCACAGGTCTCTTCAGGCAGAACCTCGTCAGGCCACGTCCGGCTGTTCTCGCACTGGACTTGCTGCTTTGGGTCGAAGGGATGCAAAAGCTTCTCCGGAGGGGCCGCGAATGGGGCAGACGGTGAGACCCGTGTGCTGTATCCTTGCTTGTCTGCGTTTCCACTGTGTTCTCCATCATGCTCCACCATCTAGTCTAGGAGACCTAAGGGGTCACGTAATCATCACGGTGAATCACTGTGTAGAGTGTGGCATCTGCTCTAAGCGGGGTTGCAATCTGCTTGATGCGATAAGGCCCGAGCCCACGGACAGGAAACCAGTCATGCTAGGCCGTGCGTGAGGAGCATCAGATGACCGGCACGGACAGGACGGCTGTTAAAGATTTAGAGAAGGGAGAGATCACTGTGGGTAAGGAAAGTCCAAGAGGACTCCCCAAGAGAGTGGGGACAGAGTGGGTCTGAAGGGATGGGAACGATCTGGAGAGAAAGTGGAGAGGAGAGGCATTCTAGATTGGGGCAGAGGCGGTGCGGGTGGCTACATGATGCACTCCCCAGCGACTACAAATAAGCCAGCCTTTTTTGAGTGTAAGGTATATATTGGAAAGTATAAGAAGGTAAGTTAGGGAAAATGTACACGCTCAGTTTCACCTGCTCCGTCGTGTCGGATCCTTTGCGACCCCTGGAACATAGCCCACCAGGCTCCTCTGTCCATGGGATTCTCCAGGCAAAAGTACTGGAGTCAGTTGCCATTTCCTTCTCCAGGGGAATCTTCGTGACCCGGACTCTCAACTCATGCGTCTCCTGAACTGGTAGGCAGATTCTTTACCACTGGGAAGCCCAAGTTAGGAAAAATAGGACCTTGAATGTCAATCTAATCAGCTGAATTTTATTCTGAAGAATTTATTAATTAATGAAGAATTTATAAATTAAGAATTTATTAATGATGTTGCAGGGCATGGTGGGTAAAGCAGTGCTCTGGGGTGACCCACTGCGGTGGAGGCCAGAGACCAGGAATAATTGAGAGACCCTTACAGAGTCGCCAGTGAGATGAGTAGCCGCAACTACTGAAACCCATGCACGCTAGAGTTCGAGCTCTGCAACAGAAGAAGCTGCCACAGTGAAAAGCCCACACACCACAACCAGGGAGCAGCCGCTTGTTGCAACTGGAGAAAGCCTGAGAGCAGCAATGAAGAGCCAGTGCAGCCAAACATGAAATAAATAAATAAAGGAATCACCTGGAGGAGTTGTTAATGTGCATATGGCTTGACCCCACCCCAGAGATGCTGATTCACTGGGGCTGAATAGGGCCTGACATTTGCATTGTTAACAAGTTGCCAGGTGCTGGGGACCCTACTTTGAGAACTGTTCCCTAGTCTGAACTGCCATCATCATTTCTCTGGGTTATCATGGTGGCTTCCTGAGTAATGTGCTTCCACTTTCACCTCCATTTCCTCACAGCATTCAGAGTGATCATCTGAAAATGTAAATAAAATCATGCTATCCTTCAGTTGCTGAGTTGTGTCCAACTCTTTGCAACTCCAAGGACCATAGCCCTCCAGGCTCCTCTGTCCATGGGATTCTCCAGGCAAGCATACTGGAGTGCGTTGCCATTCCCTTCTCCAGGGGATCTTCCTGACCCAGAGCTCGAACTTGGGTCTCTTGCACTGCAGGCAGATTCTTTACCACTGAGCCACCAGGGAAGCCCTGGCCTCCCGATTAAAACTCTTCTGTGGCTTCTGCCCACCCCTGTGCGGTCTACAAGATGCTCAAGCTCTGCCAGTCGGCCAGCTCTGCCAGTCTTCTTGCAGCACAGTCAGAGCCCCTGCAGGCCCTGGTGCTTCTCTTGATTCTGTGCTCCCAGGCCTGGCACTCGTGTTGCTCTGGGAAGCTTCCCCCAAGGGAGACTGGCTGACTCTCTCTCACCCTTGACGATCAAGCTCAGATGTTACCCACTTCTAAGGACATCCTTGAAGACCCCATCTGAGGTGGCCTGCTGCAGTTCCTATTTACTTCCTCACTCTTGTTCTCTCTGTTCATTGTAATTCTCATGAACATTACTTGTTTATTATTCTGTTTATTGTGGTCTCCTCCACTAAGATTGTAGGCTCCTGAAGTACAGGGTTCTTATCTTCACAGTTTTATTCCCAGGACTGTGCACAGTGTCTGGCAGAGTAGGAAGTACTCAGTAAGTATTTGTGCAATGAATATACATGCATCTTTCTGAAGTGGCAAGGCTCAAGTGTTTTTCCTATAGGGCTCCCAAATTTCTGCAAAGATCAGTGGATGTGAATAGATGCCTTGGAGAAGACCATCACCCACACTTCCAGCTGTTAGAGGGATCTAGTCTGGTACACCCCAGCTAATCTTTTCCTTTTGCATGGATTAATAACATGGGGTGATGTAGGCAGAGGTGTCGTATCAATTGCAAGCCCCTCATCCTCTCTTCTGTCTTTTTGCTTCTGTGATCTGCTCAGAGCCTCTCACTGTGGCACTTAGATGGTTTGGTGTCAGACCTTTCTCCTCATTACCAAAACATACCTCCCTCTTTCCCAGTCTTTGAGAACTCTGCTCTGCCACGATGTGACATTGGGTGGTAAGTGGGGTAAACAGGTTAACTGCTTTAACTTCATTTGTGGTTAAGAGACACCAGGGTCCCTTCAATAATAAAACACATCTAAGCTGTGTCTGAGGGAGCAGCAAAATTGTTTTTGAACCTGTAAGAAGAATTCAGGTTTTTACATAAGCATGTACCTGGTTTTGGATTTTATGTAAAGATATAAAAGAAATTGAAATTAAAATATTATTGGAATAGTAGGGTTAGCAAACATAAGGAGTGAAAAAGGGAGATCCTGAAAAACAGGTTGTAAGATGGCTTTTATATTGATCAGGTGAGAGTTTGACATTTGTCTCTTTGTCAAAGCATATGGTTATGCAATAGAAAGCATTGCAGTACCAAAGAGGGGAAAAAGGTTTATTTACAGACCTCAGAGTTGCATTCAGTGACATTCTTGGTCAAGACCAAAATGTGGAATGTTTTTTCCATTCAGAAAAGCAGAGTCACTTTGCCTGAGTCATGACTGCCCACTTTCTTCCATATGGTTGAGTACTCTTTATTGGCTGAGGTTGACAGTTCTCTAGCGACTTTGTGGTTGATGAATCCTATTTATGGCAGCAGTGGAGAAAGGTAAAGTTAGGTAATCTTAGGAAGGAAATACTTAGTTTGGTAAAAAAAAATGGAAATTAACCACTGTAGCAAATATTTTGTAAGGGGAAAAAGTGCTTAAGTCATGAGAAATGCCTGCCTTCTCCAGTGTCTCTGTCCCCATCCAGTTATCAAAAATCCCTTCAATTCTCCCCTGTCTGGCTCTTAGAGTTATCCCATTCTTGCTAGTTTGAAGACTTCCCTGATGTCTCAGCTGGTAAAGAATCCATCTGCAATGTAGGAGACCTAGGTTCAATCTCTGGGTCGGGAAGATCCCTTGGAGAAATGAATGGCAACCCACTCCAGTACTCTTGTCTGAAGAATCCCACGGATGGAGGAGCCTGGTGGGCTACAGTCCAAGGGGTCCCAAAGAGTCGGGTGAGACTGAGCAGCTAAGCACACATGCACGCACTGGTTTAAAAGTTCGCAACCTCGGCAAGCTCTTGGCATCGGTCCAGACTTCTCTCTCTCGTGGCTATTGATCAGTCTCCTTAGAACAACCCTTGATAGCTCTCCTTTATGACCCAGGCTTCTATCTGGGGACAGTAGACAACCCCCACTTCTTAATCCAGCATCAATAGCTTTATATCCCCTGTGGCTTTTTAAAAATTGTGGTAAAATACACACCACACACAAGTTACCATTTTAACAATTTTAAGTGTACAATTCAGTGGCCTTAATAATCACAGCATTGTGCAACCATCACCACTATTCCATTTCCAGAACTTTTTCATCATCCCAAACAGAAACTCGGTACCCATTAAACAATAACTCCTCATCTCCTCTTCCCCTGCTCCAGGGCCTGGTCACCTTTACTCTACTTCTTTTTTTTTTTTTAATGGTTTAAAAAAAAATTTTTGTTTGTTTATTTTTGGCTGCACTGGATCTTTGCAGGACTTCTCTGATTGCAGAGAGCCAGGGCTCCTCTCTAGCTGAGATGATGGGCTTCTCATTGTCGTGACCCCTCTTGTTACAGAGCACAGGCCCTAGGGCGTGCGGCCTTCAGCAGTCGCCCACAAGGTCTCAGCTGCTGTGACTTGTGAGCTCCAGGGCGCGGGCTCAGAAGCTGTGGCACACGCTTTAGTCGGCCCACAGCATGTGGGAACCAGTGTTCGATCCCTGCATTGGCAGGAGGGTTCTTATCCACTGCACCACCAGGGAAGACCCTTTATTTTCTAGGAATTTGCATATATTGCAAGCATGCATGCTCCAATTGTGTCTGACTTTTTGCAACCCTAGAGACTGAAGTCTGCCAGGCTCTTCTGTCCATGGGGTTCTCCAGGCAAGAATACTGGACTGGGTTGCCATGTTATTTTAGCGGATCTTCCCGACTCAGGGATTGAACCTGAGTATCCTGCGGCTCATGTGTTGGCAGGCAGATTCTTTACCACTGAGCCTCCTGAGAAGCCCTTTCGTGTATTAGATACTTCATGTAAGCGGAATCATACACTATTTGTCCTTTTGTGTCTGGCTTATTTCACTTAGCATAATGTTTTTGAGATTCATTCACATTGTAGCATACATCAGAACTTGCATGCTTAAGACTGAGTACTATTCCACTGTATATGCCCCATTCTGCTGATCCGTTTACCTGTTGCCAGACTCTTGGATTGTTTCCCCGTTGCCTTCAGTGAACAGTGCTTTGGGAACACTGGGATACAAGTGTGCGTTAGAGCCTCTGCTTTCAGTTCTCTTGGGTCTATACCTGGAAGTGGAATTGCTAGATCATTCTTGGTTTAACTTTTGGAGGAACATCTCATATGGCTTTGACATACCCACACTTTCTGTTATCACTTTTTTGGGGGTGCCTTCTCAGAGTAGTGTTCCCTGGATGTACCCATCCCTGGTATTCCCTCAAGCTGAACTCAAAATGCTTTTTCCTCTTCTGCATCTTCAGTCAGTTAGCCATACTCTTCAGTAAATATTAAAACAAACGCTTCCTCCTAATGATAACATATCTCAGCATCTACAGTCTGGAAGTGAAAAAGTAATTATGAGGACGTGCCTCAAACCCTGGCTTTTTTTCTCAAGAAGCTTCACAACACCGCATTCAAAAAACTCTCCCTCCCAGTTCCCTTTGTATGGATGACAATAGCTCCTTTAGAATCTCTCTTTTTTTCTTCCTCAAATTCCAGCCCCATGACTTCCAGCTCAGGCCTGTTGTCCATCTCCCTTGCCCATCATCTAAACCCTTTAGAGACCAACTAGCCATCTTAGATCGTCTGTGCTGTGTTTTTCTCACCACCTAGACTCTGAACAGTTGAGAGCATTTGACTGCTGACTCAAAAGGAAGTGTCAGTCTTTATCAGAGTTAGGGATGAGGGTAAAAGTTGTGAATACTCCCACAGGTGTTATTTCTCCTTTTCTACTCACCTGGGAGCAATCTTTATGTCCTGCAATAGAATATTTTCCCCAGGTAAATCTAAGCTATGTGAGAGCAGATTGGAATCCCTTCCTTCCTTGCTTGGAAAACCTCGATTAACAACAGACTCCTTGCCTTGACATTCCCGAGGTCCCAGTGGGTGGACCTCAGTTCGCCTTTGCACTCTTATTCCACGTTACTGTCCTTCCTGTTCTCCAGGCCCCGAGGAACAGCACTGCTGGCTGCTCCCTAAACTGTCCCTGTGTTTTTCTGTCTCCATCTGTTCCCTCTTCTGCTTACCCTCTTTTCTCTCCTCACACCCACCCCATTTCTACCCACTTTTCAAGTTCAAAGTCAAACACTGCTCATTCCATAAAAGTGGCTGTCGTGAGGATTAAATAAACCAATGTGTGCAAAGAATTTAGTGTGCTGTCTGACATGTAATAAGCCCTAGATAAATAGTATATAATGAATACTTGACCTGTACTATTATTGTTTCTGTAAACATATTATGTATAACTTATAAGCTTTTCAACCTAATTTATTTTTGTATATTTTACATAGTCTCTATCAGTTTGGACACATTTGGCAACATAAAACCCCAACTCAGCTGGTTTAAACAAAAAGTGGGATTTACTGGGCCATATAGCTGAGATTGCAGCCATGAAATTAAAAGACGCTTACTCCTTGGAAGGAAAGTTATGACCAACCTAGATAACATATGAAAAAGCAGAGATATTACTCTGCCAACAAAGGTCTGTCTAGTCAAGGCTATGGTTTTTCCAGTGGTCATGTATGGATGTGAGAGTTGGACGGTGAAGAAAACTGAGCACCAAAGAATTGATGCTTTTGAACTGTGGTGTTGGAGAAGACTTGAGAGTCCCTTGGACTGCAAGGAGATCCAACCAATCCATCCTAAAGGGGCTCAGTCTTGGGTGTTCATTGGAAGGACTGATGCTGAAGCTGAAACTCCTGTACTTTGGCCACCTGATGTGAAGAACTGACTCATTGGGAAAGACCCTGATGCTGGGAGGGATTGGGGGCAGGAGGAGAAGGGGACGACAGAGGATGAGACAGCTGGATGGCATCACCGACTCAACGGACATGAGTCTGAGTAAACTCCAGGAGTTGGTGATGAACAGGGAGGCCTGGCGTGCTATGATTCATGGGGTCGCAAAGAGTTGGACACGACTGAGCAACTGAACTGACTTGAACTGAACTGATAGCTGAGAAGCCCAGAGATTGAGCTGGATTCTCTCTGGTTTCTAGACTCAGCTTTGCTCTCTTCTATATGTTGTAATTCTCAGGCTCTTGAGGAGGTTAGATGGGTGTGCTAGCTTCAGTCTCCCAGAATTTGGGAGAAGCTAAAGTCTGCTGTCCAGTAAACTTAAGTAATGCCCCTTGGGGCTTACTGCCTCTGATGGGGTCACATTCCCATTCTTGAACCAATCACTCTTGACGGAACAATCAGAAGCTTTGATTGGCAATGTCTGGGTGAGGTGTCACCCAGTAAGCTCCAGCAAAACCAAACTGACTGGGGGTGGATGCATGCATCCACACACAAAAGTTGGAGGTATACGAAAAATCGGGCGAGTGAATGCTGGGGAGTGAAACCTCTGCCCTAGTATCTCACATAAAGGAGATGCCCACTAAATCTTCAGTAAATGGATTTGAGTTAGGTTTCTCTTTAGTGGTCAGAGGATGTGCAAGGTTAACTGCTCATCAATTGCTAGCTGAACAGGGGAGGAAGCTAACATTTGCTGGGTACCTGCTATGTACCAGGCACTGGGGCTGAGGGATTTACATGGCATTTCATTTGATATAACCCAACAAAAGTCTGTGCTACAGATTTTGTCATTATGCCCAATTTACAGATGCAGAAGCTAAGAGTAAAAAGGCAGGTAATATTTGGGGTTTGTGTAGAGCTAGAATTCTAGCCCAGGGCTTCCTGACCCAGAGGTTGTGCTGACCCCCTATAGGTCATGGCACCTGTATTCTAGAGGGCTGTTTATCTCTCTTCAAAGATCGCTGGGGCTGGGAATTCTGTAATCTTTCCCTGAAGACTGCTCCATGCTGTACAAGATGAGGTTTGAGAAACTCCTTCACTTGCCATTGTTTTCAGTGGGTTGCATTTCACCTTGTCTTCTATAGAAAGTTGAAAACCACTGCACACACTCTAGCAGAATCTTTGTGGATCTGATGGTAGTAATGAAGTAGCCACTTCATCTTTTCTTCCTTTAGGTTAAAGGGATTGAACCCTTTAACCTTTCCTTGAAGAGCCTATTTTCAGACCCTTTGACGTAGGATACATTTTTGCTTAAGCTCTGGACCTTACTTCTCAGCCAGAACATGACTTGAGACAGCTCTCAGACCCAATTTCTCGACTGTGAAGAAAACAACTTAGCTGAGCTATCTGCTTGCTCTCAGCAGGACCTCCGGGCTGCTGCCAAACCCTTGCTGCTACTGTTAACCCCCAGCCCCACAACAACCACACACACACACACACACACACTAATACACACATGCAAACACACAACAGCACATACAAACAAGAACAAACAAACGTGGAGACACCCACCCACCCCGGCAACACACACACAAAACTAACACACACCCACAGCAACATACACACAAACGGCCGTGGACACACAACAACAAACCCACCACACACACAACACACAGACACACAGCGACGGCCACGTCCGCCGCCGCACACCCAGGCCCGTCCTGAAGCCGCTCTGGCGTCTCAGCAGCGGCCCCTGGGACCGCCTTCCCTGGCTCCCGCCCCAAGGTGCTGGCTTCCTCACATCATGCTTACTGAGAACCCCCGGCAATCTAGTGACTTGCTTTCTCCGCTCCCACGGCAGACAAGAGGGGCATGTGACTTGCTTTTTTGAATGTTAAAAAATGAAGCAGAAACAGGAGCGCGTTTCTTGATGATTCTGCCTCTCCACGCTCTGGGCTGTGGAAGGATCTGGTTTCTGGTTTAATTGGCCTGTGACCTGTAGGCCCTGACGTAGGCTCTTCTGGCTGTCTTTGAACATATCCAAGACAATTTTAAAAGAAGGGGATGCAAAAAGAGAAAACTCTGGGTAACGAATGATTTTGTGTGTCTGTGCTTTTCTGTAGTTGCCAGCATTTCTGAAATGAACATGAATTCACTTGGAAATTAGGAAAAATATCAGTAAGTGCTACAATTAACTCTAAATAGCTAAAAGAATAAAACAATAGCCAAATCTTAATCAAGCAGATAACAATGAAAAGATGAATGGCAGAAATGATTAGAAAAAGTAAGAGTCATAAAGCAATCCTTGGAATAAAGGATCCATTTGGTATATAATGTTGATAAAAGGAATAACTCAGAATGAAAATATTACAATGATAAAAGTCATGTGATGAAAGCACAGCATTAAACATTAAGAAACAAAAATTGACAGAAAAATAATAAGTCATTAGGAGACCTAAATACCAGATTTTGACAATGAAAAAGAGGACACCAAAGTTTGAAATATTACAATTATGAAAGTTGATTTATAGGCCAATATTGAATTTTGGTTCATAACAACAAAAAATGAGTCTTTTTAAAAACTATTATTTGAAACCCTGAGCAAAACAAATACTATATAAGACCACAAAGAAATCTTTCACAAACTTAAATAAGAATAAAAATATCTAAACTCAACCACTTGGAAATTTAAAAAATTCTTTATAAGTATTCATTAAAAAATCAAAACTGTAACTGCAAGCTATTTAGAAAGTTATGAAAATTTTATACAAGCATTCATGGAAGGTGGCCAGATCAGTACCAAGAAGTATGCTTAGAGCCTCAAATACTATCAAAATTAAACCAGAAAAATGAAAATTTAAAAGCTAATCATATGACTAAAAAATTAGAAATAGAAGAATAAAATAAATCCAAATAACGGAAATAGACAAAAAAGATAAATACAGAAATTTACAAATTAGAAAGTTAAGTATAATCAATTGATTCAAGTGTTTTCATATTTTTAAAGGCTAACAAAACGGAGATGCTTTTCACCGTCTGAATCTAGAGAAAAAGGAAATACAAGCTAATAATATACAGAAAATGGATATAGACATATTGCAGAGATTGAAATGAAATAAGATAATGTTATATGTGAAAGATAATGTTAATACATGTGAAAATATTGATAGATGGATGATTTTCTGTGGGAATTGCTAAAATTCATTAAATAAATTATATATATGAGAAAACCAATAACCTTGAGAGGGAACTGACAAACTTATCAAAAAATAATGTAAAAGAAAACAAACCTTTCAAAAACTCTTCAGGTCATGCTGGCTTAATAAGAATTCTTGCAAAGTTTTAGAAAACATGTGATTTCTATGTTATATTAAACTATCCAGTAACATAGGTAAAATTTGAAATTTACTAAACTTGTTGATGGACATTTAGAAAGAGGACCAACAATTTCACTCCTAGAGTCACCAAGAGAAAGGAAACATCTACACAAAGACTTGTATGCAGATATTCATAGCAGGATTATTTATAATAACTTCAAACTGGAAACAATTCAGATGCCCATCAGCTGTTGAAGAGAGAAAATTAGATATATCCACACCAAAGAATTCATCAATAAAAATGAATCAAACATTAAATCAAAAAAGAAAGAAATATGTGCTATCATAACATGCTAAAACATGAACAGACCTCAAAAAGAGTTATTTCAAGAAATGGTGGATCCTTAGGACTGAAAAGTACTTTCCTGTCTTTGAGTGAGCGGCCTTTTGACAACCCAGCCCCACAGTGGTCTATAGTTTGGCCTCCTGTCTTCAGGAGTGTTGTCCTGTTGTGGGTAACCAAAGACCCTATCTTTTAAAGCATCACAAATACGGAAAACATGGAAGACAAACTCCTAACCCACAGCAATCCATGGTAGCTCCCAGGATCCTTCTGGGTTTCTTTTTACAATGAAAATTCAGTCTTCTGTATATGTAACTTAAATGTGTGAGTTGAATCAGGGGGGCAGATAGGAATCAGAGGGGCAGACAGCACAACCCCAAGGAAGAGGAATTAGAAGCCAGTGACTCACCAAGGAAAGCCAGCAGGAAGCTGGTTCAGAGCTAATGAGTGGGATGGGCCCAACCTCCCTGCTCTGAAGTCACGTTATTAGCTGCTGCACAGCCATTTTCCAACCTAACTTTTTAAATAATTAAAGAAACAAAAAAGAAACGAGGTTCTCGTATAAAAGCTCCTAGAGCTTTGGTCTTTATCACTAATAAATTTCTACCATCCCCCAGCACCCGCCTTGACAAAGTGTGGGAGAAGCTGGCTGGTAACGAGATCTTGCCGCCCTGTGCTCATTAGGGAGGCCGCTTGGTTTGAAGACCCACCCCAGCCAATCTGATTGCGGATTTTATTGAAATAATTTTATAAACAAGTCTTCAGACAAGGTTTAGTCCTGATGAATCCTCCGAGCTCATTACCACCCTCAGGAAGAAATCTGAAGAGATAAAAATAAAAGTCGAGGATTAAAGCAACACTTTCACCTTAGGCAAAGCAGCCTCCCTGAGCCTCACATTTCTCCATCTGTATAGCAAGGACAATGACATCTCCCTCTCCAACTCATCAGAAGAGCTGATGTGAGGTTCTGGAGAGTGTTCTTGGCAGTTGGGGAAGAAGGTAACACAAGGAAGCCTGATTATTTTCAAAAGCAGGAAGAACACAATGGTGGTAGATTCACGTCTGATCTCTCTCAAGATGGGGTAACAGTACTGTCCAGGAGAGGCTACATATGGTGCGATCAGTCAGCCCCATATCTTGGAAACTCACCTGGCTTGAATTAGAAAGCTGTTCTCCCTCCAATATTTTCTTTGATATTAAGGAGTTCTTAGTCCAGTGACATTTCACCATAAAATCATGAAATATATTTGTCACAGCTGCCACTACAGAACCAGCGAGACCTTAGAAAGATATTTGTGTCGGAAGGCACTCGGGTAGCCGGCACATATTCCCAGGGCTTGGGAACGGTTTCAGAGCAACTTGGCCCCTCCCTCCCTCACCAGTTGTCTATGTCAAAAGGCAGAAGACTTAAAAATTCCTATTGACCATGATCAGTACGAGCTCAACAGAGAAGGATGTGCCTAAATGTTAAGATCATTCTACGGAGCCAAAGTCAAGAATCTGCACAGAAGCATCATGTTGAAAAAGTGTGAAAGAGCTGGATGGAGCTCAGGGATGATGGACAGATCCCTTTCAGATGCAAGCGACAGTGTCTTTTGCTCCCACTCGCTTTCTTATTTTTGCATCAAACATAAATGGTAAGTGAAGAAATGTAGTTCAAGAGCAGAGCTTCAGGTGTCTGAGATTAGATGAAAGGGATCCTTAGCACCAAGGCACAAAGACTTGTTTGAAAAAGGAAAGGCAGAGACTAAAGGCATGATAAAGCACAGACTTCAGGCGGAAAACCTCTCATGCTTTTGAGGGGCTGATTGGAACGTCCCACGGTCGCCCTGTGCATATGTTGCATGGGTTCAGCCCCTCCATGCCCCGTCAGCTATTTCACATAAACAATGAGAAAGTCACTGGCTGCCAGGGCCCAGTCCCAGTGGGTTGAACGGTAAGTGTGGGTCACCTGTTTTCAGGCCGGGAGACTTAAGGAGAGGATGATCCTCCTGATGCGTGAAGAGATGCTGATTTCAGGACAGCATCCGTCTCCAAGGCTCCGTGTCCACCCCAGCTCCTCCAGGCCCAGATTCAAGGCTGAGGGTCTTCCCTGAGCTTTCTCAGGTCGCTGCGGCCACGTGCACCTATGAAGGTACTCAAACTCACCTTCTAGAGAGTGGAGCGCCTCACCCAGCCCCACGGGGTGGCCACCCCTCAGACACAAGCCGGCTGGGGGTGTTTAGGATAACAGCATGGCAGAGTGCAAACGGCCCCCACCATGGAGCCAGAGGAGCCTATGAGATCATTTGGAAAAGCTTGTGAATTCACTGCCATTTGCCTACTTGGCTTTGGATGAAAAGCAAATCTTAAAGCTGCTCAAAATGTGTCTGATTCATCTGTAACTGAGAATGAGACCAATCAGGGATAAGAAGTGAGTAAAACCCTTGTGATCACGGAGCCAAGAGAGACTATTTTAAAGCACTTAATGTATTTTTTTCTTAAAGATACATACACCAACTGTAATTAAGCTCTCCCTTTCCTTATGATCTTGGCAAGATGTTAAAAAAGAGATAGAGGGAGGGAGTTGACTTGCCAAGTGGATTTTTCTAAGCGTTCTCAGCCCTAATTAAAAGTCCTTTGTGCAAGGCCAACCAGCAATCAGATTCCTAATTAGAGCTGAGCAAACTGCCTTGGTGAACTGTGAGTTTCTCTGAACCCAGGAATCCGGGGAGAAAGTCTGTCCATCTTAATGGGGCCATTTTTTTGGAACCACATACGCATCTGAGTCCTGAAAGGCATGTACACAAAAGGGCAAGGACACAAACCTATTCTTGCCGTGTTGATGCCTCTTTTGCCTTGAAATGGCTCAGCGGAATCCTGTATGTTGTGTTACTGTGTGTGTGCACAGGCTTGGTCGCTTCAGCTGTCTGACTCTTTGTGACCCCCTGGGCTGTAGCCCAGCAGCTTCCTCTGTCCACGAGATTCTCCAGGCAAGAACACTGGAGTGGGTTGCCATGCCCTCGTCCAGGGGATCTTGCAGCTCCTACACTGACAGGTGGGTTCCTTACCACGAGCGCCACCCGAGAAGCCCTTCCCTGGAGCCTCAGATGGTAAAGAATCCCCCTGCAGCGCTGGAGACCTGGGTTCGGTTCCTGGGTTGGGAAGATCCCCTGGGAGAGAGCGTGGCGACCCTCTCTAGTGGTCTTGCCTGGAGAATCCCCAGGGACAGAGGATCCTGGTGGGCTACAGTCCACGGGGTTGCAAAGACTTGGGTATGACTGAACGACTAAGCACAGCCAGCGCAGCACCTCTGTTTTATTGGCTGGTTACAGTATCACCAGGAATGACAGCTTTTTAAAAACCTGTCTTTAGGATCTGTCATTCTGTGACTTGAGATTTAAATTTACTGAATGCTGGTATTTCACAGTTTATGTCCAAGTAAAGGAGACCATTTTGCCCTTAACTAGATTTCTCTTGGATTCGTGGGCATTGTCATAGTAAACATGTCCAGCGCAGCTCTGGGAGCCCCATCAATGCTAACTCACTTTACCCCTGTGAGGACCCCATGAGGTTCTGTTGTCTTCTCCATTTCACAGGGAGGAAGCTGAGGCACAGAGAAGTTTAGTAACCAACCCAAAGTCACATTGTAAGTGATGGAGCTGAGGTTTGTCTCCTCTCTGTCAGGTTCTAGAGTCTGGGCGCAGACCCAGCGCCCAGAGGTGCAGCAGTGCCCCCGAGCCGGCCTGGAGCAGAGGGGGCCTGGCCCGCCCGGCCTCGGGTCACAGGCCTGAACAGCCACAGTCACACAGCTGCGGCCCAATCTCGAAGGCTCCCCTGGCCGCCTTCCTGATTACCAGGCAGGGTTTTCCAAGATCCACATTTCAGATTGAGACCTTCTGAAATGTAGGCCTTGAATAAAGAGATTATACTGGGATGTAAAAATAAAGGACTTGCTATTCTTCATTCCCAGAACTGCGGTGAGAGCAGCAACAGTGGCATTCTTGTCTCACCCGCTTAGAGACGACTGTCAGAAGCCGCAGCCCCCGAGGGGTCCACCATAGAGAGACATTCACACCCCTGGCTCAGCCTGGCTCTTGCGTGTCTGTTTCTTGATTCCCACCTGCCTTGCCCGCCGCCCCCTGGAATGTATCCCTCCTGAAACAGAGAGGAAGTGCTCAGAATTATGTAATTCTCTTTTCCCCCTGCTTTCATTTGGGTCAGCGTCACATGAAGGCTCTTTTTTGGGTTGTCCTTGACTTACACTTTGTCTTAGAAAGAGAAATATTTCATCTATAGATGTTTGCTTTCAGTTTAAAAATACAAATATCGTATATTAACGTGTGTATGTGAAATCTAGAAAAATGGTATAGATGATCTTACTTGCAAAACGGAAATGGAGACACAGATGCAGGAACAAACATATGGACACCAAGGGGGAAAAGCCGGGGTCAGGGGCTGGGATAAACTGAGAGACTGGGGTCGGCCGACATACAGTGTTATGTGTAAACTAGGTAACCAATGAGAAGCCTTAAAAAATAATAACAGTAATTAAAAAAATTAAAATACAAAATCTAAATAGGGTATTGTCAGACATTTTCGGAGAAGGAAATGGCAACCCACTCCAGTGCTCTTGCCTGGAGAATCCCAGGGACGGAGGAGCCCGGTGGGCTGCTGTCTATGGGGTCGCAGAGTCAGACACGACAGAAGCGACTTAGCTAGCAGCAGCAGCCGACCTTTTCAGTGCTACGTATTCTAACTACCCACAGTGCAAAAGATGTACTTCCCCACGTTCTGGGGAGGTAGCCGTTTACAAGATGTGATTTCGGGGAAGCCGTGTGATGTGGGGGTGACAGTGTTGGAATAATGGGACAGGAAGCAAGTCACAGACACCAAGAGAGACGTGGGGGTGGTGGGAGAGAAAAGGAGACTAGAGACGGAGTCATGGGACAGGCGAGGGGTCCCAGCGGAAGGCTTCCTCCAGATCTAAAGGGAAGGCTATGGCTCCCACGAGAAAGAAGAGGAGCGTGCTCTGTGGGAATGTGGGCAGACGGCCGGGGTGGGTTTCCATCCAGGGCCAGGAGCAGGCTCTACTCTGGGGCTGGGGCTCAGTGCCCTGCCTCCCCAGGAGGTCCTTAGACGTCACCCCCAAGTCCGCTCACAAATTTCAGCCAGGCAGTCAGCAAGTGGGGCAAACCCACAGACCGGCTGGTTGTTTTCCACTTTTCATGTTGTGTTGTAATTATTTATCTGCCTGCATCCCTCACTTGTCTATATATTAGTCCGCAAGGTTCTGGGCTTTATTCAAATGTATATCTTCAGGGCTGGACCTCGACATAGTTTGGAGATGCCTGGGGGGTTACAGTATCAATGACGTATTCTGTAATGTGCATAAAGTGCCCTGTATGTACAGTGCCTTTTATCGATAGGTAGCAGGCACTTCATAAACATTCACTGACTGAATCAAGAGTCCATACAACGATAGCAAGTCACAGGTTCAAACGCTGAAGTTCTGGAAAAAGCAAAATCGATAGGGTAGGAAGTCTAAGATCTGAAACACAATTAGGAGAATTAGGAGAACCGTGAAATGTTGGAGGATGAACACTGACTTCTGAAATGCTCAGGAACAAGGCAATGGCAAGGATTTCAGGATGCTTCCACCTGCATCTACTTTCCAAGTTTCACTTTCTCTCCTCTGAAAATCACTGGGCCGTTTCAGAGCTTCAGCATTCCCTGAAAGCAAGTCTGAGGAACCAGCCCATGTACCGCCACCGTACCTGAACACAGGTAAATACCTTCCATTCATGTGAGTGTTGATGTATGTAATTTACATGACCCTCAGGAAATGCATTAAGATATATATACATAAACATACATTTGGATGATCTAAGTTACAGAAAAATGCAGTTACCTGATTAAGGAACAGTGTTCATAGCCAGAGATGATTTTAAGATTAGTTTGTGCTACGTGTTTATTCTTCTTTTCCTGTGAAAACATTCTTCAAAGTTATGATCAGACACCAATCCAATCCGGAAGACAATTTGTTACTTTTTCTCTTCTAGCCCAGCTTGTCTTAAGTGCCAATTATATGTCAGGCGCCCTGCTGCTTTTTTACATTCCTTTCCTCACTGACAGCTACAGTTGACTTTTCCTAGTTAGTACATAAAATGATATATTCTCCTGTGTGTTCAAAAACTTGGCTCTGTAACTGCCAGATAACTTTTGAAGCAATATTGTCATGCTGCCCTTCTTTGGGGAGGAGTCCTGAGCTGGGGAGTGGGCTGGTTCTGTTGCCTGGCTGTCAGGATGGGGGTAAATATTATCCAACAGACCCCGTGCCATGTAGGGATAAAAGGAGAGCAGACCACGCTCGGTGGCTGAAAGTTTGCCACGGACCAGAGACCTTAATTTTGCAAAACAAACGGTAAGTGGAACTCATCCAAATAGGTCTTTTGAGAAGATAGGGTTGAAACAGCCATCAGAGTGAAGAGTCTGGATAGACACAACTTGGGCTGCTTGCTTATCCTCCAGCTGGTAAAGGGCTGGGATCAAATGCAAACAGCTTTACAGTGAAAGCCAGCTTTGTTGAGAACTTGCTGTGTCCGCACTGTGACTTGCGCTGGGTGCTTGGCATGGATCAGTCAGTTCCTCTGTGTTCCAACAGGCAAGGTCCTCGTCGTGTTCTTGTTTTACTGATAAGGATGAGCCCTAGACATATGAAGAAACTTGTCTCGGGTCAAACGTTCAAGTAAGTGTCCTTACTCACTGTGATGCAGCTCTGGGAAAAGGGATTTGTGTGACTCGTGCCTAACGCTGTATGGCTTACTAACCCTCTTTCACTGGTGCCCCTGGATTTTACTCTCATCTTATCTTATGGGGATTGGTGCCACTGTCCTTATTTTGCAGATGAGAAGTTTAAAGGAGTTTTGTCGCTCACTTTGCTGTCCTTAGGTGGAAAGGAGTCTGATCCTATGTTAACTGGAGAATTCTCTGTGGCAAATGGCTATACTTCTTGTCTAGGGCGCGTTGTCTTAGAGGATGCTGAATGAAGGGCCCTAAGCTGAGAGTCCTTGCTCCAACACCTTCCATAGAACTTGGGTGGGAGGGAGGTGAGAGGGGGGTTCAGGACGGGGACACATGTGCACCTGTGGCTGATCCATGTGAATGTATGGCAAAAACCACTACAGTTTTGTAAAGTAATTAGCCTCCAATTAAAATAAATAAATTAATTTACAAAAAAAAAAAAGAACTTGGGACCTTCTGTTTCCTCAGTGGTTGTATATCTAGTTCTCAGGGCTGTGTTGAGGGTGAAGTGGGTTTTGTGCGAGTTGTGTGTTTACATGCCAATATATGTTATAAATAATACTATTAAAAGGATACTCTTCAGCTTGTTCTGAAAGCATCTCCATTTACAGCGTAAACTTAAGACCTGTCTTTCTCTCTCCTATATTTGGCTGTGGAATAGAGCAGCATAGCAGAAATGAATTTAAAGAACTTTTCTTTCATTTCTTTTTTTAAAAACCTTGAGGTATAGTTGACACACAGCACTGTATGTTTCAGATGTACAACATAGTGAATTGATATTTGTGTATATTGTGAAATGATCACCACAATGAATCTAGTTAACTTCTGTCCCTATACATACTTATAAACTTCTTTTCCTTGTGATGAGAATTAAGATCTACTCTCTTAGCAACTTTCAAATATGCAATACGGTGTTATTAACTAGAGTTGCCATGCTGTGCATCACATCCCTATCGATTTCTTATTTTGTAACTTGAAGTTTGTATCTCTTTGACCACCTTCCCCTGTTTTTGCTGACCTCCCAGCTCTGCTGGTCTGGCAACCATTGGTCTGTTCTCTGTACCTATGAGCAGGGCTTTGTTTGTTTAGATTCCACATTTAAATCAGATCACAGAGTATTTGTCTTTCTCCACCTTATTTCACTTAGCACAGTGCCTTTAAGGTCCACTCATGTTGCTGCCGTCTATGGGGTCGCTCAGAGTCGGACGTGACTGGAGTGACTTAGCAGCAGCAGCATGTTGCTGTAACTGACAAGGTTTTATCTATTTTTTGACACAATTTTATTTTTTATGGCTGAATAATATTCCAATGTGTGTGTGTATCATATCTTCTTTATCCATTCGTCCACCAATGGACATCTAAGTTGTTTCCGTGTTGTGCCCATTGTAAATAATGCTGCAGTGACCGTGGACGCGCAGATAGCTTTTCAAGTTAGTGTTTTCATTTTCTTCAGATAAATACCCAAGAGTGGAACTGCTGAATCATCTGGGGCTTCCCTTGTAGCTCAGTCGGTAAAGAATCTGTCTGCAGTGCAGGAGACCCGGCTTTGATTCCCTGGGTTGGGAAGATCCCCTGGAGAAGGAAATGGCAACCCACTCCAGTGTCCTTGCCTGGAAAATCTCATGGACAGAGGAGCCTGGTGGGCTGCAGTCCATGGGGTCACAAAGAGTTGGACACGACTGAGCGACTAACACCTACTTACTTATGGTAGTTCTGGCTTTAATTTTTTGAGGTACCTCTTACTGTTTTCCATCATGGTTGCACCAATTTGCATTCCCACCAACGATGCATCAGGGTTCCCTTTTCTCCATATCCTTGCAAACACTTGTTATTTATTGTCATTTTAGTCATTCTGGCAGGTATACATTGGTGTCTCATTTTGGTTTTGGTTTGGATTTCCCTGGTGCTTTGTGATATTGAACATCATTTCGTGTGCCTGTTGGCCATCTGTATATCTTCTTTGGAAAAAAAATGTTTATTAAATTGCTCTATCCATTCTTAAATTGAATTATTTGGATTTTTGCTCTTGAGTTGTATGAATTCTTCATTTTGAATATTAATCCCTTATCGGATATACAATTTGCATATATTTTTCTCCCATTCAGTAGGTTACCTTTTCATTTTGTAGGTGGTTTCATTTCTCCAATTTTAATCTCCACAATTTTGGAACCCACTCACCAAAGAAAGAGAAAGAAAACCAAATAAACTCAAAAGAGTGCTAGCCAGAATCTCATACAAATTCTTCTTGAAAGAAAATGTTACAAATATTCAAAATGTTTCAATCTATCAGCCTTGGAGAAAAAAATTACTTCTCGGTTAAAGAACAAAACAGCTTGTGGTTATAATATATCTGGTGGGAAAATACCTGTAACACACATTAAAAAAAAAATCATGCAAAAATAAGCTCAGAGGTACTTTATTTTGTTTAAACTTTATTGATAGAAATAACATCTGGGTGTTATTTGGTGGTGCAGGTTGAGTCTCTGTGGGACCCTGGCTGGTGACATGGGGTGAGATTCACTCCACTATCCTTCCTGGACCACCACTCAGCATCTTCCCTTTTGTTTGTCCCCCTGGATTCTTTAGCAAACGGCTTCCAGTTTGGGGAAAGCATTTTTTTTTCAGCACACACATACTGCTTTTTTGCAGTAATCACGCCACCTCTAGCTTAGCTCACGGTATGAGAAAGCTTAATAAGACTTCACATTTTGGTTCTTGATGAGCAGCCAGGTCGCAGGCTGCTGAGGAAGCAAGATTTATCCTCTCTGAGGACTCAGAGTAAATCCCTTACCGTGTCCTTAAGAAAGTATGAAAAGAAGCTCTGGGAGAAAAGAGCAAAACAAAACCCAGCTCTGAAGACAGCCTGTGCTGAGAGCAGCAGGCATGTACTGGTCAAGGAATTAGATTACTCAAGGTGGTGAGTCATTCTGCAACTATGTAGTGTGTGCGGTTGAAGAGAAACCTTTGCCAGAGAATGACTAAAATCTATTGGCAGCGTCTTTAAAGGAATCATGACTGGGCCCAAACCAGTGAATACGCAAGTGTGCTTTTTTTTTTCTTCGTCTTTTACTGATTCAAGACTGAGAGTAAGAAAACACCACCCCTGTTGACGTCTGCAGCGACGGCGCGGTCTCCGGGGCATTCCCGGCAACGGCGCTCAACAGGGCCAAGTCCAGTCACTCCTGTCCGCGTAAGGACGTGGCTGTGTGTGTGCAGTTAGCAGAATGAACAAAGCAGCCTTATACAAATTGCTTGAGTCATTTGGACTCGATAATTTAGAAATAAGCCTAGGGGAGAAAATTCCCAAATTTGGTTATTGTTTCGGTTTCCCGTGGCTGACATAATGAAGTGCTGTAAACGGAGGCTTAAACAGAGACAGCTTATTGTCTCACAGGCCTCGAGGCTAGAAGTCCAAGATCGAGGTGTCAGCGGGGTTGGTTCCTTCCGAGAGCTGCGAGGGAAAATCCGGCTTATGCCTCGCCTCCAGCTTCTGGTGTTTTGCTGGCAAACGGTGCTCTTCCCTGACTTGAAGAAGCAACACCAGGATCTCTGCCTTCATTTTCACATCGTGTTCTCCCTGTATGTGTCTGTCTCCAAGTTTCCCCTTTGGATAAGGACATCGGTCATATTGGATTGGGGCCCATCATGCTCCACTATGACCTCATCTCAACTAATTACGTCTGCAGTGACCCTATCTCCAAATAAGATCACGTTCCCAGGGACTGGAGCTTAAGCATGCGTATTTGGGGGAGGAGTACAAAACTCAACCCGTAACGGTTGCTTATCTATCAGCCAGGGATAATTTATTCTGAAGGTAGTGGGTTCATGGGGGCTTCCCTGGAGGCTCAGCGGTAAAGAATCTGCCTGCAATGCAGGAGACCCAGGTTCGATTCCTGGATCGGGAAGATCCGCTGGAGGAGGGCTTGGCATCCCATTCCAGTATTCTTGCCTGGAGAATGCCATGGACAGAGAAGCCTGGTGGGCTACAGTCTGCCATGACTCAAGTGACTTAGCACACATGCACGCCCAGGAGGTTCATATAAAATTCCACAGTAGTCCATGTTATTGTCTATTAAGTTCGGAAGGAAAGTTCAGGGTTCTAAACAGTTTGAATATGTTTTTCATATATGAAGATTAATTATTTTAAATGGGGCTTCCCTGGTGGCTCAGCGGAAAGAATCTGCCTGTGATGCAGAAGACACAGGAGACTCAGGTTCGATCCCTGGGTTGGGAAGAGCCCCTGGAGGAGGGTACCGCAACCCACTCCAGGATTCTTGCCTGGAGAAGCCCATGGACAGAGGAGCCTGGGGGGCTACAGTCCATGGGGTTGCAGAGCTGGACACGACTGAAACGACTGGGCACACACACACGATTTTAACTGAGGGAGACTCTCTAATCTGAAAATGAGTGATCCAACTAAACAGTTTTTTTAAGCACCGGGGTACAGTACCCTGTAAAAACACTGTTATTTATCAATGCAAATGCCACACTTCAAAACTTTGAGACTCTGAGGTTGTTCAAGGAGCTTATTTATTTATTTGTTGATGATAATCTTTGAAAAGAAAGTGCACACGTGTGTGAGTGCATCCTGGTACACCTACCCCCGTGGGTGCAGGGGGCGCGTTTGTGTCAGTGCTGTCTCCAGTACTTGGAAGTCCATCATGGAGATCAGGGTGAACGTGTGCAGTCGAGAGAGAAACGCTGAGATTACCTCGGTTAAGGCGGAACACGAGCAGAAGTTTGGATCTAAGAGGATATGCAGTTCTGGGTGAGTTTAGGTCTTAGAAGGAGGGAGGCCCTCCATCCACTAAAACTAACGCTAAACATGAGCATTTTGGTTTGAAAGTATGTTGGTCAGCCAATATAATTACCCATCCTTTCATCAAGGGCTTATTCTTATCCATCCAGGAGCTCTGCACATCCACATGTGAAGTCACAGCCTGTCTCCTGGTTGGATTCAAGGCTTAGGAAGGGATAGTGGGCCTTCCTGGGACAACCAGTGGGTGAAATTCCAGGGGAGGTGAGTTCAAGCACTAAAGCTGAGGCTCTGACTTTTCTCTGTGGTACCATCTTTTGCTGAGGCTTGGCCCCCAAACAGTCTACCACAGCTGAAGACCACTGTTGTGTCTCTGACCCTTCCTTGGAGGTGAATTATGAGCAAATTCATTCATTAAGGTCATGGCTGCACACTTTCCATCAGATATAATCGTTTGTCACTTTAAGATCTTTCTTAGCTCATTAGAGGGCCAAGTATAGTCAGTTCATACAAGCACAGCCATATGCTTTTTTCAAGAGGGCTGGATACTTAGAAGCATAAAATTTTATAACAGAAAGTGAGCTTGGAAATCTTCTAGTTCAACCCCTCTTTTTGTAGATTAGGAAATTAAGTTCTATAGAGGTGAAGTTGCTCATCAAAGGTCAGCCACCAGGAAGTGGCAGAATCAGGGCTTGAGTGTATTCCCAACCTTCCCTTTCTCTTCTGATGTTGCCACATGTGGTCATCCCAGAGCTGGGCTGTAGACTAACAAAAAGCTATCCTACAACAATAGGCACTTGCAGGGGAATCCTGTCCCTTAAATGAGCTGTTATTGTTTCTCTGTGGGCCTTGGTCTCTGATAGATATATTTAAAGCAGATGGTAATGTCTTTTAAATTTGTGGGCAATGCTAAATTTTCAAAGAATTAAAAGGGTTGCCTAAAGGACATAAAAGAAGCAAATGTGGGTTATTTATGAAAAGGAAAAAAAAAGTAGACCCTCAGATCTACGTCAACTTTCCACTTTTCCAGGTGGTCGCCCTCAAACAAAGTTCATTATCAGAAATTGATGTGATCTCAACAGTTCCCAATAACAACAAGCCCCATATTCCATACACCATTAAAATTTAGTTTACCAATAGAAGAACTATGGAACTTATTTTATATTTCTACCATCCACCCAAAAGTAGTTCCATGCTTTATGTATGAGCTCTTCTCCTTGGATAAGTTCTGAGCTCCTCAAAGCTATGCCACCAAAGATTTCATGTCACCTAAGAAGAGCCTCTATTTCCTAAGAGGTACAGTGATGCTTCTGCCAGAAGTTGGTGCAGTATTCTGTTGGTAAACCATGTAGAGCTGGGGTCTAAAAGAAACAAAATTGAGTGTATTGGGCTGGTTTAAATAGCCTGACCTCTGAGCAGGGCGGGAAGGCAGCGGCAGGCCATACAGGAGTGAATTAAAATGAAGCCCTGGCATCGCTCAGGGAAGCCTTCCCACACCTGCTTCTCATTTCCTCTGGTTATTTCTGGTAATGAAAATTGGAACCGTTGCTATGTATTTGGGGGTCTAGAAGGTCTATACATTTTTCTTTCATGCAATATGCTTGCGATTAAGTGTATGTCTCTGTCTGCAAAAAGACAGGACCTAAGTGTTCCTGGAAGAAGGAAAAAAAAAAAATCTTGAAGTACATTGCCTGAAAAATAGGTTTGGGGGGGATTTCTCCTCCCATTTCAGCTAGAAGACTCTGCCAGACTGCAGCATTCCTACCTGTCCACTGACATGTTCATCTACAGTTCTCTTTACCTTTCTATGGGCTGGCTGTGCCCTTCACTGGGGACCTGAATGACAAAGTGGAATAATAATATCAGCTTGTCTGAAAGAAGCTGAAGGATTTCTCTGGAAACTTGAAAGCATTTGGATGAGAGCACAACTCTTCCTGAATTCTTTTCTTTTTTTTTTTTTTGCTTTGCCTTTTCATTCTCCGATAGTCTCCCAGGCAGTCCTGATGTCTATATCAAAAGAATGGGACGTGTAGCTCAAAAATACCAATTGGAGCCTTCCCTGGGGAGCTCTTAGCATAATTTGTGATGAGTTCAGGGCTGGAATTTGGCCCAGTCCCTAATCAATCCTTAGGTGGTCCTGGCTCTTATTTTCATGTTGCTAGGGACAGGCTGCCCATCTTCTTATCATTGTCTGCTTTCAATTGACATTCTGAAGTGCAGCTGTATTGATTATGACTTTTCCCTCCCCTTTCTGTAGCTACTTGGAATCTCACTGCCAAGGAGTAATAACATGATATATATTCATATGCATATATGCACGCCCCGCCGCGTCGAGTATTCGCATTTGCCTGAGCGTCTGCTGCGCGGGGTATGCCATGCAGGAGACTCAGTGCCCCCCCACTCCCTGCCATGTGATGTCTATATATTTATGAGAAGGAGAAAGAGAAGCATTTGGATGTATGAATCTGCTTGCAATTTCCTAATGGAATCTGGCAGAAGAGCTTTGCAAAAGGAGAAGTTCCAGTAAAAAAAAAAAATGTGTTCGTGGAAATGCTTCTTACCTATTCGTCCTTGCAGAGCATTGGAAAGATTAATCATGGGATGAACCAGACTCTTTTTGGTTAGCCAAGAATACTACTCTGTTGAAGAAGGGGATGATCTTATAATTTTGTCCCTTTTAACAGGCTGTATCATGAGGAAGAGTCCAGGTGAATGAGGTCCTAAAGGGGGAAAAGATCTTGTGATCAAGTGGCCAATTCTTCTGCAGTTGACTGTGTTTTAGTGCTGCCATTTGAAGTGCTAGGAGTGTTCTTTAAGGAGAGAAAATGAAAGTTGCCGGGCTTCCCGGTGCTGCTGGTGGTAAAGAACCCACCTGCCAATCAGGCTGTTCCTAAGAGACATGGGTTCGATCACTGGGTTGGGGAGATCCTCTGGAGGAGGGCATGGTAACCCACTCCAGTATTCTTGCCTGGAGAATCGCATGGACAAAGGAGCCTGGTAATCTACAGTCCATAGGGTCGTAAAGAGTTGGACACAACTGAAGTGACTTAGCATGCTTGCACCAAAGTTGCCAATGGGATTGGAGGTAAAAGGGTTTGAAAAGTAGTAGACTCTTCTCTCTGGGAGCTATGCTGTGTTGGGAGCACATCCTTTAAAGAGAATACTTTATTATTCAGAAATGGGTTCTCCACTTCCATTAATGCCATTATCTATGACTGAATGGGCTATTTAAATTATGGTCTTAAAGAAAACCTTTGCAAAGGTCCGCTCTTGTTTCACATCCATACTCCCTAGATTTTGTCTACCCTCAGTCGTGGCCTTGGCACAGCAAGGGCTGTTGGGATGAATGGAACACTGGATAGATTTATGGTGGTTAGAGATGCCAACACATGTGAAATCCACAAACTTTGGAAATGCCTTATTCTCTGCATGCAGACTTTTAAAGTGAAACTTGGTCTACCTGAGGTCCACATCTTCAGGTGAATAAAAAATCAGTTGCTTATTTGGGGAAGTTTTTGCTCAATTCAGCTGGAATAATAAGGCCCTTGGATCACACATATCTTACTCTGGAGACACTCCATGGAATGGAATGCTGCAAGGTAACAACAGCCTTGGGCAGAAAAGAAACCGGGACAAATATTTCTAAGGTGCAACCTTATCTTTCACAGTTTTCAAAAGGACAATATTTTTGTCTTTTATTTTTTTTCTTTCAAATACAATCTTCAATTTTATCTGAGTAATTGCTAATAGATATAAAGATAAATGAGGGCTGTATTTGTTTAGAGTTCACCTAATGGGCAGAGCCAAAGTGTAAATTCTTCTGCTGCGGACACTTTCAAAGGATTTTAATGTTCCACATGACCTCCAGCACTGTCCTCACACGGAGGTCCTGCCCTAGGCAGCATGGATGAAGTGCCATGGTTAAACATCTGCTGGGGCCACACTGCAGATATCTTAGGGAAGGATCCTGAGAGTTCCAGCAAGCTTGACTCCCGAGAGTCAAGCTTAGCAGATGGCAGGATGGCTGTGGGAACAGACTGGTGATTCTAGACTTGGTTCATATAAAACAGTCTGAGGAGGGAAAAAAAAAATGTAGCCACCTTATAGCATTCAGAAGGTTCTCTGCAGACTAAGTTTTGAAAAGCTTCTCCAAGCATAATGTCATCCGAATTTCTCTGCCTTCTGAAGGGACAAAGGCCTGAGCGGCTTCCTTGCTGGGGGGCGGCGAGCCAGAGCTGGCAGCTTTGCAAGTGACTGAAAATGTGAATGGAAGGAAGAGAAAATTATAACTGATACTTGTTAATAGTTAGGTCAGATCCTCTACATTTTTATGGATTTTTCTTTTTTTTTTTGGTGTAGCTATTCTATCAATGGCTGTGGGTGTGTGTGTTAAAACCTCCAGCTATGATCATAGAATTTTCTATTTCTCCCTTTAATTGCCTATTTTATTTCATGTATTTTAAGCTCTCGACTGAACTGAATGGAACTGATTTTAAGCTCTGTTATTGGGTACATAGACATTTATAATTATTATATCTTTCTGTTGAATTATGAGAAGTTCCTCTTTTCCTATGGCCAATTATTTGTAATGAAGTCTACTTTATCTAATATCATTATAGCTGCTCTAGGCTTCTGATGCTTACTGTTGGCATACTTCTTCCATGCAATTCCCTTCAACTGATCTGAATCTTTTATGATTAAGGTATATATTATATAGGCAATACCTAGTTGGGTTTTACTTTTTATGTGTTCTGACCACCTGTTTTTTAAATAGAGTCCACTTAAAATTTAATGTAATTATTGATATGATTGGATCTAGGTTTGTCAGTTTCCTATTCACTTTCTTTTGAATTTATAAAATGTAATGCATTTTATTTATTTTGAATTGGAATATAATTCTTTACAACGTTGTGTTAGCTTTTTGCTTACACTGAAGTGAATCAGCTATGTGTATACATATATCCCCACCCTCTAGGACCTCCCTCTTGCCCTCCCATCCCACCCATCTAGGCCGTCAGAGAGCACCAAGCTCCCTGTGGGAATCTCAGCAGCTTCCCACTCTCCATTTCACACATGGTTGTGGGTATATGTCAATACTACGCTACCAGTTCGTCTTTTCCTCCCCTCCTGCCCCCCACTCTCAGGCCCACACGCCCATTCTCCACCTCTGCATCTCTATTCCTGCCCTGGAAATAGGTTCATCTGCACCCACGATTCACTTTCTATTTGTCCCAACTAACACTTACTATGTAACATTAGGAAAAAGTGTCTACAACTTGGAAATTAGGGAAGAAGTCTGTGAGCCCTCTTAGAGTCATCATAGACCATTGTCCAACAAGTCCACCTGAGGCTCAGCTGAAGGACGGGGGGAGAGAACTTTGTTTGACTTACTAATTCCTGTAAAGGAAACTAGGGTGCGGGGAGGTTAGCTAACTTCTCAAGGCAGTCCAGGGGTAAGTGCTACAGCTGGAAATCAGAGCCCCAAGCCCGCGTATCTGATCTCCTCACATGCTGCCTCTTGCTGGTAGTGGCCTCGTTACTGAGTCTGTGGATAATTACCAGAGGAGGCAGGGAGATTTATGGCTGCCTTTTGCTAGCTGTGGTACCTGCAGATGGCATTTTCCGTTAAAGTGAAGGGCAGCTGGGCAGGACCTCAAGACACATGTGAGCCAAGCCCCGGGGTCCCAGGGCAGCGAGGCTCAGCCTGAACGCACAAGGTGTGGGTTCACCCTGCCGACCTGGAGCCCCTCACGGGCACCACCGCCTCAGCCGTGGTTAGATGCACAGAAGAGAAATGCTGTTTCCAGGAAATATTGCCGAGCACGCTGGTGACCTGCATTTGTCTTTCTGTTTCAATAGGGAAGTGGGCTGAGGAAGGAAGAGTAGTATGACCAGCCAGGAAAACACGGTGAGGCAGCAAATGTTGATGATGTTTTGGTGCTTCCTCATGAGGCGGTGTGACCTCCTGCCACCCAGACAGCCTCTTTCTTTAGAGTTTCCTTGCTCATTCCACACAGCTGTTTGTTGTTTTCTTAAATGCTACGCTTTTTATAGCTCTTCAGTTACTTACAAAAAGGATCAGTTATTCAGTCCATACCAGTACTGGTTCAGCGCCGGTCTAATGAGCAGCATAAACACTGAAGGCATATTTTTAATTGATGCTATTTTTTCCTTGCTTCCCCTGCCCCACCCCTGCTCTCACAAGCTCCCCCTTTGGACTCAAATGACTCCAGATTTTTGGAATTCACTAAAAAGGCAAACGACCAGTTGGTCTCTGATGCGAAAGAACCGTTGGTTGTTGACTCACCTTCCTGCCTGTGTTAATGATGTTGGCTTTCCACCACTGGGTGAGGAGTAGGTGAATGGATAGCACCTGACCCCACAAAGCTCTGTGGTGTTGACCCCACAAAGCTCCCAGGGGCCTGCAAGGGACTCACACCTGTACGGATGCACCTGTGATCTCACAGAAAAGAAGTCTCATCTTTGTCATGCAGTAGAAAAGAGTCCAGGACTTGGAGCACTTTCGCTAAGTTGGAACTGTCTCTCCATTCTGCATCCCCACAGAATGCAGTGAGGACCAGTTACAGAAAGGACCCTGCTAGAATCAGGAGGAAGATACTAGAAACCACAGTCAAGAGAACAATTCAGTATTTAAAGAAATTGGATGGTCTCTCCTGGGCTTGGAGGTCTTTACAATTGTTTATGTGCTATACATACATTCTGCATGATAAACACAGAACATCTGGGGAAGTTGTTATAATCTTAGGGCAGGAAGATGTCTCTGGACACAAGATATGGGGAGGCAAAGTTGAGAAAATCTGCATGTATGTTCTGTTATAGAAGTTCCCCATCTCGGAGCCTCAGACCTTAAGGGGCACTTGGAGTGACTGCAAGTGTCCTCGGCAAACATTTTTATTTGATTTAATGAATAGCTGTCCTACATACATGTGTACTATTTCCCACAAGTAGGTAGAAAATGAAATGATTACTGAAATATTAATTTAAATACAATATCAAATTATTGGTGCCAAGTGCCCATCAACAGATGAATGGGCAAAGAATGATGTATGAATGTACATACATACAGTGGATGACTAGTCAGTCATACAAAAGAATGCAATAATGCAATTTTCAGTAATACGGATACACCTAGGGATTATCATACTAAGCGAAGTAAGCCAGACAGAGAAAGGTAAATATCATATGACACTGCTTATATGTGGTAACCTAAAAGAAAGGATACAAATTAACTTGTTTACAGAATAGAAATAGATTCACAGAGACATAGGAAACCAACTTATGGTTATCAAAAGCGAAAGTGGGGGAGGGGTAAACTAGGAGTCTGGGGTTAAAGTATACATATTACTATACATAAAATAGATAATTAAGAAGGACCTACTGTATGCACAGGGAACTGTACTCAATATCTAGTAATAATGGAAGAGAATGTAAAAAAAGAATATATACATTTTTACATATATGTATAACTAAATCACATTGCTGTACCTCTGAAATTAGCACATTGTAAATCTTCTATGTTTCAATAAAAATTGAAAGTAAAATCATAATTAATTATGATTTATTCATAATTAATAACCTATAATAATTTTAAATTTATTTTTATATAAGGTTGGAAGCTGCTATTCCAGCAAGTGATTGGCCTCATATACAGAATGTCTTACAAAGAAACTCCTTTTGAACCATTAGCTAATTACTGGGGTTGAAGAAGATCAAATTATGGTTTTGTTTTCAGGAAACCATAGTCTTCTTTCTTAGTACTGGAAGAGGTGACGTCTGCCTCTCAGAAAGGAGGACAGTTCATCTAGCAGATTACAGGAGATGATTTTGCAGAAATGAGTCCTCCTTTAAACGTGCTCTGAGGTGGAAACTAGACCTCACTCCACCAGTGGTGACCTGGATTGATCTCAAGTGTCAATCTTGTAAAGCGTCTATTTATAGAGCAAATCTCATGTTTGTTTGTTTAGCTTGGTGGCTACACACTTCAATCTATGCTTTCAAGAGTGTATATAATAATATCATCAACAGAATAACAATGTTTAATATTTATTACATTACACTTAATACATGCCAGATACCATTCTAAACACTTTACATGTGTTATCTCAACAAACCTTTGCGGTAGTTATTATCATTTTCATTTTATACATAAAGACATTGGACTCCAAGAGCTCAGCGACCTGGCTTATCAGCACACATGTGCCAGAGCCAGGATTGGATCCAGACTGGCTCTATCACCAGCACTGCAACCCACCACACTGTCTTCTCTTTACATCAAAATCTGACTCAAAGCTGATATTGTTTAAAACTGTCAATCAACATTTTAAAGTATTTTCTTTCCCTTCTTTAATTTAGGATTTAATTTTTTTCCCCTCATTTGAAAATTATACTATTGTGTTTAAAAAAAATCTCTTTTTAACTTTTTAAAAGGAAATCTATGTGTTTTTTGGCTGTGCTGGGTCTTCGTTGCTGTGCGGGCTTTTTTCCAGGTGTGATGAGTGGGGGCTGCTCCAGAGTTGCGTTGCTCAGGCTTCTCACCGCAGTGGCTTCTCTTGCTGCTGATCACGGGCTGTGAGGCTCGGGGGCTTGGTTGTGCATCCTGGGCTCTAGAGCGGGGTGGGGTCAGGGGTTGTGGTGCAGAGGTTTAGTTGCTCCCTGGCATGTGGGATCCTCCAGGACCAGGGATCAAACCTGCATCTCCTGTATTGGCAGGCGGGTTCTTTACCACTGAGCCACCAGGGAAGCCCCCAGATCTCTATCTCTCTATTAAGTAGACCAGCAAATGTATTTGTGGAAACTCACACATACCAGTTTTCTTAATTGTTTAATAAAACCTCTTGTTTCTTTCTTGAGGACATCGTCTCAGGAGCTCTGTGGCATAAATGTGAGTGCATATATTTTGTTTTCTTGACCTGAGTTCATTGATGTTTAAAGTGAGGTTTTACTCTAAAACCATTGTAAACAGTTGCTAATTAAAGGAGATATACGAATGACCAGTTGGAAAAAAAAAAAGATGTTTGAATCATTAGTCATTAGGGAAATGCAAATTAAAGTAGCAAGATACTGCTACACCCACACTGGAGTGGTGAATATGAGAAGAACTAACAGTACCAAGTTTTGGTGAAACTATGAAGCAACTAGAACTTTCGTAATCTACTGGTGGAAATGCAAAATGACATAGCCACTTTCAGAGAAACTGTCTGGTAGTTTCTTATAAAGTTAAATATACACTTATTATGGACGTGGAACAACAGACTGGCTCCAAACAGGAAAGGAGTATGTCAAGACTGTATATTGTCATTCTGTTTATTTTACTTTTATGCAGAGTACATCATGCAAAATGCTGGGCTGGATGAAGCACAAGCTGGAACCAAGATTTCCAGGAGAAATATCAATGATCTCAGATATGCAGATGACACCACCCTCATGGCAGAAAGTGAAGAAGAACTAAAGAGCCTCTTGATGAAAGTGAAAGGGGAGAGTGAAAAAGTTGGCTTAAAACTCAACATTCAGAAAAATAAGATCATGGCATCTGGTCCCATCACCTCATGGCAAATAGATGGGGAAACAATAGAAACAGTGTCTGACTTTATTTTCTTGGGCTCCAAATCACTGCAGTTGGGGACTGCAGCCGTGAAATTAAAAGATACTTACTCTTTAGAAAGAAAGTTATGACCAACCTAGACAGCATATTAAAAAGCAGAGACATTACCAGCAAAGGTCCATCTAGTCAAAGCTGTGGTTTTTCCAGTGGTCATGTATGGATGTGAGAGTTGGACTATAAAGAAAGCTGAGTGCCAAAGAATTGATGCTTTTGAACTGTGATGTTGGAGAAGACTCTTGAGAGTCCCTTGGACTGCAAGGAGGTCCAATCAGTCCATCCTAAAGGAAATCAGTCCTGAATATTCATTGGAAGGACTGATGCTGAAGCTGAAATTCCAATACTTTGGCCACCTGATGTGAAGAACCAACTCATTGGAAAAAACCCTGATACTGGGAAAGATTGAAGGCAGGAAGAGAAGAGGGTGACAGAAGATGAGACAGTTGGATGGCATCACTAATGTCATGGACAAGAGTTTAAGTAGGATCTGGGAATTGCTGGTGGACAGGGAAGCCTGGAGTGCTGCAGTCCATGGGGTTACAAAGAGTTGGACACGACTGAGCGACTGAACTGAACTGATACACTCACCATACAAGTCCTGGTTTCCCTCATTGCTCTGCTGCTGCTGCTAAGTCGCTTCAGTCGGGTCTGACTCTGTGCGACCCCATAGATGGCAGCCCACCAGGCTCCCCTGTCCCTGGGATTCTCCAGGCAAGAACAACACCGGAGTGGGTTTACATTTCCTTCTCCAATGCATGAAAGTGAAGCCACTCAGTCATGTCGGACTCTTAGTGACCCCATGGACCGCAGCCCACCAGGCTCCTCCATCCATGGGATTTTCCAGGCAAGAGTACTGGAGTGGGGTGCCGTTGCCTTCTACCTGGTGGCTCTGAATCTGCCTGAAATGCAGGAAACCCAGCTCTAGTCCCTGGATCAGGAAGATCCCCTGGAGAAGGAAATGACAACCTACTTTAGTTTTCTGCCTGAAGAATCCCATGGACAGAGGAGCCTGGTAGGCTACAGTCCATGGGGTCGCAAAGAGTCAGACACGACTGAGCGACTAACCCTTTCCCGTTTCATGTTCACCACTCCCACATAGAGGCATTTACCCAGGAGAAAGGAAAGCTATGTCCAGCACCAAGACCTCTACATGGATATTCGTAGAAGTTTTGTCCACAATAGGCCTAAACTAGGAACAACCCAAATGTGCATCAGCTGCTGGATGGATAAACCACTTATGGCATATCCACACAATGGCATAATTCTTAGCAATAAAAAGGCATAGCCACACAGCAACATAGGATGAATCTCGAAAGCCAACAGGCTAAGTGGAAGATGCTGGACAAAAAAGACTACCTACTGTGTGATTCCACTTATATAAATAACTAGAAAAGGCGAAACCTTAGTGACACAGAGCAGATCTGTAGTTGTCAGGGTTGGTGGGCCTTGATCACAAGAGGAATGAAGGAACTTTGGGGGACAAGATGCGTATTCTATATCTTCCTGGTAGTGGAGGCATGTTTGTCAAAACTCATAAAGCTGCACACTCTCCCTCTCACCTCAGTAAAACTGACTGGGGGGAAGAAAGTTCATTGAACTTCGTGACTGAGGTGTATATGAAATAATTAGATTTTGAAAACTCTAGGTTTAGCTTAACATAACTCATTTCCCCCCATGTTTCATAAAAAGGTTTGTGATTTAAAAATTTTTTTCAAATCTGTCATCTTAGGATTGAAGGTCTTTCTTCAATAGAAGAAAAGGTGGTGTTTTGAATGCAGTGTATTAACCAATATTGAGTGAAAAAAGGAAAATCTAAATAAATTTGTTCATAATGAAAATAACTTCATGTCATTTATTCAGTGATTGTAGAGTTCTTCAAGGATCAATACATCTTTTCTTTCATTGATCTGCTGTCTACACTGGGCCTTTTTAAGAGTACTGAAATTTTTACTGTCTTTGGTGACATACTTTTGCCATATGAGCCCCTGTGTGTGTGCTCGCATGGGCTCAATCGTATCTGACTCTTTGTGACCCTGTGGACTATAGTCTGCTAGGCTCCTCTGTCCACGGAATTTTGCAGACAAGAACACTGGAGTGGGTTTCCATTTGCTCCCTTACTCAAGGACTGAACTGGCATCTCATGCAATGCAGGTGGATTCTTCACCAGGGTGCCACCTGGGAAGCCCTAAGAAATTCTCCATGGAGAACAGAGGCTGAATCCAGGGCCTACTGGGTAAAGTTTAAAGTTAAAGCTAATTATAAGAGATCAGTTGATCCTTTCAGGGCAAACTAATTGAATTATTAAGCTTATATTTGTAATTTTGCCTATGAGGACCAGTGAAAAACTAGTTTTTTCACCATACTTCCCAGGGCTATGAATAAATTTCTACTCACCCTTTCTTTCAGTCAAAATATATTTATTAGGGCTTTACTTTGAGCAAGGCATGGTGCTAAATGGGCTTTCCAGGCGGCTCTTGTGGTAAAGACCCGGCCTGCCAACAGAGGAGAGCTCAGAGACCCGGGCTCCATCCCTAAGTCGGGAAGATTCCCTGGAGGAGGGCATGGCAACCCACTCCAGTATTCTTGCCTGGAGGATCCCATGGACAGAGGAGCTTGGAGTGACTTAGCACACACATTGGTGCTACATACTTGGGGAAATGCACAGTTACTTAAGCTATGGTGATTGTAGTCTTTTCAGTTATAATTCCACACGTGGGAATTGACTGAAATGTCTATAACATAACACATGAATATTTGTTTTTGGCACTTTCAAGTACAGGACTCAAAAGACATATGTTTGAAGCCAGAGTATTTGAAAGTGGCTGGGGGATGCCAGAAAAGACATATCGCCCCACACGTGTCTCTCACCACCTGCCCGCAGGCCTGACATGGCGCTGTTAGAGGAACTGTGAGCAGCAGTTTCCTTTCGCTCCAGCCCTGATTCAAAGGTAGATCCCTTTGGATAAAATGATATATTACATTGCAAATTCCCTAATATTAGTTACGATTTTCAGGCATCTCTTTCTGCTGATAGAGATAGCCCTTGTTATGCCTCTACCTAGAGACAGTTTTTTAAAATTAATTTTTATTGGGCTCTAGTTGATTTATAATATGTTAGTTTCTGTTTTTAGCAAGGCGAATCAGTTATACATGTACATTTATCTACTCTTTTTTAGATTGTTTTCCCATATAGATCATTACAGCATGTTGAGTAGGGTTCCTTACTGCCGGTTCCCTATGCAGTAGGTTCTTATTAGTCATCTATTTGATATATAGTAGTGTGTATATCAAATGCAATCTCCCAATTTATTCCCCGCCCCACTTTCCCCCTTGGTATAACCATGAGCTTCTTTTCTACACCTGTGACTCTATTTCTGTTTCGTAAATAGGTTCATTTGTACCATTTTTAAGCAATATCTTGATCACCTAATATTTTTACTTCACGAAAGCCCCCAAAAGACTTTGCAAGACTTTATTTGCTTTATCTAATAATAGCTGAGGATGGGTGCATAGAGAACGGAGTTGCTACTGAAAATGTCCCAAACAGGTGTCAACATCACCTGGGAGCTTGTCAGAAAAGCAGAACTTCAGAATCCACTTGCAGACTGATTGATCCCAGAATCTACATTTTAACAGGATCCCAGGGCATCTAGACCCCATCATAATGTCTCTTTCAACCCTGAACTTTTCTGCGTCTTTCTACCTACCAGTAGTACGAACATTTAAAGACTTAATTCCTTCTACAGTATTTTGGGATACACTATAGGTCAGGTATCTATCTGATCCTTTCTATTAGGGAGAGCCTTGAACCGTTGAGCAGGTTTCCTCTGAGATCTCTCCAGGTGTTTACTCACCTCTTGCAGTTCAATGAGCATCTTTGTAAGTAAGAGGAAGAAAATTGTAGGTATCAGAAAAGCTATACACACAGTCAAAGGGGGCTCAGATTATGAGAGCCTGTTCTGCAGCACTCTTTATTGAATAAATGTTAAGTGAAAATAATAAATGCCCTTCCTGTTGGCTTGGAAAAGGTTTTTATATGGCCCTGGTACAAAAACATGTTGTAATTCCCTCAAAGCGCCAGTTGTCTTATTCCTACCTGGCTCCTGTATGGATGACTGTATTTACTCACTGAGGTGTGCGAGGGTTACTTTAATGGCTGAGTCTGTTTCTTCCAAGCTCCGGCTGATGTCTGAGTGTAGACTTTCCTCCTTTGCACAGAGAATGTGCTTGAGGCGCCGGCCGACTAGTACCCTGGGAGGCGTCCACTGTCTTTCCAGGGGGTGCTTGTCCACAGAGGTGTCCTGCCCTCTCTGTTTTAAGAAGCCACTCACAGACCAGGGAAAGCAGAGAGGGAGGGGAAAACAGGAGTCAACAGTCAGCAGGCAAGGCCCTGGAGAAGCCATCTGACCTCCTTGAGCCTTAGTTTTCTGACCTGTAAAATAGAAGGATGGGACCAGGTGACGCGTGCGGTCTCCTCCAATGCTAAATCGAGGAGAAGAAACTGGGAGTTAGATCTGTGCAGTCACGACACTCCATATGCATTCCCCCGTGTCTTCATCATGGTTCTGAGACAGAGCCCCCATTTTACAGATGAAGAAACCCAGTGAGGATGCATGACTGCCTTCTTTCCACCCAGCCCAGACAGCAGGGTCTGAACTCGGGACTCAAACCCAAGCATCCCGACTTCACTCCGAGTCCTTCCCACCACACCTTAGCCATCACCAACCCGGGTCATTTGTGGTGTTGAATCATTTTTTTTTTAAGGCTGTGCCAAGGTCAAACTGTCCAAATCTACCTGCTGCTCTAAGATGGCTAAAATAGAAAATAGCTTGAAAATAGTCTCGTGTAGGTATTCAGCAGCAGAAAAATACACAACAAATTTGGATTCCATCTGGACATTCTGAAGAGGGCAAAGTCCTTTTCTAAGCATTTGCTCTTTAGTGTTAATGAAGTGGGCAGAAGCAAGTACTGCTAATGCCATTTCAAAGGGAGAAAAGCGGAGGCAGAATAATTAAATGAGCCGCCTAAGATTTCGCCGTCAGAGAGAATAGCACAGAAACGTGCACACTACCCTATGTAAAATAGATGGCCAGTGCAAATCTGACGCATGAGGCAGAGCACCGGAAGCTGGGGCTCTGGAGCAGTCAGAGGGATAGGATGGGGAGGGTAATGGGAGGGGGGTTCAGGATGGGGGGACACATGTGTACCTGTGGCCGATTCATGCTGGTGCATGGCAAAAACCATCACAGTGTTGTAAAGTCATCATCCTCCAATTAAAATAAATTAATTAATTTAAAAAATGAACAAGAATTGCAGCTGCCCAACATTTCCGTTGCGTCTTGTTCTCCTTTGGCCGGCTGTCCTGCTTGCAGACATCACGCTCCCTGTTCTCACACTCAGGTAGAGCTGTCCCCAGCTGGAAGCCCCAGAAGCTCGGAGAAGGGGGTTCAGTATCTCTAATGAAAGTGAAGAGTGGAAGGATTGATGGATAGCCTTAGGTTTTGAAACACAGGAAATAATCTTTCCATTCCATCATTGAATTTAAATATTTTACCAGCTTCTGCTAAACCTTCTCAAATGTTTGACCCTGCTAAAAACAGGTACTTACTTATCTGGAGTTAATACAAATATAGCTTTGTTCCGCATGGATAAAATGCAAAAAAGTCAAGAACAGTTAGCTAGAGTCAGAGCAAGTGAGAAAAACAGCTGCTTCCTTTTTTTTTTTTTTTTGTTTTCATTTGTAATAGTCATAACACCCAAGTAGCAGAGAGGCTAAGAGGGTAATTTAGTGTTGTGGTTAAGAGTGTAGGCATTGAACTGTGTTTGAGTCTTAGCTCTGCCACTTATTAACCCTTTGACCCTGAGAAAGTTATTTATAACATCGGTTTTCTCATCTATGAGATGTGGAAAATCATGGCAGCTAACTTCCAGGTAGTTGTGAGGGTTAAATAAGTTAATACTTTCAAAATGCTTATAGCAAAGCCTGTGTAATAGTAGGAACTCAACAAAGTCAGCTGTTACTGTAATTGTCTTTAGTGAGAAGGAAAGAGTTAAATTTTTGTTTTTATTTAATTTAAACTTAGTACTATAAATGTGAATTCTAACATACCAAGTTAGAAACGTAGATCACTAACTGATAAATTCTGTGTGATTACCCATATCAAGAGGTGAATTGTAGATGGTCTGGGAAATAACTAGTTCATTTAAGATGACCAAGCATAGAAGAAAATAAATGGCTGAAACAAACAACCTAATGTAGTATTAATAGTCTAATCTATTGTAATGACCACAATCTGGACTGATGGAATGGTGACAAATGACCAAGAATCTTCCTGACATCCAGAAAGAGAGAAATCCGTTTTAACACACTGCAGAAATATGCCGTGTTTGGTCACAATAGAGTGTATAATTATGGGAAGGACAATTCCTTCATGGCAAAGAAATAAATGCTGTCTGGTTTATACGTCAGTTTCTAACGTGTAGATTTAGTGGGAGTCAACTCCCCTCATCCTATTTAATTCTGCACAAACTAATAAATTCAAGTCCTAGAGCCAGCAATATTGACCTCCTAGATTTGGGGAAGTCCCAGAGCACTATAGCCTGTGAAGTCTGGGCAGTGAAATCGTTTTACATCTTTCTAGTATACCTCTCCTTAGATATCAGAGTTCAAAAGAGCCAGGTTCTTATATCAGACCTCCCAAGGTCATCATTGCTCTCCTGGTGACTCACAGTAGGGACCCATCTGCTAATGCAGGAGGAGTCAGTTCAGTCACCGGGCAGGGAAGGTCCCGTAGAGGAGGGAATGGCAGCCCACTCCAGTGCTCTTGCCTGGGAAATCCCATGGATGGAGGAGCCTGGCAGGCTGCAGTCCACGGGGTCAACAGAGTCGGACATGACTGAGCAACGAAACAACAAAGGTTGTTATACCTATTTTTTGTTTGTTTGTTTGTTTGTTTCTCAGGAAAGACAAGAGTGCTCGAGATGCCTTTGTATGTTACAAAAGACCGTCCTGAAAATCAGTATTATACTTGAGTGGAAACACTCCTCAGACACCATGAGAAGTGGTAGAGTCTGGAGTCGACTGGAAAGTGATACAAGCAGACTTCTCAGAAAGATCCAAATGACTCCTGCATGCGAGTTTTAATAACATACAATTGCCCGTAACACACATAGACCCCCTGTTTTTGTTCTATCAAAGTTCCTAGGCCACTCGAGGAAACAAATTGTATGGTTCACCATCATGCACTGTTGTTCCTCTAAAAACTTATTTTCCAGATCTCACCCCACTTGCCATGCATGACTCTGATTTTCAGTAGTTCTAAAAACTCCAATTTCAATAAGCTAATTTCAGAGTGAGAGGACTATATCACAGACACAGGGCTGACCCAAAAGCTAAGTGTATGTTTAGGCAATGTCTTTAGAATAAAGGCAGAACAGATGACTGGCCTGACACCTACACCTTGTAGGATCATTTCTAGTGTATCTGCAATGGGGCTCAGAGGCTGCTAAGTGCCTGGATTCTTGGAGCCTGTCTTCTGGATTCTAATGTTTTTAAATTATTGATTCATCTTAGGTTGCACTGGGTCTTCATGTCTGTGGGTGGGCTCTGTCTAGTTGTTGGGAGTGAGACTCATTGCGGTGGCTCCTCTTGTGTGGCTTTAGGCGTGGGGGCTTCAGCACCTGCGGCTCGTGGGCTCTGGAGCACAGACTCGGTAGCTGTGGCTCATGGGTGTAGTCGCTCCGCCGCCTGAGACTTCCCAGACCTGGGACTGAACCTGTGTCCCCTGCATGGCAAGTGGATTCTTACTCACTGTACCACTGGGGAAGTCCTTCTGGCTTCTAATCTTGACTCAGCCACTTTCTGGGTGCACATCCATGTGTGCCCGGTTGCGTCAGTCATGTCCAGGTCTTTGCAACTCTGTGACCTGTAGCCCGGCAGGCTCCCCCATCCATGGGATTCTCCAGGCAAGAACACTGAAATGGGTTGCCACGTCCTCCTCCAGGGGATCTTCCCGACCTTGGCATTGAACCCGGGTCTCATGTCTTCTGCTTTGGCAGGCGGGTTCTTTACCACCAGCGCCACCTAGGAAGCCAAGCTTGGGCAAGTTACATAAACCCCTGGTATTTAAACTCATCGGGAAATAGGTTTAAATTCCATATCTTGTTGGGAAGATTTAGGTGGTGGCACATTTAAGGTGCCTGGCACACAGCATTGTCTAAGGATTGATTACTGTGACATCATCAACCATCTTTGGTTCCGTCTTGCCAAACCTGTTGCTGCCTCTGCCAGCCTGGGGTGCAATGGGAAAAGTTGCCGTCCCCCTGCAGGCAGCCTGCTCTGGCGTGCCAGTGGCTGATTTTGTGCTTTTCTCTCTCTCTTTTTTTACCTTCTCTGCCCCCTGATCCCTTTCTCTCCTCTCTATCCTTCCCTCATCTGTCTCATCAATCTTTCTCAAGACACAGGTGAGAGTTAGTAATGAACTTGACAGATATCTTTTTAGTTTTATGGGTTCTATGATGGATATATGTGCTTATTTGTTTATTTGCTTTTATATTTCAGGAGACTTAAAAAGCACCAGGGACCATATGTTCCATTTGCTTTAGTGTGATCATGGTAGATAGCATGGTACTTCATGCTGGGTGAATATTTGCATCTGAGGAGTATCCGAATTTGCAACTTGTAAATGATGGTGATAGGGGGAAAAAAGTCTATTTTGAATGAAATTTATCATTTCAAAATATCTTCTTCTAAATTTTGAGGAAGAAAACAACTTTTGAAACTGCGCACAGTTTAAAATTTGTATTCATGGGATGTCTAAAGCGAAAGTAATCTTTACAAATAAAGCGTTAGTGCAAAAAGCCACATTTCTTCATAGAGGTTGTCACAAGGCCTGGAATAGGTATAATTTCTTAGTGCTAAAATTAAAATCTCTCTGGTCTCCCCTAGCCAGATGTTGGTGTGGGAACATTATACCCCATTGCTTAACAGTATGAGATGCCCACCAGGCTAATTTACGGGATTTGGAACGTTAAGGCCAATCAAGAGGTCTAATTGTTTCCACAGGGCTCAAGGATTTATAATAATCTTCAAGGTTAGGGCTGTGCTAGTCTGCACTTCCACCTCCACCCCCTGCTTACTTCTCTCCCTCCAAGCAGTTACATTCTATTGTGTTTGCCAGATTGAAGTTATGTAGGAAACCCTTCAAGTGGGAGCCTGGGTTCAAGTCCCAGGGTAAGATTACAGTGAAAATCGGTGGGGGGCTCTCTGTAATTACCCTTTGTGCGTTTTGTAAAACCACTGCTGGCTTGGGGATGACTGACAGCCTAGACTCAAGGGAGATCTGCATGGAGAAGTGTGTGTTTATAAGGCTGGGGCGGAGTTGCTCAGGGAGAGAGCCTCCGGGAAACACGGGCCACTTTGCCAGTCTTCCATCTCCTGAAACACCGTCATTAGGCCTTCCGAGCTGCTCACTGACATTGACCTGGATGACATATTAAAAATCTACCTTAACCAATGTGCTGTGAAATGAACTTGGACAGAAAGAAGGTATACAGCCCCCCAGATTTGATTATTCAAAGCCCTGTAAATACATAGAGGGCAGTGTGATCGATGAGGGATGCCAAGCTCAATATGACAATCCCTTACACAGAGCAGGCGTCTGTGTCCCAGGAACATTGCACTGTTCGCTTAGATAAAAAGAGAAGCAAGAACATATGCAGTTTAGTTTTTTTTCTCCAGTGCATCCAAGTTGCTAATTTTTATAGTTATCAAAAAGAAAATATCAGCTTTCTAGTAGGCAGGAAGATTTGTTAAAAAAAAAAAAAAAAAGAACTGAGAGGGAAGACTGAGTTTTATCTGTGCCTTTATGGGGAGGTTAATATTTGCCAAACCATTAACAAGTTAGTGTACAAAATCTCTAGGTGTGAGGATTCGGGTTACTGTCTGGGTTTTACAGACTACGGTGGAGAGGACTTAAAAGTTGTCTGCCAGGCAAGTCATCAGCTGGGGGTTGGATTTCATGAGGTGAGGGATCCTGTGATGAAGAAAGGAAACGGGACAGAAACCATCTGGAGAGGTGTAAGGATGGAGCAGGACTGGTAATGTGGACTGTGACCCAGCCCCTTTAGGATTAGACTCTACTGGATACAGGACAGGGTGGAGATCCTGGGAGATCTGGATCCTAGATTTAGTTGGTGCTAATAGGAAAACAGTACTTTTGGTGGGTTATGTAAGGTGCCTGGACCTCAGAGCTGGTTTTTGTTTTTGATTTTGTTTTTTGGTGGCAGGGGTGGGAAGGTTTCTCTTTTTCCTCGATAAATGAATCCCTTTTTCCTAGTCCATTTTATCTCTCTGTGAGCCTCGGTTTCCTCATCTGGAAAATAATGTAGTACCTCTGGGGGAGATGAAATAAGCCACTGCCTGGTATAGAGAGGCATTTGCTTAACATCCATTCTCCTTTCTCTCTTTTTCAAAACTGCCATCAGAGGAAAACTGCCATCAGAGGGCTTTTACATGGCATGGTGTCTAGGATCATTAGCAAAGAATATCAGCAGTATCCTCTGCTGGGGCTTGGTGCTCAGGGGAAGCCCTGCAGCTGGGCACCTTGGCGGCCGTGGGAGGCAGGGTGGCAGCTGCAAGGTGCCAGCTTTTTGTTCCCACCTCCTGGGTCCACTGTGCGGGCCCCTCACTCAGCTTCCCAGATCCGGTGTGAGGACCTGCTAACTAGCATGCACAGGATGTTTCGATGCCAGATCAGGGCACGAGACAGCCGTCATTTCGTCGTCTTTTTGACACAAGACTACCTAATTTTCAGAAGACAGTTAAACCTGTTTCTGAGATCATACATGTTGACGACTACGGTCACCAGAATGATCTGTCCAACTTATTCTTAGACCTGGGTTTAGGCACTGCCTTTTTCCTTTTTTTTTTTTTTTTTTTTAGTTTTTATTAGTGTGTGTTTGCTTTCCAATGTTGTGTGAGTTTCTGCGGTACAGCAAAGTGAATCAGCTATACTGATGGACATGTCCCCTCTTTTTTCGGATTTCCTTCCCAGTTGGGTCACCGCAAGCACTGAGGAGAGCTCGCTGGGCTCTGCAGGAGGGTCTCATTAGTGGCCTATTTTATACACAGGATGAGGACTGTGTACGGTCCATCCCAGTCTCCCAGCGCATCCCGTCACCTAGAACCAAGGTATGGGCGGGAGAAGGGAAACGCGGGAGCAAATGCGGTTCCATCCTCCTCCTTCCCCAGGGAGTGGGAGCAGAGGGAGGCGGCCACGTGTAGCTCTGACAAAGTGCCCTCTGGGGTGTGTGTGTGTGTGTGGAGGGGTGTGTGTGTGAGGGAGAGAGACAGAGAGATTTTCCACACTAAAGCCAGGGTGCCACCCTCCCACCCCCTGGGGGGCTGTGTTCTCCATACCCCTCCCCACCAGGACTCAGGAGATGGAGCAGAGGCGGGTTGGCTCCCCTCGTCTCCCCCGGTTAGGGAGCTGCTTGACTCAAAGATCTCCATCTCGGCAATTTGCTGCACACAGTTTCCATTAAGTGACAAGCCTGGATGACTGCTTCAAATAACCTGCCTCAAAGCACTTCATTTAAAAAAGCATAAAAACTCCGCCTGGACGGAACCCTCTGTCAGCCACAAAGGATCGGGGGTCCTGGTCTCAGCTGACGGCTTCTTTGCTGTCCTTGCCGCCCCCGTGTTGGCTGGAACAGGGGCGCGGGCTGCCTCCAACGCCAGGCAGGGTCCACGGGGGAAGCGGGGGAGCTGGGGGTGGGATTGACGGGTGAACCGTGGCATGTGAAAGAAACTGCGCCCCGACTGACTGAGCTCTGTGCAAGGTTGGTTCAGAAAAGTCATTTCCTTCAATCACTCAGATCACAAAGTAATTATCTTTGGAACACCCACCCCCCCATTCATAAAAGCACAGGCTTCGCCTTCATACAGAAGCTTACCTTGGCTTCACCCTTGCAGGAGTAGACTTCTCCCTTTTAGCCTAAAATGGCTGCACTGGCAGGAAGGCTGAGAAAACAGCATGCTCCGGGCCTGCAGCAAATTTAAAACAACCCCGGAAAAATACTTTGCCTCCTCCATTGACCAATGAGCATCGGGTTCTGTGACTGGCTTGGTATTAGCTAGAGACCATGCACTCCGAAACGCCCACCGGGACGTCCCTGGCAGCACAGTGGATGAGTCTGCCTGCCAGTGCAGGGGGTACGAGTTCGATCCCCCGACTGGGACGATGCCACATGCCTTGGAGCAACTGAGCCCTTGACCCACCAATACTGAACCTGCGTGCCACAACTCCAGAACCCAGCGCTGCGCAACAAGAGAGGTCGCCACAAAGAGAAGTCCGTGCTCTGCAACTAGAGAGAATCTGCAGGTAGCAACAAAATCCCAGTGCAGCTAAATAAACAAAAATTCAAAAAAAAAAAGGAACCCACCAAGCAGAGGCTTTGGAGTTTGACTCCCGTCTAAGAGGAAACTGTCACGTGAAGACTAACTGTACATCTCAGACGTGGTTGAGAACCTACCATCTGTCCAGGAGTGGTGATGCTTCCGCAGAAATCCAAGACCGTGTCCTCACAATGTGGTAAATTCTGACTCCCTTCCCCCTCCCCATGATGAAGTTACCCTCTTCACCTTTAATCCATTAGTCACAACTGCCTGGTGTTGAAAAATGCTCCTGTCCTCATGCCTTGGTGGAAAACAAGCAAATTTCTAAACTCCTAACCCGAGCAGTCTCTTTGTTCCCCCAGCTTGGGCCCTAAGGAGTGGCAAAGGCAAGCTGAGAATTGGCCGGCGAACATTGCTATAGTCAAGGCTGTTATGAAATAACATTTAATTTTTCCGTTGGCTGGTAAATCGCTGTGGTCGGAGCCCCTCGGGTCTCCCTCCCTCGCCCTCCTCTGGGACCCCCGGGACCGCCTCAGGATGGAGCTGCCCCGCGGCTCACACCTGGCGCAGCTGGGCCTTCCGGGCATCTGGCTTGGCTCTTGGACCTCCTTTCCCTCCCGGTTGTGAACTGATTTGAATATCACCCCTGCCTCGCATTCTTCAGCCTGAAAATGACGGATCGTCCGTCTACCTTCTTCGAGATCTCATGCTTACATTTTAGGGTGACATCAAGAGCCCTTTGCTTCTGGGGTAAATGAAGAGCCACTAATTAGACATCACTCCTAGGAATTTGTCTCAGTGGGCGTGCTTAGCTTCTTTTCCTCTTGTTCAACTGGGATTTGATCCCTAGGGCTGCCGGCATTTATTCAACAATTTAGACCAGTTAATGAAAACCTCATGGCCTCTGAATACAATGCTTTCTCTGCTGCTTGGGAACACTTGGCATGTATGCGTGGCAGGAGTGTTAGCAAAAGCACGAAGCTATAGGAAAAAGGCTTCCCCGGTGGCTGAGCAGTGAAGAATCCGCCTGCAATGCAGGAAACATGGGTTCCATCCCTGGGTCAGGAAGATTCCCTGGAGGAGGAAATGGCAACTCACGCCAGTGTTCCTGCCTGGGAAATCCCACGGATATATAGTCCGTGAGACACTGAGCGGGGCACAATAGGAAAAAAAGAGGTGGTCCTATTCCTTTATGCAGCCAGGAGCCTTCCACGTGGGACCAGACTGTGAAGCAAAAGGAAGGGGTCAGAGTGCCTATGCCCTTGGACTAGTCACCTCAGCCCAACTCCAGCCAGACTCTCACGCCACTTGCAGCTGGAGGTCCCGTCTTTTCGAGGACTTTCCCGGCTGAATCCTTCTCGTGGAAATACAGAGACTGTTGGATGCACGGATGAGTATTTCTTCAGGACCATGCTCTGCAGTGTGGCTTCTTGCTATTTTGTTCATGTTTGCATATTCAAATACATATATAGTGTGTAAGACAAGCTATCCTAACATTTTTTTGAACATTGAAAGTTAAGACTTTGAAGTTAAGTAAGTAAATAATAACAAGAAGGGGGTGTTAAGGAGATATATATGCCTCAAATTTCACAGGTCCAAGCAAAACTTGGACCTAAATGAACTTAGTTCATTGCTGGTCCACCTGCCAAACCAAAGGGCAAGACTGTAGCAATTAGAACAGTGTTTTTAAGCTTGAGACATTTGGAAATTCTTTCAAAGACAATTTTTTTTTGAAGAAAAAAATCCCCTGGAGTCCCAGTGTTGATCTAGAATATGTAAAATACTTAAATATGTAAAACAAAAAGGAGACATAGACTCCTGCTGAAACAGCTTATACAATTCTAAAAAGAAATTAATAAATTAAGTAAAAATAAAAGGAAAGGTAAAGAAAACTTAAATTCACAGCATTAATACTGACAGAAGAGATATTACTGAGACTAAAATGCCTCTTGCCATAGGAACACAGTATTGTCCAGTATGATACACAATCTTTTTAAAAAATTTTTTATTTTGTATTGGAGTAAAGCCAATTAATGATGCTGTGATAGTTTCATAGTTTTGGCCAAGGGACTTGGCCAAACGTACACATGTATCCACGTTTGTTTACACTTGCTCAGTCATGTCTGACTCTGAGACCCTATGGACTATAGCCCACCAGGCTCCTCTGTTCATGGGACTTTGCAGGCAAGAACAGTGGAATGGGTCGTCATTTCCTCCTCCAGGAGAGCTTCCTGACTGAGGGATCCAACCTGCATCTCTTACTTGGCAGGTGGATTCTTTACCCCCGAGCCACCTGGGAAGACATCTATGTATCCATTCTCCCCTAAGCTCCCCTCCAGGCTTCCACATTTTGTTGTTGTTTAGACACTAAGTCTTGTCTGACTCTTTTGTGACCCCATGGACTATAGCCCGCCAGGCTCCTCTGTCCATGGGATTTCTCAGGCAAGAACACTGGAGTGGGCTGCCCTTTCTTCCTCCAGGGGATCTTCCCGACCCAGGGATCGAACCCACATCTCTTGCCTTGCAGGTGGATTCTTCAGCCCTGAGACACCTAACATTGAGCAGTACAGCTATACAGTACGCCCTTGTTGGTTATCTATGTAAAATACAGCCGTGATGATACACTTTCCTTTTTGAGTTCAGTGTTTACCACTGCGAGCTTTTGAGAGTGACTCAATTCTCCCACTCCTTTTCTCCATTCAAACTCTTAAAAATCCATCACCGTATGGCATCTTGTGATAGCATTTGGACTTCACTTGGTGTGAACACGTCATTTATGTATCCAAGCTGACTCCCCACCCACCTTAGTGATGAAGTTCAAGTAGTATTGGTTACTATGTGATCATAAATACACAGACAAACACAAACCTTGAAATCATATGGCATTTGGGGCAATAATTAAAATAATGATCAACATTTATAAAGTCCTTGCTGTGTACCAGACACGGCTTCAAGAGCTTTCTGTGTTTCAATCCACATGATGCTCACTACCACCCGATGAAATAGCCCTTCTGTACAAATAAGTGAACTGAGGTGCTGAGCATTTCCAGGGTCACTCAGCCAGGAATGGCAAAGTCAGGATGTAAACACAGGAGGTCAGGGCTCTTAACCACCATGCGCTGTGGCTTCTCAAAGGGAACCATAACCAAAATATATTAATTTTTCATGAAATATGATAAAAATGCAACATTAAAATTTCTCCTAGAGAGCCCTAGGACCTCTGAGAAATCATCTGTGAGCTCCACTTTGAGACACAATCATTGAATTCTCTACTGTTGAGCTCTTTGTTATTTATAGACATCGTTACAGCATAATGTTCTTTAAAGTACAAAAATATGTCCTGATTCTATCCATGATTACCTTAGTTAACCATTTGGATTTTGTTAAGACGATAGCACAGTATTAATGAATTGGTATAAAAGTTCTATCAGTAATAGAGGTGATAAAATGGTAACATGTAGACACATTAAAACTTGCTTATCTATATAGTCTTAACTAGGGTAAGAAATTACAGATAAGCATGGACTTAGTCTCATTGCCTTTGATTGGAATTATGATGAGGGCAAGTGAGTGTTCTGGGATGAATGGTACTTAATTCTGAGATAGCAGGAGAGTCATCATTGGCTGAAATCTTGAAAGGGAAAGCTGGGGACAGAAACTCAAACCCAGCTTGACCTGGGGGTGGCAGCTGACAGAAAATTACAGAAACAGTGATCCAAAGTTTTTTTTAATCTGGACTTTAATGGAAGGTTTTAGAAACCTGGGCGTAGCAGAGTGGTAAGGTGAAAGAAACAGGCATAGAAAATCGCCTTAGCCTTTTGTCTTGGTTTATATTTATAACCTGAATTCCTCATCCAGTTGGGTATTAGTTCAAGTTTGTCTCCCACTTCTCACTTTATGTCTTCAGCAGGTTCATCTGTGTCATTGCCATCACCTATCTCAGACTGAATGAAGACAAACTGGGGAGCGAGTTGAAACTACCCAGCCCATCACAATACCCCCACACACTAAAGCAGGAATGATGAATCAGACTTATTTATCGACCACCTGCGATGTGCAAAGCCCTCGCTAGCTGTGAATGGATGAAAGGATGAGTTGCCTATGGTTCTGCTGTCGTGTCAGTCCCTAGAGCAAAGATGATAAGTGGTACACATGAATGGAACAGGGTGTAGGCTCAGCCATTCATAGCATGGTGGCTTGTAGACGAGAACCAGTTCCAGTATCAGCTCTAACCACTGGCTGGGGGTCCTTCGGCAAGCTGGCCAGCCTAGTTTTTCTCATCTCTTGGTGGAGATAGTGACGATAGTACTGGAATCACAGGGCTGTTGTGACGACCAAACGAGGCGATGCATGTCCAGTGCTCAGCAGGTTTGCCGCACAGAACCTGGTTTACCAGACGAGAACCTGCAGTCTCCGAGGCTTTGCTAACTGTGACTGTGTCCGCCCCAGGGTGTGCTTTGGAGCTGGTCCAGATCACCGCAGCGCGGTCTACTGGAAGGGGGGAGGCCCTGGGGAAAGGCAGCTCGGGTCTGGTGGTCAGTGTGTGTGTACCACTGCCCTCTACTGGAGACAGTGCGCACAGATGTCCAAAGAACACCCCACCTATTCTGGAGTTCTTGTTCCAACACCCCATGTTTGTAAAGAAAAGTCTCCTTTGTTGAGAGCTTTACAGCCCATCTAAGCTAATTTTTCCTTCTTTCAGATACTTTAGAGCCAGAGCAAATTCTATTGTCTGCCAGCCTCAGCTCCTCACCTGCTTTTAACTAATATGGAGTCTGGGCAGGTATTGATTTTTCTGCTTTTCTCTGACTGCACTCATCAGTCATTTTATATTACTAGAGAGTCCATTAGCAATAAAAAATAAAGGATGGGAGTTACAAAGCCCATTAGAGAAACTAACTCTCCCAATCACGGGGGGTGAGGGAAACAATTAAAAGCACGTCATCTTCCAAACATTCTAATAGAGTTATTAGAAAAGTGAATAAAACCAGGATGTGATTATCAGGGATGGAATTAAATCCTCCTTAGAAGTCAACTAGAAGGGAGTGCCCTGACATTCCACAAGGTTGTAGTTGGCATGGAGCTCACATGCTGCAGGTGGGTGAGATGAAAAGATTAGCTACTAGAATAAAGGAACATTACACAGCAAAGATTCAGCCATAGGGTCACGCATGAATGAATTGCAAAACTACAAAGGCAGAGTTAAGAGTACAGAAAGGAGGAGATTGGAAAGGGAAGAGATGGCGAGACAACCATGACGCTGAAATTTACTAAGTTAGGGAAACAAAGCCATGTCTCCACTGGGTTTAGCAGCTTTGTCCAGGTTCAGCAGCCCTGTCCAGGTGTGCAAAATAGTCACTGAAACTCACTGAGTTCCCCACTGAGGAAGGGACAAGGGGCAAAGAAAGAAGGAGCAGAATCTGTAGATGGAGAGCCCCATGGACGCAGGAGTCCTCATTGGGGGGACCCCACTACTGCGTGTAAATAACCAGTAGTATTCTTGGCTGTGTTGGCCCTCGAATGATATGAATTCCCTTGCTCCTCCCTGTAAGTGGGAGTGTGTAGAATCTATTGTGAATATTATGGATATGGGGAATATCAGGCTGCATTTAACTTAATTTCCTTTTATTTTCATAGCTTCCAAAAGTAAACAGTTTTCATACTCTGGGCTGTTTGGACATTTATTCTCTTTAGAAGAACATCAGGCGTACTTTAAGTTATCTGATCCTCTTTGGTCCAGAAAGCAACAGACACTTCCACAAAACCCTGCTATAGGTGGCAAAATTTATGTTTGTTTTCTCATCCTTACACGGGGCTTCCCCAGAGGCTCAGTGGTAAAGAATCTGCCGCAGGAGCCTCGGGTTCAGTCTCTGGGTCGGGAAGATTCCCCTGGTGGAGGCATGGCAACCCTCTCCAGAAGTCTTGCCTGGAGAATGCCATGGACAGAAGAGCCCGGTGGGCTACAGTCCATATGATGGCAAAGAGTTGGACGGGACTGAAGCAACTTAGCAGGCACCCATCCTTACACAGACAGCAAGTTTTTTTGACATTGTGTTAGGTTTTCCTACCTGTTATCAAGTTGCTCCATAGCATTTTTTTCCCTTCCTAATTGTGATTCTTTGTCTATATAGTATATAACTGGGGATAATTTATAATAATTATAATAAATTATTATTATAATAATAAATAAATTATTTATTTAATAGTAGATAAATTATAGATAAATTAGATAATATTAGTAGTAGATAAATTATAGATAGTAGATAAATTATAATAATAATTTATAATAATAAGTAATACTGGGGATAATTTTTTAAATTCACAACACTACTTCTCTAACATCTGAAGTATTTATATTTTCCATGAACTTTCAGTCTTTATCTGTATACATATTTACTTTTTTACATGGAACCTTGCATTTTACTTTTTCCCTTGATGCTATTTTATATTCATTTTAATGTTGCTTCATGGCAGTCATAATTATAGTATTTAATGGTTGCAAAATATTTCAATAAATTTATGGGTCATAATTTTTCTGAGTCAATTTTCTATCAGAGGCATTAAAGATTTTTCTACTGTCTATTTGTTTTGCCATTATAAATAATATCATCATAGTCACTTAAGTAGGTTTTTTTCTCTCTGCTTGAATTATTTCTTCTGAATAAACTCCCAGGAGTTAGGTTATGATTCTCAAAAATTATTTTCCTAAAAGACTGTTTTATAATATTTTGTCAGAAGCAGTGGATGAGACTAATCTTGCTTGTCCTCTTAATAGTACTTGATGCTACTGACCAAATATTCTCTTCCCTAGGGTTTCCTAGCTGCCATCTTACTCTGGTTTTTCATCTACCTTTCTGGCTATTCTTCCTTGGTCTTCTCTGGAGTCTTCTCCGCCTCTAACTTTTCCTTCAATGTTTGTGTCCATGGGGCTTAGGTCTGGGCTGTCCACTCATTTTTTTTTTTTTTACATTCCCTTTGGAACATCTCATCCCCTCAATAGAGGGCTTTAATTACCGTATCATTGGTCATCCCACGTCCCTGCACACCAGACTCATATATCCAAATGCCAGATGGAATCCTGGTCTCTCTGTCTGCAGCCTTGTTCCTACAAAAACATTCTCCATACTATGCCAGAGTAATCTCCCAAGTTAGATCACTTATTATTATTATTGGAGTATGATTGCTCTACAACGTTCTGTTAGCTTCCGGTGTACACCGAGGTAAATAAGCTATGTGTATGCATGCATGCCCGCCCTCCCGGGCCTCCCTCTGGCCTCTGGGTCACCCACCTCCGAGCTGAGCGCCCTCTGCTCCACAGCAGGTTCCCCCCAGCCAGCTGTTTCACACACGGAAGTGTGTGTATGTAAAGGCGGCTCTCCCAGTTTGCCCCACCCTTGCCGTTTCCCCTGTGTCCACATTCTCGTCTCTACATCTACGTCTCTCTTCCTGCCCTGCAAATAGGTTCATCTGTACCATAATGTTCAACAACAGATGAGGGGATAAAGAAGATGTGATACATACATACAGTGAAATATTACTCAGCCATAAAAAGAATGAAATTGGCTCTTTTGTAGAGATGCAGATGACTTAGAGTCTGTCTTACAGAGTGAAGTAAGTCAGAAAGAGAAAAGTAAATCGTGTACTAAGGCATATATGTCAACTCTAGAAAAATGGTACAGAAGTTGGATCTTGTAACCTTCTATGAAAAAGAAAAAATAAAACAAAACCTTTCAGTGCACTTCTGTTGCTCATGGGAAATAACTGGGGTTTCCAGACAAGGATGATAAGGCCCTCCATGGTACAAGTCCTGCCTGTTTCTGTCCGTTCTGGGCTCCTACCACTTCCGTGGAGGCTCCTTCTATCTGCTTCTGTGCCTGTGAGTACTCGTCTTCCGTCTTCTCATCCTTGGCGTCTCAGAGAGGCCATTCCCAGGCACTCCGTTTCTCTGTTCTATGTTCTCCAAGCCCCTTTCCCAGTCACACCACCTGCTGTGCTTTATTGCAGCCTGTTCCCAGATGCATCAATTCCTCAGCACCCCCCGGCTGCCCTGTGCAAGGTCAAGCACCCCTAAAGTCCAGAGAAAGCTTCCAGGAGCAGGCGCTTGCCGTAAGAGGCTTTGGGTGTGTCTATGGGTCAGGCACCGCCAGCCTCGACACCCGTCCACCTCTCATGTGGCTCAGATCCACTCACACTTTATAGTAAATTCACTCTGGCCCATCACTAATTCTTTAAGATGTTGGCTTGCTTCACACTCAGCTGGTTTCCTCTCAGTTCCTTTAAACAAACTGACAAAAAAATAGCAGGAAGGTTGGTTGGACCAACCAGAGTCCCTGATGCTACCGCAAGGCCTGATTAATGCCCATCTTCTCAGAGGGCAGTTTTGCTGATCTAGTTGAGAACTCTCCCCAACCCTTCCAGAAATGTCTGTCTCTCTGGTTACCAGGTGTTTGTCTGGCTCTGACTGCCTCTGGTTATTGTGCACTTAAGGAGTAGGCAGCACAAAGTCCTTAATAGGTCGCTTACATAAATGACTTAAATCACTTAAGTGACTTACATAAGTGACTTAGATCACCTGAGAAGAGGGGCCACTTTTGTCCCATATTCAGAATATCCAGACTATATTGTGCAGTTTGAATGAGGGCTTTATCCCAGACCTGGCCCCTGAGCTGGGCCCTGTAGAGGCCGTTCTGGCAGCCTTCTGACTATGCAGTGTTGGATCCTGAGGTTGCAGGCCATCCTGGCACCTCCTTGCCTGTAAAGTGGGTCCCCAGGTGAGAGGAAACGGGATGTACGAGCTCAGATCAGCGAATCAGATCCTCTGGGAACTCTCAAACGGTGGGGCTAAGCCACGGTGCTGTGAGCAGAAAGACACCCATATCAATCTCAGCAGGGACAAATTACTGCCCCACCCTACCCCACCCCGGGGTGAAATCAACTTTCCACCAAGTGGCTGGTTTTACCCTTGCAGGGACCACATCATGTCAGGTCCTCATGATGGTTTCTGCTGCTGACAGATCAACCATTCAGCAGGGCAGCAGCCCGATCAACCTCGGCGCTTGATCTATCAACCTCCTGCTAACTGCTCTCTTGTTACTCACTTAGTACCTGCCCATAAACAAACAGAGACCTATGTGTCAATGAGATGTCTCCAATGACCTTTTTCTTCACAAACGAGGTTCTCTTACCTCCAAAGCTGCTCTCTCTCTTCAAACGGTCATTTTCCCAGATATGCTTGTGATCCAAGCTCACAGATCACACTGGTCTTCAAATAGGCTGCAAGAAAAGGTTTGGATAAAAGCAAAGCTAAAACAAGTTGGGGGAAATGGTTGGCAATGCTGCCCTGGAAGAACAAACTTCTGGGGCTGGCGGTTGTGTGGGTCAGGGAGGAGGGGCAGGTGCCCCAAGAATATGATTTACTTAGTCACCAGTCTGCTGATAAGCAGGTATCTCTGAAGATGCATTTTTGCAAAAAATCAGTCAGCAGTATTTCTCTTGTAGTGCTCATGTAATGATCTGAGGCTCATAAGCACAGGAAAAGTCCTATCTCCCTCACTCCTTTATTATCAGTGGCTGACCCAGCGCCGTGATCCAAGTCCTGAATAAATCTATATTCGTGGAGTGAATAAACGAATCAGCAGATAAATGATGTCTTTGGTAGATATGTATGTGTGCGCGTGCTCAGTCGCTCAGCCGTTGTCTAACTCTTAGCGACCCGGTAGACTGCAGCCCGCCAGGCTCCTCCATCCTTGGGATTCTCCAGGCAAGAATACTGGAGTGGGTTGCCATTTCCTCCTCTAGCTTCGGTGGATAAAGTTTGCTTTATAGGAATCGTGTGAACAGTGAGTTTTTCCAGTGCGTTTAACACAGGACTGGATTTGCAAAACTTTGTTTAGACACAGCATTTCAAGGGCACGCTTTCTGATGAAGGGAAGTATGGTTATAAATGAATAATGCCTTTTCAGAGTGTCTGAGTCACTGCGCAACCTCCACCTCATCTGATAGCGGCCCTTGGCAGATCTGCCCTTTCCCGGGGATTCCCCTGGGCTATCGCCTCCCGCCTGCCCTCTGTGTGAGCTACCACAGCAGGCATCGGGTTGCCAAGCACCAGAATGTAAGCACCAAGCAGGAGGAGACGGGGAACATGAGGGCCTGTTTTATAGAGTCCGTGCACATGGTACCTCAGGCTGGTATTTTTTATGCTGACAGAAAGATAAAGCTGGGCAATAACGGAAAAGTTGACTAGTCAGGTAATGGTGAAAAGGAAATAATTTGTTTTGATGAGACACTGTCATGACATATGTTGGTTTAACCCAAGCGTCGGCGTCCTCTCCCACCCACAAAGGTTGTCTTCTAAACTATTGTGGGGGAAGGTGCGGGTTATAACAGTGCAAGCTTACAGGTGACCCTCCCAGGCTGCCTGCTCCCCTCGCCCCGCCACCAAGGGGGCAGCGGGGCTCTGACAGACGGGGTTCATCACAGTGCCTTGCTTTGGCATAACGAGATCGTCTTTAGCCAGATAAGAATATTCAGCTCGGGCCTTCTTCCTCAAGAATCTCTCTAATGAAATGAAGCAAACCAGCAGAGGTCTGAAAGAATTTTATATGAAGATTGCTAAATAAAAGGTAAACAAAACCCAGTATATGACCTGCTCCCTAAAAGTACGGGAGTGAAGTCAAAGGCCTTGGTGTCCTTGGCTAAACAGAGAAGGTAACTGAGACATGCAGAGGGAAGTCCTCCTAGCTTTGGGAAGCTGTGTGAACCTGCTAAGTCTTATGTACTTCCTGGGCTTTCGTCTCCTCTTCTGGTGAATGTGTGGTTTGAACTCTCTCTCCCTTTCTTTCTCTTCCTTCCTTTTTCTTACCTCCTTCCTTCTTTCCTTCCTTCTCTCTCTCTCTTTCTCTCTCTTAATACAGGAAACATTTCTTCAAATGATATTTCCTAGGAAAGGAAAACTAACATTACCATGGGTCTTCTTTGGTTGAGAGAAGCAGGTGGGGTCAGAGGTGCCCATTCCCCGTAACCCCTGAGGCACATCTCAGGAATACCTAGAGTCCAACTGGGAAAACCTTCTAGAAAACCGTCTAGCTGTGGGAATATATGATCTACCAGCTCTGTGACATTCCGCTTTCCTAGTCTCACCGGTCAGAGAAGAGGGAGGCTTTTCTGATCAAGAAGACCAAGAGTTTGGGAATATTCATTCCAGTCCATTTTCTAAATAATCCCATATTAATGATTATGAAAGTCTGAATACCTATGCTTTAAAGGATTCCTACAGACTTAATTTAAGATTCCCAATTGCAGAGAAAGCTAGGCTAAATCATTTACCTTGATGATGTGGTTGACCCTAAGGCCAGCGTTTCTCTGTGCAAATTCCTCTCTGTGTGTGGGGGCGTGGGGGGTCTATGTGCGCTAAGTCACTCAGCTGTGTACTAGACTTCGAGACCCCATGGACTGTGACCTGCTAGGCTGCTCTGTCCATGGCATTTCCCAGGCAAGAATACTGGAGTGGGTTGCCATTCCTTTCTCCAGGAGATCTCCCTAACCCAGGGATTAAGCCCAGGTCTTCTGCATTGCGGGCAGATTCTTTACTGCGGAGGCACTGGGGAAGTCCCTGAATCCCTTTAAGACAAAAGCCTTCAGAACTAAAAAGAGAAAGAAAAGGCCACAGTAGGGAAAACTTCCCTCGAGGGCATTTGGGGAGATTGCCAGACCCAGATGAGAGGTACCACCTTACACCTCATTAATCAAAACAAGGCGGAAGTTGTGGACTGGCATCAGACCCTTTCAGCCCCCAGGAGCCAGGCAGCCTCCTCTGGGCAGGGATCATCTCCGGTTTGCTCTGCTGTGATGTTCAAATATCACAGCTCCCACCTCCCCTCAACATAGAAAAGGGTAGCAAGTTCTGTCCAAATCGACACAAATATGAAAATCTCTATCACCAAGCACAGCGCCAGGTACAAGCAAGCATGCAACAAATATTTATTCAGTCAATGAAAGGATGCATAAATGAAACTCCTCATCTCTGTGTCCCTTTGGCCAGTGGTAACCCAGTTCTGGACATCCTTCAGATCCCTTCAGCTGAGTTATGGAACAGGCGGGCGGGGGGTGGGGTGGGGAGGGGGTGGGGAGGTGACCACACAGATGAAGTCAAGAGCTGGCCTGGAAAGGCTGATCTGAGCCCGCTCCCCTGGAAATAAAGGATGCCTGGTGCCTGCCGCCTTGGACGGTGGCAGCCGTGACTCTCCTGCCCACCGTGGGCGCGTGGGCGGACAGGCAGCCTTCCGGACGCTGCTGTGGGCGAGTCATCTCTTATCAAGATTTCCATGGCCACAGAAGCTTTCTCACCCCACCGCGGGACATTCCCCAGCCAGCCTGCGGCGGCCTCGGCCCTGCGGGCTGCCCTGCGTTGTCAGTCCTGGCTAACCACCCCGGGGCTGTCCTCTCTCTCAGAGGGTTGAGCCTCTTTCCTGTGCCTTTCGTGATGTGTGAGCAGCCGCCCCATGTTGCCCCTGCTCAGCGAGGGAAAATTACTAGGGAGGCCCCAGCGGAAGTCCTACCCATTCTCCAGCGTAGCATGGGTTTTGATGGAGCCTGATTATTTCTGATGCTGTCAGTGGGCCCAGAGCACAGAGTCTGATAAAGATATGGCCTTGCTAGTGAGAGCGCAGCCTGGCTGTGTGGGGAGCATCACTGGGTTTTGTGTGGGCAGAGAGAAGTGAAGGGGGTGGCGTCTTTCTTTATTCCTTTCTTTTCTCTTCTTTTTCTCCTTGCTTCCCTTTTTTCCCTTTCTTTCTTTGTATTTTGAGATTTCTGCCTCTCCACTTCTTTCTAAGGCCCAGATTGGTTATGCAGGCTCTAAAAGGTTCCAGAATTCAAGCAAGCTGCAACCACCCAACTTTTCATAGGACAAGCACAGAAAACAACGCAAAACTCCCAAATCAAAAGCTCCAGTAGAAGTCACCTGGTTCGGCTCTTTTGAGGTCTAGACCAAAAGTTTGTTGTTGTGACTAAGTTAGTCACTAAGCGGTGTCCGACACTTCTGCAAGCTCGTGGACTATACAGCCCGCCAGGCTCCTCTGTCCATGGGGCCAGAAGTGAGATGGGGCTAAGCTGACACTTTTAAGACCTCTGGTTCTGAGTTTTCCTCGGCCATCCCGAGCTCTCCCTGGCACGGGAGGAGTCAGTGCACGTGGCCAGCTCCACGGGCCTCAGGTCCAAATGTCTTCCTCTGCTGCCCTTCCCCTGAAACTCTGAGTTTTCTGTGACTCGTCTGCAGGGGGCTGTTTCCAGGGGTGGGGTGCCCAGCCCAGGGCTATGTGTGTCCTCAGGCACAGACCCTCTGAGCCGCTTCTGAAGAAAGAGGTGCAGGCATGCGTGGGGTCACTAAAACACCTCTGCAGTCTTTCTTTCCAGGCTCTACTCTGCTTCCATAAGCTGTGAGGTTCATGGTGATAGATGCTGGGGGCGAGCGCGCAGGTTTGGGCGGGGGGCAGTATTCACTAAGCTGAAGTGATTTCCTGCATTTCGGGCAGGAAATGTTGAGATGTAAATGGGAGGAAACCAGGGAGCCAAGCAGCCAATGGCCTTGGCTGAAGCTTGCGCGAGACACAGTTGCATTTCACAGAATTTTCCGGTAACGACTGCATCATCTTGAACTAAGGACATTTTGACATCTCTTTATATCTAAATCAAACCGCATTTCTATCTTTTCCTGGTCCTCAAGCATTTTTAAAGATACCGAGCGATGTCTTGAGCAACAGCAGTGATAACTGTACTGCTGACTTGATTTTGACTTTAAGGAAGATAATTTAAATGTTTCCATTAAAAATGGTGATACCGTGTGATTTGTTTTGCAAGTGTGTGTGTGTGTGTGTGTGTGTGTGTGTGTGTGTGTGTGTGTGCACACGCGCTCAGTTGCATACGACTTTGTGAACCCGTGGACTGTATCCGGCCTGGCTCCTCTGGCCGTGGGATTCTCCAGGCAAGGATTCTGGAATGGGTTGCCATTTCCAAGAAAGAGGAACCATTGGTAAAGGGCAGCCTCACCTCTGCACCTGCTGGGAGGACTTTGAGAAGGGATAGGGCAACAGCACTTGCTCTCTGACCTTCGCCCCGCACATTGTCTCTTTCCGCACCCCTCGCCCCCTCCGGCTGGCAGAGCTGTCTGTCTGCCACCTCCTTCCTCCTCAGCCTCACTCAGGCTCATTGAGTTTCCCTCCCCAACACCTCCCGTTCCTTTCTACCTCCACTTAAACCCATCCCAGCATGGAAGGCAAATCTCAGTTTTAACACATGGACCGTTTAGTAAGGAACAATATAGCTTGATTCCTGAAACAAGGGAGGTGGAAACATCCACATTAATTTTTATTTCTCTAATATCAATATTCTTTTCTTTTTTCCCCACTGTGAGGCATGTGGCATCTCAGTTCCCCTACCAGGGGTTGAATTGACGCCCCTTACAATGGAAGGGCAGAGTCTTCACTACTGGACCACCAGGGAAGTCCCCATATTATTATTATTATTTTTTAAAGAGAACATATCTTCAAGCCAGCCCATTGTTGTACTTGCTTACTTCCGTGATGGTCTCTGGACCACTACTGAAAGTCCAGTATGGAGAAGACCCCTGCCCCCCACTTACCAGATCTGAAAGTGTGGACAGGACCACCCCGGGCATCAAGCTTTCCTAGAAAGCCCCTCCATCTTCCTAGGCTGGGCCTCCGCACACTTCCTCAGTGGGAGGCATCCAGCCCTCAGCACTTTGCCAAGGGGAAGGGGCTTAGGATTGATTAGGTCGCATGTCTAAGGCTCAGTTCCAGACTGGGGTCGCTCTTTCTAGCTCTCTGCCTTCCTGATCTGTGCCAGGACTATATCACCCCAGGGGCTCTGGGGGTGGGGGTGGGGCGGTCTGAACGACTCTTCCAGTCAATGACCGCGTGGAAGTGATTGATGTGTGTGTGACTTCCAGACTGAAGCAATTATTTATTATTTATTTTTATTATTTTTTAAAGGTTTTTTTTGGGGGGGAAATAGACCATTTTTAAAGTCTTCGTCGAATGTATTGCAATATTGCTTCTGTTTGATGTCTTGGTTTTTTGGCCACGAGGCACGTGGGCTCTTAGGTCCCCGATCAGGGATCAAACCTGTACCCCCTGCATTGGAAGTATGGAGTTCTTAACCACTGGACTGCCAGAGGCGTCCCGGATTGAAGTATTTAAATGCCACTGTGAGAGTCTTCGAAGTACTCTCTCCCTGTGCCAAAGACACAGGGTGGTTGCTCTCTTAGCCTGGATTCCAGGGAAAGGAAAGGAGAATCGAGCCTCAGCCAACTGGTGATGAACAGGTAGTGTGCGTGAGAAACACACCTTGATTTCCAGCCGCTGAGCTATTGGAGATGTGACCGCAGCATACGTCAGCCTATGGCTGAAGCAGAAGGTCTGACCCTCTTTCCCGTGACCGTAAGACCGAGGGTGCTCCAATGTGCAAGCTGGGACCGCGTGTGTCTGAAGAGGGGAGACCGTCAGGCTCCTGCTGTGGCGCTGGCGGTGCAGAGCCTGTGAGTGTGTGTTAAGAGAGTGTGGCTTGGTGGGCTTGGCTTTTGAAGACTCCTGAGGCTCAGAGGTTAACTCCATACAGAGACAGCAGAGGCTGACTTAGGGCGCTGGGATGACCCCAGAGGCCTGGGCTCGGGGACGCAGGCTTCCCAAAGCCTGCCTAGTGCTTCGCTACGCACACCCTGGACTGTTTATCCCCTTTCTGCAGTTTGAGCAGTTGTCATGGAATTTCTGTGTGTGTGTTGGGAGAGGAGGCAGGGAGCCCTCCTTACAGCCATTTGCATATAGCCTTCCTGAAGACGGGGCTTCCCTGGTAGCTCAGACAGTAAAGAAATCCACCTGCAATGCAGAAGACCCAGGTTTGATCCCTGGGTCGGGAAGATCCCCTGGAGGAGGAAATGGCAACCCTCTCCAGTATTCTTGCCTGCAGAATCCCAAGGACAGAGGAGCCTGACAGGCTACAGTCCGTGGGGTCACAAAGAGTCAGGCATGACTGAGCAACTTAACACTTTCACTTTCAAAAAGATGGTCAGTTTGGCTAGCCAAGTGTATCTGCCCTGGGTCACAGCTTCCCTTCCCGTTCCTGCCTCCTTCCTTCCTTCTTGCTTTCTTCCTTCTCTCCCTCTGTCTTCCCTGTCCTCCCCATTCCCCTACTTGCTTCCTTTTTTTACCCAAGAAATACTACTGAACAGGTACCATGTCCCAGGCATTATGCTGAATTTTGGAGCTACGGTGCTGAGTAACATCATCATAGCCTTGACGATCGTGGAGCTTCCATCCTCACAGATGTGAGGCCAGTGATGCTGGCAGCAGAAGCATCCTATTGTATTTACAACATGAACTAAGGAGTGTCTGCAATAATCATGTGCATATATCACATCAAAACCACGTCACCCACAAGCAGACCCCAGCTGAGGGTTTTTTCTGTCCTAATGACTTTCATCTCCAGGTAATTTTTCCCCATCAAAGGAATTGTTGTACAAAACTCAGGTCTCTCTGCTTGCTGCTTTAAAGCCAATACTCGTGATACAAATGTTGGTAGAAAAACTAAAGTTTGCTTTATTCAGGAGGCCAACAATCTAAAGAGAAGGTGGACTTATGTCTAAAAGCCAACTCCCCCCTTTTGATCAGGGCAAGAGCTTTGAAAGGAGAGTTTTAGGGGTATATAGGCGGGGGGGGGGGGGGGGCCCCCCCGTGCAGAATGGCACAGTCAGTTCTGACAGTCATCTTGAAATTGGTCATGCTGTGGTCTGATCAGCGTCATCTTGATGGTTTTAACGTGGTAATCTTCAATTCCAGGGTTGGTTTTGTTCCCATTTCTTTGAAGCCAGTTCTCAGAATTGTGGCAGCTTGTGTCATGGGTATAGTCTGGTCATCGTGTAGTTAATGCCTTCACCTGATGGGGCCTTTAGTATCTGCAAAACGGCTTAAAGGCTATGGCTCAGAATACTATCTATAGCCGTCGAGGAGAAACTAAATGTATGTGACCTTGTGTGATGGCTGAACTATTATTACTGTATCTTGGTTGACTGTTTTCCTTTGCTTCTGCATTTTCTCACTTCTCTGATTAAATTTATTCGTTGGCCAGAGGTTTTCTACAGGCAAGAAGCAGAGGACCTGCGGAGGTCTGTCCTGGGAAGGCCCCTAGGGTCCTGCTCCATGACAGCATCACCTGCTGGGATCCCTGCTTGTCTGTTTTCACACTCACGCTCTTCCCCTAGTATTTACCTACTGCTCTTTATCCTGCCTTTTTCTTTTAACTCGTTTCAGCAGGCAGCCCATTTCTGACTGACATTTCTCTGCAATCTCTTGGCTCCTGCCACATGCTCCTGTCCCCAGCTCTCAGTCTCCGTGGACCCCATTCCTCACCGCATCCTAATGGGATCTGCCGCCCAGCCTCTTGGCGGCTGACGGCCTTCAGCTCACGTCGCATCTCGCCTGTCTTGCTGTCACCCTCCTGTGTTCAGGGAGGGGAGCTGGGCAGTGGCAGGCGTCTCTTCCAAACTGCTATCCTGCTTGTGCTACGGGTCTGCATTATTAACAAGACCGCCTGGATGCTGAGTGTTCCTTGGGGCCTGCTGCAGGAGCGGCGGCAGCTTCTGGGCCTGGCCCACATCTCACAGCTGGAAGCAGGGAGGATCTTATCTCTGCTCCTTGAATTTGGCCTCGAGCTTGAAGCAACGTGTAATAGGAGCCTCCCAATCTACCCCGTTTCCCCCAGGCTCCCAGCCTTGGCCCACTCGGTCCTCTCTCTCATTATCCCCCAGCCCTGCTAGGGTACCACCACAAACAGGTGTTATTTCATAGAGCCTATGACAGATGGCCTCACCTTGAATTCTGGTTCTGGTGCTTACTAGGCTGTGTGATCTTCTGTAACACTGAACTTCTCTGGGCCTAAATTTTTTCTTCAGTAAAATGCACATTAAGCAGTATGTACCTCGTTCACAGAGTGTTGATGATAAGATAATCTAAAAAATGTGCTTGTCCCCTGCTTGGGTTCTGGCCCCTGATCAGCAGCAACCCCAGGACCACACTTTGGTTCACGGTCTGCTTTATCCTCCCCCAGGGGCTCCCACCCATGAGTCTGCCTCACGGAGTAAAACTCTCAAAGACGTGAATTTGTTGTATATTGTAAAACCAGCTGTCAAGACTTCTCTCTTGAATATTTTTTCACAGGATACAAGGTGACACTTTACTTCATTTTAGAAAGAAAAAGTAAAACCTGTTAAGTCCATTGACCACGGAACTTGGTCTATCAATAAAGTCAAACAAACAAAAAAATAAAGTCAAACAATTTAAAGAATTAGTTATCAACCAAAAGAATAATTGTACATAAGTAATAATAATGAACCATTTTCCAGAGTGACAAATATAGAAATGATTTTTTAGAATTAGGATGTTTTCATGCTTTCTGATCTTAATACCATAGGAAAAAAAATAAAGATCAGTTATCTTTGTAGTATTTTTTATTTGTTAGTAGTTTTTATCTGTTCTGATTTAAGAAACATAAGTCTACACAGTAGGTGATTTCAAACTTTAAGAGATGTTTCTTTTATTAAGGAAAAAGGAATTGTGGGCTCTGGTATCTAATTGAGAATTTCTGGAAATCGCACTAGATTTAAAACCTGATTTTCTGGTAAGAGAAATTAAACAGATTTCAGAGGGATACCCAAAAGTTGATGCATATTTATCTGCACTCCTTTAAACCAGGCCTCTTTCTCCCCCTTGGAAATCTTTAGCTTTTGAAATATACATATAACTTGTCTGTGTTTACTCGTAGCTAACATTAGGCAAAGTTTCCCAGGTGGCGTAGTGGTAAAGAATCTGCCTACTAATGCAGAAGACGTGGGGGAAGCGTGTTCCATCTCTGGGTCAGGAAGATTCCCCTGGAGGAGGAAATGGTAACCCACTCCAGTATTCTTGCCTGGGAACTCCTGTGCACAGAGGAGCCTGGCGGGCTACTGTCCATGGGATCACAAAGAGTTGGACACCACTGAGCGACTAACCACTCACACAGACATACACACAACACTAGACAAAGCCTGTGTTGACAGATTTGTCAAAGGCTGGCTTCCCAAGCATTGCCAACAGCACCTTTTGATAACAGAAATACACCTCCACAGAAACACACCTTGGGCAGGGTCTTGGGGTAGAGTAGGTGACATCATAGTTTACTGAGAATTGGAAATTGACTAAAGGTAACATAAGGGGAAACAGCAAGGTAAGGATTCACAGAGGAGGCATGAAAGAAGCTTAGGGTGAACACTGTTGATGCTTTCCACTGAGGAGTTCATGAGTCTCGTGACATTCAGGTGAGATAGTCCTGGGATAGTCCAGTCATTCCAAGGAAGACAGTGGAATAGCCAAGCCATGTGAGTGCATGCAGCATGGAGGAGTTCCAGTTCCGTGTCCAGGATGGGTGTGGGGGAGACGGTTTTGGTCCTCACACCTAAGAGAGAGACTTGCTTGGGGCTGGGTTCCTAAGCACCCTGTTACCACAGCCTTCAAGTTTCAGACTTGTTTTGATTAGGTCAGACTAACCCTGTTTCACTTGCAGATGGACTAAAGCTGATGTGAACAAAATCAAGCTTCTGCTAATGAGGCAGACAGGGAATGGACACTGATTAGGCAACTCTCTGTTGTATCTGCCTTAACAGGTGTGTGGAAACATCAACGGCCAACAGAAAGGTCCTGCCTTCTTGAAGCCGTGGTTCTGTTAGGCAGTTAGGATAGGAAAAAGGAGTCCAGAATGGCGGTGGCTGAAAGACAAGGAAGGGAAAAGTCCGTGAAAATAGAACAAAGGAAGGTCCGAGCACTGGAGTGAGGACCTCAGGTAGAACAAACAGCGCTCCTGGCTATCCCAGTTTACCTAGGGCAGGCCCAGGGGGAGGAGAAAACATATAAAAGGAGGAGCCAGAGGGCCAGGGGTCTCTCTGTCTCCCTCTCTTCTCTTTGCATCTTTTGGGTCGGCATGCCCTCACGCCTCAAGGATGTATTCTCCTTTATTTTCTAAATAAAACTGAGCTCTAAGCCGGAGCTGTGACACTGGTCTGTCTGAGAGCTGTAACACTGGCCCATCCGAGGGCTCTAATGCTGGTCCATCAGTTCAAATTTTTGTTGTGATGAGACTGTACCAAGAAAATTACACACTCCCCCAACAGTTCCTCTGAGGCCAAGTCCCACAGCAAGGCTCTGCCTCAGTACCAGCCATTCTTTTCTCTAGGCCTAGGGCCCTGGCTCCTGGGGACCTTAGGCTCACACTCTGCTGAACTGTAGCCTCCATCTGTCAGGACTGTGCCATCATGATTCTTGCTATTTACTTGTTCGTTGATCAGTCCAGCCTGGTGCTGATGGGTTTCTCCATTTCGTTGCATCTGACCTCACTTCTTACCACTGATTTCCTCTCTCACCATACCCCAGGCATGCTGCATTCTCCAGCCTCTCACACTTCAGCTCAGATCTGCCTCAGGGCCCTTGCATTTGCTGTGCCTCTGGCCTCAGCTGCCTTTTCTAAGCTTCTTCACATGTCTTCCATTGCTCAGATCTCCGCCCCAATGTTGCCTCTTCAGAGAGGCTTTCCTGTTTGCCCTTTTGAAAGGGGCCTCTGCCCACAGGAATGCCCCACCCCATCACCTTTTTTCCATTTACCCCTCTGAAATGACCTTGTTTACTAGTTTACTTACTAACTGGTCTTCCCCTTAACTGGAATAGAAGTGAGTCCCATGAGAGTTCCATCTCACCTGTCTTCTTTGCAACTGTAACCTCAGTTCTTAGAAAGGACCCTGGATATCAGTCAGTTCAGTCATTCAGTCGTGTCTGACTCTTTGCAACCCCATGGACTGCAGCACACCAGGCTTCCCTGTCCGTCACCAACTCCTAGAGCTTGTTCAAACTCATGTCCGCCAAGTCAGTGATGACATCCAACCATCTCATCCTCTGTCGTCCCCTTCTCCTCTTGCCTTCAATCTTTCCCAGCATCAGGGTCTTTTCCAATGAGTCAGTTCTTCACATCAGGTGGCCAGAGTATTGGAGCTTCAACTTCAGCATCAGTCCTTCCAATGAATATTCAGGACTGATTTCCTTTAGGATTGACTGGTTTGATCTCCTTGCAGTCCGAGGGACTCTAAAGTGTCTTCTCCATGGGGTGATAAAAAATAACTTAAAAAAAATAACACTTAACTTTTAAATTGTTTATATTAGTCCGGGCACTGTTTTTAAGACCTCAATGTACTATTATATACTTAATATTCCTAACAATCTTTATTATGCCAATTTTACTGAGACACAAAGAAATTAAATGAAATCAGAGACTTAGGAAGTTGCAGGGATGACATAAATTAGCTGTTCAATACATACTTATTAAATTTTTTAAAATTATCCTTTCATTTTTTTGTTCTTGACTTCCCTGTCCAAGGGGCATGCATTGTTTGGTCATGGTGGTGGTTTAGTTGCTCAGTCATGTCTGACTCTTGCGACGCCATGAACTGTAGCCCACCAGGCTCCTCTGTTCATGGGATTCTCAAGGCAAGAAAACTAGGGAGGATTGCCATTTTCTTCTCCAGGGGATGTTCACAACCCAGGGACTGAACCTGGGTCTCCTGCATAGTAGGGATTCTTTACTGACTGAATAGCACATGAAAAATCTCCTGGCACAGAACGTTTGCAGACGGTGATGCTTCTGTACCCCTGACTTATTAGTTTTCTAACACCATCAGGCCACATTTCCTTCTAAGGTTTTAACACACAATGCTAGCATGTACATCACACATCTTAAATTACATAACAGAATGATCCATGACAAGCCCATACCCCCCTTTTAGTCTTATCTGTGATACATATCATGCACGTGTTAAGAAGCTCTCTGATTAGGTTACAAATGCTTATCTTCAAGATGTGTCTGTATTAGAAAATATCACCTGGGACTTTCCACTCCATTCTCAACTAAACAGGCCAGCCAAGCAAATAGCTATCTACAAACTCACTGTCCCGTGATTGTGTTTCATCCTACTTCCCCTTCGTGGTGTGACTTTAATTAGGATGGTCTTGCCCTGATGCTCAGCAGACTTCTATCCACCCACTGGGGTGCTGTTCCCCTTGGAAATTCCCTTTTCCACTCTTTTTCCTCAACACTGGCAATCCCACTGCTTAATGCTGACCTCCTAATACCCACATGCTTCCATGTGTCTCCAAGAGCTTATTCATGTAGCAGGAGATATCAAGGATCCAGGACTTCTTTCTGCAGATGTTCGCTGGTACATACTGGCCATCATATAGCAGGCCTGAGTGCTAAGGAAACAGGAATGAGAAATATGGACATGTCTCTGCCCCTTGGAGCTTAGCTTTCTGGGTAAGAAAGACATTAATGGATCAAACAGATATCGTGAGTACGATGAATGAAAATCGCCAGGTGCTAGGAAAGTGGGTTGTGGGTGCCTGATGAAATCTGAAAGAGTCAGGCAAGGCTTCTCGGATCTTCTAGCAGAGACTTGAGGATGGCTGCAGTGAACTAGGTGGAGGTGAGGGCAGGGTTCCAGGCAAAGGGAAGAGTGAGTGCAAAGGCCCTGAGGTAGAAGTCTGAGCGTGCCAGTTTTGAGGAAGAGATCAGAGGCAGAGTGAGGGAGCTCAGGGAGGGAGGCAGAGAGCCCTGAAAGATGAAATGGGAGGGAACCACACTGGCCGGGGCTCTGGCTCCATGTCCCTTGTTCCGGATATATCCTGGGAACCATAGGAAGGGTCTAGAAGCACTTAGGCAAAAGAGACATGGTCTAACTTACATTAAGAAGATCACTTTGGCTAACGTGTGGAGGATTGCTTAGAAGACCTTATCTTTTGTCTTGTGCTATTTTCTGTGATAGGAACAGAGGAGGGAAGCTCTTTAGGGAGAGAAGATCCTGACTCATGATCGATGTGATGGTCCAGGACGCCTTTGGGGCATTCAGGCAGACACAGTGAGCACACAGATGAGTGGATATATCTGCTGTCTTAGGAAAGACCGGGTCAGAGCTCTAAATCTGAGACAGTGACTGAAGCCAGAGGAGTGACTGAGATTGCCAAGGGAGACATGAAGAGCAGAAGAGCAGGAGAGACAGGGCCAATCTGGATGGATGAGGACATTCAAAGACTGGACAGAGGAGGACTGGGGCTGCCCTGGTGCCTCAGAAGACAAAGAGCCTGCCTGCAACGTGGGAGACCCGGGTTTGGTCCCTGGGTTGGGAAGATCCCCTTGAGGAGGGCATGGCAACCCACTCCAGGATTCTTGCCTGGAGAATCCCCATGGACAGAGGAGCCTGGCGGGCTACAGTCCACGGGGCCGCAAAGAGCAGGACACGACTGAGTCACTATCAAGCACTGGCCGTAAAGGAGGACTGGTCAGCGGAGGAGATGGAGCAGGAATAACCCGGCAGGAGGGAAGCCAAGAGCGTGTTTTGTTCTGAACTAGACACTTTCAGATGCTTCAAATACATGCAACTGAAATCCACCTTCAGTTGATTTCAAAAAAAAATAAAGGAGAATAATGCACTGACTCTTATAACCTGAACTCACAACTAGCCAGACATGCCTGGATCCCAGTGTATAGACAGGTCTTTGGGAACTTGCCTCTCTCTTCATCTCTCAGTTCTCTGCCAAGCTGGTTATTCCACGTGGTGGCCTGATCAGGTCACTGCCAGAAACTTCAGGCTCACGTCCTACTTAAGGTGATGAAACGGATTCCCCAGTGTCTTAGCTGGTAAAGAATACACCTACCAATGCAGGAGACACAGGAGACGTGGGTTCAATCCTTGGGTCAGGAAGATTCTTTGGAGAAGGAAGTGGCAACCCACTCCAGTATTCTTGCCTAGAGAAACACATGGATAGAGGAACTTGGCTGGCTACAGTCTACAGGGTCTAAAAGAGCTGAACACATCTAAACATGCACACATACATGTGCGCGCGCACACACGCACAAGATAAAAACTCTCTTTTATTGGTTCCAGCAAGACAACAGGTATCACTCTTGTTGGCATGACTCAGTTTATGTGTTCATTACTAAGTTGGAGATTGGCATCAGTCATGCCCACACCTCTTGGCCAGAAAGTTCCTCAAAAGAAAAGCAGAGTGCTGTTACCCAAAGAAGGCAGCAAAACAAGGTAGGCAAACCTGATACAAATGCCACAGGGATGAGTGTTCCAAGAAGGAGAATATATTCAACAGTATTGAATACCACTGAGAGATCAACTAAAATGGCAGTTAAAAATGCTATCCTATAGGATTTGGTCACCTGGAGTCACTGTGAACTGAGACCCACATGAATAGCTCCATCATAAAGTGGGATGTGGCAGGAGTCATCATGCAAGTTGAAACAGTCATGGGAACTCAGCAGAGACAGTCACTTAGAACTGAGGTGACCATGGAAGACTTCCTGTAAGAGGTAGCATATAAATTGGGCCCTTAAAAATGGATACTATTTTCAGAAGTAAATTCAGAGAAGTGGAGGAAGGGAAGGCACTCCAGTTAAACACAGCATGAACAAAAGCATGGCAACAAGGATGCTTGGGGTGTGTTCACGGAGGGCTGAGTAGTTGATATTTGGTCCAAGAATTAAGGGCCAAAGTGGATGCTAGCTTTGTTCAATTCATGAGTTATTCAGCTACAACCCACATGCCCTCAGTCTACCAGCCTGAGTATGTAGATGAGAG
>CM035290.1:4001543-4082271 GCA_020226075.1 Hydropotes inermis
GGTGGCGATGCGCGGCTGGTCCAGCGCCTTCAGGGCAGCGCGCGCCTGCCCCCACTCCTGGGACGGGTTTCTGCGTCGCTGCCACGATCAAACAAGCACGTCCTTGGACAAGCCGTGGTAATTAGAAGGGGGAGCATAACGATAGTGAAGTTACCTTTCTCCATTCGCTCCGCAGGCATTTTTCTGGGTGTTTATTTTTGGCAGAGAGCTGTTTCAGGGGCGGGGAGAGCACGTGGGGAAGGGAAGCGGAATGGGTCCGACGTGGCAGCTTGAGAGCAGCGATGGCTGGCGGGGGGTGGGCTGCCTGAGTGTTTGGTCTCTGGAAGATGAAACAGCGCGGCCCAGCTCTGTGGGCGGTTCTTTGATCTTCCAGTAACTGCTAGAGTAGCAATTAGCATCCTTAATGCTGAGCGGAGTCTCTGAGAAACCCTTAGGCCTGCTGATTTAGGTTAGTGGGTCCGGAAGTGTGGGTGCCTGAAAGTGAGTGAGTGTGTGTGTGGGAGAGAGAGAGAAGTGGGTTTTTGAATTAGATGTTTGATATTTATTTGATAATAGAGTTTTCCACATTTGACGGTGGTGTAACACCCTAAAAATAAAATCCTGTTGTGTTGTTGAAAATGGAATCATCTGAGTACTTATACTGAGAGGGCACGAAGTCCTAAATTTACCAGAAAACATGAATTTCTGAACCTTATAATACTGAGAGATATAATATGCTCAAGGGTCTTGTCTAGACCTCCCATCAGAGACAACTCTTCCCTCGTGGGCTGAGTTCTGGAAGCTGAGGGGTTTAACTCTATGTTGGGCCATTTTCTAGAACTTCCTTAAGTCACTTAAGCCCTTCAAACATTAGTTTTCACATTCATGAGATGGGAATAACCTGTAACATGGGGATTCTTTGCTACCTCATAGGATTGCTTGTGGATTTTTTTTTTTTTTTGCAAGAATTAAATGAAATAATTCATGTAAGTACTGAGCCCACACAAGGGTTAGCACACAGTAGATATTTAATGGACTACTATTTTTAGAAAAAACTGGAAGCAAAGTATATATTGGAAGAGGACCCCCCAGCCCCCCACAAACACTTTTCTCTCAAAGGCTGCTAAGCAGGACTAGAGTAAGGGAATATCTATTGGAAGATACGGAGTCTTAAAAAATTATTTTAATTTCTAGTGATACAAAAATTATTAAGCCAATTTATTTTAAGTCACCATGAGGAACCTCAGTCTCTTACTAAATACAGCAAATGCATTAATACAGACATCAATAGTATAGCATAGACAAAACAGAAGTGCCCATAATGGAAGATTCTTTTTTTTTTTTTTTTAGAATTGTTTTTTCTTGAGGTGGACCGTTTTTAAACTCTTTATTGAATTTGTTACAATATTACTTCTGTTTTATGTTTTTTTTTTGTTTGTTTGTTTTTGCCACAAGGCAGTGGATCTTAGCTTCCCGACTGGGCATTGAACCCACAGTCCTGGCACTGGGAGACAAAGTCTTAACCCCTGAACCACCAGGACAGTCCTGAGAAGGAGATTCCTGAGGGAGGAAGAGGATGAGCGCAGGAGGCAGAAGAGGGTCGCAGGAGCAGGAAGTGGGGAAGGGGCCAGGGCTGCCAGGAGTCGGCCCCAGAACCTTCCCCTGGCAGGTCTTTGATCCTCACCCCACATGGCACCCCCTTCACCAGTCCTGACTCAGCTGGACCCAGAAAGCCCCAGATGTGAGGCCCAACTCCTTCCTCCTCCAGCCGAGCCCTGCCCAGTGCAGACCAAGCGTCATACATCAGGCTGTCTCGTGGCCCCAGCCAGGGCCCCCGGGCCCACACTCCATGCTGGCTTGACTCTCCTGAGCTCCACCCTTCTCCTCTGGCCTGGAGAGGAGGCCTGGAGTCTGCTCTGTGTTATCTCTGATTTTCATTTCATTAATCATTAAAACCTTTTCTTAAATGACAAGACACTTCAATCATGAAAGTCTCCATCACCCAGACTCAACAAATGTTGGTAGTTTGCTCTATTTGCTTCAGATCGTCTCTCTCTCTCTCTCTTTTTGGCCTCACCGCAGATGGGATCTTAATTTCTTGACCAGGGATCAAACCTGTATCTCCTGCAGTGAGCCCAGAGTCTTAACCACTGGACTGCCAGGGAAGTCCCCAGATGATTTCTTTTTAGAATATAAACAGATTACATAGAGTAGAAATGTGTTTCTCCTTCCCCAGAGTGAACCACTCTCTTACAAGGGGTTTTCAGTTCTTGTCCCTGATTTCATTTTTATGGCATGTGTATGGATTTACACACAGCGCTGTATAGAGTGCTGTTTGGGTGTATTTAAAATGTTTACATAAATCATATTTTGCTGTTTTCCCTCAACATGGTGTTTCCAAGATTTACCTATTTTGATGCTTATAGAACTCATTTGCTTATATTTTAAATTACTACATAGTTTTCCATTTGGGAGTGCATCATAATTATGTTTCTATTCCCCAACTGATGGACATTTGGATTGCTTCCAGTTTTTTATTCTATGACAACAACATGACTGAAAAATATTGTGTATATTTTCTCATGCACTTGTCTGGTAGTATTTCTAGTGTACATGTGGTAGGCAGAGCTTCTACTTTCTGGCTATTACTAAATTGCTGTCCAAGGTGGCTTCATACCCACAAGAACTGTATAATTCTCATCCCCCAGAACTTTGTCAATATTCAGTAAAGTATAAGTAACACTTTGCCACTGTCTTAATTTCCATTTCTCTGATGACCGCTGAAGGTGAACATCTCTTTATGTGTTTTGTTGACCATTCAGGTTTTCTTCTCCTGTGAACTTGTTTTTCCATTTTCTCTCTTGGGTTTTCTCAATCTTCTTTATCTGTAAGAGATCTTCAAGGACTCTGAACAGTGACCACTTGTTAGCTTTATGGATATTTCAGGATTACTTGGCAAGAGCAGCAAGGATGCCCTGCTCCATGTCGGACACAAACTAATTAGTTGGTTCTTTTATGAAACCATGAGATACAAATTAACACAGGGGACAAACATCAACTTAAAGGGGGATCTACCCCACCCAGGGACTGAACACACGTCTCATCTGCATTGGCAGGCAGACGCTCCACTACTGAGCCACCTGGGGAACCCCGAAGGCTTTGTGTACGGTGCCGCTTATAATGCTGGTGCCAGCGTTTTATCTCCTCCTACAGGACAGAAGAGTTGTAAGATGGCAAGTAAACATCTGACAGCCTTGGCATGCACGGATTTTCCAAGGATTTTTGGCATCCTGGTTTGCAAATACCTCCTCCAGCTTGTTGGCTATCTCTTGTGTTTGGCGTGTAGAAGTGGAAGATCTCACACCTCATGCCTGTTCATGAAGGCTCATGAAGGCTCCATCCCCAGCCTTCCTTGGGCCAAGACTTCAATCTTAATCCTCCCAGGATTCTGACTGATCAGCTCGGCCATCTGCTACTGCCCATGAGTCCACGTAAATCTTTATGCTGGGTCACTGTGCTTTCTACACAAAGACGATGATGAAGTTCATCATCTGAATGTATTCATCCGAGGGATTTCCCCCCATGGCTGTCCTGAGACACCCTGAGGCGTGTTATAGTGCAGAAGCATCCCATGTTCCTCTTGTACCATCATACCAAGCCAATTCACCATGAACTAAGTTCCAACTCTTCCTGCTCAATAAGTTGGTCATGGGGGGACCCATCTCTCAAATGTTACCATTGGCACGAACCGAGGGAGAGGCAGATAGGTACCAGAGGAAGGTGTCCTAGGGGCTTGGGACAGCACTGTTATTTATAAGCCTTTTCTGATTGTTCTGTGACCTTAGGTTCCTAGTTCTGCACATCCTGTCTCTTTCTCGTGGGAGCGTGTTTCCTTCTGGGATGTAGTATTTCACCGTAAACTACACTGCTGCAAGTTCTTTTCTGTGGCAGCCTCCCCGGAGTCGGGTTGTCTTATGTCTTCCTCTGCAGAGACCTTGGAGGCTTGTCTGCCTTGGACCGGTTTTTGTCAATTCCTGCCATGCTGGTGTTGCACATTCAGATACCACAGGCAGTGGCCTAGGCGTCTGACTGTTCCCAGGTGACTATCTTTACCTGACACGTGGGAGGTGATGATTCATCTTTGTGGGTGGAGCTGGCCAGGCTCTTACGTCACAGGTGACTAGGAGGAAAATGATGCTCTCTTCCTCTACCTTGACTCTCAGTGACCTAAGGCCTTGACTCTTCTGCTCCTGTAAAGACATCAGCCTTTTATTCTGCAGCCCCACAGATTTATGCAAGGGCCTGTCGGCTGTGTGGTCCGCTATCCTTCAGTTCTTCCCGCTGTAGGTTGTGACCACTGCGTCTTTTTCAGTTCTGGAACATTTCTTTAGCGTGAACTCAACTGTGCATTAACTAAATAATTTTTGCTGTTTTTCATCTGGCTTTATTTCATCTAGGTATTTTAAGTAGGAAGTTGGCCTGAACGTGTCAGCTAAATCTACCATATTCACTGGAAATTATGCCAATGTATTTTCAGAAAGCATGATGGTTAGTCCACTGTGATCACAGAGAATTTATGGATAAATTCAATGGATAAGTTCAGACATTATAACCACAAATACAAGGCAGTTTCTTTCCAAGTTTAGAATGGGTTTGAGTACTTTACAGTCAATATATGAACACAATATCTGTATCTATATCTAGCTTTATCTTATGTATATCATATATATCTTTTTATGATGGAAAGGAACATTGTTTAAAGGGAAAACTCTTCTAAAGGAAACAGTGAGTACTTATATAGTCCTTATTCCTAAAGGTCACAGGACCATTAAGGTGATCAATCATCTTGCTAGAAGTGACTGTTCAAGCTACAGCAATATTATGTTGAGCCGTTGCCTGGTGATTAGGGGAAACTTCAAAATGATAAAATACAGAATGAGAATATATAAATAGAAGCAGTTGAAAATTTCCAGAAAACCTTGATAAACAGAGAAAGGCGGAAAATAGGTGCATTTTACTTAGATTTCAGAGAGCTGACTTTGGTTGCATTTGAGTCCTGAACTTCCGTCTGTCTCCAAGCCCTTGAAAATGGGGAGATTGACACCCACATAGCAGATCACAGTAGGCTCGGCTGCCCTGACAACATCACAGAGGTCATCTATGCATGCATGTATATGTGGGTATATATGTATTTCTTTTCCATCAGAGACGTTCCCAGTGCATAAAGGCAAGTGAAGACACATTTTTACTCATCTGCTGGCAGACATGTCTACAGTTGCCAGGCTCTCTACCTTGCTTCCAGCACACAACATAATTATAGGGCCAAGAGGTGAGGCTGGACCACAACATGCCTAGAGGGGTCCAGAGAGACTGGGAAAGTAAGCGATGCTTGAAAACAGAGAGAAAAAAACCTGTCATGTAAAGACACGCTGAGAGCAGAGTTGTGACCAAAATGATCACGTGTTAGGCGGGAGCTGAGGCAGGCATCCAAGAGAATTGTATTTGATCTTCATTTAAAAATATCAGATGTGTAGTTTTAGGGTTGGGAAGCTAAAAATAGGCACCACTCCATATAACTTACTCTCCCTAATTTCTTATAATTAATTCTCAAACAGCTTGTATTTCCCTAGCAGCATGTAAGAGGTATATTAAGGACAATACTTGAAAATATCCCAGAAATTTAAAAAAGTGGAAGGTTAGTCACAGGCATCTATGATTAATACACTGATATCTGTTCTACATATGTCAAAGAACATTTTGTTGCTTCTTGCTTTCAAAAAGTGTCTAAATATGATATTCCAGATGCTTCTAATCATGAGGTATTATTGATTACAAGTGAAAGACAACGGCCATTTATTTGAAGGCCGTGATTATTTTATTTCATTTTATACATAGCACATAAACCATGATTGCATGTGTTTAATATTTTGGCAGGAAATCTTTACATAAAGCAGAGCGATAAAAACCAAGTATTACATCATCTGTATTTATTTTATTTCTCTGCTTCCCTGACTGCATTTTTTTCCTTATCAAACTGATTTGGTTTCAATGGTTTGATCTGTTTTTTCCTATTCATTTTCTTTTTTCCTATTTAGTTCTTTCTATATTTCTATTTACTACATGCCTGGATTCCTGGTTTTTCCATGTCTTCATTCTTTGTCCTTTTTTCTGGGCGATGTGTCTACTTGTTCCCTCCAGTAAGCTTTGTGCTCCTATACAAAACTGATTTAAATAATTCTCTTTTCCAAATGGTGGTCCAGGGCCACAGTGAACAGAAAGATGAAAATACCATTTTCCATCGGGGGCATCACCTTTTAATGTGAATTTGGCTACTAAATAGCTCAAGTCTTTTATATTTTCTAGTGACCTGGCTGCACACAGGACACGGTCCTGTCTCCAAAGGGTCACAGAAAAGCTCCAGCTCACTGGACCACCATCTTTTCACCTAGGAGAAGTTCTCAAATGCAGGTCGTAGGACTGCTAAAGATTCAATTCAAATCCCATCAAAATCTGCAGGCTTTTAAAAAATCTTGACCAAGTTGATTCTGAAATTCACATGGAAAAACTGAGGAATTAGAATTGTTAAAAAATTTTTTTAAAAAGAACAAAGAGGATCCATACTTTCTTACATCAAAGTTTAGTATAAAGCTGGGACTAAAATAATATCAAAATTGTGATTAAAATAATATCAAATTGGTAGAATGAGAGATTAATAGATTAGTGTAACAGTATATTGTTATTTTTTAGATAAAAGTGAAAAGGCAATTTAATGGAGAAAGGGTAATCTTATCAACAAATGGCTGGTGCTGGAACAGTTGGACATGATATCCACGAAAAAATAATAACTAACCTTAACCCATACTGTACACCTTATGCAAAAATTAACTGAAGAGACATCATAGATCTAAATGTAAGAATCTAAAACTCTAGGCTTAGAAAACAGAGACAAATCCTTGTGACTTTGGCTTTGGCAACTATTTTTTAATATGACACAAAAAGCATGGTTCATAATAGAAAATATTGACTAATTGGATTTTATCAAAATTAAAGCTTCTCTACCAAAAGCGTTGTTAAGAGAAAGGAAAACAAGCTGCAAGTCAAGAGCAATTATTTGCAAAAAATATCTGTCAAGGACTAGTTTCCAGAAAAAATTTTAAAAACTCTCAGAACTTTTTAATAAGTATCAGCCAAATAAATAATGGGTAAAAGATCTGAACAGATAATTCACCAAATAAGATACATAGACAGAAAAAAAGAAAAAAAAAACACTTGAAGAGGTTCTCAGCATCATTATTTATTAGAGAAATGCAAATTAAACCACAATGTGATACCATTGCAAGGACATGTGTTAAAATGGGTAAAACCTTTTTAAAACGATATTACTCTCAGCCATAAAAAAGAATAAAAATTGCCATTTGCAACAAGTGGCAGGACCTGGAGGGTATTATGCTTAATGAAATAAGTCAGACAAATACTAGATGGTATCACTTACATGTGGAATCTGAAAAATATAACAAATAAATGAATGCAATGAAACAGAAACAGACTCACAGATATTGAAGGAGTCTTTTGGGCCTAGAAAAGAGAACAACAGTCTCAAAGGCCCCTTGCTGAATCATCTAACTTCGGAGAGAACAAAGCATAACTTTAGTTCCATCCTGATGCTCCAGGCCAGCTGCATCTATCTGGGACTTATCACTCCCTGTCCAGAAACCTACCACCCCGTCCACCCACCCAGAAGACTTATCACCCCCTGCCCAACTACAAGTGTCATCTCAACAAAAGAATACTCAAATCCCTCCTGATTGATGTTTCCCTTATCACTTCCGAAAACCTCCCTATAAGTATGAAGCCTCCCTGATTCCTTTCGGAGCTCAGCCTGGTCGTTAGGCCGACTGTCGCCCCTCCTTGCCTGAATAAAGGTAACCTACTTCTGTTGAGGTCATCTTTCCTTCTCTGCCTCGCCGGAACTATGTCTTACAGATATAGAGAACAAACTAGTGGTTACCAATGGAGAGAAGAAACGGGGAGTCAAGATAGATATAAAGGATTAAGAAGTACAAACCACCATGTGTAAAATAAAGAAGCTACAAGGATATGTGGCACAACACAGGGAATATAGCCAATATTTTATAATAACTTTAAATGGAATATGGGAATCCCTAGTGGCTTAGCGGGAAAGAATCTGCCGGCAATGCAGGAGACCGCCTACAATGCGGGAGATAAAAGTTCAATACCTGGATCAGGAAAATCCCCTGGAGAAGGAAATGACAACCCACTCTAGTATTCTTGCCTGGGATTATAATCTGTAAAGTTTTTGAAACTATGTTGTATACCTGAAGCTAATATGATATAATAAATCAGGTATACTTCAATTTAAAAAAATTGGCATGACCAACAGCCGAAAAGGCTGCTGGGCACCAGAACTGTTGTTTGTTACTGAGGGGATTACAAATAATAAGCCACTATAATAATAGTTTGGCAGGTTCTTATATATTTCAATATATACTTATTATAAGACTTATATCCTACCTATTAACCAAGAGAAATAAAAACATGCTCACACCAAAGGCTATACATGAATATTTGGAGAGGTTTTTATTCACAATGACCCCAAACTGATGACAAATCAAGTGTTCTTCAGCTGGTGAATGGATAAACAAATTGTGGTACATCCACACAGTGGAACACTGCTCGGAATAATAAAGAACATTCTACCCATACAGGCAGCAACATGGATCACTTTGATTTGCATTATACTTAGTGAAAGAAGGTAGACAGGCTACATACCATATGGCCTTCTGGAAAGCCAGCACTGTAGTGACCAGAGACGGGTCCATCAGTGGTTATTCGAGTCAGTGGGTGAAAAGATAGACCGTGTAGGGGCATAAGGAAGAATTTAGGAATGGTAGGACTCCTCTGTGTCTTGATTTTGGTAGTGTTTAGCTATATGTATTTATGCAAACTCATAAAAATATACACCCAAAAGAGTGAATTTTAGTATACGTAAATTATACTAAAATTTCAAAGAAGTTAAAAGGGGCATTAGATGAAACAAGCAACACATGGATAACTGTTGAAGTTGAGTGATGTGTTCATGAAAAGTACGTAAATAATATTATCCTCTGGGTTTTGCATCTGTTAAGTGTGAATGCTCCCAAAGTAAACAGTGAAAACAGTAGCATCAGCAGAGCAAATCTTGGACTTCCCTGGTGGTTCAGTGGTTAAGAAGCTACCTGCCAATGCAGGGGACGTAGGTTTGATCCCCGGTCTGGGAAAATTCCACATGCCACGGGGCAGCCAAGCCTGCGCCTTCTAGCCCATGCTCCGCAAGAGAAGGCAGCCCGCGGCAGCTGGAGTGCACTCCCGCTCGCTGCCACCAGAAAAGCCCGTTAATGGGCTTTTCTCTACAACAGCAACGAAGACCAAGCACAGCCAAGAGTAAATCGTTTTCGGGTTTCCTTTTAAGCCAGTCTTTGGCCTAACAGTTCCCTCTCGCCATAGACACAATTCGCACTACCTCGCCCTCCGTTCAGACTTTTGTCCGTGTTATTCCATGGACCCCCGTCAGGGTTCTAGGCAAGCTGGCCAGTGACCCGCTGACTTTCGCATAGCCAGAGCGAGAGGTCATTCTCTTTTCTCATTGTACCTCATCTTTCAGCGGGAAGTGGTAGTTTCTTTTCTCGGTTTCTATGACATCATTCATAGGCTTGGTGTTCCTCCTCTCTCTTCACACCTTTTTGGTTTCGTTTGCAGCCTCTTTTTTGTAAAACTTCTAAACTGTGACATGTCTGAGGCTTAGCTCCACACTCACAATTCTCTTAGATTTACACTCTGTCCCCAGGTAATTCCCCCAGGGTCCATGGCTTTAAATACTGTCTATGTAACTGCGATCCCCAAATATGTACCTATGACCCTGATGAAACTTCAAAGTCATGAATCTAACATCCTGCCTTCCATCTCCATTGTCTTCTGGGCACCTTAAAATTTAAATGCCCACAAAATTAAAGTGGTCCTAGCCTCACATCTGACCCTAGTTTACACATCTCTTTAAATGACACCCCATCTCCTAGTCACTTGAGCTAAAAACTTACCTCCACTCTTGCCATAATCTCCCACCCTACCCATTATTATTTATTGACTTCCAGTCCTGATTCAGATTACCGTATCTTTAGCCTATTTGTTTCTTCTTCCTACTCCCCCCTCTTCCAGTTTCTTTGATAAATTCATGTGTTGTTTTATGAATAGTGCCTACAATACTTGAAATTTTAATTTAAATTTCTATGAAACTATAATACTCTACTCTTTCCTTTCTTAGAGTCAGGAGTCTGGATTTCTTAAGCACTGCTGGGTAAAACTGAGGAATTTTGCCAAAGCAAAGATGGCAAAAATGTGGAAATCTCCTGTCTAGTTCAAAATCATGCCTGCATCGCTAAATTTAAAGATGGCAAGAAAGTGTCTACTATTTGTTCAGGGAAATGTATTGCCAGAAAACCAGTAATATTTGAGCTGCTTGGTACAGATTAAATCTTGAAAGTAACCTTATGGTTTTTCTCTGTCAACTATCTTCAATGACCTAGATATAATCCTAGGAGGAGAGAAGACTGGTTCATTTTAGAATTTATTTGATTTCATTAGGACTAATTTATTAGTCGGTCTTTCCTGGTGGATCAGCGGTAAAGAATCTGCCTGCCAAGGCAGGAGATGCGGGAGATGTGGTTCGATTCTTGGGTTGGGAAGATCCCCTGGAGAGGGAAATGGCAACCCTCTCCAGTATTCTTACATGGGAAAACCCATAGATGGCGGAGCCTGGTGGGCTACAGTCCATGGGGTCACAAAAGAGCTGGACATGACTTAGAGATTAAACAACAATGGTAATTTATTAGGAAGCCATTGGGAATGTAGTCTGGGGAATTAATAGAAGGACAAAGCAACTGAAGAAACCAACCTTTATGGTCTCTTATCTTTGTTCTGACATCATTGCTCTAGCTCTTTTAGTTTTTCTCTTTGGAATTATTTACCAAACTGTCAGTATCTTGGGCTCTTTCTTCAAATTATCCAGAATCTCCTCAAATCAATGACTTTAAATGAATATTACTGCAGAAAATATGACAGTGAAGCTGGAGACAAAAGAATCAGGAAAACATAAGTGGTAAGTGCTGGAAAATTTTATAGTTATTCCCTCGGCATTAGCTGAGATGACAGTTCAGGGCAGGTGATGCACCGGTGTCAGAATCTGACACACATCTCCTTGGCTTCATGTAATTGCCACATAAATCCTGGGCAATTTCCTCCATTGTGTTACATTCTTTGTACATGCCTCTTTTAAAAAGGTGAAGTTGAATTTTGACTCTGGTTTCTTCGATCATTTCTAAAGTAATCTGAGATCTTCCCCAGTCATTCTTAATATGCAGCTGGTTCTGTGTCATCTGTCAGAATTACTTAGTTTTCCACCTAGTCTTCCTGTTTGCAAATCCTTTACCTGTGATTGTTGAATTTAACTCTGCTGCTGGTTAGTGATTTGAACTAGTCAAAAATTCTTTAAATGTGGCTTCTTGTGAACACACTTTTTTGGGGGGTAAATATCCAAATAAGCAAGCAAATGTGTTGTATGACCTTACAAATTTTCCCCAACTTTTCTTGAAATTAAAATTATAGGTCTCAAGTCCTCTTATGTATTGAATAGATAGTAAATCCTCTGCAATTTTGTGATATAACACTTGGAGGAAGAGAGTATTTCTCTGATGCCTTCAGGGCTGTGAATAAATTGAAAAAAAAAAAAGCATGACTCATTTGTCATATCTGCCTGTATCTTTCAAGGTCCTTCCTGGTTTGGTGAATGGTAGCTTTGTTGTGTCTTTTGCTGTAACACAGTAATGCATGTGTGCAGTTTAAAAGGTCACAATATTAATACTAAAAGGTTATAGAAAAAATACTGCCATATACATCACACAGACCAATCTCACTCTAAAGAGGCAACTACATTAAATACTTTTAGCTGTTTCCTCTGACATTTACCTGTATGTTTCTTTTAAATGATATATGTATATGCTGTTGTTTAGTATATAACTATATCTTAATACTTCCAATTATCTTTTGACTTACTGTGGTAGATGACATTTTCAGGTTTTGTATAACCCATTTACCCTCTCATCTACCCATATATTTGTATTATACTTGTTAATAAAATCCATATTTAGTGTTTTCATTTTATGACTATGTAATTGTTGTTCGCTGCTGGGTTAGAAAGCTACATTCTTTTATTTAGAGATAATAATTGCCTCAGTTTTTCACTGGCTTCATTGGCTTTGAACTTGATGGATTAATTTCCCTACAACTTGCTATAGTTTCTATACAGTTCAACGATCTGAATAATCTTTTATTTCCATTATTTGTCAAGAAGATCTTTAATAGCTCCTTCCTTTCAGCTCCAACTGGGCTTGTTGTTCTAGAGACTTATTATATATTTGCTACCCTATGCATGGACAGCTTAAGAGGTCTATGAGGCAGGGTTCTCTAGAGAAACACAACCAGGAGGGTGTGTGTGTGAGAGATAGACTGAGAGACCCATGCAATTGTGGGCCTGGCAGGCCCAAAATATAAGAATAGGCCAGCAGGCTGGAGACCCCAGGAAGAACCGATGCTGCTGTTCAAGTCTGAAGGCATTCTGGAGACAGAATTCCCTCTTCCTCAAGGGACCTTAGTCTGTTTTCTCTTAAAGGCTTCAACTGATTGGATGGGGCCCACCCACATTATAAAGGGTAATCTGCTTTTCTTGAAGTCTGTTGCTTTTAATATTAGCCTCATCTAAAAAAATCTTCTCAGTAATAGCTATGCTGATGTTTGAGCAAATATCTGGGTACTCTGACCTAGGCAACTTGACACATAAAATTAATCATCACAGAGTCAACTGAGAAGATGAGGAATCATCACTCAAATTTTGAAGTCTCTTTTTCTGTGTGAGAGTCCTTTTCAGTACCCTACCTCCCAGATTCTGGCCATGCCAGCAGCCTCAGATTCCCATCTGTGATTCCTCTACCCTGAGAAACCCCCACCATTTGTTACTTGGGCTCAATTTCTATGTGCCTATTTGGAAAATTATTTTAAGGTGAATTTCAGATACACTTCGTGTGTTTCTCTGCATTGGTTGCTGTCCAATGTCTGAAAAGAGCTGTATTTGTTTTAGGTTTATAGTTGTTTATTGTAGGAGGATGAATACAATATCAGCTCTTTTGTAGCCAGAACTAGAAGCCTGTTTGGCCTTCTCTACAAGCCTCTGAACGGGCCTTCTGTTCCTAGTCATGGCCTACAATCTATTCTTCACCCAGAACTGGGTGGTCTTATAAAAATTTAAGCCACATTATAACACTCACTTTAGCCTACAAAGTCCATCACTCCCTAAGCTTGGCCTTTCTCTGCAATCATGAGAGTCTTTATGACTCCTCTCTACTCTCAGCCCTTCTGTCTCTGTTCCTTGAACAAGATTCCTGCCTTAAGACTTTGCATCATCTAACAGATCACCTGATATACCCTTTCCCCCCTCATTATTTCATGGTTGATTCATTATTGTCATTCAGATCTCAGCATGGACATCACCTCCTCCGGCAATTCTTTCCTGACCAGCTAATTTAAGCAATCCCCAAGACATATCCCACGCCTGTTTTAAAATCTCTTTGTAGGACTTTACCACTCATTTTTCATTTCTGAGCAGTTTTCAGAAACTTTTCTTGTTCATTTTGGTGTTATTTTTCAGTCCCACTCTACTACAGTGTAACCCCATGAAAGCAAGAAAGTAGCCTGAATTGTTCACTGCTGTGACCTCAGAAAGTGCCTGGCACGTTGCAGATTCTTGATCAAATCAAAGAATTCAGTGAATCAAAGATTCAGTGAATGAGTGAACTTGGACAGTTCCAAGGCTGGGACTACCTGTCATGTCCTAACAAGCACATTAATTAACAGAAATTTGTTTTGGCTGTCATTTATGTGGCTTTAAATTTGAAAGGAAGCTTAAAAGCAATATTGCCTTCCTTGGTTTGGCATTAAGCAACACTTTTTGTTTTGAGTGTGTTTGCCATGTGATATGGCATTTTTTTGAGTGTCTGCTGTGTATCATCAGGCTTCCCAGGTGGCTTAGTGGAAATGAAGCTGCTTGTCAGTGCAGAAGATGCAAGGGATGTGGGTTTGATCCCTGGGTCAGGAAGATCCCTTGGAGTAGGAAATGGTAACTTACTCTGGGATGCTTGCCTGGAAAATTCCATGGACAGAGGAACCTGGCAGGCTATCGTCCATGGGTCACAGAGTCAGACACGACTGAGCACTCACTCACTCACTATGTATCATCACCAGAAAAGATATTAAGAGCACATTTGGACTCAAACAGGACTGAGCATCACTGTTGTTTTGCCACTTTTTAGCTATATCTTCTTGGACATAGCTTCGTTTCCCCATCTGTGAGAAAGGATGATAATAATCCTTATAAGAGTTTTGTGGATGTTGAATTAAATAATGTATGTAAATTATTTATAATTATTTTGGCACTGCATTTTTTAGTGTTCCAAATATAGTTACTGTTATTATTAAGTAATATTAGTTTATATGATGCAGTACTTACTTTGTGGGATGGATAGATGTATTGGCAAGGTGATATTGGATGAAGGATGAAGCACTCTGCCTAAAAGTCACCTTTTCCAAGGAGATTTCCCCAATATCCACCTGCTCTGGTTACCTCTTGGCGTCATGCACTCATCACATATATATGGAATGTTGGTTCTTGGCTCTTCTTAGGAGTTATCTTTTCTTTTCCTTAAACCTCGTCATTGGTGCTCCAAGACCCTTCTCTCTTTTTAAAAATTAAAAAAATGTCTAGTTTAATCATATATTCTTTTCTACCCTAGTTCCTTTTTTCATTGGCAACTGTTCTAAAATATTTCATGTGTATTACTTAGCAAATCTGTAAAACTCAGCAGTGGCCACAGGACTGGAAGGGGTCAGTTTTCATTTCAATCTCTAAGAAAGGCAATGCCAAAGAATGCTCAAACTACCACACAGTTGCACTCATCTCACATGCTAGCAAAGTAATGCTCAAAATTCTCCAAACCAGGCTTCAGCAGTATGTGAACTGTGAACTTCCAGATGTTCAAGCTGGATTTAGAAAAGGCAGAGGAACCAGAGATCAGATTGCCAACATCTGCTGGATCATTGAAAAAGCAAGAGAATTCCAGAAAAACATCTTATTGATTATGCCAAAGCCTTTGAGTGTGTGGATCACAATAAACTGTGGAAAATTCTTCAAGAGATGGGAATACCAGACCACGTGACCTGCCTTCTGAGAAACCTGTATGCAGGTCAAGAAGCAACAGTTAGAACTGAACATGGGACAACAGACTGGTTCCAAATATACAGTATGTCAAGGCTGTATATTGTCACCCTGTTTATTTAACTTATATGCAGAGTACATCATGAGAAACGCTGGGCTGGAAGAAGCACAAGCTGGAATCAAGACTGCTGGGAGAAATATCAATAACCTCAGATATGCAGATGACACCACCCTCATGGCAGAAAGTAAGGAAGAAATAAAGAGCCTTGTGATGAAAGTGAAAGAGGAGAGTGAAAAAGTTGGCTTAAAGTTCACATTCAGAAAACTAAGACCATGGCATCCAGTCCCGTCACTTCATGGCTAATAGATGGGGAAACAATGGAAACAGTGAGAGACTTTATCTTGGGGGGCTCCAAAATCACTGCAGATGGTGACTGCAGCCATGAAGTTAAAAGACACTTACTCCTTGGAAGGAAAGTTATGACCAACCTAGACAGCATATTAAAAAGCAGAGACATTACTTTGCCAACAAAAGTCCATGTAGTCAAAGGTATGGTTTTTCTAGCAGTCATGTGTAGATGTGAGAGTTGGACTATAAAGAAAGCTGAGCACTGAAGAATTGATACTTTTGAACTGTGGTGTTGGAGAAGACTCTTGAGAGTCCCTTGGACTGCAAGGAGATCCAACCAGTCCATTCTAAAGGAGATCAGTCATGGGTGTTCATTGGAAAGACTGATATTGAAGCTGAAACTCCAATACTTTGGCCACCTCATTCGAAGAGTTGACTCATTGGAAAAGACCCTGATGCTGAGAAAGACTGAAGGTGGGAGGAGAAAGGGACAACAGATGATGAGATGATTGGATGGCATCACCGACTCAATGGACATGAGTTTGAGTAAGCTCCAGGTATTGGGATGAACAGGGAGGCCTGGTGTGCTGCAGTCCATGGGGTGGCAAAGAGTCAGACACAACTGAATGACTGAACTGAACTGAACTGAACTTAGCTGTAAGTATTCTTGTAAGATGTGTACTAGTCTGTATGCATGTACTTCTGTTTCCACAAACACTATTGTGTTACTCTCTGTCACTCTGTCTCACACTGATTTAAGCACCATATATTGCTATGCACCTATCTACTCTGTGCTTGTTAAAGATGCTCCAAGTAGGGCGTTTACCACATTTTGTCATTTCAGTCCCCACTGAGCCCCAGGTTTGCTTCAGTTCCCTACCAGCAGCTGCAACGAAAGCTGCTGTGCCCGTCACTTTATAGCTTGTGTTGGGCTTCCCAGGTGGCACTAGTGGTAAAAAAAAAAAAAAAAAATCTGCCTGCCAGTGCAGGAGACATGAGAGATATGCATTCAATCCCTGGGTCGGGAAGATCCCCTGGAGAAGGGAATGGCACCCTGGTCCAGTATTCTTGCCTGTAAAATTCCATGGACAGAGGAGCCTGGCGGGCTACTGTCCATGGGGTTGCAAAGAGTCAAATACGACTGAGCACTCCTCCTTCAAGGAGTGGAATTATTGAGACAGAGTGTTAAACTGTATGTTCATTCCTTATTATTCTCCAGAATCTCTTTCTGGGTGCCTGTTGTCTGTCCCTAGTTAGTTTGTGAGCCATGGGGTCAACTTTCAGATCTTAAAACAAAAAATGACAGAGAAATCAGGTCCAACATTGGGATAAGTAGAAACTCAAAATGCCAAGTGGGACACAAGAAGAATCATTACACTTCTGTGTGACTACAGGAATACAAGTGGGGAAATTATGCCACTTACTTACTATTTTTACCACCCATCCACAGGAGGATTTGCTGGCATGACTTGTACGGCATGTAGAGAGTCCAAAACACAATTATCCCAAAGAAGAAGAAATTAACACCAGAAAGAATCTAGGAAGGAATGGGTTGTGCCTGGCTGGCATAAACCCCTCATGAGGCAGAGGGGGCATGATCTCACACTTGGTTTCTAATTGTATTCTAATCTGCAACCATTTAAAGTAAAAAAAATCGCCAGTGTCCAAGAAGCCGCAGAGAAGGACAGAGGAAATCAGCTATGGAGGTAGAGTCGTTCTTTTTTCCTTCCTACTGTGATAATCTTCAAACTTTAAAAAAAGTTGTAAGAATAATGCAATTAACACCTTTCTACCCTTCAACAAAATTCACTAAGTGTTAATATTTTGCTGTATTTTATCTGTCTCTCCGTCTGCTTGTCTGCCTGCTCGTCTATCTGTCATCTACCACTTGAATGTTTCTTTCTACATCTTCAGCATTTCTTTCCTAAGAACAAGAGCATTCTTACCACAAATTTAACATTGACACAAAACTGTTATTCACTATACAGTCCACATTCAAGTCGTTTGAACAGGGCTCAGCAAACTTTTTCTGGAAAGGGCCAGATGGTAAACGTGTCTGACTTTGCAGGTCTGACAGTCTCTGACTGCGGCTCAGCTCTGCCATGGGTGAGCAGAACCAGCCACAGACAGTACATAGTGTGGTGGGTGTGATGTGGTAGGGTCCTGATAAAACTTTATTTATAAAAACAGGTGGTTGGCTGGTCTAGACTCTCTTTTTTTAAGAACTGGTGCAAGATTAGATTTTAGTGTTAGTAAATCTCACTGTTCAAGGTATATTACAGGCCTCATTCTTGGTTCTGAGGTTTCCCATGAATTAGATTACTAAGGCAATATCATCCTATCTCTTGCAATTCTTCATTTATATTAATTATTTGAGAAACATCTTCTGCCCAGCAGGATCAGGGATCTCAGAGTCAGCTTCTCAGAACAGATGACATTTAGGCTGGGTCCTGAAAGATGAATGGGTGTACCTTAGGAAGGGGGGGGTGGTGTAAGAAATTCAAGAAAAAAAGCTGGTAAAAAGAAATAATCAAGTTTGTTGGGGTAAGAAAAAAAAAAAAAAAAAAAAAAAAAGACCCACTCAAAACAGAAAACAACCTTCAAGACCTTATGCATATTTATTTACATGTATAAAGGTCTCCTTTAAAAACCTATTCAGAAAAAAAAATAAAAAATAAAAAAAAATAAAAACCTATGCAGGAAACATAAGCACGTATGTAACTCTGACAGAGAGACTATAGATAATATGAAAAAGTACAAATTCAGAGTAAATATGCTGGGTAACAATGTCAGTGATTCTTATCTTGCCATGTGGGCACTTTACATCACATTATGGCAACATTTCCAAAGACAAGGAGTTATCTGGCTGCCCTCTCATTCAAAGGGCCCCGTGTGTGTGTGCTAAGTAGCTTCAGTCATGTCCAACTCTTTGTGTGACCTCATGGACTATAGCCTGCCAGGCTCTTCTGTCCAAGGGATTCTCCAGGCAATAATACTGGAGTGGGTTGCCATTTCCTCCTTCAGGGGATCTTCCCTACCCAGGGATTGAACCCACATCTCTCCTGTGTTGGCAGGTGGGTTCTTTACCACTAGCACCATCTGGGAAGCACCCCATAGAAGGGCCCTAGTCTGTCTATATGTGAATATGTCAGGCTTCGCTGATGAGCCCCACACTGTTTTATGGAGTTTCTATCACAGTCATCCCAGTTACTAAAATAAGGTCATAAGGCAGCAGCTCCAGTAGTTCTGATCCCTGCACAGGTTGAATGCTGGTTTATCCAGACCAAATGCTACAAAAAATTAAAGAGGAAGCCTATGTAACTGTCAGTAGCAGATTACATATAAATCCTGTGGAAGGGGTATCCATTTCCTTCTCCAGGGGATCTTCCCCACACAGGGACTGAATTCAGGTCTCTGGCATTGCAAGCAGATTCTTTACCATCTGAGCCACTGGGGAATCCTCTAAAACATCAATGCCTATCATAAACACTGCACAACTTTAGCTTTCGCCAGTACTCTTTTCTTCAATTGTGCTCAAATATATGGATATTTGATCATTTGAACCATTTTTAATTGTATACTTTGGTGCCATTAAGTATACTCACACTGTTGTGTAGTCATCACCACCTCCATCCATCTCTAGAAAGTTTTCATCTTTTTCATCTGAAATGCCATCACAATTAGAAATTTAAGTTCCCATTCTCCCCTCTTCCCTCAGCCCCTGGCAACCACCATTCTGCTTCCATCAGTATGAATTTGACCCTCCCAGCTGCCTCAAATAAGTGAGATCACACACTTGTCCTTACCTGTCCAGCTTATTCACTTAGCATGATGTCTTCAAGGTTCATCTAAGTTGTAGCATGTGTCAGAGCTTCCTACCTTTTTAAGGCGGAATAATATTTCATTGTGTGTATACACCACACTTTGTTTATCCAGTCATCTGTTTTTTTCTTAATATTTATTTATTTGGCTGTGCCAAGTCTTAATTACAGTATTGGGGATCTTTGATATTTGTTGAGACATGCATGATCTTTAGCTGAAGCCTGTAGGATCTTAGTTCCCCAACCAGGGATTGAACCTGTGCCCCCTGCCTTGGAAGCATGGAATCTTAGCCAGTGGGTCACATGGGAGTTCTCTGTCCATTCATCTGGGCTACTTTCACCTTTGGCTGTGGTGACCAGTGCTGCTTTGAACATGGGTTCTAGACTCACTCTTATAGCTGTCACTGTCTTTCTGTCTAGGGGCTACAAAGAATTGATGCTTTTGAACTGTGGTGTTGGAGAAGGCTTTTGAGAGTCCCTCGGACTGCAAGGAGATCAAACCAGTCAATCCTAAAGGAGATCAGTCCTGAATGTTCACTGCAAGGACTGTTGCTGAAGCTCCAATACTTTGGCCACCTGATGCAAAGAACTGACTCACTGGAAAAGACCCCAATGCTGGGAAAGATTGAAGGCAGGAGGAGAAGGGGACAACAGAGGATGAGATGGTTGGGTGGCGTTATCAACTCGATGCACATGAGTTTGAGCAAGCTCCGGGAGTTGGTGATGGACAGAGAAGCCTGGTGTGCTGCAGTCCATGGGGTTGCAAAGAGTTGGATGTGACTGAGCAACTGGAACTAACAACAGATATGGACCTAAAGTGTCAAATTTAGCCCAGTAGTGTCATTAAGAAATTAGCTCAATAGGAAGTATCAACACAAACAACCAAGTCATCTCCGGGTGCATCCCCTTCCTTTTGGCTTTCGTATTCTTGCCTGGACATTGCAATAGCCTCATACCACTGCCGCTGGAGTGATCCATCTAAAATGCAAAATTGATCACATCCCTCCTCTACTCCCAACTTTTTTATATAGCTCCTTGTTTCCTACAAGACAGTCTACAGGTCTCAGCCTGGCATATCAGGCCCACAGAGCCCTGGCTCTCCCTCTCTCCCTGTCCTTACCTCCTGTGACTTCCAACTTCTCACTTCTTATTTCAGCAACACTGAGATACTTATCTCCTTCTCCAAAGTAAAGAAAAACAATAAATGATGCTTTGGGGTGTCACTGTGTCTTTGCTCACAGTGGTTTTCTTCCATCTGCCTGGACAGCTTTCCCTCCCTTTTCATTGCTGGGTGATATCCACTCATCCTTCAAGATTAAACTTCAGCCGGAATGCTTTCAGGAAGTGCACTCCTGACGTGCCCCCACCCTTTCTCCCTCTAGTCTGCCACAGAGCATCCTATGTGCATCCATGTGCTAGCCTTATATTGAAATTAGCTCTCTAAGTTTGTCTCCCCAAGTGACTTAACTTTCTAAAATACAGGAACCACACTTTAGTCATCTTTCTACTCTTGGTATTATCCAGAAGAATGTCAGATATCTAGTAGGTGCTTGAAAAATGTTTTCTGAATGGAACAAAATCCCAGGTTCTTAGAAGGACATATTAAACGCTTTGTGAGTGACTCCGGTGAACCTGACCACCCTTGTTTCTTGCTGTTCTGGTCAGACTTTCGTCTTTGTGCTCCAGCCACACATAGTTCCAACGCTTCCCTAAGTGGGTGCTGACATTGTATGCCTCTGGGCCGATGCTTGTTATCACGCCCTCTCTGCAGTTCTTTACACCTGCTTCCTAAGGCACTCCCATTCATCTTTCAGCACCCAGCCTAAATGTCTTCTGTTCTGAGAAGCTGATTCTGAGATCACTGACCCTGCTACACAGAAGAAATCGTCCATTTTTCTGCTCTCCATAGCATGGGATAGCCCTATTATAGACAACATTATAACACTATATTGTAAGAAATGTATGTAGCTGTCTTTTCCCATAGACTCCTTTGAGTTAACGGGTCTTGTTTTATTCATCGTTGTGTTCCCAAAGCATAAGAGAGTGCCAGGCACCTAAGAGGTGTTCAATAAATGTTGGATCAATAAATGGATGGATGAATAGTCATAGATATTTGATCACCATAGTCTGACTGGGCATAAAGAGAATGATTCAGTTTGCTTTCAAACCAGGATAATATTGACCAACTCAGTGTCTGTGGCTCAGATACTAAAAGCATTATCTTTCCCCCAGTATAGCCATTTGTATTTGAGGCTTTATGTAACCCTATGTGTGTGTGCTCAGTCATGCTGACTCTTTGCGGCCCCACGGACTGTAGCCTGCCAGGCTCCTCTGTCCATGGAATTTTCCAGGTGAGAATACTGGAGTAAGTTGCCACTTCCTACTCCAGAGCATCTTCCCAACCCGGGATAGGACCCACGTCACTTCCATCTCCTGCATTGACAGGGGCTTCTTTACCACTAGAGCCCGCTGGGAAGCCCCTTATGTAACCGTGTCCTGCTGCAAATTTACATCGGGGTGGAGGAGCCTGCTCAAAGTGAAAGTGAAGTCGTGCCTGACTCTTTGCGACTCCATGGACTGTAGCCTACCACGCTCCTCCGTCCATGGGATTTCCCAGGCAAGAGTACTAGAGTGGGTTGCCATCTCCTTCTCCAGAGGATCTTCCCTACCCAGGGATCGAACCAGGGTCTGCCACATTGTAGGCAGACGCTTTACTGTCTGATCCACCAGGGAAGCCTTACAAAGGAGAAATAGAGACATGAACTGACTTCTGGCCCACAGCATCCCAGATGAACCTTCGTATCATTTTCTGGCTGAGCCTGGTCTCCGTTGCTGCAGGCGGGCTTTCTCTAGCTGTGGAGCTTGTTGTCCTCATTGTGGCGGCTCCTTTTGTGGGTGAGCATGGGTTCTAGGGTGCACAGTCCCAGCAGCTGTGAGGCACAGGCTTAGCTGCCCCAGGGATCTTTCTGGACCAGAGATTGAACACGTGTCCCCTGCACCAGCAGGAGGGCTGAATCACTGGGCCAGCAGGGAAGCCCCCAGATAAGTTTGAGGGAGACAGTGGTGGGGCCTCTGACTCGAGGAGGGTCTGAAGAAGTAAGCTGGACTCAGTACTGGCCAGGGCTGATCCGGGGAAAGATACAAGCTTCTCTGAAGAGGCAGCCACCTGTTGCCAAGCGAGAGCTTTGGGGAAATAGCGGCAAACATGGCAATTGGAAGAGCTGTGATATTCGGTCAAAATGCTATGATATTTGCGGCCCAAGAAATGGTGTCTGCCCCAGGGTTGGTGAAGCTGGGTGGTTTTGTGTTGGAGCAGATGGTGACAGCAGTGTAGCAAGGCATGAGGGTCAGTGGCCAAGTAGCTGTGTCATGGCCTTATGGCCCTTGGAACACTAGCCGAGCAGGCTGCTGGAGTTGACCAGAAATCTGGGAATCAGATGCAGAGGGCTCTGCTTGGGTTTCTATAGCTACTGTCTAGGGATGATAATGAATTCTCATTCTTGGATACATATAGACAGCTCTGGAGAAGTACTGAAATATTTGGAAAGCTGCTCTGGGAAAAACTGGAAGCCTTGCTGGAAGCAGTGGAGGCTTGAAGCCCTTGTCATTTAGGCCTCAGTATGACCTCTTGATTCTTGCAGGCTGATGGAACCAGGGCACAGCAATTACGTAGATGTATTAAATATAACCCTTTAATGATTTAAGTGAAAAGATGTAACTGCAGGAGGAAATTATCAGCCACAGTGGGCGGGGCCATGGTGCGCCCACTGAAATGGAGTATTTCCTGCCATATCAATAAACAAGGATGTTACAGTCGTCAGCAATTCCAGCCCTCCAAGTGTGAATTCCCGAGCCCTAAGAACACTCAAGGGCGTCCCTGATGGCTCACATGGTAAAGAGTCTGTCTGCAATGCGGGAGATCTTGGAAGATCCCCTGGACAAGGGCATGGCTACCCACTCCAGTATTCTTGCCTGGAGAATCCCACGGACAGAAAAGCCTGGTGAGCTGCAGTCCATGGGGTCACAAAGAGTCTGAGCTACTGATGCACACACAAAGACACACAAGAAGAACAATACCTGCAATCCGGTAGCCATCAGCCACAGCCACTCCCTATAGTGAACTCTGAGAAACTCAGGAGGTGAAAACATGCAGGATACTGGCTCCAGAGAGCTGAGATGCCTGTGAAAGGAATGAGGTCAGTGAGCCCAGACTCCTGCATCCGCCAAACACAGAAAAGTGCTAAATTCCTTAACTTGGGATATCTGCTTTTAATTAATAAGAATCTTTTGATGTTAAAACTACTTGGCCTTTGTTGTAAGACTTCTCTATAACCTGACTTCTCCCCTCACCTCCTCAGAGCAGTTCTCTCCAGGTCACTTGACATGCTATCTCCTGGTCTTGTAGTCCTAAAACTTCCGACCAAATAAAACAACTCTCAGTTTTGGGGTTGTAACCGCTTTTCTTACATCGACACCATCAACCTGGACCTTTTCACACGGAACACGCTGGAAACTCATCTTGTTTCGTGGTTGCGTGGTTACGCTTGCTCCTGCTGGTGAAGTCCGTAAGGGGCCTTGAGTTCAGAGTCCCCGTCTGATGGGCCGTCCACTGGCAGGTGAACCACACAGGCTGCACCCCATGCTCTCATCCAGGAGTCCTGAAAACTCCTCTCCCTGGTCCAGGCCCCCCGGCCCGCGATCAGCCCGCCCCTCCACTCTCCCCTCCTTGCCGTAGGCTTCGCCCAGAGATCAGCTTCTTGCCATTCATTTCCCTCACACCCTGAGGCCCTGTGAACTCGAACTGCAATAAGCTGGAACCACAGACCGAAAGTCTAAACATCCTGACCACAAAATCTCATAAACTGTGGGCTCAGCTCCCTGGGAAGTGGTGGGCATGACTTTGTTCACCCGATTTAAGATCTGATGGAATTAATCTCTGAGGAATGTGTTGAAAGAGGCAGAAACGGAGTGCTCCAGAGAACTAATGAGATGTTTTCCTCTCCAATTTCCAGAAGTTTTGTAACGAGTCATGTTCAACAAGTTGAATGAAAGGAAGAAAGGTAGGAAGGAAGGAAGAAAAAGGAAGAAAAGAAACAGAAGAACTTTTGTCTCTGTCTCTTACCGTGGGGGCTACGCCATTGGTAGGGAAGTGGTTATTGTAAACCTCAAGTGTGCACTTGAGAATCTACACTTCTGGGAAGACTTCCCTCTTCCCATAAAGAACTGAAAGGGACTGTGACTAGAAACCATCTCTCCAACCACGAACACTGGGACTGAATGAATTGAAAGAGATGTCTTTCTGTTTTAATTTTTTCTCCACCCCCTAACTCCACATTTAAGGGGGAAAAAAAATCTTTTTTTAAGACTATACCAGACTAGTTAATAGAACAGGATAATTTTGGATACAAGGCTCTGCAAAATAGGAGCTTATAATGAGAGGCATTTGAATGGATGTCATTGTCTTTCACCAAGCATGCTTTTGTCTCATTGTTTGCACCTAAGACTTCTTGCAAAACAACGGGCTTTGAAAGTGCAAGATATGCTGCTTAACTCTTAAAGAGCTGACAGACATCACACCTCGCCCAGGAGCTTTGTGACTGCAGCTTCAATCATTTCCCCCTGGTTTCTGAGCAGTAAGTGTGACAATTATAGAGAATTGTTAGCTGACTATCCTAACCCAGTTCGTTGTGCCAGAAGAAACTAAAAATGTCCTGTAGAACTATGAGAGCACTGCTTCTAAGGAGCCGGGCTGAGAGTAGCGAGGGGCGGGAACATCACCCACAGAACAACAGCGAGGCTCCCCAAAACCATGGCATGAGATTTCCTTCACTGCAAAAGGCTGAGACCTTTTTACAATACTACACTTTGAGTGAAACAAACAGAAAGGCCATTTCTAAATACAGCCAGCTTTTGTAGGCTATATTTAGTCATGTTTCTACTTTGTAAAAATATCAGAATGCATTCTGGCAGAAATTTTCACCGTGATATTTTTTTTTTTCGTTCACTTCCCCCTTATTTAAAGCTCTGATGACACAAACATTAAGGAATATGATCAGAAAACCCAAGAAACTCTTCTTGGGTTGTGGGGTTATTCACTTAATAAAAATTTATTGAGGACAAGCCTCTGCTTTGAATCTGTTTTCTGTAAAGGCTTTCGTTCTTGAAGCTCTCCAGGGGCTCTCCACATAGAAGTAAAAGGTGACTGGACTCTCGCATGTATATTCATTATAAGGCAAAAGGCGTGTGAAACAAAACAGGCCGTCCAGATACGTGTTTTGCAGGGCTCTTGTGAGTTTGGAATGCCTTCTACACGTGCACCGTTTACTTAAGTACAGCAAGAGGCGAAAGCTGGGTAAGTGTTAGCTGTCTTTATTAGCAGTGTTTGCAGAGAGCGCACACAGATGTATTTGTATACGTGTGTATGCTTTATGTCATAAAGGCATAAACTTGAAGTATTCTCCTTTTTTTTAAGCATCAAAGTATCCAATGAGGCTCATTACTGGACAGATTCCAAATGAAGCAAGAATTGTCTTCACTTTTTTCCCCACTGGGATGAAATATGCACAACATAAAGTTTACCATTTTAACCATTTTTAAGTGTGCGTTAAGTACATTCCCATTGTTGTACGACCATCACGACCATCCATCTCCGGAACACTTTCAGTTTTCCCAGCTGAAACTCGGGATCTATTATCCAATAACCTCCCAGCCCATCTTCCCACCCCCAGCCCCTGGCAACCACTGGTCTACTTGCTGTCTGTCTGAATGTCTCTCCTGTAGGTACCTCATGTAAGTGCAATCATACACTGTCCTTTTATGTCTGGCTTGCTTCACTTAGCATAATGTCTTCAAGGTTCACGTATGCTGTAGCATGTGTCAGAATTTCATTCTTTTTTAAGGCTGAATAAGGCATCTTCATTTTAAAATCGAGGTATTTTAGGAAGACCATATGGCTGTAGTTCACACAGGCAATTATTTCCAATCCTCTCTCCTCTCTCCAAGCCCTCACTCTGTGACTGTTCCAACAAGATCTAAGGACCTGGGTTCCCCATGGCGTTCTTCCATAGCAATGGCTTTGCCCTTGAACCTGGGAGTCAGGCGGACAGACACACATTTGCATCTGTCTTCTGCCATGTAAGAAGTTTAATGATCTCAGGCACGCAGTTAGGTCAAACCCTATGATGGGGTCCACAGTCGATCATTTTTAGGCACAAAAATGACAACAGCGTCATAAATGCCTTGATCAAATTCTTTACCTCTTTGCCCCTCAGTTAACTTACGTAGAATACAAAATTAGAAACAGTGCCTGCCTCAGAGGGCGGCTGAGAGATCCAGAGGACCCGCTGTGGGCGAGGCGTGTTGTCCGAGCTGGACGAAGGTGCAGAAGTGTGGGAGCCACCTGGGGGCTGCCTCCCCTGGGGAGAGGCTTCCCTCCTCGCCCATCTAGGGCTCCAGGAGTTCCCCACTGACCTCTTTGCCTCCTCTCCTGTGCGTGATCGACTGTACCTCCCTCATCAACTCAAGGCCCTGAGAGGGCAACGGGGATGAGGGCGATGTTTCGGACTCTGCGTTTTAGAGGGCAGAGCGCTGCGAGCCAAATGGACAGGGTTTTCCTGTCTTCATGGAGCTAGTGCTCTCGTCAGGGAGGAAGGAAACAAGATGAGAAAAATATGCAGTATGTTAGGAAAACAAGGGGATGGAGCGGGCATCTGAATGGCCAGGTGACACTGCACGATGAGACAGAAACGCGCCCTTGCTTTGAAGCAGGTGCGAACGTGGGCCTATCCTCCAGGCTTTCTCCAAGTCTCTTGCCTCGCTCCCTCCCTCCTCTTTCCTTCCCTCATTCCTCTCTTCCTCCCTTCTTTCTTTGCCTTCCCCTCTGTCCCCCCTCCCTTTCTTCCTCTCTGTCTGGACCCGGGCATCGCTCTTGGCTCCCTGGAAACTCCTTTGCCAGGGCGGCTGCGTGCCGCCTCTGCAGAGTTCCCTGACTCAGCGATTCAGTGAGAAGGTTGCCCTCACCCCAGGCCTCTTACGGGATGCTGCTGCTATTGCTGCGTTCAGCTGCCCAGCCCAGCGTCCACAATTAATGGGGCTGCCTTGGGCTTTGGCATCATTCTCTCTGCGTTTACCCTTTCCTGACCAGAAGACTCCAAACATCTCCTACCCGAGGACTCCCTTCCCTGCCAAGCAGTTCCTTCCAGAATCTCAGGGCATTACAGGACCCTATGAGCCGCAAAACCACATCACTTCTTCATCTATCAGTTTCCCTGCTCCAGCCCAACCCAGGGTAATTTATGACAAAGGTTTTCCACTTCTTCTCCCACAATTCTCCAAGGTCTAAAGGCTAGTTTATGGAGAACAGAGATAAGATCACAAAAATGAATCCATTCAAATAAGTATATTTCAATACTCTTTTCTACATAATGTGCACCATTTGTTCCATTTTTTATTATGAAGCTCATACTCCAGGCAGAGAAGCGTGGCTGTGGGCCTGCGGTGCGGGCTGGAGGCAGTGTGACGATGCTCGGCTTCCTGTCCCAGGATTTGCAGGCTGTCCTTGGACTGCGGCTGAGCCTCCGTGAACCGTGATCCTTGTGCTTGGGTTGCTGCCTCTTAGATTTGCCACGGACTCGAGCTTTCGCTCAGAAAATGCTGCCTCACCCCTAATGGCTGCTCAATCAGGAAAATATTATTTTCAGATGTTTTAAATTTGTGTAGTGGGAAACATATGTCCTTCCATATGGAGCACAATAGGAGCTAGTTAAGGCCGAAGTGGAAACCAGGCTTGGGAGTTTTCTTTTTTTTTCAGTTTTTGAAGTTGGACCCTGCAGGCTAGAATTTTCCCGCCCAGCAGTCTGAGCTGCGCTTTAAACGGGAGCACGTGTGCCGCAGAGAGCGGTGTGTACGCAGAGGCGACGGCAGGGCCCTCCCCTCACTGGCCCCACGTCCAGTTAGGGGACCTCTGGGGTGCTGCTGTAGCCCCGCCTGGAAGTCACAGCAACCTTGCAAATGCTCCTGAATCACGCACGGCATGATGTGGAAGGCTAAACCTATCTGTCTGTGCTCTGAGACAGGTGCACTAAAGCTGCATGTGTGAAAATTTGACTGGCATCATTTTAACCATTAGTTTTGAAAACAAAGCTCTTAGGGTCACAAAAGTCACAGGGTTGGATTTTCACATTTAATCTGAGAAAGAAATATAAGGGTGCAATAGCAATATTTTTTAAAAAATGGCTTTGAAACATGTCTATTACCATATGTAAAGTAGACGCCCGGTTCAAGTTCCATGCATGAAGCCGGTGCTCGGGGGCAACCCAGAGGGATGGGGTGGGGAGGGAGGCGGGAGGGGGATTCAGGATGTGGGGACACCTGTATACCTGTGGCTGATTCATGTCGATGTATGGCAAAAACCACCTTAGTATTGTAAAGTAATTATCCTCCAGTTAAAATTAATTAATTTTTTAAAAATAGCATTGGCTTATCAGTCACTGACTCACTCAGTGAGTGCCTTCTTTGTGTGTGCTCCAGAACTGTGCTCTGCGGAGGGAAGATGTCAACGACAAAGTCCTGCTCACCAGGAAAGCTTCCGACCCACTTTACTCTTGCCCTGGCTTTTCGTTTCAGAACCGCATGGCTTCATTTATGGAGCTGCCCCACATACCAGACATTGCGTGATGAGCATCCTTAGGAGCGGAGCAGACAGGTGAGAAAACAGAGAGACTCACCTTCCGTGCGTCCAGAGCTCTGGCTCAGGTCACTGTGGGATGGGACAAGAGCTCACGTGAAGTTTTACAGACAGGACACATGGTCAGAGAAGGCTTCCCACAGCACACGGCCCTGAGAACTCTCCCTGAAGTACATTCACTCGCACTTTGTTAAGGTCGTGATGCTTGACTCTGTCTCCGTCCATGATTCCGGGTAGGCAGCTGAGCTGACCTCAGACAGCTGACCTCCTTCCCTGCCGACAGGCAGTGAGGGAGCCACGTGCTGCAAGCCCAGTCCCGGCCTTAGCCAGCAGAAGGCTCTGTCATTAAGAGAATGCAAACTAGTACAGCCGCTCTGGAAAACAGTGTGGAGATTTCTTAAAAAACTGGAAATAGAACTTCCATATGACCCAGCAATCCCACTTCTGGGCATACACACCAAGGAAACCAGATCTGAAAGAGACACGTGCACCCCAATGTTCATCACAGCACCGTTTATCATAGCCAGGACATGGAAGCAACCTAGATGCCCATCAGCAGACGAATGGATAAGGAAGCTGTGGTACATATACCCCATGGAATATTACGCAGCCATTAAAAATAATTCATTTGAATCAGTTCTAATGAGATGGACGAAACTGGAGCCCATTATACAGAGTGAAGTAAGCCAGAAAGATAAAGACCAATACAGTATACTAACACATATATATGGAATTTAGATGGATGTTAATGATAACCCTATATGCAGAACAGAAAAAAGAAAAAGACAGATTTATAGAACAGTCTCTTAGACTCTGTGGGAGAAGGCGAGGGAGGGATGTTTCAAGAGAACAGCATCAAAACATGTATAGTATCTAGGGTGAAACAGATCACCAGCCCAGGTTGGATGCATGAGACAAGCGCTCGGACCTGGTGCACTGGGAAAACCTAGGGGGAGCAGGTGGAGAGGGAGGTGGGAGGGGGGATCGGGATGGGGAACACATGTAAACCCATGGCTGTTTCATTTTAATGTATGACAAAATTCACTACAAATGAAAAAATAATAATAATTAAAAAAAATAAAATAAAATAAAACACTAAAAAAAAAAAAAAGACCCGCCCCAACACGACACCCCACTGAATTCCCCTTTCCGATCTGAGAGGGAGGCATCTCCACCCCCAGCTCATTTGCAAAGACATCTGATGGATTTTAAATCCAAAGAATGCCTGCTCTTTCCCAGCTCAGCCCCTTTCAATCTCTTCCCCTCTTCCCCAGCAGAAGTGAACACTTAGAATCTCAGGTTGACAGACTTTCAGTGGAAAACATCCTAACAGTCTAGGGGAGGGAGGCCGTTCCCTCAAAGGGAGTGATGCTGCAAGGATGAGGGGGAAGAGCTCGTGAACACCACACTGAAGACTGTGAGCTCTGACAAGTCCTTGTTCATCCTTATGCACAGAGCTAACAGGATGAAAACATGGCATTTTAAGAAAATAGCTCAATGGGGGGATGTATGATAGAGTGGGTTGGCTTCCCTGGTGGTTCAGATGGTGAAAAAAAAAAAGAAATCTTGCAATGCAGGAGACCCAGGTTTGATCCCTGGGTCGGGAAGATCCCCTGGAAAAGGGAATGCTATCCACTCCAGTAGTCTTGCCTGGAAGATTCCATGGACTGAGGAGCCTGGTGGGCTACACCCCATGGGGTCGCAGAGAGTTGGACACGACTGGGTTACTAACACAGCAACCGTAGGATGAGCTGGAAAAAGACTAGAGGCGGTCAGACAACATAGGGCAATTGTGACTTGGTCAAGTTTAGTGTAATAATAGCAGTGGCCTTGGAATATGGGAGAAAAGGGTGGAGCAAAAGAAGAAGTGGAAAGACTTGGAGGGAGATGGGAGAGTGAAGGTGTGAAAGGGAAGAAACAGCAGTCAGTGGTGATGAGTTCATGAAGATAATTGATCTGACTTAGTACAGATGGATCGACATGGAGGATCCACAGAGCCGGACATGACTTAGCGACTGAACAACAAAGCACAGATGGAGTGGCTGCTTTGCTTTACAGTCCGTGGGGTTGCAAAAGAGTCGGACACGACTTGGTGGCTAAATAACCACTGGAACAAATGCATATATAATTATTACTTTATAGTCTTGTGCTAAAAGTCAGGGCTGCACAAAGAGTCTGACCGTGTGCTTTGAGATTGGGCATTTGTCTTTCCTAGTCTGTCTTCTCTGCACACCGTAGGGTTTCTTGGCCTTGGGCTGTGGCCCTCCCTATCCTTAGATGCCGATTCTCTACGTGTGCTTTGGTAACAGGCATTAAGGGCTGGAGCCAGAAACAGGTTTTGTTGTTGCTCAGTCGATAAGTTGTGTCTGATTCTTTGTGACTAAAACTAAAGCACGCCAGTCTCCTCTTGTCCTTCACCATCTCCTGGAGTTTGCTTCAATTCATGTTCATTGAGTTGGTGACGCTTTCTAACCATCTCATCCTCTGTTGCCCCCTTCTCCTTTTGCTCTCAGTCTTTCCCAACATCAGGGTCTGATCCAACGGTGACCAAGGTATTGGAGCTTCAGTATCATTCCGTCCAATGAATATTCAGGGTTGATTTCCTTTAGGATTGACTGGTTGGATCTCCTTGCAGTCCAGGGGACTCTCAAGAGACTTCTCCAGAACCACAGTTTGAAAGCATCAGTGCTTTGGCACTCAGCCAAAACAGGTAGACAAGCAATAGTAGTTACAACCCGGAAACAATTTTGAATTTTGCATGGTCTTGAGTATATTTATTTAATAAAATACGTGAGTTTTTTCAGTGTAGAGCTTGAAGGTTACATTTTTTAAATCCCAGACTCCTTTTCTTTGAAAAGTGGAATCAAATGAAAAACAATTTCAGGTTAAATTATGCTAAATGCAGTGCTCGTCTGAATTCACCAAAATCTTGTCTTGAATGGGCAGATTACTTTGTACAAGGGTTGGTGTCTATGGCCAGAAGGTTCTAGCATGCAAGTCATATGGCAGTGGGGTTTCTAATGTTTTCTTACTCTGAGATAGCATGAGAAGTTCCTGATGTTGCCTAGGCCATGTGAAGTTTCTTTGCTGACATACTTTGGACAAGGTTCTTTGAGAGCACAGTCACAGCCCTTCCCAGGCCTCCAGCTCCAGCTTGATTTTGAGAGAGAACTCCTTGAACCCAGTCTCTGAGAACCAGGCCACTGCATAAGATGTTTTGAGGTTACACATGACATTCTGAATGTTTAGAATCCTTCAAGTGGAAAACTCAGATCAGTCTCAAAGAGCCAGCCATGTGATGACAGTCAACTTCTCCATGCAATTTCTTTCTGCTAGACCAACATTGAATCGGTGCTGGAAAAAAAAAAAAAAAAGCTTTATGTCTTTGCTGCTTTTTCAGTTTCTGTCTGGGGCACTGGTGCTGTGTTAGTCAAAGGCTCGTGGGAAACATAACCTCTGGTGCTGGTACTCAGAGCGAAAGAGCTGCGATTGATTAGAACATGGAGGCTGCCTTGTAGATGCTATAAGTTGCATTATTGAGTTACTGTAAAGTTACAAAAATAAAAACAGCAGCCCCTCTTTATCCTCAAGAAATACATTCCAGGACCCCCAGTGGATGCCTGAGACCTCAGACAGTACTCAACCCTATCTGTAGATGGCATGTTTTTTCCTGTTCTTGCATACCTATGATAAAGTTAAATTAGGGGTGCCTCCCTTGGCTCTGTGGTAAAGAATTCCCCTGCCAGTGCAGGAGACATGGGTTCGGTCCTTGATCTGGGGAGATTCCACATCCCGGGGATAACTGAGCCTGCACCCTGAAGCCTGGGAACCGCAGCGGCTGAAACCCACTCGCCCTGGAGCCCGTGTTCCACAGTGGGGGGCCGCTGCAGTGGGAAAGCTGGGCATGCAGCTGGAGAGAAGCCCCTGCTCACCACAATTAGAGGGAAGCCTGAGCAGCAGCGAACACCCAGCACAGCCAAAAATCAACTAAAAAATGTTAAATTAGGGACAGTGAGAGATTAACAACCACTAATAGTAAAACAGAACAATTATGACACTATACTAGCTGTAACAAAAGTTACAAGGGTCCCTTGAACACAAGCATCGCCACACCATGACAGTTGATCTGACAACCCAGATGGCCACTTGGTGACTGATGGGTGGGTGGAGAATACAGCATGGGGATGCTCTGAACAAAGAGATGATTCACCACGACTGGGCACGAGATTTCTTCACGCCTGTCTGAACAGCATGCGATTTACACACGAAACTAACACGATGGTGTAAATCAACAATACTCCAATATAAAATAAAAAGTTTTAAAGAAAAAGAAATCTGAAGGGGAAAAAAAGGCTTGTTCTTTATTTCTGGGATTTTCCACTTAAGATTTTGGACCATGGTTGACCGTGAGTAACTGAAACCTCAGAAAGCAAAGCTGCAGACAGGGTCTTCCACTGTGGTCTGGTGGTGAAGACTCTGAGCTTCCAGTGCAGGGGATGCTGGTTCGATCCCTGATTGGGAAACAACAATCCCACATGCCATGTGGCACAGCCAAAAATTGAAAAACAAAAACAAAAAAACTTTGGATAAGATGAAATTGTGCTGTACCTAAGGGGGTTTCCTCAAACATTGAAAGTTAATGTCTATCCTGTGAAGATGGAAAATTTGAGGAGGAAGGGGAGCAAGGCAATGAATGTTTAGCTGAAATAAGAAATAGATAAAACTCTTTGGATAAGCTGGTGCTTTTTTCCCCATAGAACTCATTTGGGTTCATCTTATATTTAATGATTTTAGTGTTACATTATAGATAAACGGCCATTTGAAAGCATTTATCAGATCAGGTTTTCATTCAAGATGGCAGAATGAAACAATAGGAACACTTATTTTCACGGCCCTGTATTAACATAACACATTTGAAATGTTCCACCAACTCTTTTGAAAGAGAGAATAGAAAAAGGGGAAAAGCCAAAGCAGTGCTCTGAGAGACAAAATTAAAACAGAGAACTCCCTTTACCTGGTCGATTATTTCAGGGCAAGAGATGAGGCTCCTCATTAAGTACACACATCAAAGAAAGTACTTTGTGTAAGGAAATTACACAGAAAGAATGAAGGGAAAGCAGCGGCCAGGGCTGGAAAATGTTTCTCCATTTTTCTAATTATTCATTTCACTTCCTAGAAAAGAGTGGCTGCCCACAGGTGGGTTGATCTAGTTTAACATTTACTTCAAAGTACAATGCTTATAGCTGGTGGTGGTTTCGTTGCCAAGAGTGTCCAACCCTTGTGATCCCATGGCCTGTAGCCCGCCAGGCTCTTCTGCCATGGGATTTCCCAGGAAAGAACACGAGTGAGTTGCCATTTCCTCCTCCAGTACAATACTCTCGCCTAAGCTTTATTAACAAAGTCAAAATTATTGAGGGAAAGTGAATGACCATTAGAACAATGTGGGCTTTCTGAAGACATGGTCTAATGTTTCTCATCACTTTTTCTGAGTGGTAAGTTAACTTGGATGGATAATGCCAACAGAGAGAACAAAAAAATCATATAGGGCCAGAGAGTCAATTCAAGCAACTCCACTTTTAATTCTTTTTTTTTCTATTTTGGAAAGTTGACTTTGAGGTTTATATAGGAAATAAATGACATCCTCTACCCTTGACCTCAGATGGTGGAAAATCACCTCACTCCCACCTCACTGAATCCTTGCACTTATTTTCATGTTTCTTTTTAAAACAGTTTCTATAGATCAAAGGAGCCATGATTCTTGCCCACAGCCACCTCCTTGAAGATCCTTGGCCTAATAGAGAGGTGTGTATTTATTCACTCTTTGAGCACTTGGGGGTGGGAAGGGGAAATTTCCATCTGACCTTTCAGAGCATTCCTTTTCTGAGAGTGACTTTTTTAGTGTGAACTCTCTGATGTGGTTGCATTTGACTGAAGTTATTCTTATTTTTAGCCCATTTAGCAGTGAACCCAAATTTAATATCAGTGCATGTCTGTGTATGTTGGGTGGTTTGACAGGTTGAGCTGTTACTGAGGTTTAATCATGGTCACCATATCAGGAGCCAGATCTCAGTTCTCTGAAAGGTAAAAATGGAAATAGTACCGGACTCTTAATATCTGGTAGTAATATTTGCAAAGAAATGGTGACTTCAATCCTGATAATTGCTATTACAATTACAATGATTATTATTACTAATACTACTTCTAAACCATGTGTAGGTTCAGGATTTAGGAAACTTGTGAACTTGTTGCAGTCCCAAACAATACATTTAACCTTTCTGGAAATGTCTTTATGCAACAAATACGAGTCATTTAAAACTTTATTTTAAAATATTTTATTGGCCATTGAATTTACGGGTCGGACAATTTAAGCATCATTAGCAACAAAACTTCAGAATGAGTCAGGAGAAGCATATGATCTAGCTCCTTGCTTTTGTTTTCTGGAGATCACCATACTCCCTACCCCAGGGCAGGGTACTGAATTCCTATTTGTCTACAACATTTATTCAGCAATGACAGTGCTGTGATTGAGACTCAGGTCAGTTGATATATGAATAAAACTCCTGAGTGTTAGAAAGGATGGTCTCTCATCTCTGTTTTGCTCTTGTTCATAAAATCCAGTGAATGCCTTCGGCTTGAAAAGACTGGGCTTATGGAGGAAACAGCAGCTTGTGGAGGAACTGCTAACAATGCCGATACAGGTTTTTGGAGGCAGATGTTCAGACAGTGCGGGGCTGGGAAGTCAGGGTGACAGAAACAGTGAGGTTCATTTATTTCCTTTGGAACTGGTAGAGGCTTTGTCCAGAAATGGGCAAACTCAGTGTTTCTCAAGCCGTAAGGTTCTGTATATCCTGACCTTTAACCCTCACATTGACCCTATGAGATGGGTGCTATTGTCGCCCCCACCACCTCCCATGCTCCACCTTGGGCTTCCCAGGTGGCTCAGTGGTAAAGAATTCGCCTGTCAAGCAGGATAGGCAGGAGATGTGGGTTTGATCCCTGGGTCAGGAAGATGCTCTGGAGGAGGAAATGTCAACCCACTCCAGTATTCTTACCTGGAAAAATCCCATGGACAGAGGAGCCTGGCGGGCTCCAGGCCATGGGGTTGCAGAGTCAGGCACAGCTTAGCAAGTAAGCAGGAACATGCAAGCTGAAGCTTAGGTCGTCAATCAAAATGCCCAAGGCGGCCAGCTGGTAATTATCAGGACGCAGGGTGCCACCAGGCTGCACCTGTCTGCATCCCTTTCAGCCTATTCCCATCTATTGTTTCATCATGGCTTTGTGTAATGTGTAACGACTATTGCTGGTCATGATACCTTGCTACACCAGCTCCCATGCAGCAGCAGGTCTGGACATAAACTGGATGCAGGCAGAACTCTCTGGCCATCCTCAGAGGATCACAAGCATCTCTCACCTGGCCCATCCTGTCATTTCCCCATCTGCATATCTCGTGTCCCAAGTGCCTGGATCTTCTGTCTGACTCCAGCCTTCCTTCCCTCAGGCCACAGCTGAGTCACTGCTTCTCCTTAGGTGGTGTGATGAATCCATCTGCCCAACAGAGCCTCCAGGCAGCACCCTCTCACCGTGCACATCTGTTTCTGAAAATCTGCAGCAACACCGATCTCTCTGAGATTGCAAACACTGAGAGACACTTGTTTTTTTTTGTTTTTTTTTTAATGTCAGCACACATTTATCCCATCCTCCCTTTATGTAGGTTAACAGGGTGATGCTGTATTCCTGAGCATCTGGGGACAGTTTTGAAGGGCAGTCCTATTGACAGGCCTCCTGGCGTGCATGAAAGATGACAACAGGTCTGAGTTTCACGGGACAGATCAAGTGTCTCTTTTACATGGCATTGTCCTTTGAGTTTCTGCTGCTCATGAAGGCAACTAACACAGGAAACCGTGAAGACTGGTTGCCAGCGGGAAGGAGGCCCGGGCTTCTGACTCTGCTGGCCCCACGTTTCATTCACAAAGTTGAAAGCACCACTCTCTAAATTCAAAGGGAAGCGGCTGCCAGTGAGAATTCAAATGGCAAATCTGAGGCCCCACTCGGAGCTGGCAGAAGACAGCAGGATCGAACTTCTCTCCTGGTGCCAACTTAGGACAACTATGGCTCTTGTATGGCTCTTAGGAACTGGCATACGAAGTTATTTCATCTGTTGTGTCAAAACAATGAGAAGAACAATAATCACTGCAGACCCTGGTGCTGCCATTTATGAGATGCTGGCATCATTTCTGAGAAGTACAGGAGCATATAATACCCATTGTCCTCCTAGTAATTGCTTTGGTCCCAAGGGTCTTAATGGGGAAGGGGCTTAATGAGCTTTAGCTTCCCAGAAAATAGGAAATGGAACAAAATGTCCATTGTTCTGAATGTAACCAGAATGATCCCCAAGACAGAAAGCCCTAGAGTTATATAGGAAAGGGTACTCATGACTGATAAGAGGCAGATTCTATTACTAGGAGATTTATTTCAACATGGGAGTAACATCTAGCATTATCCAAATACATAACAAACACGCAGCTCCACTCAGCATCTATTTTTGAGCCAGCATGATTCTGGTCACAAAGGATGTAGCTGTGAATGTGAAGAAATACCTGCTCTGGTAGGCGGACAGTTTAGTGGGGGCATAAGATGACATGGGCTTCCCACATGGCAGAAAAGAATCTGCCAGCCAGTGCAGGATATGTGGGTTTGATCCCCGGGCAGGGAAAATCCCCTGGGAAGTGGCAATCCACTGCAGTATTCTTGCCTGGGAAATCACATGGACAGAGGAGCCTGGCAGGGCTACGGTCCATGGGGTCACGGAACAGTTGAATACAACTTAGCAGCTAAACAACAATAAAGATAACACAAATAAGAAACACATGGGGTGGCAGGTGATTTGCAAAGAGTTAAATACTGGACTCACCGAGAGCCAGACATCCTGGAATGTGAAGTCAGATGGGCCTAAGGAAGCACCACTACAAACAAAGCTAGTGGAGGAGATGGAATTCCAGTTGAGCTATTTCAAATCCTAAAAGATGATGCTGTGAAAGTGCTGCACTCAATATGCCAGCAAATTTGGAGAACTCAGCAGTGGGCCACAGGACTGGAAAAGGTCAGTTTTCATTCCAATCCCAAACAAAGGTAATACCAAAGACTGTTCAAACTACCACACAATTGCACTCATCTCACACGCTAGTAAAGTAATGCTCAAAATTCTCCAAGCCAGGCTTCAGTGATGTGTGAACCGTGAACTTCCAGATGTTCAAGCTGCTTTTAGAAAAGGCAGAGGAACCAGAGATCAAATTGCCAACATCCGCTGGATCATCAAAAAAGCAAGAGAGTTCAGGAGAAACATCTATTTCTGCTTTATTGACTACACCAAAGCCTTTGACTGTGTGGATCACAACAAACTGTGGAAAATTCTTCAAGAGATGGGAATACCAGACCACCTGACTTGCCTCTTGAGAAACCTATATACAGGTCAGGAAGCAACAGTTAGAACTGGGCATGGAACAACAGACTGGTTCCAAATAGGAAAAGGAGTACGTCAGGGCTGTATATTGTCACCCTGCTTATTTAACTTATATGCAGAGTACATCATGAGAAATGCTGGGCTGGAAGAAGCACAAGCTGGAATCAAGACTGCCGGGAGAAATATCAATAACCTCAGATATGCAGATGACACCACCCTTCTGGCAGAAAGTGAAGAGGAACTAAAAAGCCTCTTGATGAAAGTGAAAGAGGAGACTGAAAAAGTTGGCTTAAAGCTCAACATTGAGAAAACCAAGGTCACAGCATCCAGTCCCATCACCTCATGGGAAATAGATGGGGAAACAGTGGGAACAGTGGCTGACTTTATTTTTCTGGGCTCCAAAATCACTGTGGATTGTAATTACAGCTATGAAATTAAAAGATGATTGCTCCTTGGAAGGAAAGTTATGACAAACCTAGACAACATATTAAAAAGCAGAGCCATTACTTTACCAAGAAAGGTCCATCTAGTCGAGGCTATGGTTTTTCCAGTGGTCATGTATGGATGTGAGAGTTGGACTAGAAAGAAAGCTGAGTGCAGAAGAATTGATGCTTTTGAACTGTGGTGGTGGAGAAGACTCTTGAGAGTCCCTTGGACTGCAAGGAGATCCACCCAGTCCATCCTAAAAGACTCAGTCCTGGGTGTTCATTGGAAGGACTGAGTTGAAGCTGAAACTCCAATACTTTGGCCACCTGATGTGAAGAGCTGACTCATTGGAAAAGACCCTGATGCTGGGAAAGACTGAGGGCAGGAGGAGAAGGGGACGACGGAAGATGAGATAGTTGGATGGCATCACAAACTCAGTGGACATGGGTTTGGGTAAACTCCAGGAGTTGGCGATGGACAGGGAGGCCTGGTGTGCTGCGGTTCATGGGGTCACAAAGAGTCGGACACGACTGAGCGGCTGAACTGAACTGAACTGAACTGAACTGAAATACTGGATGGAGTGAGAGAGAGAGAGAGGGAGAGAGACTGGGGGTGTTCAGGGAAGGTGTCTTTGAGCAGGTGACCTTGAAGTCAATATCTGACCACTGAGGGAGAATCAAGTGAAATAAACACAAAGTTGAGGGACAGAACATTCCAGGCAGAGAAAAAACTTCCAGGCTCTGAGAATGAGCTTGGTATATTTCAAAAACACACAGACCTGACCTGGGTGAACAGGGTTAAGTGAGAAAGAACGGTATAACAGAAGAGCATCAGGGTTTTTCCCCAGTGATGACACTGTGTGAGGCTCCTTAGAGAACGTATGAGGACGTGGAAGACTGGGGGTCACTGCACAAACCCTAGTACTCGGAGGGTCAGAAAAATGGAGCGAGTTTGGTGAAAGAGCAGCACGTTTGGACAAGAGGCAGTCAGAAAACAGGCAGCAGAACCAGGACAGTGTGTTAACAGTTTTCTAGGGAGAGCAGAGAGGCAGGGCAGGGGCTGTGTGAAAACGTGTCCAGAGGGAGTTGTTTTTCTATTTTTTAATATGGGAGGCACAGCATCGCACCCTCGTAGAGGAAGTGAAATGAAAGGAGCCGAAGAGAAGGAAACATTGGAGGAACAGAGTCCCCGAGAAACAAGAGGAGAGGTGGGCGCCGGAGGGCGCAGGGTCCCTGGAGAGAGGAGCGCTGGCTCCCTGGCGATCAGAAGGAAGCCGGAGGACACAGCGTGGTCCTTACGGTGGTGATGTGATGAGGCAGGCCTTTGGGGTGTTGCAGCTTTCTTGAGGAAGTGCAAGGAGCCAAAGTCCCCAGCTAAAACTGGGGTGGGTATCACGTGAAGAGAGACAATGTAGAACGGTCATTTTGGCGAACGGGAAAGCTCACCGACGTGCAGGGAGTCATGGGCTTACTGGGCAAGGCTGAAAGCCACTTGGAGACTGTGATCGTGAATTATAGTGAGACTAATCAGAAAAGTTGTATAGAAATGAAACTTATAAAATAATGATGTTAATACCTTTTAATAACTCAAAATGGGACATCATTTTGAAAAAAAAAAAAAACTGAATCACTCAGCTGTGTACCTAAAACTAACACAATATTGTAAATCAATTGCACTTCATTAAATAATAATAGTGTCTGTATCACTCCATCATTCTCAAAGCGTTTCTCACATCCACTAAGCTTGTTTGGCCAGAACATAATCCTGGGGAGTCAGAAGGTAGCAGGAACACTTCCCCTTTAAAGATGTGCAAACTCTAGCTTAAAGAGATTAATATCCAGCTTGGGCCACATAAGCAAAGCATCTGACTCCAAAACTTGTGTTCTTCTATCTCACCAGCATCTATGGAAGTGACTCAAAACAGGCTTAAAAACACAGAAACACAGCAGTTTTACAAGCAAAAGACCCACGACCATACCTGTTTTGAAAAGATTTTATAGATGATGCTGTAGCAGAATATGGCTGACAGAGTTGATGACAATCACTCACGATAGAATAACTGTTGAAAGATTCTCACAGTGTGACCGCAAGAAAAATACAGTTGATAAGTGTGGATGGTAAATGGCACTAACGCAGCATGGTGGTTAAGGGGGTGGACTTTGGGAAAAGAATTCCCTAGATTCAAAACTTGGCTTGATTGGTTTCAGGCTTTGTCAGAGGATAAGTAATTTAACTTCCCAAAAGTCAGTTTACTCACCTGTGAAATGGTCATGACAATAGTACCCTCCCTCATTGGGTTGTAGTGAGATCAAATAATATACTTCATGTAAAGAGTATGGTACAGTGTCTGGTATACAACTAGGGCTCATTAAAGTTATACTATTATTATCGGCAGTATTAAAAATAATAAAAAATGCAATATGAGGATGGGCTCAAATGGTATCAAGAGATACTAAAATGTGAAGCTCAGTAATTATTTCTCAAAAGTGGGTTGATGAAGGAATTTACACAGTACTCTATGTATGAATCTAAGACTGTTTAGCAATAACTGCCACCAAGGATACTAGAAAGAAGCCTGATCTGCAAGACAATGTATTTGGCTCTTAAAACAGTTAACACCACTCAAAGCAGAAAACAGCCTTCAAGACCTTGCATGCCTGCTAAGTCGCTTTAGTCGAGTCCCACCCTTTGTGACCCTGTGGACTGTAGCCCGTCAGGCTCCTCTGTCCATGGGATTCTCGGGCAACAGTACTGGAGTGAGTTGCCATGTCTTCCTCCAGCGGTTCTTCCCGACCCAGGGATTGAACCTGCATCTCTCCTGTGTAGGCAGGTGGGTTTTTTACCACTAGCACCATCTGGGAAGCACCCCCTAGAAGGGCCCTAGTCTGTCTATATGTGAATATGTCGGGCTTAACTGATGAGCCCCACACTGTCTTGTGGACTTTCTATCACGGTCATCCCAGTTACTAAAATAAGGTCATAAGGCAGCAGTTCCAGTGTTTCTGATCCCTGCGCAGGCTGAATGCTGGTTTATCCAGACCAAGAGCTATGCAAAATTAAAGAGGAAGCCTGTGTAACTGTCAGTAGAGGATTGAATATAAATCCTATGTTTTTATGAAACCTGATAACTTTTTGTAATTTGAGGAGTAAGTCTGTTGAGTTAAAACAGCAACGGTGTGCCACACTACCTGTAAAGCTATTGCACCTTTTCAGTTTGACTCTTGGAGTCTTTAGTACCAAGGATTTGCTGAGCTTAGATCACTGCTAAGGAAGGCTATAGCATAGGTCTCCTTAAGTCCTGTGTCTCCTTAAACCACCTGTGCAAAACTCTGTGATATCCTGAACTCACCCAGGCATGTGAAGCTAGACTGTCCAGGGCTAGAGCCCAGGAATGAGCATGTTCCACTGTGATCACACACTCCAAAGGTTGAGAAATGAAAGCCTCCAAGGTTTTATAAGCTACTATAGAAATATATGTGTGTATCCTACATTCCTCCACATATGCTCATTTGGATTCAAATATTTAGGACTATTTAATGTCTACAGAGAGCATGCTCTGAGAATTTGAGAGTCAAAGTGACTGTGGATTTTTCTGCTTAGGTCAGCAAGGTATTTCAGAAGCTTATCACAAAATTCTTTATCAGATAAGAGTGTTTTCAGCAGCAAGCAACAGAAAACCCATCTGAGTCACTTAAACAAATAGAAGGTATTTTTCTTACAAGACTAGGAAGTAGGTAGCCCAGGGCTGATGCAGCCATCAGTGATGGCAACAAGCAGTTAGGACCTGTTTCCTGTTCTGTCCTGACATCCCTACCAGGCGGCTTATTGCCGTGTGAGCGCAGCACGGCTGTCTCTGCTCCAGGCATCAGGTCCACACCCAAGGCAGGAGGAAAGAAAGAAAGAGCAGCGCTAGCCATGCCTCTATCAGGGAGGAAGACCATTGCTCACATCTCTTTAGCCAGAACTATGTCTTACGCAATCTTTCGCTGCCAGGGAGGTTGGAAAAGTGACAATTCAGCCTTTCTTGCCTCCAGAGTGAAAAGACAAGGAGAGAGGGTTAAGAATGCCAGTCAGCACTGACTGTCATATTTTGTATATCCATATGCCTAGTCCATGAACTTCCCTGACATCAGAGAAAGTGTCTTAATACACCTCTCTGAATCCTTGGTTTTTTTTAATGTCAACAATTTTATTAAAAATGGCAATAGCACCTCCAAAGAAGACATACAGATGGCTAACAAACACATGAAAAGATGCTCAACATCACTATCAGAGAAACGAAAATCAAAACCACAGTGAGGTACCATCACATACTGGTCAGAATGGCTGCTATCAGAAAGTCTACAAGCAATAAATGCTGGAGAGGGTGTGGAGAAAAGGGAACCCTCTTACACTGTTGGTGGGAATGCAAACTAGTACAGCCACTATGGAGAACAGTGTGGAGATTCCTTAAAAAACTGGAAATAGAACTGCCATATGACCCAGCAATCCCACTTCTGGGCATACACACCGAGGAAACCAGATCTGAAAGAGACACGTGCACCCCAATGTTCATCACAGCACTGTTTATCATAGCCAGGACATGGAAGCAACCTAGATGCCCATCAGCAGACGAATGGATGAGGAAGCTGTGGTACATATACACCATGGAATATTATGCAGCCATTAAAAAGAATTCATTTGAATCAGTTCTAATGAGATGGATGAAACTGGAGCCCATTATACAGAGTGAAGTAAGCCAGAAAGATAAAGACCATTACGGTATACTAACACATATATATGGAATTTAGAAAGATGTAATGATAACCCTATATGCAAAACAGAAAAAGAGACACAGATGTACAGAACAGACTTTTGGACTCTGTGGGAGAAGGCGAGGGTGGGATGTTTCAAGAGAACAGCATCGAAACAAGTATATTATCTAGGGTGAAACAGATCACCAGCCCAGGTTGGATGCATGAGACAAGTGCTCGGGACTGGTGCACTGGGAAGACCCAGAGGGATGGGGTAGAGAGGGAGGTGGGAGGGGGGATCGGGATGGGGAATACATGTATATCCATGGCTGAGTCATGTCAATGTATGACAAAACCCACTACAATATTGTAAAGTAACTAGCCTCCAACTAATAAAAATAAATGAGAAAAAAATTTACCAAAAAAAAAAAAAAATGGCAATAGCAGCTGCAATGACCATTTATTGACTACTTACATGTGCCAGGCATTGTGCTAGCAGATTCTTCTGTCTCACCTCTAATCCAGTTATTAATACAATAATCTGCCCTACAAGGTGAAAACCACTATTTCACAGATAAGTAAACAGCCTCTCTGAGACTCAGAGAAGGTAAATGGTTTGCCGAGGGATACATTCTAGGAACTGAAGGAGCTTGGGTTTAAACTTCAGTCTCTATGGCTCCAAAGCTTATGCTTTTTCCCTGGGGAAGGCAGGGCCTCTATACTTGGCTCAAAATTAGTCTTTAGTGATTCACACACACACACATACCCACACAAAGAAATATAGATTTTTCATAATCACTACACATTTTTTTTTACAGCAGTCTCCATCTAGTACTCACATGCTGCCCCTTACAACTCCTTGAAGTCATTCAAGGGAACACAGTCATCCTGATGTTGAAGACATCTCCCAAGTGTGTGGTCGCTGGTCAGGGCAGCCAGCTCTGCCTGGGACGCCTACTCCCCCTCCCCGTGGCCCCACGCACGCGTGCCCTCTGCTCTCACGTACTTGCCTCAGGAAGCCCCTCTTGGCAGCTTCGCCATGCCAGTCTTTCCAGGAATTCAGCAAAGTCTCTGGGAAATGCTGGGACAAGCAATCTGAAGAGGAAGTGCTATGGCTGTGTTACTTTCTGGCAGATTTTACACTGCCAAGGTCAAGCCGTGATTCCTGGGGCAGACTCGACCCAGTGATGCTGCTTGGTGACGATGAGCAGGGTGCTCCGCAAGACCCTTCTGCAACCCTTGGGTCCCAGCCTTCAGGAGGCTGGCCTGGGGAGTGGGCCCATCTTAGACAGAAGGCCCTTTCTTAGTTAAGCCTGATTTACAGGAAATGTGACAAGATGCAGCAGAGAAGCTGACCTCCAGACAGCTCCTTAGATTGAACTTTGGGTATAAAGAGGAATCTTTGGATTTGTGAAGCTTTCCATCAGCTCTAGATAACCCCCAGAAACACTTCCTTACCGGGTTAATAAAGTGAAGATTCTTAGGTTTTAGAAACCAGCTTCTGATCACAGTAAAATCCTCCAAAAGAAGTTTTTGAGGTCCCCGTCGTGTAGTCTCTTGAACAGTCAGAGATGGGGTGATAGAGAGTCCCTGAGGGATCTATTTCAGACCATGGAAGCCCAGGTACATATAAGAACAACTTGTATCTGCTGGCTAGTCAGTGCTTAAAATTCTCTTGAGACTCTGAAGCAAATCAGAAAACATCTTGATTTTGACTCCTGCGGACACTTGGTTTTCCCTGTGGTGGTGCGCTCACTGCTCGCTCTGACCCCGTCAGAGCAAAGGGGGCACTGCCTCCCCCGGGGGCAGCTGACCAAAGCTGACCCCGTCTCAGAGCCTCTTCTGTCTCCCAAGGAGCTGCCGGGAGCCGCTGACTCTTGCACTGGTGCGAGGCAGACTCTGGACCTGCTTTTCCGGTGCTGAGCATGGACGGCTTCTGCACTCAGCCCCATGGAAAGCCCCCGGGGCTGACAGCGACACAAACACTTCTCCTTCTCTTGGTCACGGCAAACCAGGACAGTTCTGATTCTGCCATCTCTCCACCTTACCTTTGGCATCCTCATCCACGTATGAGGATCTCTGGCTCTACTGCCTGCAAACGCTGGTGCCATGGGGGTGTGATGGGGCACAGTCTATGCTCAATGGTCAGCCAGGAGCTCTGCTGTGACCTCACAGCCTGAGATGACCTACATTTTGGGTTTAAACTTGACTAGCATCTTACATTCCTTGGTTTTTGTAATGGGGCCTGAGGCCTCTAAATTCATAAATTTATAAATACTACTTGTCTCCTTTTCAAAGGCTGACAATTCACATGAGCCTGTAAACACCTGAGGAGGGTCCTCTGAGCTAATCCTCCAGGCTGAAAATTCTCTAAGGCATTTCTTGCAAGGCAACAGATGCCTTGGGATTTATCAAATTTTCCATTTTGGCTCCCTCAGAAGGAAATAACCTGAGTGTCATGGTTTCTGCCATTCTATCTTCCAGTATGCCCATGCCTTATTCCTTCCTGCTCCCTTAATTCTTTGCGACTTTTTGCTCTTTTGGGAAAATAACCCTGAGGGTACAGATGAGAATCAGCTCTGCTTGTGCTAAAAATGGGCAACCCTTCCCAAGGAGGCAGAAACAAGCCCAACAGTTGGAGATGTGGTACATTATTTTCTGAGTCGGTCCACATTCAGCAAGGTTCTTGGTGATTTCATCATCTCTGTCCGCTTGTCTTGGGCTATTCGGACGGCACAATGCCTTCCCGTAAACGTGGCAGGATCGGGGGTCTACTTTACCACAAACCTCCAGCAGGTGAGGTCACATGAACAACTCAACTGGATTGGGACTTTTTTTTTTTTCAACCTCTAAAGTCACCACTGGCCCTCCAGTGGCCCCAAACAGAATGTCCCCAACTCTCTCTAGGGGCAGATCCATTTGGCGATGTCTTTTCAGCTCAAGCTAATTCCCCTCCTCTGGGAATGCCTTTCCCCTTCCCGTCTCATCCACAGGAGGGGCTTCCAGAAACCAGGCCTGCTTTTTGTGACCCTGCCTTTCTGTCCTAGTGACTGGACAGGTGGACACCTGGTCTAAGCTGGATCCATCAGATTTCTCTTTTGTGGACTGAGCCGTGAGTTTCTGAGCCACTTTGTATGGTGATTAGAAATCCTTCTTCAAATCTCGCTCTCCTCCTGGGGCGCCCTCTGACCCATGTTTAAAACCGTTCCCCTGCCTTTCCCCGTGTGCCGGTCCCCCACCTCCTGACTCTGCTTTACTTTTCTTTCCCCATCTTCTCATCTAAAGTCTCTGCTCCTTGATTATGTCTGCACCCCTCTCTTGCACTAGAATGTAAACTCCACGAAGGCAGGACTCCACTTTGTTCCCTGAGGCACCCTGAGCACTTAGGCCAGTGCCTGGTATATCCTATACCCAGCTGACTTGATGCATGAAAACTGGGTGGCCATATTTTGTTCTATGGTCTGGAGAAGAAGGGCCAGGAGGTGCACAGAGGAGAAAGAAGAGACCTACAAAGAGGGGAGCAAGAGCTTTCTTTCTGGGTCCCTGCTCCTCCTTGAGTCCAGCCTTCCCTTTGGCCCATGGGTTTCATGAGTCCTTGGGATAAGTGGCCTCCCTTCCCCCTTAAGCTGCAGTTGGTTCCCATGACTTGTGAGAAAAGGTTTTCACTAATTACGTGAACAGACAAAACCCCAGGCTTCCTAGATCTTGCATTCTAGTGGAGGGAGATAGACAAGGAAACGTTGAGTGGAATGTGTGGTGTGTCCGGAAGTGATCAGGGCTTACGAGAATCAATTCAGGAAGGAGGGAGCCAAGATGTCTAGAAGGAAGTCATCTAAAATCCTGACTAGGGACCCCAACTTCAAATGCTCAGGGAAAGCTCCACTGAAAATGTGATGTTTGAGCGGAAACCCAGAGCATGTGAGGATGCAGTCCGGGACGGAACGTGGGGAGGAGCACTCCAGGCGGCGGGACCAGCCAGGGCAATGACTCAGAGGCAAGTGTGAGAAAGACCGAGGGGGCAGGTGTGTCAGGAGCCCAGAAAGCTGGGGAGGAAAGTAGGACAGAGAGGGGCAGACGGGCGGGAAGGACGGGCCCCGTGGACGTTGCGAGGACTTTGGTCTCTACCCACAGTAAGGCAGAACGCAGCTTTGGAGCACTTTAACATTTTAAAAGGAGCCCCGTGGCTGTTGTGGGGCTTCCCAGGTGGCGCTGGTGGTAAAGAACCGCCCCGCCACTGCGGGAGACCCAAGAGACCCAGGTTCGATCCCTGGCTCTGGAAGGTCCCCTGGAGCAGGGAATGGCAACCCATCCCAGTATTCCTACCTGGAGAATTCCACGGACAGAGGAGCCTGGCGGGCCACGGTTCTTAGGGTCTAGAAGAGTTGGACATGACAGAAGAGACTCAGCATGCACCAGCTGTATGCAATCATTGTGGGGATTGCGGTGGGCAAGAGGAAGCTGGCATCCTAGTGGGGAGCTCTTGCCATAATCCGGGGAGGAAGGGGAGGCCGAAGGGGCGGCAGAGGGGGAGGTGGTGAGAAGTGGCCCAGTGCTGCGTCTAGAAGGCAGAGCTGCACCTCCGACAGGTGAGGACCCGGGGATGGAAGGAGTCTCCTCTGGGCCCCGTGAGGGTGGTGAGGCTCTTGGTACCCTGCCCAGTCCCCTGGTTCACGCACTCCGGCCATGGCCTCTACTGGGTGAGGCTGAGCAGCCCCCACTTATCCTGGGGAGGCCGCACCCCTTTCCCACCTCGAGGCTTCTCGAGGGCCGTTTGCTGAAAGGAAGGCTTTCTCGCACTTGTGGCTGTGGTGTGGGGCAAACAGACCAGGAACGGTCCATGTGGATCCAGTCCTGCGTTTGGCCGTGGCTCAGGCCTTCGTTTCCTCATTTGTGAAACAGGTTTGATTTGCATGATGGCCGGCTATCATTTTGCAGGTCTGAGGATGCAGTGATTCTGTCATTGAACCCAGGTCAAAACCAAAGGCTTCACCTTAAGTCAAAAAATAAAGAATACACCCCTGGGTGGGTTCCTGGAGTAATGTAAGGGGCTCAGCCCTGCCTCAGGCCCACAGTGACAAGTGGTGAAAGGGATCCGGGATGTATTACCAACTGCAAAGAAAACAGGTCCCAAAACTGCGTTCTTAAATTTCATTTCCATAAGAAACAAAGATGAAGGAAACACACTAGAGCGTCATCAACGATTCTCTCTAGGAGGCAAAGTTGTAGATTATTTTTCCCTGGAACTAGTCTATGTTTTCTGATTCTTTCAAGACCTTTTGATATAATTTAATATGTGCATATGTACATAAATGCATATGCTTTCAGAAGTGTGGTCTTCATACTTCTTTCCCTGTCTTGATTGGTCCCCTCCTCTCCACCTTTCCTGTCACTGTCTTGGCACATGTCCAGCCATTTATTTCTTCAGTGAACACCAGTATTACCTCGGTGGTCGCAGAGCAGTCAATCACGCATCCATTCCTTCGGGGGAAAAAACAAGACTCCAAGGCACAGTCCTGACGCGCCCATCCCCCAGGGGCATCATCTTGAAACTCTCTCCTGTGTTTGATGGGCCAGAGAAAGGGGTGGGAGAGAAAAAAAGGGTTGAGAGAAAAGAGATCAGGAGACTCATTTCCTGAATAAGTGTCCTTAGGACTAGTAGGACTGTTTGTAGGGTAATCAGTCAGCTTTGACAGCAGAATTGCTCTAGACTCTCCCACTATATTTGAACTCAGGGCAACTTTCCACTGGGGGGACAAGTTGTCAGCGTGTGGTTCTTGTAACAGGAGTGAGTGGGGAGGTTGCATGCACGGGACTGGACCAGTGACATGGCAGGTCCTAAGCTAAACTGTCCTCTAACTTGACTCAGAAATTGCTGTAAAGAGCACCCCACTTGGCCATTCAGCCTAGAAATCAAGGCTGTGGCTGGCAGAGGAGCCAGCCCGGCCAGGAACCGGATGTGTGATGGGCCCCCGAGACAGGGCAGGATGTTGACGGGTCACTTCCTGCTGAGAAGAATCACCTGGTGAGGCCCAGAGCACCGAGCTCTGGGTGACCGTGAGCTTCCCTGAAACACATGGCTTTGCTTTGTAGATGCATGTATTTACATGTGCGTGTCTGTGTATATGTTTTCCTTCTTTGCTCTCACACCTCTGACTTGGATGGGGGTGTGAAGAAAGGCTGGGTGAATCAGAATGTATGAACAATACATGTGAGAGATGCCTGGTTCCCGGAGAAAGAAAGGGCTCCAGAGAGGGTCAGGGCAGCTGGGGCAGACACAGCAAGTCATGGAATTCCGCAGTCCAGACCCGGAGGAAGTGGAAACACAGATTATAGCCACGGTGGAGCCTGGAGGCTAGTCATTCCAACCCACTCTCTCAGCAGACGAGGAAACCAATGCCCAGAAACATTAAAGAGGAAAAATCTTGTTCTTTAGCAATTCAGGGAGAGCAGATCAGACCCAAGTTCATTCACCTGCCTGTCTCCAAGTGACAGAATTCAAGGCATATAGGGGCTCAGCTGGACACGACTGAGCGACTAAGCACAGCACAGCACAGAGGTGGGAACATTTTATTCCTGTTTTGTCATAAAAACCAGATAGTTATTGATTCCTCCAAGGCAAACTCCAATTGGGAGGACTCTCTTTACCCTTTCTGAACTGAAAAGGCGGCTGTGTGTTCAGTCATGTCTGAGTCTTTGCAACCCATGGACTATAGCCCGCCAGGTTCCTCTATCCATGGGATTTTCCAGGCAAGCATATTGGAGCAGGTTGCCATTTCCTCCTCCAGGAGACCTTCCTGCACCAGGGGTCAAACCTGCGTCTCTTGCGTCTCCTGCATTGACAGGTGCATCCTTCGCCACTGAGCCACCAGGGAAGCCGCTGCTTCTGCTCTGTGTGGGAATGGCTGGCAGTGTTTGTCCACAGGCTATTTGTGATAAATTGCCTGTGAATTTCATCCTTAAGGCCTTGGGGATGGACTTAGAACCTTAACTTGAGTGTTCCATTTTTGGTGACTTTGCATTATTTTGGGAAACACTGAGGGAGTGGATTGGCCTTAGGTACAAGCTCTCAAAACAGCTTGGAGGACTGGTTTTGGGGACATCCAGGCCACAGAGCTGGGACCTGCAGGAATACGTATTCAACTGTGAGTATCTATCCTTAAAGGTTATAAAATGCACCAGAGGATTTCTTCCTGTTTTACAAGCCCACTGGGTCAACAGCTTCTGTGTTAACAGTTGAAATATATATAAATATGGAACCCATATGTGTATATGAAAATCATCTTAATTTGGGCTAGTATCAAGGAAAATCAGCCTAAATTAGGAACAGAACTAATCGAAAGGAAAAGTTGAAATAGAATTTGAAAAACAAAACCAAACGCACTACTCTGTTCTCTGAGCTCCCCTTTGTCCTGCTTTGGCTCGTTCACACTCTAGCGCGCGCAGAAGTTGAAATACAGCGCTGTGCATAAGAAGTTTCATGTCATGTTATAAACTAGTGTTATTACCTCAATAAAAAATGAAAACCTTTGTAAGCATGGTGTCTGCAAAGTGTAATAAAGCAAAGTACAACAAAACAAACAAAAAAGAGTACCATATATATGTCCTTACATTTTAAAAAAAGGCAGATGCCTAAATCTTGCAAGTCATGTGCTCAACTCCCACTGCACCGAAGATTCATCAGGGCTTCACCTTGATATTGGTATCAGCTGTCTGAAGTACAGGTGTTCTGAAATGCTGAAAAGCCAGTGTTCTCAAAGAGTGATAAAATACCTCTTCACTCTTGTTAATTAAAGAAGAAACTACCACTGCTACTGAGGGATTTCTATCCCTATAGACAGGCCTATGAAATAGAACATCACAAATTCCAGATCCTTCTCATGGTGTTGGAGAGGGTATGCACATGACCCCCTTCATCTGAGACACCCTTGCTTCTCACATGACATAGGAAATGTATCTTTTTTTTTTTTTAAAGGGAAAAACAATTTACAGATCCTCTTGGAACATAAATAATGGATGGAATAATAAAGGAAACCACACTCCTGAGCTAACCTTGGGTCTTAGTTTTTAACTGGATGTAGAAAGACACTGAAGACAGTATGCTCACATAAGGAGTCAGATTGAAAAATGGAAAATCGGGAAAGCTTCTAATGCAAAAATAATGGCTCGATTGTTGCATCAGCAAAGGAGAGTCACTGGATTGCTCCCGCCCAGGACGATCCTCCCTCGTTCACTTCTGATTTCCCCTGTGACCCACGACATCCACCGACCAGGAGGAGAGCGGGCAGACCAGCGCTGCTCAGCCTCTCATCTCAGCTGAGTGTTCCTGGGAGGCATCATCTCCCCAGCACTGTTTGCCTCATTGTCTTTGTCTGAAACCGGTGCGTTTTGTTTGAATACTGTTTTAAAAAGAGTTGGCTCTAGAAGAGATACTGGTCTTTTTAGAAAACTGCTTTTGGCACGAACAGATATTCTGTGACTTTAAGCTCTTCGAGAAAGCTGTGTGTATTGGAAAGCCGGCAGTAAAAGCGATGGTTGCTAAGGGAACAATTGAATTGCTGACACAGACACGCATGGTGAGGCTGAAAACTCTTTTTTTCTTCTCCTGCCGCACGGAAAAGAAAGCACATGAGTCAGAGGGAAGGGTGGACGGTCCTTTCTGCTTATTAAGGAAGCTAAATGGCTAAAATCGCCCATTAGCTTAAAGGGAAGAGAGTCTAGTGGTGGTGAAGGCTGAAAAAAGCTGAGAGCAGCCGGAAAGCTGGGGATAAGTCGGTGAAGGCAGAGGCTGAAACTATGACTCAGAGCGAACTGAAAAGAAAAAAGCCACCAACTAATGAGACTCACGTTAGGCTGGAGCTGATGACCCTGTGCAACGGAAGGAGCTTAATCATATGCAGATAGAGTTCTTTGAACACCAGCGCCTAAATACTTTGAAACGTTTGAAATGTTTTTTGATTGATTCATTCACTCCTGTAACCTTCAATTGCCATTTCTGAGAGCCTGTTGTTTGTTTAAACACCTTTTTTCAGGTATAAATTATATACCTTAAAACTCCACCATTGTAACTTTGCAGCTTAATGATTTTTTAGTAACTTTACAGAGTTCTGTAGTCATGCCTCCCATCCAGTTTTAGAATATTTCTATCTTGACATAAAGTTCCTTTTTGTCTCTTCAAAGTCAATCCTACTCCCAGCACCAGGCAACTACTGATCTGTTTTATATCTCTATAGATTTGTCTTTTCTAGAAATTTTATCTAAGTGGAATTATGTGATCTGTGGTCTTTTGTGTCTGGCTTATTTCATGTGATGTTTTTGAGACTCATCCATGTTGTGCCATATATAAGCAGCTCATTTCTCTTTTTAAAATACTGAACAACGTTCCACTGTATAACTGTATCACATTTTGTTTATCTGTTCATCGGTAGGTTGACATTTGTGTTGTTTCTAGTTTAGGGCAATTATGAATAAACCTATCATGATCATTCATGTACAAGTCTTTGTGTGGACATATGTTTTCATTTCTCTTGGGCACATACCTAAGAGAAGAATTATTAGATCATATGGCAAATGTATGTTTAACCTCTTAATAAACTGCCAAACTCTTTCCCAAGTGGCGTTATCATTTTATGCTCTGATCAGCAGTATGCCAGGCTTCCAGTTTCTCTATATCCTCTGTTTTGATTGCAGCCGTTCTAATGGGTGTGCTACAGTATCTCACCGGGATTTTCAGTTGCATTTCCCCAATGATTAATGGGCCTTTCCTGGTGACTCAGAGGTAAGGCATTTGTCCTGCAACACAGGAGACCTGACTTCGATCCCTGGGTTGGAAAGGTCCTCTGGAGAAGGAAGTGGAAACCCACTCCAGCATTCTTGCCTGGGAGATCCCATGGACAGAGGAGCCTGGCAGGCTGCAGTCCATGGGGTCACACAGAGCCAGATGTGACTTAGCAACTAAACCACCACCACCAATGACTAATGACCCTGAGTGTCTTTCCTTGTCCTAAATGTTTGCCCATTAGGAAAAAACATTGAAATGATAGAATTTTGAGTGGAAAATACGAAAACAAAACCAAAAAAACCTGATGAATTAAGGCACATATTGGAATATGCTCCATCCCAGTTTATAGGACAGTGCTTCTCACTGCAAATTACTTGCATCAGAAGCACACAGAGTGTTTGTTAAAAATGCACATGCCCCCTAGCCTGCAGAATCGATACTTGGGTAGGGGTTCCAGAGCCCACATTTTTTAAATTCCCCCTTCCCAACACTGGGTGATTCTTACGCACGCTGGAGTTTGAGAGCCCCACCCTGAACCTAAGGCACCTTTGCTCACCTGGTGACCATCACGGACTGCAGGTCCAGGAGTCAGCACTGCCTGAGGTCCACAAGGAACAAGGAGCCCTGGACGAGACCTTGGCCCCAAGCGTCATGAACTCTGCGTAAACCTGCAGGAAAGCCAGCTTTCTGAACCTGGATTTCTTCTGCTGGAAAGGGAAAAATTAGAATTCATTACACACAACATAATCCTTGGGTGCTATTACTAAGCAAGGAACTGTAAGAACCTGGTCCCACCTGGTTCTGCCTTTATAAGGCAGATTGAAAGACCACAAGAATGCATGTGGGTTAAGCGCATAGAGTTCAAATATGACAGCAGTCACCACCAAGTTCATGAAAACCTTAGTCGTTTTTGACAAGGATAACTCCATTTTAATGTCAGTTCCCAAAAGAAGGCTTTAACTTAGTCATCAGGTCAACTGAAGACTTTTCAGTGGTTGGCTTGCATCCTTCCTGTCAGGATTGTGAGTCTGGTGGTCTAGGATGGATGCACGTGTCTTAATCAATGATACTCACCTATTAAGGCTGGTTGACCAAGAGGGCTTAAATACTGCTCATGAACTCAGGGTTCACTACATCACTAGGTCATGCTCTAATGCATAAGTTTATAAACACCATTGCTTTTACCCCCCAAATAAGAACAAAAATCCAAAAGGCCATGGCCAGGCTTTGGGAGGATATTTCCCTTGAGAAGGAAGGTATAAGACTCAAAGGGACAGATTCTTTGTACACTGTGAGGATGTCATAAAGCAGAAAATGTTAATAAAACCAGTTGTAAAGAGGTCAACATGGTGGTGGGACTAATGGTCTGGAATCTTACCAAGAAGCTGCTTTTTCTTTCCATAAAGGAAAGGCGAGAAAGGGACTCTTTCCACCTGAACTTCAAACTAGTTTTAAATACATTAGGGAAAAATATCTACACATACACCAAACCTCCCACTCAGACACTCTCTCACTGGCTGCTGATTCTCTCTGAATGGTCCGTGGGAGGCACCCTGGGCAGTCAATACTCTCCGTGGTTTTGAGGACATTCAGAATATGCAAGTATGATGGCAGGATGGGTCTTTGTGGGATCCTTTCCCTCCAAACAAGACTTAGAAGCCTGGTGAAGTGGAATTGCTTTGTAAGAAACCAGAAATACAAACATTTATGGAATTACTAGACACAAATTACTTGGCACTGCAAATTGGAACAATTAGCTAACCTTTGTGAGGAAGGAATGTTGATCGTGAAACAACTTGAGAATGGAATAAAAGTGGACCTATTATTCTTTGACTCAATTAAGGGCATGTAATATATTCAATACACATTTGCCAAACCATATATTCATCTGTGCTGTTTGAGGCTGAAGGTGGGGCTACTTCTAAGTGAGACTCATTCACATCAGCCCTGCCACTCACCCACCTTGGAATGGCAGGAAATAATGGCTCTTGTAAACGGATGAGAACTAGCCCAGTTACACAATATATTGAACAAAAATGATGCCAATAACACTGTTACTTTTCATAATGGGCACAGATTTTTATAGGAATTAATGATAGAGAAAGGGACCATCTGAAATAGTGCCATTTAGTAATGTGACTCTTTTCCCTTCCAGATAAGTCCAAATTATGGACATACCCTTCCCTGTATTCGCCCAGATGGTAAACTAGACGTGTCGGTTGGAAGTGAGCTTTAAAACTGGCACATTAGGATTTCTGTTCACTAAAATAAAAATATCAAGTGGCCTGTCAATAATTTTATATTTCCAAAGCTAGTTTGTTTATCCATATTATTTTAAAAATATAACGTGGGGGTTTCCCTGGTGGTTTAATGGCTAAAACTCCGGGTTCCCAATGCAGGGGGGCAGGGTTTGATCCCCAGTCAAGGGACTAGACCCCACATGCCACAGCTAAGATCTGGCACAGCCAAATATGTAAATAAAAGTAAATACTTCAAAACATGTAACCTGGATAGTTATTATTGATGACCACCCGCTGGGGAAACGGGGGCTTCCCAGGTGGTGCTAGTGGTAAAGACCCGGCCTGCCGATGCAGGAGACATAAGAGATGTGGGTTTGATCCCAGGGTCGGGAAGACTCCCTGGAGAAGGCAATGGCACCCCACTCCAGTATTCCTGCTGGAGAATCCCATGGACAGAGGAGCCTGGTGGGCTACAGTCCCTGGGCTCACAGAGAGTCGGACCCGACTGAAGCCATGCAACATACTCGACTACTCTGGGGACTAGTAAGCAGCGACTCAAGGCTGCCGTCAGAGCCTGACGGCCTGTGAAGCGATGCAGGCACACACCTCCCCAGCAGGCTGGGCAAAGTCTCCTCTTCTGACTCCTGGTCCAGGCTTAGCCTGAAATCACTCCTTCTCAACGACGTGCTGCGGGGGGCTGCACAGCTGTGCTAGCCCACAACAGTACTTCAACAGGAATTTTCTTTTGGTACCACTTTCTTCCATCGCCCGATACTCTGTCTCTACCTCTCCCCCCCCACTTTGGAGAATCATCTTTGCTGTAACGCACATACTTGCTTTTAATCCACAAATAAACTTTTCTGATTCTTAGAGTACGCTACTTGGCTGTGTCTTGGCATTTATGTTTATAAAGTTGTTTCTGTTTCAGGTTTGAATATCTTCCATGTTAGGACTCTTTTTTGGGGGTAGGGGCAACTTTTAAATTTTGAAATAATTTCAAAATTTCTGAAAAGCTGTAAGAACAATACAAAGAATTTCTATCTACCCTTTACCCAAATTCGCAATGATTAACATTTTCCCACATTTGCTTAATCACTTTCTCTCTGTGTAGATACATATTTATTAGCTTTTTTTTTGTCTGAACCATTTGAGCACAAGTTGTAGCATGATGCCCCTTCCCTCCTACATCATTCCGTGTGCATCTTACTATGAAAAGTATCACATTTGATGCTGAAAAAGGAAAAAGCAGATAAGCAAAACGAAGGAAATTAAAATCCATCTGGATTCTTGCTACCCAGAAATAAACATTTCACCATATATTCTTCCAGTTCTTTTCTATGCATGTATTCAAATTTTTTACCCAAATGTGATGTTAAATATACCATGTGAAGCCCAGCTGTCGGAGGCTACATAGCACAGAGGGCGAGTTCTGGTTCTGGAGTCAGCCTGGGTTCAAGTCCTGTGTGTACTACTCACTTCATCTGTACTCATTTCCTGTGGCTGCCGTAACAATTTATCACAAACGCGGCGGCTTAAAACAACAGACATGCATTCTCCCATAGTTCAGGAGGCGAGAAGTCTGAAATCAAAGTGTCAGCAGGGCTGGTTGTTCCGGGAGCTCAGAGGGTCTGCCTCCTGTGTCTCTCCAAGCTCCGGGCGGCTGCCAGCAACCCTCGGCGCTCCTCGACTTGTAGACACATCGCTTCAGTCTCTGCCTCCATCCTCACGTAGACGTCTGTCTGTGTCTCTGTGGGGCTCAGATCACTCTCTCTCTTCTCAGGCTAAGGCTACCAGTCATAGATGGGCCTAGGTAGATTTTGTTTTTAGCAATTACCTCTGCACAGACCCTATTTCTAAATAAGGTCATGTTCTTAGGTTCCAGGTGGCCATGAATTTGGTGGGGTGGAAGGTGGTTATTACTTGTCTCACTGTATTAGCATTGTGCTCATGGATAAGGAATTTTACCTCTCTGAGCGTAAGTTCTTGGGTTTTTTTAAGGACTAAGTGTGATAACAGCCATAAAGCCAATACATAACATCCAGGACACAGTAACCATTCAACAAATGCTAGTTACTGATGATGACAAAAAAATACGATTATACCATAATGTGTTTGATCAATAACTTATTAGCCATTTAGATTTTTTTTCCATTTTTTGTTATCACAGGTGAAGTCCTAATAAATAGCCCTGTGACTTTAGTTTTGAAAATGTTATACATATTCGTGATTATTTCCTTCGCATAAATGAGGCGTGGTTCCCCAAACTCTAAGGCTTGTGAAGCCCCAGTTCCATTCTTGGCCTTCACGGGGTTACGATTGATTTCCATCGTCTGTTCCGGGAAATCACAGTCTGAATTCTTTGGCACGGCAGTCTGGAGAGCTGTCTCAGTTTTCCCCAAAGTACCATTCCTGGAAATAGACACTGAAGATCTGACACTGTGTTTTCTCACGATTCTTCTCGGGATGGGAACGCAGGGGGGCCCAGGAGGAGATGCCCCGTGGGGTCGTTGTCCCGGGGGGCCCCCGGTGGGAGGGGAAGAAGCAAGGCCGATCTGGAGCTCAGGCCTGGGATTCTGAAAGCAGTTCTGAGCACTCAGGCAGACGGTGAACCACAGCAGCCGCGACAGGAAAACAGCCCACCGCAAATTAAAGCCGAGAGCTGCGGCGGACGCTTGGGTGCTCACGCCTTAATAAGAAATTGCTCAGCAGTTCAAGCGTCCTGGCTCAGCGCCCTCACCGCGCGCCGAGAAACCAAGGGGCCAGCTTTCGGGGCCACCTGCGGCCCCAGGTGACCCAGCCCCGCCGCCTGCCTCCCCCTGGGCTCAGAGGGGAGGCCGGAGGGTCGGGAGGAAGAAGCCGAGTCGGGCGCAGCAGGGCGCTTTGGATTCCGACTCGGATTCCGTCTCCACGACGGCAGAGCGCAGAGGGGCTCACACAGACGCAGCCCGGAGCCGGGCGGGAAGGAAGAGGACGCCGGCCGGCCACTAAGGCCGGGCTTTTGGCAGTTTGCCCCTGGAGCGAACACACAAACATTTAGTCAGCTTCTTTTGACCACAGTTAGAAAATATTACCAGGGCAGGTGACCACAAACGGTATTTAAAAACAGCTTGACGGTTTTGGGGGAGGAGCTAAGTCAGAGAAACGCTGCCCCATCACACACACAAGCCCAGCCTCACCCTCCCTCCCCTGCGAAACTGTTTCTTTTGATTGACATTTAAAAAAAAACAATGTTTGAAATCATTCTCAAAAGTCATGAATTTGACCCTGAGTGGGGTCCATCTAAAAAAAAAAAAAAAATCTATATTTAGCTTCGCAAGGGGCTTGTGAAAACTTGTTTTTGTTTTGATTGTTGTGGGTTTGCACCCCTGGAGTTTCGTTTTGACTTTTCGGGTTAAATGAGTTTCAAAATGAAACTCATCCAATTGTCACATTTTCCCCCTTGTTTTAATGTAAAAACTGGAGGCTCTCTTATTCCAGAGGTTCTGACTATTGGTATTTCTCCAGAGTTCCTCCCTTCTCCCTGTAGCAAGCTGTCAACCCCAGCCCCCCGCATGTTTAAAGCCTCTTTTAGAGCTGAGACTGGGGGAACGCCCTTGGCTGAGGTGTCAAAAGAGCTGAGTTCATATTCTTGCTCGTGGGCGGTGAAGCAACTCGGTCATATCTGTGCCTGGTTCCTCCCTGGAGAAATGAGAGGCAAAGATCTCCTCTCTGTTTCTTTGGGTGCTATGATAAAAAATCCAAGTTGAACCTGACTGTCAGTTAAGGAACAATATTCATGCTAAAATAAAAGTTGTTATCTAGGGAAGGATTTATCATCAAAATGTTTCCTTCTTTAAAAAAAAAAAATATATATATATATATAAGCATTTGGAAATTCAGAATCTGATGTTGGAAGCTGCAAAGTGAATTTCTGCTATCCCAGAAAGGTACAGCCTCAAAAAGGCTCTCTGACTGGCAAAGAGAAGAGTGAATTATTAAGCCCCACTGTGAAGAGAACATCATTCTGTACTGTCTCTATGGTGATGATGTATTGCGGCTACTTTTTTACTGTCTGCTATATTTCATGTTGTTGCTGTAGTTGTTCTGTTGGGTCCGACTCTTTTGCGACCCCATGGAGCCCACCAGGCTCCTCTGTCCACGGGATAGCCCTTTTCTTCTCCTAGGGATCTTCCTGGCCCAGGGATCGAACCCACATCTCCTGCATTGGCAGGCAGATTCTTTACCACTGAACCACCAGGGAAGCCTGTTACACTTTGTACAAAATAGCTAATAGGTTACAACTACATTCAGCTTGTATTCATGTCCCATTGCTGCTCTAACGCCTTACCATAAACTGAGTGGCTTTCAACCCAATACAAACTCCTTACCTTCCAGATCTGAAGACCAGATGCCTGAAAGCAGTTTTCCAGAGCTAATATCAAGGTGCTGTTACCAAGTCCAAGCTCACTCTGCTCACTGATTCATTGATGGGTCAGTGAATCCGAGAGGTGAGGCAAAGAAGAGACTTTAACTGGGGAGCCTGCTGACCAGGAATATGGTAGGTTAGCACCTCAGAATAAGCATCTTATCGGGGTCTGGATGCTGGGTTCTTTTATAGATCGGAAATGGGGGAAGGTGAGGAAGCAAAGTGAAAAGGCCGTTAATCTAGAAAACATCCAAAATGCCAAGCCTCGGGCAGGGATGTGGCAGTGTCTCCCTTCCTATCTACAGGTGGACAGTGTCCGGAACAAAGGCGCGTCTAACAGGCAGACAGAGCGGCAGGATTCTCTGAGGCGGGACATTCTGTGAGATTATAATAACAAAAACAACGAAAAGCAAGTCAAGAAACAGTTCCAACATGGAGTCAGAACTGGCATCTTCTCTGCAACGGTGTCTGCAGGGCTGTGGTCTTTCTTGAGGATCCAGGGGAGACTCTGCTTCCTGCCTTTTCCAGCTTCTCAAGGCTGCCTGTATTCCTTGGCTTGTGGGCCTGCATCACCGTGACCTCGCATAAGAACCTCGGTGAGTCCACTGGGCCCACCTGGATAATCCAAGATGCTCTCTCCATCTCAGGATCCTTGACTTCGTCATGTCTGAAAATCCCTTTTTTCCATGTTATGTCCATAACAACATACTCAAGGTTCCAGGGGTTAGCATGCTGGCACTTCCGTGAGCCATTACTTAAAAGCAGGGACCCAACTTCCCGGCCCACTGTTGACCCAGTACTTAGAACACAGGCACATCATAGCAGATAACTGGTTAGTATGTATAAAGTGAATGCAAGAAATTGTGCCTGCTTTTGGCAGCTCGACTCATCTGACACTTATTGAGCTCTCACTCTGAGCCAGAACTCAGGGGCGCAGCGCTGTCCGGAGCACACAGGCAGCTGAGGAGAAGACTCAAAGGCGCACAAGTGAGCCCTGGGTGTCCAGAGCCCAGGGAAGCAGGGCACCCATTTGTACCCTTGCCCTGTCCTCCTGGAATTACTGGCTGCTGCTATCTTATCTAAGAATTCTTTGAACACATCCTCTTGGCAAGTGTGATTAATTACATTCAGATTTCTTTCTTTCTTTCTTTCTTTCTAATTTTACCCCCCTGGGTACTCTTCTGATGTGTTAAGGAGTTTCTACTGAGAATTATTAAAAGAACCAATGATTAAGGCTCTGCAGAACCTCCACCCCCCTCCGCACAGAGTGCCCCACCCACTCGAGAGAAGGTGGCCTCAGGAAGGTCGCAGCACAGCTCAGATGCAGAGACGAGGTTAAGTGGATTTCCCAAGGCAGCCTGGGAACCTAAGCGCTGTAGCTCATTGGTTTTATGTGTGAACGTATTTCAAGTTTCAAACAGGACTAATACACGTGTATGTGTCTGGGTGCTCAGTCACAAAGTCCTGTCTGACTCCTTCTGACCCCATCCAGGCTCCCCTGTCCTTGGGGTTTTCCGAGCAAGAATATAGGAGTGGGTTGCCATTTCCTCCTCCAGGGGATCTTGCCAGCCCAGGGATTGAACCCACGCTCTCTGCCTTGGCAGGTTGGATTCTTTACCAGTGAGCCACTGGGGAAGCCCAATATACATGTAACATTTCAGAGCACAGTCTGTTAGCAAGTTACAGACTATTGCTTCTGCATGAGTGTCTGGAACCTGAATTCTCTGACTCAGTTCAGGGCCCCCCAGGAGAGTTACAGAACACCATGTCTTTTGAGACTCTTCTGCACAAGGTCTTCTGGGGTTGGGAAGGGGTTTCGGGCCTTTTAAGGAAGCACCGCCGTCTCCTCTCTACCCTAGGCAGGGTTTCTTTGCATTCCCCCTGCCCCCCTTTTACATTCTCTCTCGCAGTCTGAAACGAAGATGAGCGGCCAGCCTGGAGGAGGGCATTGGCAGGAGGCTGCAGACGGGGAAGCCCAGAGGCCGCAGCAACAGTGAGGGACAGAGGTGGGATGTCCCAGCTGCTAGTGGAGCCCTCTTCAGAGGTCACGGCTGCCTGCTCTTTGCAGACCCACATTCTCTGCCGAGCTCTCAGTGCACAGACACGTGCAGAAACCCACACTCACCCGTCCGGGAAAGGCTGAGGGGTCCTCCCGGAGCTGGAAGGGATGCCGCTGTTACTCAGCAGGTATGAGTTACACCGTGAACACATGCGGTTCAAGTTTCGTCTGAAAGCTGCTCTCCACCGCCTCATGCCCCATTAGCTGACTGCGCTCCTGAGCATGAACGATTCTGTGCGGCTGCCCTTTGGGTGGTGGAGGTTGGTAAAAATACAGCGTGCTAATCCCACACACCTGCTTTCAATTCTGCCCACATGGATTTGGAGTAGGAGGTCTGTTCACTCTGATTCTTTCTACACAGTTTTCAAAACCTGCGTTTTTCCATGCTAACACATCTCTGCTTGCTGGCACCTGAGTTCACACACACACACACACACACACACACACACACACACACACACACCCTGTGTTCCCACACACCATTCTCAGAGTCAGCATGTGTGACAGAGGGTGGCCACTAGATGGCAGTATGTGAAATACTCCTAACTTGCTCAGGGGCAGAAAAATTTTGAGGACCACCCGGAGACAGCGTTCCTAGATTTTAATCTAACTTTTTTTTATAAAGAAGAAGAAAAGAGGAGCACTCTGTAGGCATGTCAAGTTTTTATTTTTCCAGGGAACATTATGAAGATATAAATCAACTTCCATGTCTTTCTAAGAGAAACATTTTAACCATAAACAGGAAGGGCAGAATCTCAAAATTAGGGATTATCTTCCCTGTAATAAACGTTGGTTTAAAAAAAAATACTTGCCACATTGTCCTTGAATGCTCATTTTCACGCAAACCAGGGGAAGAGTCATCATGATCAAGACTTTAGGAAATAAACCTAGAGGAAAACGTGCCATTTCTGAGTGAAAACAAGATCTTTGCACTGTCTTACTTCCAGATGGACACGCTAGGAAGCTCAAGTACCTGCACCGGTGCTGGCTGCATCGCTATTGAGCCATCTGCCTCCTAGTCTAGACCACCTCCGTCTTTGCCTGTACCAGGCCAACCTCACCTTAGGGGTGGGCCTGTCCGCGGAACGTCAGCTAAGCCAGGCCTGTGGGGACTTCTAGCCCATCCCAGCCAGTGAGCATCTTGGCATCTTGCTCTACCTCCAAAGAATCTGCACTGGAACATGGGGATTCATCTGTGAGTTCCCTTGTGTGATGGATGTGGAGTGAGACTCTATCCATAGTTCAAGAACATGATAAGCATGCACATCTCTTTATTGTTGATTGTTTAGTCACTAAGTTGTGTCCGACTCTTTTGCAACTCCATGGACTGTAGCCCGTCAGGCTCCTCTGTCCATGGGATTCTCCAGGCAAGAATACTAGAGTTGGTTATCATTTCCTTCTCCAGGGGATCTTCCTGACCCAGGGATCAAACCCATATCTCCTGCATTGCAGGTAGATTCTTTACCTCTGAGCTACCAGGGAAACCTACTAACTACTCATAGATGGACACAAATGTTAGGTTTTTTCAATCAGAGACCCTCACTCGAATTCCATGGCTTGGGTAAATAATTTCTCAGTCTCTTCACTGGAAGGTCAGGATCATGTTAACGTCTGCCTCTGTTAGCCGTGGTCAGAGCAAAGGAGATAACCTCTAGTAAGTGTACACACGGCACTTTCTGGGAGTTCAATATGCAATAACTAATTTTTTTGTTTTTAGATTTGTTTTAATGTGGACCATCTTTAAAGTCTTTACTGAGTTTGTTACAAGGCTGCTTTTGTTTTATGTTTTGGTCTCTTGGACACTGGGCATGTGGAATCTTAGCTCCCCAACCAGGAATTGAACCTGAACCCCTTTCCTTGGAAGGCAAAGTCTTAACCACTGGAGCACCAGGGAAGCCCCTGCATTAACTAATATTAACAGCATAGTTAATTTTTGTGCCGGATGCTCCTTTCTCGAAGCAGGCAGGCTGGGTCACACAACCCCCCCCCCCCCAAAGATGCCTTTCTTTGCAATGAGAATGTTAACTGTATTTTGGGAGAAATAAGCTCAGCACCTCTGCGTCTCCAATTTCTTCTTATTAATGGCACTTACTCTGTAACTAGTCGCAACTGAAAGCAACCAAGATGCTACATAGTCTGAGAACTGGTTTCGGGACATAGAGCAGGAGGCCTGGGATTTTCCTTCTATTATGCTGGCAGCCCTGCTTACTAAGAAGAATGACAATTACCTGGCATTCAAAGGGCGGACAGCCCCTTTAAAAAGCATCTCCCTCATTCAGTAATTCTACTTAATTCGGTAGAAGGTCCCACAGCAGCTATCTCTACGCAAATGGAGCAGCCTCTGGCGAGGCTGGAGAGCACAGAGAAAACTCCAGATGATCAGACCCACTGAGAGTGATACCACGACCCCGGAGTCGCGGAATGACTCACCCCAGACCGGCGTAGGACACCCCGCTCGTCGCCGCCCTGGGGCTTCCGCGGTCAGAGGCGCTGCAAGGCCGTGCTCACACTGACACCTAGTGGTCGTCACGAGCAGGACAGTCTGGGAAGGACGCGGGACCTCCCAGTCCCACCTGTGGCGGGGTAACCGAGGTCCAACGTCCTCCTTACAGAAACTTTATAATATGAGCGTTTTATTCACAGACTTACAACCTAATTACATAATTCAGTTTGACTTGATTTGATCTCTCCCCCAGAGCAATGAAATGCTTTGAGATTCACGGTAGGGACAAAAACCCCAGCCTAGGAGTCTAAAGACTCCCCTGAGTCACTAGCTCACTGTCCCACTTTGGGGAAATGCCTAAAATCTCTCCTTTTCTCTTAGAAAAATGGAAGCTAACCATAGGCAGGGTTTAGGTGCCTGAGGTTTGAGTGTGATGCCGCTTTATAAACTGCATGGTTTTCTTCCCTTTCTATTAACAGCATCTTGTTCCCTCTTCCCTGGAATTCCGCTTCTAGCCCTCAAAGCCCACACTTGTTCTTCGTTCATCCAATTGTATCTGACTGTTTGTGACCCCATGGACCGCAGAACGCCAGACTTCCCCGTCCTTCACCATCTCCCGGAGTTAGCCCAAACTCGTCAGTTGAATCGATCATGCCATCCCACCATCTTCAAGTGTTTTGTGATCATACGGAATACTTAGAAATATATTTTAAAAATCTAAGCTTGTTTGTAAACTTCCCATAATAGCTTGTTGTCTTTAACCAGTAGACCAGGGCAGTGAATTCTCACTCATTCCCTGGGTAGTTCCGGCCTGAAGGTTACAGGCTAGATTTCACACATGTCTCATGTTTTGTGTTTCTGCAGCCCTGGCTCCATCCCTGTTTGCTGAATGGATTTTAGTAAAGAGGTTTAGTCTGTGCAAACAGCTTTAACATGAGTAGAAGGTCATTCTCCAGCAGTGCTAAGACATGTTTCCGGGTAATGCGTTTCTCATAGCTGGGCAGAAGATCTTTACTGATAGACAGTAGGAGGAAGGAGGAAGCGTACCGTGAGCCTCTGCAGGCAAAGGGTTCTGCAGACTCGTCCCTGCATACCTGTTAGTATTTTAGCAGATGCTTACATCACACCGGCTCTATGTAGTAGGCACTATTTACGTATGAACATTTAACTGGATTCCTTGGCCCAAACTCCACTGGCAATAGAGAAAGTCTCTTCTTACACAGTCCTCCACCTTAAAAGCAAAGATTCATTCTGTATTTAATCTCTGGGAGCTTGTGGTTTGCCATGTGTCTGGATATAAGGGTCATTACTAGATCCCATCTACTCCCCCATCTTTTTCACCTGTCTACTACCATACAAGCTAGAGGTTGCCAGCTTTAGATTTTATTTTCTATAGAGCTTCTGCATTACACAGAGGATTCTTTACCAGCTGAGGCATCAGGGAAGCCTTCCCAAGTGGTGTTAGAAGTAAAGAAACTGCCTGCCAATGCAGAAGACACAGGAGGTGTGGGTTTGATCCCTGGGTTGGGAAGATCCTCTGGAGAAGGAAATGGTAACCCGCTCCAGGATTCTTGCCTGGAAAATCCCATGGACAGAGGAGTCTGGCGGTCGACGGTCCATGGGACTGCAATGAGTCGGACAGGCCTGAGCACACACTGGTCACACATGAGGCCTGAGAACATATGAACACATACTGGTCACTCGTGGCTAGTGGCTACCGTATTTAAAGCTCGGAAGTAGAAGTTTCCATTATCACAGGATTTCTATCAGGCAGTGCTGATAGACAAAAGCATGGATTTTAAAAACAAAGAAGAAATCACACCCTTCACTCAAGGGCTGACTGAAACCCAGTTTTCCATACTCGAAAGCTACTAGTCCTCCTTGGAAGAAGCCAGGTCAGGCAGTGTGCAGAGCCGGGCAGGATGAGTCTCAGGCGATGGGGCTCTTTCATGACTCAGGGCGTGGGTCAGGCAAGCCCAGAGGCGGGCCCTGGGTCATGCGTGTCTGTATATCCGTGCCAGAACCAGAGACTGCTTGCACCACAGAAAGTAAGAGGAGCCCGGGGTGGCCTGGGTAGCTGGGTATGAAGCAGAGGGACGATTAGGGAAGGCTGAAAAACTTGAATCAAGATCTCCAATCCGAAGAGGGTTGATCCCTGCGCCAGCTTTGCTCTCTATGTTGTCCTGGCCCTCCAGACTGAGACGCTGCTTACTAGGATGTACACCACCATTCTGAAATTGTTAAACGTTGCCTTAGTTCATATCCTAGGAACCTAGGTAATGAACTTCAACCTGCTGAGTAAACACAGGCAAGCTCTAGGTTAAAAGTTTACTTCAGTTTTGTTTTCAGCAGCTACAGAGCTGAGCCATAGAGGGAGTGTAGGATGGGAACTCAGAAGCCCTGGGTTCATCTCCATCATTCCTTGATCCTGGAATGATCACTTAACCTCAGTAATCTCATCTGCAAAATGGGACAACAGCAAACAACCTTGTCACGATGGTTGAGGCAATCAAATGAAGTAATCAATATTCAAGACAATTGTGTGCAAAAACGGAATTGTGCAGGTGGGGATTCATGGACCTAACATTCCAGGTTCCTATGCAATATTGCTCTTTACAGCATCGGACCTTGCTTCTCTCACCAGTCCCATCCACAACTGGGTGTTGTTTTTGCTTTGGCTCCATCCCTTCATTCTTTCTGGAGTTATTTCTCCACTGATCTCCAGGAGCATATTGGACACCTACTGACCTGGAGAGTTCATCTTTCAGTGTCCTGTCTTTTTGCCTTTTCATACTGTTCATGGGGTTCTCAAGGCAAGAATACTGAAGTGGTTTGCCATTCCCTTCTTCAGTGGACCGCATTCTGTCAGACCTCTCCACCATGACCCGACCGTCTTGGGTGGCCCCACACGGCAGGGATTAGTTTCACTGAGTTAGACAAGGCTGTGGTCCTGTGATCAGATTGGCTAGTTTTCTGTGATTGTGGTTTCCGTCTGTCTGCCCTCTGACGCCATCTCTCAGTGCCTACCATCTTACTTGGGTTTCTCTTACTGTGGATGTGGGGTCTCTCTTCACGGCTGCTCCAGCAAAGCACAGCCGCTGCTCCTTACCTTGGATGAGGGGTATCTATGGTTTTTCCAGTGGTCATGTATGGATGTGAGAGTTGGACTATAAAGAAGGCTGAGCGCAGAAGAACTGATGCTTTTAAACTGTGGTGCTGGAGAAGACTCTTGAGAGTCCTTTGGACTGCAAGGAGATCCAACCAGTCCATCCTAAAGGAGATCAGTCCTGGGTGTTCACTGGAAGGACTGATGCTGAAGCTGAAACTCCAATACTTTGGCCATCTCATAACTCATTGGAAAAACCCTGATGCTGGGAGGGATTGGGGGCAGGAGGAGAAGGGGACGACAGAGGATGAGATGGCTGGATGGTATCACCGACTCGATGGGCATGAGTTTGAGTAAACTCCGTGAGTTGGTGATGGACAGGGAGGCCTGGCGTGCTGCGATTCATGGGGTCGCAAAGAGTTGGACACGACTGAGCGACTGAACTGAACTGAACAGGTGGGGACTAGTCATTACCTTTCTTATTGTTCCCTCATTTGGCACCTCTTTCACAGCAATTACGGTACTGAATTCTGGGTGGCCACATTACCTTAGTTTTACAGGATGTATGGATTTCCCTCCAAGATGTATTGTGTTTAAACAATCCATTGTTGTTTGGTCACTCAGTCGCGTCCAACTCTTTGCGGCTCCATGGACTGCAGCATGCCAGACTTCCGCGCCTTTCACCATCTCCTGGAGTTTGCTTAAACTCGTGTCTATTGAGCTGATGATGCCACCCAACCATCCTGTGCTCTGTCGTCCCCTTCTCCTTTCTTCAGTCTTTCCCTGCATAAACAATCGATGGATCTAACTAATGTCCTTATTGCAAGACGATGCAGTCGCAGCTACGTGGTTTTGTGAACCAGCAAAGAAGAGCTGAGTGGTTCAGTTAGTGCCTTGAGGAGACACACGGTGCTTGAGATACGCCAAATAAGCAGCAGGCGAGCTCCGAGAGAGAAGAGGAGCCGGCCGACGTCTGGCGAAGACGCGGCTTCCTGCAGAGCCAGATGCACGGTGCGTCTTCCTCGGGCTCCTTCCCAGCAGCAGTGCTCGGGGGGATAAACTTTACTTAACCTAATTAATTTTAATCACAGCTTTCAAATCTCACACTGTGCAAAGGATTACAAATTGGAATACATTAATAGGAGCCATAGTTTATGCTGTAAGCTAATCATGAAATGTTCATTTACATTTTCTGCATGAGGTTGCAATTGCCATTAAAATAAAATTCCGTATGTCCTTTTAAATTACCAAAATGTGAAGAGCAGATTGAGTCAGGCCCATTTTTGTGCTAAATTACGAGAAGAATGTCTAAATTTCCAAGAATTAGACAGCTTCCTCCATGTGAGTTGCAGTGAGGAATGATTTCCAGTCATCTGCTCCAAGCTATTTCCATTTTTAAATAATAATCTTTTAAACGAGTTGTGGAAATGTCTCACCTGCTTTAACGAGTAGTCCTTTGAGTTTTGTGCACAGGAAAAATCATATATATATGTATGTATGTATGCCTCTGTGTGTGTATATATTGGTGTACACACACGCACACACACACATATGTCTGCATCCATACATCGTTGTTTAGCCACTAATCTGTGTCCGACTCTCTCGCGACCCCAGGGACTGTAGCCTGCCGGTGTCCTCCGTCCGTGGAGTTTTTGCAGTTGATTGCCATTACCTCCTCCCGGGGATCTTCCCAATCCAGGGATCAAACCTGCATCTCCTGCACTGCAGGCAGATTCTTCACTGCTGAGCCGACAGGAAATCCCTGTATATATGCATACAAGTCTATATACATGTTAGGTGTATTTAGATCTATACATGGACGTTTGCTTTTAGGTTCCATGTAGACTTTTATTTTATGGATGGATGTATGTAAGTAAATGCCATCTGGTTCTTCAAAGGATGGGGGCAGTTTAGAGACAACAGAGAGGATATAAGAATACTAATAACATTAATGAAGAGAATAGAATAGAATGGCAAGCCTCGGGCAGGGTGACATCGGGGCTTCTCTGCGTGGAGGATGGCAGTCTTTACCTCCTTCCACTTGCTGCACCTCGCTTTGTCCCGAGGCAGGCAGCAGAGGTGCCCTTGTCCCCCTTGCCGAGGTGCGGAGATGGAGAGTCAGTGGGAAGCAGAGAGGTTCTTTCAATTCTAGTCTGAGGCTCTTTTTATAGGAAGGCTCCTGGCATTTAGAAATACAATTTTGACCCATGATAGCCCAAGCAGGAAGAACCAGTGGCTGTAAGCAGTGACCAGGGGCAAGCGGCATTCTGATAGCTGAATATTTGTGACTGTAAAACCTTGGATGGAGGTGAATGCGCCTCCATCACGCTGTATGAAGCTTCAGCTCGTTCATTTAGCGACCTGGCTGGACTCCTGTAGACTTTGGTTTCCTGAGAATGAAATATCTAATCACGCCCGAGAATGTTCCTAGTATATCACTCGCTGGTTCCAGAGCAATGCGCGGAAACAACACCCCGCAAAACAATGATAATAATAGTAACGGCAGCTCCCAATTCCTGACTGCACGCTCTGCTCAGACACTGTCAGATGGCGGTTCTTCCCATTTCGCGCTGTTTTCTTTTTTCTCAGGTACCTATTCCAGTTCTGCCAAGATTTCTGTTCAAGATGGCTTTAAGATGTCCACTAACCAGTTTGTCTACCTCTGCACCTACCAAGCTCGCGAGGGCCGTGTTGGACCCCCGGCTGGCCCACATGGAGGCGGATCTCCTTTAGGACCAAGAAGCCTGGGCCACTTTGTCCAAGAGCAGCCCAGTTCCCAATACCGGCTCTTCTTCAGATGCTGGCTTCTCTTGACTGGCTTCCTCCTGGCCTGACACTCATGGCTGACATCACTGGTTTTGGATTCAGATAATCGAAAGACCATACCCCAGGGCACAGAGCCTGGGCCTCATCCATCATTAAAAGGACAGCGGACAGTGTGTGGTCCCCAAAAGACTTGGGCTTTCAGATCCTGCACACTGGGGTGTGACTGGGGCTCCCCTGTGTATCCACTGGGAGGTCGAGTGATCCCCCGAACTGCTCTGCGCTTTCCCAGCCTCATCTGTTAGCAGGGATTTACAGTCGGCTTTGCAAGGGGCTTCGGGTGACGATGACTGTGATATCTGCGTAAAGCAAAGACAGTCACCGAGCAAATGGTCTGTGTGCAGTGTCTGAGGCTCTGCCTGGGCCCTTGCCTAAGCTCCTGCTTCCTTTTCTTGGGCCCCGAGGGTCTTACTTAGCCCCTGTTAGGAGCTCTCTGGGCCCATTTTCTGAGCAAGTGCCAGTTCCAGCCCTCCATCTCTGCCCCCTTCCTCCCAACTTCCACTTTTGATTCTAGGTCTGTGGAGCCAACAGCCCTTTCAGACCAGAGGGCCTGGACTCCCGCCAGATGGGCCCCTGTGCCTGGTTGCAGTGAGGGACTGAACGCCGTCCTCTGGGAACTTGTGCCCTGAGCTGAGGTCAGTGGCTCCCCAGCGACTAGTCTAGGCTGGCATCAAGACTGGGCAACATGTGCATTTGACCTCAATCCTCAGAGTGTGCTCCGCGGACCCGCAGCACTGACATTTCCGGGGAGCTGGTTGGAAATACAGAATCCTGGGCCACTGAGTCAGAATCTGCATCTTGACAAGATCTCCAGGGTTGCAAATGGACATCCAGGCTTGAGAAGTTCACCTCTACAGGGGAACTTGGGTTCTTCTTTCTAGGGTCAGTCAAAATTAAAGTCAAATTTACCCAAGCTGGAGTATTTTCATTCTTCTTTCCAGCTTCTCTAAAGCAAATTTTTGACTCTCCTTCCCTGACACCCACGGATATTATAGTGAGTGCTAGTCACTCAGTCGTGTCTGACTCCTTTGGGACCCATGGCTGTAGCCTGCCAGGCTCCCCTATCCATGGCATTCAACAGGCAAGAATACTTGATTGGGTCGCCATTCCCCTAACCTAGGGATTAAACCCAGGTCACCTGCCTTGCAGGCAGATTCTTCACTGTCTGAGTCACCAGGGAAATGCCACAGATACTAGAAGATCCTGGCAACTTGCTGCAGTTACCTTGCCCTCGCCCACGCCATCAGTGGGGTCTCGATGAGTCTTACTCTAGGTCTTTCCTATTATGGAGACACAGTCACACATACACGCAGAGACACATGCACACATACAGAGATGCATACATCTACATCTACGTGGACATATATCACGTTATCATGTACACAGGTGCACACACACCAGAGGCCATGTGATTTCCCACCCCTGGACCTGGGCTTCTGCTATCTCTTCTGCCTCAGTTATCCTTCATGCCCTCTTTTGATTTCATTTTAGTCATCCTTTAAGTTTCATTGAAAGTGTCAACTCTGCCAGGGCCACCATTTGGCTCCTACAAGGCCCCTGCAGAAGATGACTATGTGATGCTGTTTCTACCGTTTCTACGTCACCACTATTGTTTGTGGCTTGATCAGGTCCTGGAAACATTGAACGCAGTGAGGGCAAGGGCCAAATTGTATTTATTTATTTTTGTATCTCCAGCACTCAGCACAATGTCAGGCACGTTGTGGATGCCCCCGAAATGCCTACCGGATAAATGAAGTGGAAAAAAAGCTTCGCTTGTTCTGGGGGCTTGGTGCTTTCTCCTTTAAAGTTTAATCAGAATGAAATAAAATTACTGCAGACTCCAAGCGTGCGGGGAAAATTCTGTAAAACCTTGCAACCCAAGTGAAAAAAACAGATCAAAGGGAAATTAGATGGCAATTTGTTCTTAAAAAAATTTCTGTGGCGGCATTTTAATTAAAGAATATTCTTTCTCATTGAAATTAGGAAACTCCCAGGGAAATACTTGGGATGGTAGAAAGCCCCTTCTTGAGTTTTTCACAGCTATTACAGGACACGCTCAGCTGCCTTGGTGAGGGAAAGCTTCGAGGGTGCAGCCCCAAGGCCCTCAGCACTTCCCAGTTTTCTGCACTTTCCACAGTTAAGCTTTTCGCCCCTACTGGGGCGATGGTTGAGGAGACTGAGTATAAATGACATGGCCAAGGCCACACAGCTTGACCATCACGAGCAGAGTCGAGTTCTGCATCCTTCTCCCATGTCAAACAGTTTCTTCCCTCAACCTCAGAGTGTAATCCCTTTTGACAAATATCGTACCTCCAACTCAAAGACTCTTCATAAGGTGACTGGATCAGGGTTTCCATTTGTCTTGGTGGCTCAGCAGTAAAGAATCTGCCTGCCGATGCAGGGAACGCAGGTTCAATCCCTGAGTTGGGAAGATCCCCTGGAGGAGGAAATGGCAACCTACTCCAGTACTCTTGCCTGGAAAATCACATGGACAGAGGAGCCTGGCGGGCTTCAGTCCATGGGGTCGCAAGAGTTGGACACAGCTCAGCGACTAAGCAACACAGATCAGACGAATGACTGAAACTAAGTTGAGACTTGTCAGCTTTCTACTTTGCTACTTAGGAATGCTAAGGAAATCTGTGATCTGAATAATGTTGTAAAATACATTTTGACATTTTTAGTTTTATTGCGTTTATTTATTTTTTTGCTTGTGGGATCATAGTTCCCCAATCAGGGACTGAACCTGAGTCATGGTGTGGAGTCCTAACCACGGGAACACCAAGGAACTCCTGATACTGACATTTTAGTGACCTCTGAATAAAGCCTAGCTTTTAAAACATTGAATCCATTTAGCTTCATGAAATGCCCACCCCACAGTCATTTTTCTCATTTCACAGCAGACCAATGAAGACCAGTAACAGTTTGGAGTCGTGTTTGGGAGACACAGGCTCTGCCAAACTTTATTTGCTAGATGCATGCATTTTCTTGAAACCCCAATGCCAAGTCAGGGTAGCGGAAAACTGAGAGAAAGGTCAGCAGCTGGCGTTCCACACCCAGGTCAGTCATCTGCTCCTTAGATGAGTGTGTGCTCCCAGAAGGCGCAGCTCACGCAGGACATCACTTTTCTGGAGCCAGTGTGTTGCGTCTTTGCCTTATGCTCCTGGGAACGAAGATGGAAAACTTGAAAGCCCTGAAGTGATTTTCCCTGATAGCTGTCAGTAGGATTAGATAAGCAAGAAACCTACCTGTGGACTTTATCCCACGGTGTACCCTCCTCATATATTTGCTTTGTCTATGCAAGAAAAATAAAGATGATAACTTAATGCTAAAAAGTGAATCTGGGGGATTATGTGCTAAGGGGAAATTTTTAAAAACAAACATAAAGTCTATGCACATTATGAGAAAATTATGGAATAAAAAGTCTAAAAATGATTGCTGTGATTGGTTGAAGAAGTGGAATTGCAGATAGATTTTTTTTTATGTTTTCCAAGTTTTGTTACTGTACTTGTATCGCTTTTAGAATTTAAAGTAATTTTGTAATTATAAAGAAATGAGAAAAACTGAAGAATTACGTCTTTATTGACTTAAAGGGATGTCAGTGAAATGTCCTAAAAGCAAGTAGCAAAGTAATCAATGTGCTATAACAGGTTGTATTTTCCAAAGAGGGTTATATTGGCATCGCCCCTCTGAAAACCAGTTGCACACAGCCAAGGACACAATGTGACTTCTGGCGTGCCGTTGTAAATATGCCACATGCTCCGCTCTCCTCTCTTGCAATGCTGCCCATAGGACTCAGCTGCCATGCTGTGAGGAAGCTCGAAGGTGCAGCCCATGTGGCGAGCCCACATATAGACATTCTGGTCAACAGCCCAAGTTGGGATCCAACATCAACTGCCAGACAGTTAAGTGAAGAAGCTTCCTTCCAGATGATTCCTGCTCCAGGCTTCGAGTCTTCCCAGACGAGGCCTCAGACACCATGGAGATGAGTCAACTGCGCCTTCTCTGCCTAGATAAATAGATTTCCTATTTCTAAGTACAGCTTTTTTTAAAAGAATTTTTTTGGGGGCCATACTGCACATGGCAAGGGGAATCTCAGTTCCCCGACCAGGGATCAAATCCGCATGCACTGAACTGCCAGGGACGTCCCATCCAAGCATAATTAACATGGTTATTTTATACCAGTAAGGTTTGGGGTTTGTTTCATAATGAGTAAGTGTGTAGTATAATTCTTTTAGTAAAAGCAAGCAGTCAAGAGCAAAAACAAAATCTCTATACATTTATACATACAAAACATCCATATATACAAAATACTCCTGCACATAAATATATATTGAACTAAAATTTTTATTGTGCTCAAATATGCATAATATTTGCATAAACATGCAAAAAAAATACCACTTGAACAGGCACATATTTATGGCATTAAATGTGTTCACCTTGTTGTATAATCATCACCACCATACATCTCTGGACCTTTTTTCTCTTCCCAAACTGAAATTTTGCACCCAGTTTAACACTGACAGCTTCCTACACCTACCTCCTCTCAACTACCCCGATTTAATACCTTCTCTTTTCATGAGGTGCTCTAGGTGCCTCAAAGAAGTGGGATTATACATTATTATGGCTGGCTTCGATCACTTAGCATAATGTCTTAATTGTGTCACAATTTCCTTCCTTCTTAAGCCTGAATAATATTCCATTGTATGTATATACCACATTGGTTTATCCAGTCATCCATCAGTGGACATTTCTGTTGCTTCCATCTTTTAGCTGTTGTAAACACTGTTGCTATGAACGAAGGCATGCAAACATCTTTCCAGGTCTGTTTCCAACTGTTTTGGGGATATGCTCAGAAGTGGCACTGTTGGATTATGTGGTAATTCTGTTTGAGGAAGTATGTATTTTCATGGTGGCTGCACCATCAGAGTTTAAAGTTCCCAATTTCTCCACCTCTTCAGTAATACTGATTTCTTTTTTTTAAATAATAGCTATCCTTGACCTGAATTACCCTAATGATTATTGAAGGTGAGCATCGTTTCATGTGCTTATTGGTCATTTGTATACTTTTTTTTGGGGAAATAGCTATTTAAGTCCTTGGCCCAATTTTTAAATTAGGTTTTTTTTTGTTTGTATATATTGCTTGTATATATATGTATATGTTTATATACAAACATATGAAGAGGCTCAAGGCAGAGAAAAGCAATCAATGGCATGCTACCGCGGGTATTTGTTGCTGATATAAGACCAGAAAAGTGAGTCCTCTTTGCCTTTTATGACATGTACTGAGGGTTTCTCTTGTCATAGCACGTGTCACTATTCGAATTAAGGAGAAAAATGAAAGAAACTACCAATAAAATGTCATTTTGCCCAAATGTCTCAAAATCTCTGACTTGAGGTTTTTTTCAATAGTACAGCCAAGAAGACTAATCCTGAGCTGACCCTCCAAGCTTATTTCATTGGGATGATTTTAATGAGAAGAAAACTTCCCTTCATTGTTCCAGTCGCAAATGCTTGGCCCGCCTTTTTCCTCCCCTTCCACCTCCTCCCTTCTGGAACATGCTTAGATCAGGAGAGGAGGCTGTCTCTCTTTAAAGAGACTATTTGTTTCCATGGTAACTTGTCTTCTTCATTTTCAGAGCTGTAAACTGGGAAATTCTATTAAAGGCTTATCCAGGCAGTTGCTTTTGAAATGGTGTCTGATATTAGCTGTTTGCTTCATTCACCTTTGCTGCCCAGTGATTTTTGAATTTGGTGATTCTATCAAATGGAGGAAGTAGAATGAAACAATACGAAGCCGATTATAATCGGTGTGACTGGCCCCGCACACTCGTCAGGACCTGTCATGGGCTATCCTGTGGAGCTGCCTGGGTGTCTGGGGTTGGGGTGACCCAGGCAGACCTCTGCACTGGGGTCCGGCATCGGAGCCCAGCACATGAGAAGAGGTGCTGGAAGATGCCCCGTGAGGTCAGCTGGAGAAATGGAAACCAGCTCTGTTACCAAAAATGACTTTGTTAATTTCAAGTCTTGTATCTGAGATTCTGATATGGGTACATGGAGTTGATTATACCCCTTCCGTGAAAGCAGCTGCAGTTCAAATAGATGCAATAAAGCAAGTAACCAAATTACCTGAGGCTGATGATTTAAATTTTTCCAGTAGCATCTATGCTTATAAAGCTTCATTTATTGACTCTGGGAATAGAAGGTGTTTGGGTTTTGTTGACCAGTGATTGATATACATGAAATCTATATGGTTTTTAATCTCTTTAGCTACTCAAATAAATGACATTTAAAACAGTTTACAAGTATAGAAAATATTTCTAAAGCTCTTTTCCTTCTCAGGAAATCCAGCTATTTTACTCCTTTTGAAAGCAATTTCATTTGATTATAGGAAAAATAACATTTTATTGGTTTTCCTTTGTTAAAAAAGTGAATTGCTGATTAAAAGTTTAGCTCCAGCTTTTGAACACATTTGTGAGATAAAATATTAATATTTAAAAATAATACTTAGATTGGGATGATGAAAACTCTTTGGAGATGGGTAATGATGAGGTTGTATAATAATGTGAACAGACTGAAAGCTACTGAACTATAGGAAATAGGAAAAGGAAATGGGAAAATAGGAAAAGGCATCAAGTGGTATACCTTAAATGTATACAAATATTAGTTTAGTTTTTTTTTAAAGTAAGTTGGGTGGAGGGGGAAAAGCTAGGATTCTGAGGTTTGACTGTTTTGCTTAATGTGTACTTCTTTAGCAATTGTACTTCTTTAGCAGAGATATTTCCAATTGCATAATTTTCTAATTTTGAAAATTGGAAATTTTCAATATTATGTTCATTGTGGTAAAACATACATTACAAAGCTTACCATTTTTAACCATTTCTAAGTGTATAGTTCAGTAGCTTTCAGTCTGTTCACATTTATACAACTTCACCATTACCCATCTCCAAAGAGTTTTCATCATCCCAATCTCTGACAAATAGATGGAGAAACAGTGGAAACAGTGAGAGACTTTATTTTTTGGGGCTCCAAAATCACTGCAGATGGTGACTTCAGCCATGAAATAAAATTACATTTACTCCTTGGAAGAAAAGTTATGACCAACCTAGACAGCATATTAAAAAGCAGAGACATTTCTTTGCCAACAAAGGTCCGTGTAAGTCAAGGCTGTGGTTTTTCCAGTGGTCATGTACGGATGTGAGAGTTGGACTAGAAAGAAAGCTGAGTGCTGAAAAATTGATGCTTTTGAACTGTGGTGCTGGAGAAGACTCTTGAGAGTCCTTTGGACTGCAAAGAGATCCAACCAGTCCATCCTAAAGGAAATCAGCACTGGGTGTTTATTAGAAGGACTGATGCTGAAGCTGAGACTCCAGTACTTTGGCCACCTGATGCAAAGAGCTGATTCATTGGAAAAGACCCTGATGCTGGGAAAGATTGAAGGCGAGAGGAGGAGGGGACGACAGAGAAGGCAAGAGAAGGGAATGACAGAGGATGAGATGGCTGGATGGCATCACCGACTCAATGGACGTGAGTTTGAGTAAATTCTGGGAGTTGGTGATGAACAGGAAGGCCTGGCATGCTGCAGTCCATGGGGTCGCAAAGAGTGGGACACGATTGAGTAATTGAACTGAACTGAACTTGATGTCTTAACTGTAAGTATACTGTGAAATGATGATTATAATAAAGCCAACATATTCGTCACCTCACATAGTTACCATTTTTTCTTTTTTTGTTGTGTGAACTCAAGATCTATCCTCTTAGTGAATTTCAAGTACACAATACAATATTATTTATAGTCACCATTCTATACATTCCATCTCCATATCTTACTCATCTTAACCTGAAAGTCTGTGTCCTTTGACCAATATCTCCTGATTCCCCTCCCAGCTCACCCCAAGGCCCTGGCAACCACCATCCTACCCTGGCTTCTATGAGTTTGACTATTTTATATTCCACATATAAGAGAGTATTTGTGGTATTTGCCTGTGTCTGGCTTATTTATGGGCTTCTCTGGTGGCTCAGATGTAAAGAATTCACCCGTAATGCAGGAGACACAGGTTTGATTCCTAGGTTGGAAGATCCCCTGGAGAAGGGAATGGCTACCCACTCCAGTGTTCTTGCCTGGAGAATTCATGAATAGTTGCTTAGTATAATGTCCTTTGGGTTCACTTATGTTGTTGCAAGTGGCAGAATTTCCTTTGTTTACCAGGGCTGAATAATATTCCATTACACACACGCACACATGCTTATCCATTTGTCAATTGGCACTTAGCTTGCTTCTGTGTTTTGGATACTGTGAATAATGCTTCCATGAACTTGTGAGTCTAAGTATCTTCTTGGCATTCAGGCTCCTCACTTTCTATGAAGATTTCATCTTTAGACTCCTGAGAAAATCCCAAATTTCACTTTATCATCTTCAATTCTGAGGCATTTTGAATGCTTTCCCTTTCTCATGAAAGATAATAAAATTACTATGTTTGGTAGCCCTTATCTCTAGAGCTATTTTTCAATTTCTTTGTTGCCAATTCTTGCCCTGGAAGAATTTGCTGTCTCGCCAGGCTCATCAAAGAACATGAACCACCCAGAATGATAAGGGATCTCGGCAGTCAACACATCTGTCCTGCCACAGCAGGCTTGCCTATCCCTCCATCTCAGGCAAGTGAACATTCAGTGTTGGCCTGATCACCCCCTGTGATAAGTGGCGTCCGAGCCCCCGGCTGCCCATTCCGCATTTGCCAGTCTCACGTACTACACGATCAGGCAGCAGCGTGTTCTCTCTGTACCAGGCACTGCGTTTACCAAAGGGAACAGCATGGATGTGGCCCTGCTCTAGCTTCCATTAGAACGTTCTTCAGTCTTTTAGGCTGAAACCTGTCCCCTCAGTTTGGGCCCATTTGTTCTTGTTATGTCTGCAGAGTCACAGGAGTGTACTGGCATCATTTACTGGGTGACTGCCACGGGCAGCCTGGGCTAAGATCCCTGGAAGCTTTGTTTCTTTTACCCATCAAAGGAATCCTCTGAGGCAGGAACCGCTTTACCACTGAAGGATCTAAGACTTAAAAGTTTAAGTGTCTTGCCTAAGATCATACAGCTATTATCTGTTTCTCCATTCAGAGCCACTCATTCATATTCATTCATTCATCAAACACTGGTTAAGAATCTACTGTGCAGTTGGCAATATGAGAAGAACCTGGTGGCTGTCCTTACAGAACTCAGCCCAGTGGGGGCAGATAGACAGACAGGTCCCCTGCAGCTGCTGGGCTGTGTGAGAGCTGCGTGGGCTCCAGGGTAATATCAGCATGCAGCGAAGTATCTCGCCTGTTCCAGGGCTCCAGATGAACACAGCTCCTGTTGGTCTCCGCCGCATCCTTGGCCCCTCTGATCCATCCCCCGCCTGCATCCACAGTGGGCTGTTTAAATGGTGAACCGGTTTTGTCACACTCACTCATTTCTTTGTTAAGTCAACAAGTATGTTTGAGGGCCTGCTTCATTAGTATTTGGGGACACAGTGTGGAGTGATGTGATCAGGACATTTACACAGCTTGCATGATAGGGAAGAAACAGATACAAGGAGATGCATAGGATGATTTTTTAAAAAAACATGCGACTGCCATGGAAAATACTTTGATGGTTCCTCAAAAAGTTAAGCAGGTTAATTCCCAGATGAGCCAGCAATTCCAATCCTAGGCATACACCCCCAAAAGCTGAAAACAGGCGGGCCAACACTTATACATGTAAGTCCATAGCAGCATTATCTGCAACAGTCAAGAGGTAGAAACTCCAGTGTCCACCAAGCCATGAACAGTAGTGTTAGCCGCTCAGTCCTGTCTGACTCTTTGCGACCCCACAGATTGTAGCCCGCCAGGTTCCTCTGTCCGTGGGATTCTCCGGGCAAGAATACTGCAGTGGGTTGCCATTCCCTTCTCCGGGGGGTCTTCCCAACACACGGATGGAACTTGGGTCTCCTGCACTGCAGGTAGATTCTTTACCATCTGAGCTGCGGGGAAGTCCCTAATAGATGAATATGGAGAAGCCAAACACAGTATATGTATGACATCACATTATTATACTGAGTCATGTAAAAGAATGAAGTGTTGATAGAAGCTGC
>CM035290.1:4082281-4098709 GCA_020226075.1 Hydropotes inermis
AACATGGGTGAAACTCGAAAACATGCAAAGTGAGACACAAAAGGTTATGTATTGTGATTCCTTTTATATGAAATATACAGATACGTAAATCCATAGAGACAGAAAGCAATTGTGGTTGCCAGGGGCTGGGCGCAGGGAAGGATAGGAAGCGACTGTCTCATGGGTGCAGGGCTCTCTTCTGGGGTGAGGGAAATGTTGGAATTAGAGATGGGGATTGGACAACACTGTGAATGCCACTGAATTGTAAAGCTAAGATGGTTAATTTTCATAATGTGAATCTCACTTCAAAAAAAAAAAAAAAACAGCACAGAAAGGAGCCTATTTTAGACTGAGATCAAGGATTTGCCAAGGAAGTCCGGGACATTCACTGCTTCTGTCTGGAGACTGTGATCTCTGGGTTGGTGGGGTAAATCATCCAGGTCATTTCCATCGTCATCTCCATCATCCTGATGTGCGGGCCCTCTATCACCATTTTCACATGATGCTTCCACATGTTAGGTCCTCACACAGGGTCCTAGGCAGGAAGGACAAAGGAACAAAGGCTTCTTCCTTCCAAGCCTCTGTCTGGAAAAGAGAAAGCCTTTTCAGAAGCCGCTCGGCAGCCTCCCTGCCACTGGCCCGTGGTCTTATGTAGGTCACTCAGCCACTCCAAGCGGTGGATGGAGCTTGAAATGCGAATCTCGTGTCTCCAGCCTTCCTGCAGGGGGACAGGCAGGGGAGGAGCACAGTGGAGACAGTGGTCGCTGCACATCTTTTCTACGTGTATTTCTTTTTTATATGAGCCTTTTCTCCCTTTGCTTTTCCCTTAATTTGGGCAACATCCTAGAAGCCCTTTCCCTCTTCCTTCTCAGGTGTAACTTAAATTGCTTTGGCTCTTTTAGGAGAAGAACGGTATTGACGTTCTCACAGGTCTACAGCTCACTCCTTTGAGACTGGCTAATCTTGACTCTTTTAAGGTCATGCGTTTTGCATATGATCGGCATCACAACTTGGGGCCCATTCATGGATGGACAAGTGGCAGCCTGAGACAATACTAACCTACATGCCACTCCCCTTGTCTTGGAAAACTGTCAAGTCCTCCTCAGAAGCCAAAGAGAGTCAATTTCAGGCAGTTGAGTTCTTTACTTAAGCCTTCTCCCTCCTCCCCCCAATCCATGTTCTTTGACAGAAAAAAGTCCAAGGATACAATAAAAAAAGAAGTATGTAACTATATGGCAGGAAGAATTTTCTTATATGCCAAGAAGGACGAACCTGGAATGCTAAAAAGATAATTTCTCCCTCCTACTCTAAAATAGGGCTTCCTAGCGGCTCAGACGGTAAAGAATCCACCTGCAATGCAGGAGACCCGGGTTCGATCCCTGCGTCAGGACGGCCCCCTGGAGAAGGGAATGGCAACCCACTCCAGTATTCCGACCTGGAGAATACTATGGGCAGAGGACCCTGGTGGGCTGCAGTCCATGGGGTAGCAGAGAGCCAGACATGACTGAGCGACCAACACAACACAGTCTAAAATGGTCCAGAAAACAGCTGAGCCAGAGAGACATTTTAGAGTCCTCCGACCTGAGGTCCTCAGCCTTCAGGGGATGCAGAAATATAGACCGGTGTGCACCTCAGGTAAAAATACAGGGGTCACCGGGCATTTTCAGCCACACGTGCTGTGTGTGTTAGTCGCTCAGTTGTGTCTGACTCTTTGGGACCCCACGGGCTATAGCCAGCCAGCCTCCTCCATCCATGGAATTCTCAAGTCAAGAATACTGGACTGGGTTGCCATTCTCTTCTCCAGGCGATCTTTTAGACCCAGGGATCAAACCCAGTCTCCTACATTGAAGGGAGATTTTTTTTACCATCTGAGCCACCAGGGAAGCCCATCTTTCAGCCACATAATGAATCAAAAAGTTTGCTTGTTTGTGCCCTTTCTGAAGAAGCTACTGGGTAACATACTTTAGCAAAATGAGGGTGTAAACCATAGGACAGACAGACATGAAGTCCAGGAAACAGAGATCCAGCCCAGGAAAGCAGCGATGGAGGGGTCACAGGATGACAGCTGAGAAGCACCAAGCCAGTCAGGAGCTGGTGCTGAACTCAGCGGGAGAATGTCCACGGACCTGTCCACTGCCCTTGAGAACACGGAAGATTATCGATGGCTGCGGGTGGTACACCTGTTCGAAGTATTTAAAGGGGATAAATCGATAAGGCAAACGGAAAAATAGTACTAGGAGAAACATGGTTTTCAGAGAAAGGCAATATAGTTACAGTCATACTTTACTTGGCTCAACAGTGAATTTCTAGTTACATAGTCACAATAATGTAATATTGGCTGATTTAAAATTGAGCGCGACTATTTTTGGAATAAGTAGAGGAGAATGAGAGATGTGCCCGTGCTAGCTAAGTCCCGGCTACCGTGAGATGAAGCCAGAATTTTGGAATGCAAATTTGATAAATCAAGAAATAGTAGTATATTACTTACAAATGTGGCGCAGAGAAGGGGTGGAGAGCGGGGGTGGGGCTGCAGCCGCTCATTTTGTAGAAGATAAATTTGATGTAAAGCTATGTGGACTTTTAAGGACCACCTCGAAAAATTAACAATTCATCTTTTAAAATGCATTTTAAAAGTCAGGCAAATGGTAGATTTACTTGCTGCGGCGTGTTCTGCTTCTTCGCTCTGAGGACTCCTGCCCTCTGACCTGTGGCCCTGACACCGTGGACGTGCTCTCCTCAATGACCCTTAATGGGTAGAAGCAGAGGTGGTGTCAGCGTTTAAAGGACTGGCTTTGCCCGCTTGGTAAGCAGAGCCAAGTTCTGAGGAATTTTAATTAAGCTCAAATTGGGAAAGAAGGGGAGGGGTTGGGAGAAGAGACGAAAATCCATTCCTTGTTATAGCATCCTTGTCATATGTTACTACTTACAAAGCAGTGAGCCGCCCTACTCGCTACCATGGGGGAAATTACCCTATGTAAATATGATCCTCGGATTACAAAAGGTCCTCGAATGCTCCTAGTGATTACCGTTCAATTTCATCTTTAGGGATTAGCATTTATGCCAAGTTAATAACTCAAAGGATATTCTGTAAATGACTCATTTAGTCATAGTGTACGTTTATGGTTTTACACAAATAATCACCACAATTTATGGTGATTAGAGTATTAAGTTCAATTTCCACTTATGTTTGGAGGCAGTTTTTTTTCCCTCAGCATCCCTCGGGTTTAATACAGCGAGACTTACAATTGGTTGCATGTCGTTATGTGGCAACTCTGCCTTGCCGTTTGATCTGAGACTCTTCCCACTGTGCTGAGCTTGCAAACACATCAAGAGAGCAGAGCGGCTGTAAGCTGCCCTCCATCCAGGTTCTCCCTACAGTCCTAGAGATCTTCCACGTGAAACCTGACTTTTACTTCCATTCCCAGGATGTGTTATTGCTGCTTAGTTGTTCAGTCGGTCATAGCTTAGTTGTGTCCGACTCTTTGTGACTCCATGGACTGTATCCCATCAGGCTCCTCTGTCCATGGAATTTCCCAGGCAAGAATAATGGAGTGGGTTTGCCATTTCCTTCTCCAGGGGATCTTCCTGACCCAGGGATCAAACCCGCATCTCCTGTGTTGTAGGCGGGTTCTTTTCCACTGAGCCACCAGGGAAGCCCTCCCAGGATATTTGCTGATTCCTAATCAGGGTAACATTTTTTTAAAGGACTGTGGAGAATTTATGGAAACACCAGTGCAACTGTAAATGAAAGGATTTAGAATGTGTTCTGAAAGAAGGAATCCACAACCACACATTCAATTCTATTTCCCCCTAACAGTTGAGATCATTCTCTTATCAGCACCTGAGGTATATGATGTGATGGACGCTATGAATTTAGCCCTAGCAGAGAATGGGAAAGGTAATACTAAACATGGAGATGACAGGCATTTAGAATTGGATCCAGGCCATTCCTGTGTTTATTAATGAAGAAACTTGGGGCTCAGTCTCCTCTCTCCCAACAGCCGGGTGGCATCTGGCCAGGACCAGAGCCAGTCTGCCTCCCAGGTCTCTGTCACCCCCTCCCACAGTCAGCTACACCCCTCCTGTTTTCAGGCTCCAAGGCAAAGCTCATTTGATGACTACAGTGCCTTTCCCTGAATCCAGGGGCAATCAGATGAATGCTGATGTAAGAGAAAGCAGAAATGCACCTATGTATCGCTCCATCTATAGCTGGCATGCCTATCTTGGAATTATGAATAACACAAACTGGAGATTGTTACGTCAATAGTCTGACCTTGTCCCCGTTACTTCAGCTCTTTTCTTTTTCCCCCTTTCCTTTACACTGAAAAAAAAAAAAAGAAAGAAAGAAAAAAAATCACTTAAAAAATAGATGGTTTGGGCCTTCCCTGGAGGTCCAGTGGTTTAGACTCTCTGCTTCCAATGCAGGGAACACCAGTTTGATCTCTGGTTGGGTAACTAAGATCCCACATGTCATGCAGCACAGCCAAAACATTAAAAACAAAACAAAACAAAAAAACAGATAGCTATTCACCAAGGAAAAGTAAAAAGGAGCATATCCACGTGTGTTTGAAGTCAGTTTGTAGAGGGCAGTCCTACGGGATGAAATGCTATGTTTTAGAGGATAATAAAATGTCTCTTCCCTAACAGCCAGCAGAATAAGAGAATGTGGGACAAGGGTGGTTAAGGAAAGCTTTTAAGTAACAAGCAGCAGTCTGGCTATTTTTAAGTGTAAAACAAGACCGTTTCTTCCTTAAAGAGCTGAAGCACTGTGTGCGGGGGTGGGGGCACATTTGGCTGTTCGGTGTTAGGGCCTGTGCCGCTTGCTCTCATGTGGAACAGTTTGCAGAGATGCAGCCTGCTCACACTGTAGGCCAACCGTGTCCACATCTGTCACAGGCTGGTATTTAAGGGAAAGGCAGGTGTTTTGGATCCTAAAATGAAGTTCCAGGGGACAGTTACAGGAATGTTTAAACATTTCATGTAGCAAAACTGGTTCAGGTACTATTAATAGTTTGTCTAGCAAGAATGGAAAATAAATGCCAATTTCTTGCGCTTTTTGATTTACAGACCTGCCCAAAGACTGCAGCATTTCCCCCTTAGCCAGGTTTTGCTTTCTGGTTACCCAAAGTCAACCACGGCCCCAAGTAATTAAACAGGAAATTTTAGAAACAATTCATTACTCCAGTACTCTTGCTTGGAAAATCCCATGGACGGAGGAGCCTGGTGGGCTGCACTTTTCACTTCTTTCATGCACTGGAGAAGGAAATGGCAACCCACTCCAGTATTCTTTCCTGGAGAATCCCAGGGACGGGGGAGCCTGGTGGGCTGCCGTCTATGGGGTCGCACAGAGTCAAACATGACTGAAGTGACTTAGCAGCAGCAGAAACAATTCATTAGTTTTAAACTTCGAGCTTTCTGTGCACTGTGATGAAATGTTTTGTCCCGCCAGGGACTTGAGCATCTGCCCTTCTGGTGTTCCCACACTGACACTGGCCACTTAACAGTCACCGCCTTCGCTAGACTGACAGCTGGGGTATTGGAGTGCTTGTGTTCAAGGAGCCTATATTTTACTTAATAATAAGCCCCCAAATGCAAGAATAGTGATGCTGGCAATTTGGATATGCCAAAGAGAAACTGTGAACTGCTTCCTTTAAGTGAAAGGGTGAAAGCTCTTGACTTAGTAAGGAAAAAAATATGCTGAGATGGCTAAGATCTATGGAAGAAATAAATCTTCTACCTGTGAAACCATTAAGAAGGAAAAAAATCTGAACTAGCATGGTGAAGTGCATAGTTAAGATGGAAGAGCAATAAATTTGTAAAATAAGGCATTTTGAGAGAAACCACATTCAATGAACTTTTATTATTATTACAGTATATTGTAATAACTGTACTATTATTAGTGCCAATATTCTGTGTATAATAGACAAAGTAAACTTTGCGAAAGGGTCCAGTACTATCTGCAGCCTCAGGCATCTACTGGGGAACTTGGAACATCCCTGGTACATGGTCTCTTGGATTTTTATATAGTCATGGAAGTTAGTATGGTGTAGTTTTAACTGTGATAGCTGGCATGGCCAATATTGGAAAATGCAGACTCATCTGAAGCCTTGGAAATGGGGAGACTCTGCTGAAGGATCATTAAAACTAAGGGATCTCTCAGGCTCATCATATTTTAAAGTATTTTTGTAGGAAACACTGAAAGTCAGAAGGGGTCTAGTGTGTGTGTGATGAAGAAATATCACCATTTTCTCTCCAACCATTAAGTTACGTCCATTTTCAGGTTTCTTCAGTCTCTAATTTGGTCAATGTATCAATCAATGATTAATATAGCCATTTCTATAACTAAAGAAAAGGCAGGTATCCACAGAGAGAAAATAAGCAGTAAATGTAGTTTCATTCTGTGAACTGCTTTTGACTTCCAGAAGATAGTATTTGCTCAATAATTTCTGGTGCTTTCAAGGCAATTATCCTGCTGCCTTATGGCATCTATAAGATATTGCTGACCATTAAATTACAGGATGAAGAATGCTTTTCACTACGTGGAAATGTAAAAGCACCATGAAACTCAGATAACATTAATTGCTTCTCAGAAAAGTTTCACTGAGAAAACTGACAAGAGGGGACTTCCCTGGTGATCCGGCGGCCAAGACTCTACACTCCCAACGCAGGGCGCCTGGGTTCTGTCCCTGGTGTGGGGACTAGATCCCACAGGCTGCAGCTAAAGATCTCATGTGCTGCAACTGACATTCGGCACAGTCAAATAAATAATTAAACAAAAATAAATATTAAAAAAAAACTGGCATGAAGGGCAGCTCATGGAAACAGAAGCATGAGTTTCAGTGGGACCCCACGGCAGGGGCATAAGATGAGGATTAGCCATCGATGGACAAGGGCACAGGTCCTGCTGGCAAGCAGTTTATACTCTGCCAGCTCAGCAGACAGGATGCTGAAAGCACCTGTACGCGGTATCACACCTGACGATTTTTAAGGATTGTTTTGTTAATTAAAATGTTGTTCTTCATATTATTCTGCAGTGTAACCAACCTTTCCTTTTTTGATCAAGAAAAAAGCAACTACAACGTAAAAAAAAAAAACCCAAAAAACTGAAAAGAAATTACACTTATCAACCATATTTCCTGAAAATCACCAAGGACTGAATATTTACTCATGTTACTCACCATGACCATTCACATTTCTAACACCTGAAGTAATACAGACACGAATAAGGTTAAAACTAACAAATGCAAGGGATTTTGTGAGTGAAGTATTAAAGTTCTATAAAAACATAAAGTGATCCTAAATGTTTCAGAAGATGGTAACACTGTACAATCGAACTCTTCTACGGCCCCAGGGACTGTGGCCCGCCAGGCTCCTCTGACCACGGGATTTCCCGGGCAGGAATACCGCAGCGGGCTGCCCTTCCTTCTGCAGGGGGTCTTCCCGGCCCGGGGATGGAACCCGCGTCTCCCGTGTTGCAGGCGGATTCTTTCCCCCTGAGCTGCCGGGGAAAGTCCCTTGCAAGCGTGCACACGTGTCAAAACCCAAAACTGCGGACTTTCAATGGATACGGTTTGCTGTGTTAGAAATTACCCTCCAGTTATTCTTTAATAGGACCCCCTGTCCCCGCCACAACTGAAGCGACTGCACACACTCCAAAAAGGGTGAAAACAACACAACAAACCAAAAATGAAAAACGCCGGGGTAAAATAAAGTCTCTTTTCTTGAAGAATGGAGGAGTGTACAGACCAGGTCTTACAAGCCCACGCCCCGTTTTTCCATTTCAGCACGCTCCTCAGGTGTGGGGGCTGAGGGTGGGCCAGAAGGCTGAAGACGCCCTACCCACCAAACAGGGGAGCGGAAAGGCTGAAGCACCTCGGTCTCCGGGAGCACGCACGCACGCACGCACGCACGCACGCACGCACGCACGCACGCCACGCCCAGCGCAGCGCTCAGAGCGCGACTCCGGCGTGAGGGACGCGCGGGGCTCGACGCCGGCAGAGCCGTCACCGGGCCCCGGGGGGCAAGCTCGTTACCTCACGGCCCTCCCTCTGTCTGCCATCCAGCTTTCCTTCACGGGCGGCGGTGGCCACCGCCCCCAGGCAGTGATTCTGCTGGAGAGAGATGGCGATGGAAAAGCAGACGCAGGCACCAGTCTTCACCTTCAGGCGCCGACTGCTGCGTCCGCAAAACGGGCCGTCACCCGACCCCCGCGGGGCTGAGACGGACACGTCAGCGGGCAGCAGCCACGGCAGCGTGGCTCATCACAGGCGCCCAGCAAGTTTGTGGGGAGTGGTGAATAAGCGGATGTACTTACTCAAGTGAAGGCACAGATGTGTAGGTTAGAAGGCTAACAGGTTGGTAAAGAAATGAAACAATTAATTTAGATAGACTACATGAAATCAGGTTGCTAATGAGCGTAAGTGTAGTGATGTACACTGTGTTATACCTCATGCTAGTCACGGTTCACTGAAATTATGAAGAGAATCCACTTAACCAACAATCTGAATTTGAGGAAAGCTTCTCAAAAATCATTAAAAACTGTATGATGGCATTAAGTATTAGCAGTCTGACTTTTCAGTTTTTATTCTATTTTGTATAAGCCTAACAGGCTGCTGGAGCTAACACCTCATAGCTCTTCTGCTGATATAAATCATGCACCAGTTTTATGACCAAGTTTAGAGTAACAATCTGAATTTTATTACAAACAAAAATAAATCTAAAAAGCTTCCTTCAATTACATAGTATGCACAAGGATTTCTGCATTACATCATTTTACATAAAATGTTCAGAATGACGGAAGTAGAACTTCCTACCATTTGAAGAGAAGAGCTGACCGCTGAAAACCACAACTTACAGAAAGAAACAAGGGTTTCACAGGGAAGGCCTGTGATCTCTGGCTACAGGCAGGAGATGAAACTAGGAACACAAAAGAAACTTGGAGAAATGGAAAAGACAGTCAGTGCTCTAAAATACTTCAGCAAAAATAGTCAAACATCTGTAAACAACTTTTAAACAGATCTCTTCAATATACTATGTGGCTATAAGGTAAATATTCTTAAATGGTTTTTATTTGCCTCAAAAAGTCTATTTTAACTGCTGAGGAGCATTTCCCTGTAAGTTAGCTAAAAGCTTTGTTTTCTTTCCCTGGAGGCTAAAATAAAATGTAATTAGCGCTTATTCAAGGACTGCTTGTGAATTTTTCAGACTAGGACCTTTTAGATACTTCCATGTCTATTAGCTATTTCCACCCCTCCAAAATACATGAGTTACAAAAAATGGTAAAACCAGAATTAATAACAAATTTGGTTTCTTGTTAACATCTCTGAAGGGCTGACGGGTAAGATCACTGATGAAACTGGCTACAGATTTTAATTAACCCTGCTCTCTTTTTTTCCCTTCATCAAGAATAAGAACTTAAAAGCATGAGCTTGGCAATGCAAGAACTTAGAAACGAAGCCAGGCTGAACTGTACTCAGCGTGCAGGACTGGGAACCCCAGGAAGAGACTGTAAACAGACACGAGAGGGCTCAACAGCCTTTTCTGCATTTGGCACCGTGACTTAAACTACTCTTTTCTTCCATTTATCTATCTGGGATATTTTTATGAAGTGACTGCATATAATAATAATGATAATGATAATAAACTTTCCCTTTAAGCATGTAATGTATAACAAAAACACATTAATGACCAGAAATAAAATCTGCAATCTGCTAAATCCTAATGGAAAAGTTCCGTCTTAGCATCCACGCTTGGCTATCTCACGCTCTGAGATGATTAGAGAAGTCTCTAAACACTGGCTAGGTCCCTTTTGGTGGCGTGACAGACGTACAAACAAGCGCGATGCTATGAAAGAGTGAAGCTTTTCCTTATTCTCCACGTCAAGCTTATTTGACTACTAACATTGAGCCTAACATCACCTTTGGTTAGGTAATTAAATTATTCGGGAATGAAAATCCTGTTTATTTAAATGAAGTAACAGTCACTATTTATTGATATTTATCAGAAACTTTTAAATAATTGATTCTGAAGAAGCTAAAAACGACACAGTTAAGTACAAACTGTCCTTTACCTTTATTGCTTGTGTACATAAGGAATACATTATAAAACTCAGTGGGAAGAGGAAGAAATAATGGAAGAAAAAGTTACCTGCTTTAGTATTTTTAAGAATAATTTTGATAACTTCTTAGATCAACTTGCTTATCTGAAACAGAGCAAAACTACAATACAATCACAATATAATTCTAATAATCACAGCAATTATGCTTTCATTTTTAATTTTCTCTTCATAAAACATTAATGCTATAAAAATGAGGTTGATGACATCCCTATTTAAAAGACACATTGTACTGGTATCAAAATGTAGTTTATTTTAATACCAACTGAAAAAATAGAGCTTATATAGTCTACTATTTCAATGAAGTTTTATTATTACTTTTATTTTCAAAGTTGGTAGCAAAGTTACTGTTAACAATATAAATTTTTCTTTATAAGTGAAATTACTTTAAAAGTGTTGAAAGGCATTCTAGGATGGGCTTGTAAGGAAAATCAATCATTCCAATACTGATAAACAGGATACTTGATGAATTGAGATTTATTCCTTTAACTTCTTCACTAACCTGTCCTGATTTGTCAGGTTTTTCACTCATTTGGTATCGTAAAAGTAGTTTAGGCCTGAGCCTTTTAGCTGGAGCAATTATTTCCATTTTCCATTATTTCTCTTCAGTTTTTCAAACATACAGTAAAACAATACAATAATCACTGCAGGAAGGAATGATCAGTTAAGCTGGATCATGTTCGTTTACCTTTTAATTTCATTTAAGGGATATTAAGAGTCATAAAAGCTTTACAGTTTCAGCACACATACACGCAATCACAGAATTTAAAATCTTTATACCTTTTAAAAAAAGGGTTCCACTTTGTTCTATGTATCATAGCCAAATTTAAGTCTAAAGAAATACACTTCTATTAAATACAGCCGCTGTCACTTACCTTAAGGTTTATGGATAAAGTTCAGTACTGATCCAAGGATGCTGGCATCAAAGCCCTCCCTCTCAACTATCCCTAAAGTTTCTGCATTTCTATAATGTACCACAAATTATTCTAGATTTATAATACCCTGTCTTTAACTTGGTATACACCATCTTTTGGATAAAAAGATTACTGGTTGTTTGAGATGAGATACAAGAACAAAATCATTCTTGAGGTTCCACCTCGAAAAAAAAGACAATGTTTGCTCATAGCAGCTAGTCTGACACCCCTGTTTTCCGTAGGCCAGCCTTCACACATGAGCATGCATATACAGCCACGGTTCACTGCATCTGTTCTGAAGTTGAGAACTGCTGCTTATTCAAGTACAGATGCCCCCATGTGATGTAAGGAGACAGTTGAATTGCATGTCCACCATGAGAAAAGGAAAATAAATGATGAAACAAATGCAGCAAATATAGGCAGCTGGCATTCAGAACACGCCAAAAAGCTAACACTCAAGAATTGTCATTATAAGGGTTTTCCTTTCCTAAAAAAAAAAGTCTGTCTTTGCATATTTTGAAACTTAAGGGTCCCAGCGAATCACGACGTGCCTTGCCGTTTCTGCTGCTGACTCCTGATGACCTCTAGCTGCTTTTTGCATTGCTGATAGTAAGTTGAAAGGCTTTTGTTTTCATCCAAAAGCTTTTTATGTTCCTGTACCAGACGAGATGTATTTTGCTGGTCCTTTTCATCCTGGTCCAGTTCTGCAACTAGTTCCTGCCTAAAAACAAATACCACACATTACATAGGATGGAAATATCCCTACCTTACCAGCTGGTGATGAAAGCTCTAATTAATCAGAACTTTGATTCTGGGTCTATCATTATACATGCTAGGTACACTGCTGCCGCTGCTACTAAGGGAGAAGGCAATGGCACCCCACTCCAGTACTCTTGCCTGGAAAATCCCATGGATGGAGGTTAGAAACACTAGTCAGACACAGTTATGGGCTGGAACGGAAACCATCATCCACTCTTCTGGCATACCCATACAAATATAATACTCCTTTTAATAAGTGTAACTGTACTTAGATAAGTAGTGAAAACAGATAAAATGGTATAATGAAGTTCCAGAAAATTTCATATGTTATCCCTTGTATGTAGGAAGAAAGAAAAAAGGCTGGGAAGAGCTTACTCGGCTCCACTTGAAAGTAACCCTTGGAAGTTTCAATCATTCATATTTGACTTTCACATTCCCGTTTTCACATGCAAAGTTGAAGTCACAATTCTATTCAACTACAATGCAGAGTGGTAGCTAATAGAACATTGGCAAGATAATTAAAATAGGTGTTATCCAACTTAAATCTATTTCCTGCTTTGAAAATAATGAAATGAATACAAAGTACCACCCTTGCAATTATTTTTGAGAAAAACCAGTCTTTTACAGCCTGACAAACTTCTTTAAGTGCCTTTTATTTAGAGGATATTATGTATTAGTTCCTAAAGGGGCCCTACTAGAAATAAATGAATAATCAATGAAAGGCTCTCAAAAATTTACTAGTAACATTTCTTAAAGTACTTAAAACTGATTAAAACTGTCATATTTTTTACAGTGTCCCTCAATTCTGTGCTTTTTCTCCAGCATAGAATTCTTCTTTCAAATGATTAAAGTATAGAAGCAGTACAGCTTAAACATGTGACATAAGAAATTATTTTTTTCCTTAACATAAAGTGTGACAAAATTCCATAGTTCTACAGTTCATAAAGTCTAGTATTTAACCTATTTAGCTTTGCCTTTAAAATGTTAAACTGAATTCATCAAAATCATTGTATTAGAAAACTGTGAAAAAAACTTTTTTCTCCCTTATTGAAAGTACCATCATAAATCAGTGTCAAAGGAGTAAAATTTCATGAAGGTCATGTTCAAGAAAACGGAAATATTGTTTCTTAAGAATCTTAAGTAGAGAAGAACGGAAACGGGACTGTATTTCTTTAAAAGGGGAGAAAAGGAGTCTATTTCCCAGAGCAACGTGTGAGTATAGAACTCCTCAGAGAAACACTCAGAGGGGAAATAAAGCCCTCTAATGAGTCATTCTACGCTTGGAAACATACACTTGGAGACACTGTATCTACAAAAATGTTTCTAAGATAAAGCACAACTAAACATTAGTAAATCAAATTATTTTACCTGTGTCCAAGGAAACAATAAATCCATTTACCAATAAATATAAATAGCTTTTAACTTTAAAATTCTGAGAACATAAAATATATGGTTAAGAGCACCTATTTATTTTCCTTATGTCTTGTTAATGTAATAAAATTCAGTCAAGAGTTCAGCTGTACATGGAAAATTAGCTAGGGGTGCTTAAAAAACATAAACATAGAAGATTCCTTAAAAAACTAGGAATAAAACCACCATATGTCCCAGCAATCCCATTCCTAGGCATATACCCCGAGGAAACCAAAAATTGAAAAAGACACATGTATCCCATTCATTGCAGCACTATTTACAATGGCTAGAACATGGAAGCAACGTAGATGTCCATTGACAGATGAATGGATAAAGAAGCTGTGGTACATAGACACAATGGACTATTACTCAGCCATAAAAAGGAGCACATTGGAGTCAGTTCTGATGAGGTGGATGAACCTAGAACCTATCATACAGAGTGAAGTGAGTCAGAAAGAGAAAGATAAGTATGGTATTCTAATGCACATATATATGGAATCTAAAAAAATGGTACTGAATAATTTATTTACAGGGCAGCAATGGAGTGAACAGACTTATGGACATGGGGAGAAGGGAGGAGAGGGGAGATGTATGCAAAGAGTAATGTAGAAACTCACATTACCATATGTAAAATAGATAGCCAACAGCAGTTTGCTCTATGGCTCAGGAAACTCAAACAGGGGCTCTGTGTCAATCTAGAGGGGTGGGATGGGGCAGGAGACGGGAGAGAGGTTCAAAAGGGAGGGGAGAGATGTATACTTAAGGCTGATTCATGGCAAGGTTTGACAGAAAACAACAAAATTCTGTAAAGTGATTATCCATCAATAAAAAAATAAAAAAGACATAGAGAAAAGCTCCACATGAGAAATATACTTCATGATTAATTCTAAGAATTATGGTTTTCATGTCTTTAAACAATATTGTACCTTAGCACATTTTGAACTCCAAGTACTAATGATTTACATTTACTCATAAAAGAGAACTTACTTTCTCTGTAATAACAATGCAATTTCCGTCTGGACTTTCATGTATTCCTGTGCCATCTTACAATGCTGTTCAAACACTGCCATAGATTCTTTGGAGTTTGGGCATGGTGCTAGAGGCTGGAAATAAATCACAAATGTTAAAAACATAATTAAATCAAATCTCAGTATCTAGCTTAGTGTTAAGACAGAGACTGTAATACGACTTTCATAGCACTAAAGCAACGATGTTTTAAAAATAAGTGTTAAATAAACCAGGCCTAGAAAACCTCAGTGTTCTTTTGTCAGTGTTAACTCAGATCTTAAATTTACACTTGCTGTTTTCAAACTTCTGAACTATGACTACAGTACTCCTGACCTCTGGTTTTACATTTCAGTTGCCAAACTTTATTATACGGAAAGATGTTTACAGCTCTCATACTCAGGCAGAGTAGTGTATTACTTATATTTCAGTCACCATGAACATGCCAATGTATCACAAAATCTATTAAGGAGAGATGAGCTTATATGAGTTTTACCTTTTAATACACTAACAATGAAGAGCCAAGACCTATTCTTGGCAGCTGAACAAAGATATGAGTACTTTAAAGTGATTGTTGGATTAGAAACATAGGATTTGGGCAATCTCACTGACTTAACTGAGAATCAATTATTTCAATCTGATTTTTAAAAGTTTAAGGAGGCCAACTGAAAGCATAAATAAATGCATACACAATGACAAATAAGAAACAACCACTAGCTTTAAAGACAAGCTTCTCTAAAAAGGAGAAAGGCAAATGCTAAGAAGGAGCTCCTTTACCTGTAGTTGGTGATCCAGTGTAAGGTAAGCCATTGGGATGGAATTATCTGACCCATTGGTATCTGGAATTACAGCATGTGTTTTATTTATTTTCTGTCATAAATAATTAAAAACAAAAAGCAAGAAAGCAGAGGATTGTTTTTCCTAGAGAAAAAGTTATTGCTACTGGTAATTTTTGATTTCTAAAGGTAAACAGAGGACATCTAATTACAGATAATTGGAGTACAACCATACTCTCATGCCTACAATTTAAGCTGGCTATGAACTGAACACAATATATTAAAGCATGTAAGCCGTTGTTTAATTAAAATAAAAAATAGTCATATGGGACCTTTATATTTTAAATTCAGTCTTATGGACTCTACCTAATCAAGCCTCATAGTCCTTCTTTCCTTGATCATGTTAAGCTGACTATAAGGCTGTGTCAACTCCAGCAATTATCCGTGTTCCTTCACAGGGAAAGGGGGAGAGCAAGAGGCACGTTCTTTCCCAGAGGGTCATCCTCTATCAGCAAAGATCCTACCTCCAGCCGCCCGTCCCGCCCCTCGCAGTGAGTCACTGCAGAGAACAAGGGGGGTTACTGACACAGAGGACACGTGTCACAGCACACACGTGGATAGCAGGAGGTGCGACTCACCGCCGCGTCAGAAAGGGCTACAGGGGTAACTCCAGAAATCGACCAGCCGATTCACCAAAGTATCTCACACACGTTCTGTTTGTATTTCAAAAAGAGGTAAAAGTGCTGGCGAACAACACCTTGCTAGAGAAGCTCGGGGCAGTCTCTTCCCAATATGAATGTCTACGTACAACACTTCCAGGAGCGGGAAGGGTGACTGGGAGCTAAGACAGACTCTCCTGTTTCAGAAGCGGCTGCTTCCCCAGCATTAACAGAGAATAAAGGAGTTAAGCAAGTGAGCTCTTCACACTTTTTCTGCTAAAGAGACTCTGGGAAAGAGTGGTGTAAATGAAGGCAAGGTCAGGATGACAGCAGGCACTTCCTCAAATACAATAAAAAACTAAGATAGTCAGATGGTTCAATGACTTCCTAAGTTACTGCTGACTGGTATTCCAAATAATTCCAAAAGCGAAGCTAATTCAGAGCAGATGAGATAAGGTATTTAAGGGATAATACGAAGTGCTGGCTAGTCTCTGGGAAGCACTCAGTACATGGTGCTGGTTCCTCTTTTTGAATTACTGCCTTTGATACCAGGTGAAGAGTTGGGAACGAAGGGCAATTTAAGATATTCAAGTTTACATTTCAGATTTAAAAAGTCACGTTCAACTGTTGCTGTTGTTGAGTTGCCAAGTTGTGTGCTGGAGTGCAGTAAAGAAGGAATCACAGAATGTTGCCTTGGAGCCTTTACCCTAAAATCATATACTGATGCCAAGGCCTTTACCCTAAAACCATATACTGATGCAAAGGCCTTTACCCTAAAACCATATACTGATGCAAAGGCCTTTACCCTAAAA
>CM035290.1:4098819-4145300 GCA_020226075.1 Hydropotes inermis
TTTTCTGAAATAGCTAAACAAGAAATACATTTATTTCTCTGATGAAACCTCTCCCCACCTCCTACAATAGTTTCAAATAATGACTCCACTGAATACTGCTTTTCACAAAATTAAACTTATTAAAAGTGATTTCCTCTGAACTTACTGGAAAAATTAAGTGTCTTAAAATTTCTTCAATTTAATATTTCCACTCTTATCACTCTTTATTAAATCTTTGATGCTTCATATATCATATTTAATCAGTCCCCTATCCCCAATAAGTATTTCAGAATTAAACATATCAATGTTTCACAGTTTTCTGGGGGTTAAAATAAAGTCCAAGGATTGTGCTGTTTTCAAACAATTGTAAAGCCCCCTGACGGTGGGAATTAAGGTCCTTTACTACATTTCATCTGTTCTCTGAAACCAAGAAGTGAGATTTCACCTTCTCACTTAAACTGAAATTTAGCTTTCAGTTTCTGGTTACAAGGTTTCCCTTGCGGCTCAGTTGGTAAAAGAATCTGCCTGCGATGTGGGAGACCTGGGTTCAATCCTGGGGTTGGGAAGATCTGCTGGAGAAGGGGAAGGCTACCCACTCCAGGATTATGGCCTGGATAATTCCATGGACTACAGAGTCCTTGGGGTCCTAAAGAGCTGGACATGACTGAGCAACTTTCACTTTCTGGTTTTAAGACAGCAACGTTATTCCATGAAAGTTTGTCTTATAATGTTTTAATTGCTGATAAATCTAACCTCTTTCCCTAAATACCAGAACTCACAATGAGCTGGTTAAGTTAGGTAAAACCTCTCTTGTCTCTTAAACACAAAACTTATAACTATCTCATATTCTCTAACTATATGCTCCCTTCAACTGGAATGCTGTCCTCTCCTTTCTGCTTTATGACTAAATAATAAATCTCATTTTTTTAAAAAAAGTCACACACTATGCCAGGTCTTATCTATAACTATTAAAACACTCAGCTTATACTGTAAATGTAGCAGTTTGTTATATAGCATGATGAGTTTACTTTTAATGTGTCAGTACCATGACTCCAATCAGAACACAAACAAATGGGGCATGATTTATGTTTCAATCTCTGCAAAGCGCCAGGTACAGGACCATCTCTTAAGTGAGTGTCCCCGACACCACTGTGGCACCCTCTACTGGATCCAGGTATCTCTCTTACTAGCTGCTCTTGGGCATGTCTTTCTTTACCCGCAATGTATCACAAGCAGAAACCCATATTACAAGAGCACTATGCATTACAATCATTATTTTGTTCTTTTTATCCGAAAAACACAAAAAACTGTCGCTCTTATAAATTAAAAAAACCCAATTAATTTAGGTTGTTTTAACTTAATGTATGCACGTCTACATTTTTTTCTTGGTCAGTGGGCCTTGAAAGAAAAAAGGTCTTACCTGTTTCTTCCCTACAATTTATTCTATTAGTTTCAGTATCAATATTTTTCTTAGAAACACTGCAAAGCTGAACTTTATTATTTATAAACTTAAATCAGATTCTCAATGTCTAAAATTATATTCAAAATTATTTAAAAATGATAACCACACATTTATAGTATATTTTACAGCAGAGATGAAACTTAGTTGATATTGCAACCTGGACTCATGTATGATGTCTAGCTATTGGTATTTTGTGGTATTTTAGGTTCCAGGAAAGGAACAAAGAGAGATGGGAGTTAGAAGTAAAGAACACATAAAATGGAATCACAGCAGTTGAGTGAGGGGATGCAGGAGAACTCTGATTTCCCTGTGAGCTCACCATCTGCCCCACTGACTGGGACTGTCTAGGTTAGTCCAGGTTGAGATGAGGAGACCCAGCAAATGCTGTGACGCCAGGGCAAGTCCACCCTCACTGAAGGGTGTGTGAGTCAAAAAGAGCTAACACTACCTGAACGCAACAGTCGAATCTCTCAAGATCGTTTCCCTGTCCCTTTTCTGAGGAGAAGCACATCATGATAAACATGTGCTGAGTAGTGGTGAATGTTCTGGACAATCAGAGGCTGGGCTGCGATGGAGGTGAAATTTAGGAGTTTTTGCCACCACTAAATTTAAACTTTCTAAAACCAGGGAGTACATCCAAGGCTAAATATAGTTCTATCTTACATGACACAGAAAAGCTACCCAGTTAACTTTTTAAAATTACATTATGAACTTGACTATACTATGTCAAATACTTATCAATACTTACAAGCAGAATTTCAGTTTGTAAAGACAGAAAGCTGACTTTTTAATTTCAATTTAATTGCCATTATTAATACCATTGTTGATCTGATATAAAATCCCAAATGGTTTAGTTTTTCGAGGTCTAAGAGATCATCTTCCCTCTCTGACACAATAACATATAAATAATTTTCATAGAAGAATTATGCTGCATATTTATCAAGGTATCCTCTTAATGCTAAAGTTAATTTTATTGTGACACATAATTTCCTGGTTACCCATAATGAAACTATTACTACCTTCAGACAGGCAGATTTTAATACTTATATTCTGATTTTGATCAGTTAAGTTATTCATGTTGGGAAGTTTTAATAACTCTTACAGGCCTTTAAAAATCTATTTAACAGACTATTTATGTAATTGAAATGAGGTCTCCCTCTCAGTTAAAAATGATTCAAAAGGTCAAAGGTCAGAAATTTTTTTTTCTTACCAAGGTACACAATATCTTGCATTTTTAAAACAAAACACTGAGATGAAGATGATTCCTTTATCACCCTGTTTTTGGTCATTCAAACGATGAGAGTTCACTACTCTCATTGCTACCAGAGGACAGACTATAACAGACAATCACACTGAAACACCAAGAATGGAGTATCTTCCTACTTTAAAATCCCCAAACCAACCATCTTCAAAACATAGGTTTAGCATGGGGGTGGGGGGGGTGGGGAACCACATGAGGAAAAGTAGTCTCCGTCTTAGTATTAAAAAAGATATTTTAAAATTTATTGCTAAATATTCGATTTTATTAAAAGGAAAATCTAAACTACAGTATAACGCCAGTCTTTATAAACATTAGAGTAATCACATGATTAAATGAACATAAAATTCAACTTTATAATGAGGAAATAAGCTGGTCACCTGTGGAATCATCAGGGGCCCATGGATGACCGCGAGCTGGCTTTTCTGAGGTTGGTCCTGAGGTCGTGATCATTCTGACGCTAGGACTGGATGACCTACTGCTCACCTGCAGGAAGAAACGACAGGAGGGACAAAGTGTGATTTTGATACAAAAACAAAAGTAACAAGAGAAAATTTCCACTCTAAAGCAAAGGAAAGACTTCCATTTTACCAGAAGAGCTTCTAAAACACTTGCGAGAAATCAAATAGAGCCTCTGGGAATGTTATATTAGTACATGTATGCTAAGATTTTATATACACGCACACATGATACCTCTTAGAAGCCAATAAGCTTGCAAGAAAGCAAGGGAAACACTCTGAGACCAGAAATAAAGTCTAGCAAGTGCTTAAGCTGCTAGCCCTGGGCATTTCCACTGAAACCCAATGGCCTGGAGCTTCTGTTCTGATTGCCTGCTATACTCAGAGGAACAGGCATAAAGTCTGGGGGCTTTGTACAAAGGTAGTAAGACTGGAGAACCTCTTGCTTAAAGCTAAAGCCCAAGCAGGCTTCATTCTCAGTAAACCAGAAAACAAAACAAAACAAAACAACAAAACCTACCCTACAAAAGCAGTAACAAGTAAATCTATCTTAAGTAGCAGCTCTGGTTACAGCGTAGAAAATTTATCTGCCATCAATCAATAAAAAATTTCCAAACTTGATGGAAGATATAACAAATTCCAACCATAACAAAGCCCAAGCAGAAAAAACATGATAATACCTACATTACAGAGTTAAACACAGGCCATATTACAGTCAAATTCTAAAAAACAAATAGAAGACAGTAAAATGTAGCTAGAGTGAAAAGATCATCCATGAAGGAATACCACTTAGATCCTCAACAGCAACACAGAAGACAGAAGTAGAATATGTTCAAACTGCTGAAAGAAAACAATTGTTACCCTAGATTTGTTCAGTCATCAAAAACGGAAAGAATGAGGTCAAAATAACATTCTCAGATGAACAAAAACTGAGGTTACCACCCACAGACTCTTACCAAAAGAATTTACCATCATGGTGAGATATTTTGATACTCCTGTGATACATAAAAGGGTCCCCAAACCAAACTATGCATATCACAGTAAAACCTGACCTTCATAAAAAGCAAGTTTGGTCTAAACATATTTATGAACCCTATGCTTAAAAAGGGCTTCCCAGGTGGCCCAGTGGTAAGGAATCTGCCTATCAATGCAGGAGACCTGAGAGAGGCAGGTTTGATCCCTGGGTCGGGAAGATCCCCTGGAGGAGGGTATGGCAACCCACTCCAGTATTCTTGATAGACAGAGGAGCCTGGCAGGCTATAGTCCATAGGGTTGCAAAGAGTTGGACACAACTAAAGTGATTTAGCACGCGCGCGCACACACACACACACACACACACACACACACACAAGGGATAATGCATTCTTTTCAAGCACCCATGGAACACTTTTGCAAAATGATAAAAATGCTCACCAAGTGGCAGGTAATTAGGTTGTTGTAACCATAAGATGGGATATACGAGTGGACTTGTAGCACCTAGCAATTCCTTTCCTAGTGCAAAATTACAGTCCTTTTACAAAACATACACATTGACCAAGCCTGGTCACAAAGATATTTTTCTCTTCGGGTGTATTTACAGTCTGTTCAGACATGAACTCCAACTTGGGCCTGAAATGCTTTATTTTACTCTTAAAGTCTGTGATTCCTCAAAAGCACTAAAATCTCCTAAGGGCACTGATCATGTGTCCTTTTCTGTTGGCCACTCCAGGATTAAGGAGATTCCCAAATACATCATATAATGAATAAAAACCACATACATGGTAAAGAACCATATAATAAAGACTCATTAAATAATAACACAGCTTTTGGTCTTCAGATGTAGGACTGGTGTTTAGGCTTATTTACCACTAATATACAATAAGAATGAAAATATACACCAGAGAGAATGGTGATGCAATAATCAACTCTTATTTTTAGAATGCTGTTAATCTCTATAAACAAATAGACATGACATTATTCCTCAGTCCTTTAACCTTCTTTGCCTGAAGGCCAAGACTTTATTTAATAAGAGTACAGTGATATGACCACAGTTATAATTTCTATTGCAAATACAGAGCAATTTTTCTTCAGAGTGCTAGAAGAGGGTTTCAGTCAGCCTAATTTTATGTCAATATTTTAAATATAAATATTTGTGACATGTGAGAACCAACATCAGTTGTGAGAAATTAAACAAGATAAAACACAAGATTAGATTTACAAAGTATAAGAATAAATTCTGTACACCAAAAAAAAAAAAAGGGTCACTGAATATGTGGTATTAAAACAAATAATACCACTTGAAACTAGTATGAATTATTATACTCCTTAAACTTAAATCTTTTCCAAGAGAATTCTTTGCTACTTTATTTCTTTCATCTCATCTCATGTGAACACTCATTTGTTCTACTTCAGATTTCCCAGGAGTTATAAAACTAAGAAATATGGCTAATATTTTTAGTCATCTCAAAACTGGTCTTTCTTCAAGGCTATAAGAAAAGCTATGACTTAAATTTAAATCCATAAATTAACTAAATCAGTCTTTATATTTCAAGGAATGAGTACCTCAACAAATAACACAATATGCTAATGTTTGTATTTAAAAAAAAAAACTAAAGAAATATTTAAAAGCAAACCATATTTTTTGAATACCTGAAAAAATCCAAGGCATAAATCAGGACAGGTAATACTTTGATAATTTAAAAAAAGTATCAAACTGCTGGCAATTGAGTATGAAGGAAGTCTTATTTTTATAGTAGTTGTTTTAAAAAAAAAAAACCACTGATGGCCATAAATGCTCTGAAACTACTAAGACTCATTTAGGTTGCTCCTTCCTTCAAGACATTTACAATTTCCTTCAAGACATTTATAATTACTTTATTCTCAAAGAAACGGAAAAGTTCAATAAGAGATATAGAGAAACTTGACTTACCACAAGGACTGGGTATGAAAGTAGTTGTGAGGGTTCAGAAATGCCACACAGCAATTTAAGGCAGCAAAAGAATACTAAGCCAAATTTAAACTGCAGGGCGAATGACCATCAGTAGACACGAACCCAAATGGACTCGGACCAAAACTTTATAAAAAGGAATTGGGAGTTATTTACAAACAAAAATAAAGCTTTGCTTTTTATGTCTCACCTGAAAGACTGGGAAAATATTTTCATAAGTCAAGAATCTATGGCCAGGGTTACTATTAGACTGACATCTGAAAGCTATTTAAAACCCTCAGGAATCATCTTAGTTGCTAAAATTATAGGAGCACAAAACACAGAGATTAAATGCTGATTTGTATGATATTTTTGTGAAGTAACATCTGAAGAGCATAAATATTCAAAAGAAATGGGTATCAGTAGGTAATATGGATTTACAAGGGTACTTACCCCATCATGATAATCACAAATTAATTAAATCTATACATGATAGGATGTACTAAAAATATTCTTTTTAATCCAAAATTATGGGCTCACTCTAATTCTGGCTTCACCACAGTTTATTACAAGACAAATTTTAGAATTTTATTTTTCTTATATGGTCTTTAAATTCTCCAATAGGAAGGTATACTATGAATCAGGAATTATTTAGGAAATATAATTATGTAGGCTTCTGATTTAGAGCTTGAACAGAAAATTATTATTATAGACAAAAGAAATAGTATGAAAAATTGTATTCCTTAACTAAATAATGACAATGTATGGTAATACATTTCTTGACATGTGATAGAAGGCCTTTAAAGCAGATGCTTTCTATAGTCTCTGTAGAGAAGCTTCCCTTATGATACAGAAAGAACAGAATGCCAATGGATTTTACATCTTTTCGAGTGGTAGTTTTGCTTTATTTTTCTGTAGTAATATTGTGAGAATAAGTGGTAAGAGACCTGGGAGGCAGCAGATGGGGGCGGCATCCAAGCATGAACCAAGCATGTACTGGTGTGTCTGGTACTTTCACGTGCCACAGGAACCTGGGGGCTGGACATCATGGTCCCCACTGGGAGTTAATGTTGAAGCCAGGGAAACAAAGGACTTGCTCAAAGCCACATATCAGGTCAGTAAAGGTAGATTCTTGAGTCCACACAAAGATTAGAATGTCTGGTTCTCTAAATAATCACAATTGCATCATTCTGCAGCTGTAATCTGTCACTGACTGCAGCACCCTCCAAGGGAAATCTTGAAAACAGATCTATAAATTTATTATCAAGGAGGATTAGCCTTGCTCAAAACTATAGTACAGTAATGCATTCAGTTTTATATGCAAGACAGAACGATAGAGTGTAGAGTTTGTGTGCTTTTGGAATCAGATCTGGATTCAAAACTTGATTATAGCAAATACTAGCCAGTGCCAAGGGAAGTGAGACTTAGTAAATTTCTCTAAGCCTCAGTCTATCTGCAAAATGGGGAAAATAAAAAGTACCAAACTTTCGGGTTAAAATGTCAATAACACACATTAAAGGCCTAATAGTAAAAGCACAAAATGGGCGCACAATGAATAAAAGGCAGCTGTCATTACTGAAGTTCTCCCGTTGATCTGGGTGAAGTCTGCTCTGCCCAAACGAGCTCCTGGGAGACTGGGCTTTCTTGGTCTGCCAGTGTACCCTGGCCAGCGCCTACCACGGATGCACCTACCTGTGCTGGAGTCAGCTGGCTTCAGGATCTGCTGCGGTAAAGCAAAGAACTCTCCCCAAGGCCCGGTGGGGGTGTTTCCATAAGGTTTTAGCAAGAGCTCACTAGAGGATTTAGGCTTTCGGTGAGGGACTTGAAGGAGGCCACAAGGAAGGAGGGGTTCACTCCAGCTTGGCTACTGTCAGAAAGCAGTGGCCAGTCCACAGGGAGGGCAGGGCAGAGTGAGGGTCCAGCTCTTCCCTAGCAGAGCAGTGGCAGGCACTCACATCCACCCCGAGAGGGCAGTGTTTGGTTTTCTATGGGGGCACAGGGACCTTGTTTTCCATCTGTGCTTAGACAACATTGTAAAATGGCCTTGTTTTGTCTCCTTTTTCATGGTTTCAGAGTCATTTTGTCTATTGGTGTTCTGAGATAGTCACTGTTTATTTCCAGCTTCTAACAACACCAAGGCTTTAGTATGAGATCAGTTCCTCGACATCAGGGGTGGCTTTTTTCTCAAATGGAGGCCAGATCCATTACATATGTTTAACGAGCTAAAAACCTCAGTTAATTTAAAAGTGAGATGGATGCTGTGTGGATGCAATCTTTCACATGAACATGACACAAGCACTTTTAATTAAGAAGCTCGCCATGTTCACCATTCCCCCTTCTCCATAGAAATGGCAGTACAAAAATCATCAATTTTAGTTGACAGATGAAAACTTTACGTGATTTTATTAAGGTCAATATTGAATCAAGAGTCAAAAGTAGAAACGCCTATTCAATCACTTTCCTCTATGAGATATAATATTGAACTTCATCAGGAAACTCTCTTTTCCTCTGACAACTGTATTGGCTGGGCAAACACTTTTATGTTCTTTATCAATTTCCATGGCCAAAACAAACCAAAAAAATCCCTATGCATCTGTTTAATCACTGCTTAGCCAGACTTTAAAAAGAACTATACCTTCAATTTTGAAAATCCAGATTTGTATACTTTTCCTCTCCAAAAATGTTACTTTCATGAGTAATTAGAAAGATTTAATGGTTATTTATCATAAATAACATTTTCAGGGGAAAACGTTTTCAAGGTATATTAGGATTACTATTTGTCGTTCTCGTCCCTAACTGGATATTAGGCATTTTAAGGTTGTCATATGTAAGTAATTCTGAATGAGTGGAACAGTTTTAACACTGGCTAGGCAATGGTTGTACAGAACCTGTTTCACAACAAATTTTACCACTGTATCAAATTCCCCCTCATTCTAAACCTTTGGAGTAGTCAGTGACAATTCATGCAAGTGTGCCTCAGTTCCGGGGTTGTACTGTCTCATGTGTATGTAAATATACATGCACACGGTAATGATCAAAGCCTCAGGTCACACAGAATTTGTGAGCAAATACGGAAGGTTTGGTACAGTGAGGTCAGTCCTGAAATACAGCAATGCCTTCATCCAAAACACAGAGAAGCACTCAGATGCTCCTGAGCCGGCTTAGAGCAAGCCTCTCATTCCTAATCAAAGGGAGAATACTTGGCTAGAGTTTTTCATAACTGGAATGTCAATGGCAATAGTAAACAGCATTCAAAAGGCTGAGTTCATCAAGCTTTTAAGGAATCAAAGCAAATACCAGATGTCAAGCTATCTATTACTAAATGCCCTGATTAATGCTTGAAGCATTTGAGGGGGAGAGAGTGGGAAATTTCATTCAAAAGTTCTGAGATTGCACAAAAGCAGATATACTGAAAAAGATGCTATTAAATTAATAAAATTAAGATTTAGGATCACTTAATATCATAAAATATACATGAGTATTATATATTTTATGCTTATATGTGTGTATATGCTTATATATGGTATATGCATATAGGTGTGCATATATGAATTTGAAGGTGTGTGTGGGCATTATGAGAAATATTCCCAGATATAAATGAAGATCAAAGACTGTTATTATTTAAATATCTCAAGTAGCTTTTTTTTTGTTAGTTAAGTTAGTTGATGGCTAGGAAAGACTTTCAAATTTTTACTAACAACTACAAAGAATCTCTAAGATTTCAAGCATGTTATAAAAAGGAAGTAATAATAAAACATCTTTTAAGATGAAAAGTACTAACACATTTTACCAGAAATTAAATCACACTGGTTATAACATATAATCCTGTAATTTTTTATGTGATATTTTTATCACTTTAGATGCATGCTACAGTATTAAAATTTGGCACAACTGTAAGCTAATCAACAACAAAACCTTATAAATAGTTCTCACTTCATTTTATGAATATGATATAAATTATATATGTTAAGTATTGAATGTAAATAATAAAAAAGGCAATGACTGCTACTTTTATATACTTGGTTGGTTAAAACTTTGCACCCGTTCAGTAATGGCTTAAACTGCAGCACTGTCTGGGACATCTTCAAAGAGGTAAGGTGAGTTTAGAAGAACATCCAGAAATAAAAAGATGAATAAAACCCTTAACAACTGGGATAGACGGCCTGCTAGAGTTCATCCATCTGCTCAGTAAATACTGTGTTAAGGATGTTTCACAAAAATGCAAATCTAGAGGATGCAACAAATTAAAAGATTAGGTACAGTCTACCAGGTATGTCGGTGGCTGTGACCCCAGAGAAGTGACATCTTTACTGGGGGGATACTTAATCTCTTTAGTAAAAAGGAGGTTAAGACTAACGATACACTTGGAGGACAATGTTAATGACAAACTGTTCCAAGTACAAAATCGAATACTTCCTTATTAAAGCATATATGAAAACCAGATAACACACACAGCACTATTGAATTAACCAGTCTCTTCTTAGATTCAAGTTAAGTTAATAATGGCATCTATACTTTTTCCCCCTTTCATATTTAAGTTGATGATAATGAATTTCTCCATTATTATTTTAGGTCAACTTATAAAACTTATTTTGCAGAGGATACACATTCCAGTTAATTATTGATTTGTGCCCATCACTAATCTTCAAAGACAGAGAATCCGGAGATTAAGTCTTACCTGACCAGGATCCGTCCCAGTAACAGTCAGGTCTTGGATGGATCTACGTCTTGGCTGCCCGTTGCCTTTAAAAAAATTTTTAAAAATTAAAATACTGAAACCTATTCAGAGACAAGAAGGGTTTAACAGCTATAGTAGGAAGTTGGAATTTGTTGCTCCTTGGATCTACACAGAATGTGAGAAAAACAAGTGTTTTTGTTAAAAAAAGAGAAAGAAAGATATAAGGAAAGAAAGAGAAACAGCTATAGTATTTTAACTCAAAAGCTGCTGGCTTACAATAAAGTGTGTCCTAATACAATAACCACTCCTACCACACGAAGAGCTGCTGAATTCTCTTCCACCATCTTCTGTCATGTGTTTAAATAGATGAATGCTTGGGGGTTGGAGCTGATGACGGCATCTATTTCAAGGGCCTTACGTTAGTTTCTTCAGCAAGACAGCTAGCAAGTTGTGAGCCATGACTGGCTTTAACCAACAGCAGTACCTTGTTCATTTCAGAGCTTAAAAGGATGCTTAGGCTTGAACTTATTGCACTGAGTCACACTTAGCCCATTAGTCTTCATCAGAATCTAGTAATTTATTATTTGTGAACAACAACTCTTAATTCCTAGTGGAGACAGATGACTCTCATTCTCAAATATACAGCTTGTTGAAATGGGCTAGTGTGTTAACCCTGCTTCAGGAACTTCCATGCCAAACATAACTGAATTAAAAATCAATTTATGAAAGAACTAGACAAATCTAAGTCTTCAGCAACATGGGGGGGGGGGCGGTGAATTGAACAATAGCTTCACTCAGCACTTCTATTTGGGAATAGGGCTGTTTACACAGTTATTTCTAAGATGAGCAATCAGCTGTCTAAAAGGAAACACCAAAATACTGTGAGTAACAGCTGACACAATAGTCAAAATTCTTTTGACTCTGAAGACTGTATTATGTAATAGTGGGCAGCGCTCAGACCACGTACTCTAATATTTGTGGCCTGATCAGCCGACAGAATTCATTCTTAAAATTTTATATCTCTGTAACTTTCATTATCTTATTTTAAACCAATCAGCAATAAATCCCAGCTTCTTAATCAAGGTGGCCCTACTCTTTTGTACATACACTAAAAAGACTTTAAAACAGAAGAATAATGTTTAATGCAATAGTACGTGCAGTGAATATAAAAGCTCAAATTTATAGTTATCCTAGAAAGTATAACTCTTTTGTATTTAAAGCTATGTTTTAGAATTCTTTGCATAATCTTAAAGTTACTTCAAATTTCATTTTACTCCAAGCTCCAACTTTCAGTTACAAACTGACATAACAACAAACTGCACATTTATGGAATCAGGCACACTAAGCTATTTCTCTGAAAACTTTTACTTATCCCCATTTTCCTGAGGACAAAAAGGATCCCCACTACCATGACTAATGAGCAATTTCAGGCACATTTCATTCAACACAATCATTCTAAAATTAGCTGAGATGAGACAGGCTTGTAAAAGTGTCTGGAATTCTCTTTTCAGATTAGCAACATTTGTGAATCTGGGGAACCACCCAGCACATGTGTCTGAAAATCATTACATCACCATTGCAATAACAACAAAGACAAGCTCTAAGGGGGGGGGGGGTGGGGAGAGGCGGGGAGGGGAGAAGGGGAGGAAAGGGGAATAAAAAGTTATAAGTAGAGGAAAGGAGAGCTGACAGTTAACAGATGCCATAAGATGAGGAATCTTTAAGCTACAGCATGAGTCAAAAGCAAGCAATACTAGGCAATGCATTTCCATTAGCATAACCATGGCAGAAACCATCTGGCATACAGTTCAGAGGAAGCAAAAAAGGACTGCAATCAACAAATACTTGTTGCTCCAATATTAAGTTTCAAGCCATAATTTAGAAATATGAACGCAAAACACATGAAGCTCCTATTATTGCAAATGAAAATTGCTGAGTGTGTGCTCAGTAAATTTAGACTGACTCTGAATTTTTTGGTAACTAAACACTAATTTAGAAACTCATTTACTTTAGATTTTTTCATGGTTCTTTAATATGTGCATACCTGTATTAAACACAGCAGTATAAAGGAAAAAAGAAGTAGAAATAAGGGAGAATATGATATCAACAGATGCTTAATCAAAGAATATGGAATTTATAAATGATGTCTTGAGTTTTTTAATCTGTAATGAATTTTGGAACATCAGGACATCTAATAGGGAACAAAGGATATTTTTTAAAATAACTTTTCTAAGAGCAACAAAAGGAATATTACTATATCCCTAAGCTCACCTTCTTCCCCACCCCTAAAAGGGTGGAACAGCAGCTTATAGGGCAATTGCTTTTACAACACTGAAACAAAATCCATCTCTCCAAAAAGCTGCTCTTTTAAAGTACAACTGATTTCTTGAGCTGGTATCTGAAAGTCATCAGAGTCCTTCCAGAGATCACTGGCTTAGGTCCCAGAGAGTCATTCCTGTGCCTTTTCTTATCAGTTTCCTTACCGAAACTACTTACATTTTTCTAGGTTCCAACTTTCTGAAGACTATTCATGTAAAAATCAGTACATTTTCTTGGAGACATCTCTTAATTAAAATGTTGGAAATTTTGATATTTGTTAAGCTTTGAATATTAAAAATTATGGGACACTTATCCTTTTTAGATTTTAAAAAGTGATCTTGGTAGACTACAATAAGGTGGAAGGAGACTACTGAAATATTTCCTGTAAGGTTAGATGCACTTCCCTATTTAATTAGTCACAAATACAGAACTTTATTGAAGGAGCAGTGTCTGTACTTGGCAGAAGCAGATGTAGTGTATCTCAGAAGAGCTCTCCTTGGGCCTCCGTGTCCCTACACAAAGGCAGGTGTTAATGACACTATCTGTGTAAGGTAGGAACTTGAGTTCCAGAAAAGCTCGATTCTTTCTACCTCATGGTCTCCTCACAGCGGTGCTGCACTGTTGATCGTTTGCACTTTTCATATTCTTCTTAACTACTTATCACACTTTTGGTAAATAATGAATATACAATAGGGCTCAGTGTACCGGACTGAACTTTAAAGTGAATGAATAATCATTACATTTTTCTCAGTTAAGAGATCTAAATGCAGTTGAAACCATTAAGGACTCCTAAAGTTTCTTTTCAGCTTCAAGAATATTACAAGCAACAAATGTCAATTAAATTCAGAGACTTGGACAAAAATATTTTATGTGTATTAAGACTGACTCAACAAAACACTTGCATATTCAGCCTTCTCTAGCAAATCCTTAACACAGTATGTAATGCTTTTTCGTCAAAGTGTTCTATCAGTTTAAAATGTTATGCCATCTTATCCCAGGCTTAGGAATAACAAAAAGTACACTAGAGTCTCACTGTTCAAGGTCCTCAAACAGAAGCACATGAAGGCAATGCCTATCTGTAGAACAGAGGAGAAAAATTTCAAGTGTTTAAAATGAAGCCAAGTATTGTAATTTAATCTGAACTTAAAAAAGAAATTCAGAACCAGTGAGTACGATATTATAGTAGTATTAACAAAAACTATTTAAATATATTCTATAAAACCTTATAATTTAGCTCGTTTTAAAAAGTTATCTTTTATAATATAAGTACAACAGTTATTCAATATCAATATTTGGAAAAATTTACTTTTGCAAATCATATGCTGGAAATTAATTTCATAATAGCAATCAATCTGGTATAAACTATACCTGAGGATGTTTTACCAAAAAGGGAGAATGTACAGACAGCTTATGTTTCAATTAAATCTTTTGCAGGTGGTATATGTACATGTATCTGACAGTACTTTCATCTGGGGGATTTCAAAATATATTCTAATCACAGCTGACTTCCTTAAGTACTATAACTCTTCACACAAGGACTCCAAAGCAGCACTGCTGGTCTCCCTTGATGACAGACACCAGAGCCATGAACAAAATATTTTTTAACTGTTCAGTCTCTTGTTTAGTTGCTAAGTTCAGCTGGACGCTTCTGCAGCTCCATGGACTGCAGCCCGCCAGGCCCCTCTGTCCATGGACTTCCCAGGCAAGATATTGGAGTGAGTTACCACTTCCTTCTCCAGGGGACTCTTCCCAATCCAGGAATTGAATCCACGTCTCCTACTTTGGCGGGTGGGCTCCTTACCACTAAGCTGTCAGGGAAGCTGACTCAGTCTCTTACTCTATGAAACTGGAAAAGGTTGATGCTCTTGTTGTGTAACTTTTTGACATTTTACTTGTTTAACTTTGACATGTGGAATTTTAAAAGAAATGGAAAATTTAGGTATTCTTCTAACATCATATCAAATGTATTATAGTTTCCCAATTCATAATCCCTATCCCATTTGAGTATTTGAGATGAAGATGGAGGGAAAATAGACCCTTGGAAGCTTGGATAATGACAAAAGCAAAATGTGGGGAAGTCAAGAAAATTCAAGTAAAAGGACCAAATAAACAAAAATCCATGTTTTCATCAAAATCTTAAAGGAAAAAACTTTAGAAAAATTTAAAGCAATCCAATAATCTGCCACCCACTCTCTTTTCTTCAAATAAAAGTAACATAAAACAGATTAGAAACCTATAAATCAGGGAGTTTCAACTATGGGCAAGAGATGTCTGCATTCACATTAACTCTGCCCAGGTTGCACAGTTCTCTGGCAGGACGCTCTCTGCCAATGAAGAGTCAGCAAAATGTCATCCTGTGCTGGCGACTGCTCTTGTTCTGTGTCTTGCTCGCTGAAAAGAGGCCAGGCTGATTCACAGCCACTCTGTGGGCAGTGGAAAGTAGAAAGAAGACTTAACTGTGACAAAGTTTGCCAATGCCTCTTTGAGAGCCAGGCCCAAGGTAGCAAGGGCACAGAGAACTGTGTGGTGTGACCCGCAGAAGTCCCGAGGTGTTACGGGTCCGTTTTCGCATGGCCCGAGAGGCTGCTAGATTGACGAATGCTGGTGTTAGCCACAGGCTGCTTGTTCTTCCTCATTTGTTGATGGCAGGATATTTACCAGTGTTGAAGAGCAAGCAAAAAACAAGATTTAAATTTGTTCGCCCATGATCAGGTTAGGCATTTTAGTCATTATAAAGGTTGTATTAAAAAAATTTTTTTTAGAGTAACAGTGCCTATTTAAAAACTTTTAAAACTTGGTAAAATTTTTAAAAATGCAAGAAGCAACATTTCAAAAATGATCCATTTGTACACTGCTAATAAATACATATAAAAACTTACTTGATGCTTAAAGGAGCACTCCTAATAAATAGAGGCAGTTTATTCCCAGAGGTATATTAAACTCAGTATACGGCACTTGGCCAAAGGAAAGTATTATTGAAAATACTTATCCATAACAGATGAAAAATATAGCTTATATTTAAAAAATGCTTACAACTGGGATTCAATGCTAATAATGCCAGTTGGGATATATCAAGAAGTATCTGATAATATAACCACAGAATTTGTAGGGAATCAACCTCAAGTAAAAAAGTTCTAAAAGGTATTAAGAAATTTAGGGAATTAAATTTCATCCTTCTTTACAATTAAAATGGCCATGTAAGATAGTTGAGATATTCCCAAAGCACAGGTTATATCTTTTATGTTTAATTTAAAAATATAACCTAAGAATAAATTAATGTTTGACTTTTACATCCTATTATTTCAATTCCAGTGGCTGCATCCTTTATTTAAAAAAATGGAAACTACTAGGTTAATGTTTGAACATCTGGGGAAAAACCCAACAAGAATATTTAATAAACTTACTACTGAATAAAATACTGTTTCCACTTGACAAGCACTGCTACCCTGGCAAGTAACAGCAGAATTATGCTTTCCCGACTCCAGAAGGATCCAATGTCATTCAAAAGTATCTCCTGGATGAAGAGCTCAGTTAAATCTAATACGAACCCTAAGTAGGAGCAGCACAGAATTATTCTAACTTCTGTGACTCAAACAAAACAAAAAAAATGGGTGCAATCTGGTGTCAGAAGATCTAGGATGGGATCCTGGCTGTGTAACTAAGGGAAAACCACTCAACACCACTGAGTCGTTTTCATCTGTAGAATGGCTACTAAGCTGATGTGCTTTAAACTACCTTACAGGTCACACAGCACACCTAACGAGGGTTTTTCAGCCCTGGCCCTGCTGACCCTTCAGGATGGTAACTCTTGGCTGCGGGAGGCCGCAGAGAGCCAAGGAGACTCTCCAGACTGCTTAGCAACAACGCGGCTTCTGCCTACCCAGTCAGCAGCACCCATTAGTTCTGACAATCAGAAACGTTTCCAGACAGTTCCAGATGTCCCCTGGCGGGGTGTGGTGTGGGGCACACACTCACCCCGGTTCAGAACCTCGGAGACCGTTTTCTCTGCTTCTCCCCCACTCCCTGTCACCTACATCACTGGCTATCTCGCTATGTGTGGGTGTATCTGTTCTTAATGTTTATCCATAAGACCCAGATTAAGATTAGTGTGCCATTCAGCTAAATTCTTCTGATACTCTCAAACATTTAAGATCATCACAGCTCAGCAGTATGAATGTTTAAAACATTGCTGCTTCTTCAGTTAGAGTACTATTCCCTTAAACTTGGTATCTTTCAGGGCAGAGGTAAAATGATCCTGAGTACTTTATTAATTTTGAAAGCAGCCCATGACTCAGTAAAAGTATGCGAGGAATAAATTAACTGTATTCTCTGAAGGGCAACAATGAAAATGTAAAATAAACCACTTGAACAACCAGAATAAGAAAAACAAACAAAAAAAGAATAACAAAACTCTAGAAATAAAATGGTTTTGTATAGATGGAAAGGGCCCTAAGAACTGTTTAAAATATTTTATACACATCTGTAATTGAGCTCCGCTGGGAGCTCAATAATGGGTCATTTCCATACCTGGCACATATTAATTAAACACTATGTGTGAGGTCTTCAGCCAGACACGGCTGATGCCATCAACAATAAATAACAAAGACACAGTCTCTACCTTCAGGTTCCAGTTTACTGGAGGAGCATGGGGATTTAGATTCATCTATGAGATAATCACCATAAGAAATAACAGCAATTTAGCCATACGAGACATGTGGGAGTTAGGTATAAAAACATGTAATTTGCACGAAGATCCTCCTAATAATACACAGGAATCAGAAGTGACCATAATTATTTGGCAACATACCATGCAAAACAGCAAATCTCATTTAGTTTTTATTTCTGTTTCTATTTTCTAGGTTAAGGTAAAATGTTATTCAGCTACTCTTTTCTCAACTTCCTATTTCACTTGCTACCAACAGAAAGAGGCTGGGACAGAATGCCAACAGGGACCCCCAAGTTCTAATGAAGAAAGGAAAGGAGCCAAGGACAACAAGTATTTTTAAAGGATTGTGTTCTCTTTCTGCTAGGTGCAAGAGAGGTCTGGGTTCAGCTATTCCACTCAATTAAAAGATGAGAGGGAGTTGGCAGAATTCTGGGCTGGTATGCCTCCTTCCATGAAAAGGCTTATTACTTTACCTTCTAGTTCTTCCTCGGTTTTGGAGATGTGAGGTTTCTGGCCAAGCTGGCTTCAGCGCAGATAAATGTATACAGTTTTTAACCTGTCTCCCTAAGGACTGCATGCAAGGTATGTATTTTCACATTCTACCGAATTGGAGCAAGAAGCATTTTATAAGTACCAGGGATCATTATTCCGGTTTTACAGCTATTAGACCATCCCAGGTGGTCCATGATACCTGCTATGACGGTCTCAGGGACATCCAGAATGTTGCCAAATGAAGCGGTTTTACGGTGGCCCCGTTTAGGCTTGGAAAAGGCTGCAAAAATATACATATATAGTATACATGCAAACAACTACAAATAGTAACACAGAAAACGGTGAACAAAAACAGAATACTTTTCAAATAGTTATGTTAATAACACTTCATGCAGGATGGCATGCAGAACTATCAAACCCTCTGTCCATGCTTACACAAGGCGTGATGAAGGAGCAAACAACTTTCAACACAAGACGTTTCTCATACTGGCTTTAATTGGCAGGAAAAAAGGACGGAGACAAAGCTGCAGAGTGATGAGAAAGCTAGACTTCCAACACGTCCGTGGAAATAATCTACATGCAACCACTGAGGTGCAGTGAGGCTCTACCATCAAAGTGGGAAGAAAAGAGGAATTAAAAAGAAATAAGCTGCCATATTTGTTTTAGTTAAACAAACACAGGAATATGTGTTCAGTGAGGTGTTTCTTGAAGTGTGTTACAAAGTACAATTCAGTGATTATATGATAATTATTGAATCAAAGTATGAAATGTATATGCTCTTATAATGACAAATATTTAAACATACTTCTGATAAACTGAGTATTTACTGTAGTTTCCAAAGTTTAGGGTCTATTCCTGCTAAACCGGAATAGTTCTGAAAGGCTGGAAAATATGAACCTGTCAAAGTAAGACAATTCACCAACAAATGTTCAGCCCATCTGTTTTATTCACATTTAGGCAGAGAAAGGTTAGGGTTATTTAAATATATGTGGTTACCTTTAATCTGGTGAAATATCACTTCTGTAAAGATTAATTATAAACCAGTACCTGACTAAGAAATTGACACTAGCAGATATAAAATTATTACTACTACATTACAGAACACTTCCTGTTTTAGGGAGCAACCACTATTTGGCAGCTCTGACTTGAATGATATTCCTGAAATGAAAAGGACTCCCAAAGTGTTAGGCTGCATTTCTGTGGACACTGTTCATCAGACACGGTCTTGTGACATTCCCACTGCTCACAGAAACACTTGTGACTCAAGTGACCTCCACGCAACTTGCTTGTTTCTGAAGATTCCATCTGCGTGGCAGAGACCAGCCAATACTCTACTTTTCCCTTTTTTCTTAGCAACAGAACCTCAACTGTACTCAGGACAGCAACGTTCCCAGATGAAAGACTGCAGATCCCCTCTTCCCTTGGATCCACAGGGAGCCGTCTGACCCTATTACTATGGCCAATGACATAAACGTGCAAGTTGTTAGGAGGGACTTCTGTGAAAGCTTTTTGAAAAAGCAGCCCTTGCTCTAACTCCTGCTTCCTGATGCTGGGATTGTGGATGTGATGACTGGAACTATAACAGCCATTATGGAGCACAAGGTCACCTTCAGGATGAAAGCCACACAATAGGGATTGTAACACAGAGAGACAGAAGAAACCCAGTCAACAAAGATCAGGTAGCCTACCTCCAGATTTGTGTGTGGAAAAAAGTTTGTGTTAAAGACACTGTTATTTTGGAAATTCTGTAAGATATAACTGATTCTAATGCTAACTGATAAATAAGTGACCAAGATTAGTTGAAGACAAGAAGAGTTAGGATGGTCCTCTGGACAACTTTTCTTAAAAGAACTTCACACAAAATGAAAATATTCTTTTTAGAAAGAGACCAAAATGATCTTAAAACAAAACAAAACATAATCCCACAAAACCTAGTTAGCTGAGTTAAAAAAAAAAAAAGCTAATACACTAGGGAATACACTTACATATACGTAGTCTAAAAGACTAGAGGTAAACACACAAAAATGTTGTGTTTATTTTTTAGTGGGACAATCATGGAAGACTGGGTTTTTAAAATTTATATTTCTACATTTTCCACGATAGAAATGTATTTATAATCAGTCCCTCTCCACCCCTAGGGAAATCAGAAAGAAAACAATTTAACCCATCATTACTAAATGAACCTGGTTAGAAAAGAAGGTTAGAAGTCCACTAAGGTAACAAAACATATTATTTTTGTGCTGACCAGTCTTTCCACAATTAATCATTTTAAGTACTGACAAAATGGAAGAGAAATGCGAGCTTTTATCCAGATCAAATTACTACGACCTTTTATTTTACAATTAAAAGAATTAATCACAAACTTGGCTGCCTGTGCCACTGAAGGGAGCAGCAGCAGAGAGTAAGGCCAAATCATATTTTGACCTGGAGCACATTTTCCTGCTAAATTCAAAACAAAACATTTGCTATTACTTGAGTTCAGCACAAAACTCTAGTAGAATCACTCAGAATCCTGCCAAACATCCTGGTTTGGCTAAATTTCAATTTCTCATTTAGATTTTTATTAGCTCATATTGAGCTGAATTTTATTTGATAAAAATCTGTAATAAGAAATTCAACTTTATAATGCAAATAATTTTACAAATCATGCTTGCTTTATCTGGAATTTGAGATGCTTTCTGCTAGAAGCATAGGAAGTATATTATAAATCAACTTCCTGCTTTAAAAATTTAGGAAACACACAAGAAAAGCCCCTGACATCCCCATGACTGAAACAACTGAAACTACCGTTTTCGTTCCTCTTCAGACTTTTGCTTCCTGTTTACCTGCGGTTGCAGCGATCCTGGCTTCTACTTCAGACATATCGGCACTCATCCTTTTGCCGTCAGAGGTTGGGGGCAAGCTCTCCACGCTACTCCCACGAGAAGCTCCCAAGCTCAACCGCCCAGATTCACTCTGTTAGAAACATAGGTCAATTTGAATGACTGAAACTCTTCATATGTAAAAATCCTGGGCAGCTAGAAGAAGGGAGATACCAACTGGGATTTCTAGGGGTTCTGTTCTGAAAGAAATGGAAAATTTTCAGGGAGAGGGAGCTGTAGGAGTGACGAAGAATAAGCTGCAGACACTGGCCTTTAGGAAAAGGTGATCACTAGAGCTGGGAGTTAAATGTCCTAATTATTAGTTATCCTAAATGCTTCAAGGAAGATGAATAAAATCACTCCTAAAAATATTTCAAAACCAGGAACAGCAAAAATATAATAAATCTGGAAACATGAAATGATGGATCTAGAAGAACTCCTTTAACCAGGCAGTATAGCCAAGAAATCTCCATTTCACACTGGTAACCCTCAACTGTTCAAGTTAGGGATCGTAGGAAGACATGCTCAAATGCCAAAGGCAGCAATCATCAGATGGGAGAACGATTAACTGTACAGAATTTCAGGAGAATCTCATTACTCATCTCTACTCTTGAGCCTATCTGTCTGCTTTAGGAACAAGATTCAGGACTTGTATAGTGAAGAAGGCAAACAATACTTGCTAGTATAATGTTTAGGATTTCATGACTACTGGTAAGGTTACCAAAAGGTTTAACTTTTAATAACAAAACAAACCTGTTGTTTTGCCTGGTTTTTCAGCAATTTTGACTCTAAGCGTTTAATTGTATCATTTGTGGCAGGAACCTGTTCCATGTTAGTGTCGCTTTTATTACTGGTGTTTGTAGACGCAATGTCCATGAAGGAGCCTAGGAAAGCAAAAATATTTATGACAATAGGCTGCGAATAACACACGCTTCATTCAATAAAATGCAACTTAAATTCTTTTCTAAACTAGCAAGATATGAAAAGAGATAAGACTTTTCAAGCTAATGAAGATACCCAAACAAACCCATTTTAAATGATATTTCAGGATAGCACAAAAAGGGAACCAAAGTGCCTAAAGAGTTTTCTAACAGTCAAGAAAGACTTTAAGATTCTCAGCCTGAGAGAAAGAAATGGCTATTAATCAAGATGGGAAAGACTGTGCAACGACTGAGTCTGAAGGGAGCTCAGTTAGGAAAATGGTAATTTTGAGCTCAAAGCAGGTATCAATCAAGTAGTTGGATATGTGAGTGTGGAGTTCAAGTTTGGGATGGAGCAAAAATGTTGGCAAACACATGGTATACATGTATACTGGATGAGATTACTAAGGAAATGAGTTTAGACAGAGGTCAAATGGCTATGCCCTGGGCACTCCGACGTTTGTAGGTTGGGAAGATGGTGACCTTGACAAGAGCAGTTCTAGAGCAGTGGTATAATAAAAGCTTGAACGGAGCGAGCACAAGAGAATGGCAAGAGAGAAGCTAGAGAAATGCAAATAAAGACTTCAACAGTCCCCGCCTGATCCACAGGGGATACATTCCAAGACCTTCAGTGGATGCCTGCAACCTCAGATGGTGCCGAGCCCTCACATCCTGTGTTTTTTCTTATACACGTATACTTAGGATAAACTTTAATTTATAAATTAGGTGCAGTAAGAGATTAACAAGAGTAACTAAAACTAAGACAGAACAATCTTAACAACATACGGTAATAAAAGTTACCTGAATATGGTCTCTCTCAAAATACCTTACTGCACAACTCTAACAGCCTTTTCTAACTGCGCTTATCCCGCACCGCGGCTGTTAACTTTTGCAGTTCAAAGCATGACAGCAAAACAGGCTCAAATTTCTTTTCCCTTCTTCACGCTTTTCGTGGACAGAAGTTCTTAATGCAGATCTTAGCAACCTCAGCCAGCATAGGGGTTTTTTTTCCTAATTAAAGTTGAGAATTTTCACCTTTTCAGTTAGAGGAAGCACTTTCCAGCTTCTCTTTGGCATATCAGAATTGCCAGCATCATTACTCGTGTGCTTTGTGGTCATTATTAAATAAAACTAGGGTCCCATGAACACAAGCACTGTGATACCTCGACAGGTGATGTGACAACCAAGAGGGCTACTAAGTGACAAGTGGATAGGAAACATGGAATAAAAGGACAATGCATAGGACGGAGCCAGATTTCACTGTGCTGCTCAAGACGGCTGCAATCTAAAACTTATGAATTATTTCATTCTGGAACTTTTCATTTAGTATTTCTGGACAAACTGTGGACGGGGCGGGGGGGGGAGGAACTACTGTATATACACTCAGGGAATGATCCCAATACAGAGGCTAAAACTGATGATGCAAGAGACAGGAAGAACTGCTAGGAGAGCAGACGGGATCTGATGCACAAGGCGTGCCTCTGGCTGTAAGCACGGACAGTTCAGTGTGGGAACAGAGGGGCTGCAGAGCAGACGGGCAGGTGGGCGCGTGGAGGGGGAATCTGTGGCAGCTGTCTTCTGATCACAGGGAAACGGTCAAGAAGGTCAGCTGAGGGTAAGGAGTGGCAAGCAAATGTTTTTAGAGAAATTCACTTTAGAATTCAGGGCATCTCAGAAAGACTTTCAGTAAAATTGGAACCAGTTTAAACATAATTTTTTCGGAGGTAGGGGAAATAGACCAGTAAAAATAAACTTTTAAGAATGCATTAGGTATATGTGTACATACACACCTATGCCTTTTAACTGTAAGCAAACGGACAGGAAGGCCTGGTGCGCTGCGGTTCATGAGGTCGCAAAGAGTCGGACACGACTGAGCGTCTGAACTGAACTGAATAATGAAATGTTCATAATACCATATATTTTGAAAAGTAAAATTTTTCTAAATTAGAGTATTACTTCTACTGTTTTTTTTTTGATGACCACAAACTATGGAACTAAGGAACTCTGAACTAAAACACGGCTTTTTAAATGAATGTCTCTATGGATTCTTCTACAAAGATCAACTAGTAGGGTGCTCATGATACAGAAAATATGCTGTCTTATATATACATATTTATAATAATTTTTGATACTATTTGATCTAGCTGTATCTGTGTAAGAATTATTTTTCAAGTAAAGAATGGCATCCACAAAAATATAATATCCAGTCTTTTTAGATATAACTGTGTAAGAATTTCAAAACTTGGAAGTGGGTTTTCAATTAACTCTTTAACCTGGGTACCTGCATCAAGAATGATACACCTGGAAATTCAAATTGCAATCATATTAAATGAATAAATTAAAATGCAAAAAGGGACATCATTCATTGCTTCTTGATTATCATTTCATGGGAACAGAGACGCAAAAATCTGAGGTTATTACCGTTTCAATCTATCCACTCACCTGTGCTGGCAGCAGAGTTGCTCTGTCCTTCATCTGAATACTGACAAGGGTATTGTAACGGCTCATCTGCTCCTGGAAAGTACTATATATAAAAAGGTAAGTAACAATGTAAACTTTCTTTAGTACAAATTAAATCGTGTGAAAATTAACTTAGAGAGTAAGTATGTGTGAATTACTTCCTTGCTGAGATCTGAATGCAGCAAAGATGCTGCTTTATTTTCACTAAGGCATATGTGGAAATTTGTAGATAGAGACAACAATGCGCTAACTCTTCTGAATTTCAACTGTTATCAATGCTGTGTATCCACCTATACAGAGCCCAGATAATCTTGAAGAAAACAGTCAATATTCCTCTAGAGGGACATATGAAATTCAGCAGTATCATTTGTCATAATTACATAAAACATTATTCATGTTCTCACAGCAGTGATGCTAATCTCTAAAGTGTTGAAATGACTTAGTCTGACAACTGAGATGGTATGCCATAGAATAATTTGTTAGAATCAGTATTTTAAATATCAAGGGTAGATTATGAAAGTTGCTCTATGAATCAGAGATAAAATATTGGATATATCTGATGGATAAAAATTAGAATTTAGGGAGAAAAAAGAGAAACGTTTTCTTCCCAAATTAGACAAAGCACCTATAAACACAATCAAAATCTGAATAACTTATATAACCCAAAGTTTTAAGGTATGTGATTATGGAGACCAGGCTGTTTTCTTTACTTTTTAATTTTTACTGAGTGTTTTCTTATGAATGTATCATTAGGTCCCAGGATTCTACGTATAGCTCTTCTCCAAATATGAAATGAAGCTATAAGAAGAGTTCAAGTTGCTGAGCCCAACTTATTTTCAATAGAATGAACAAATTAATTATGTGTCCATTTAGGAAATCACTTAATCTATATTCAAAGAGACTGAAAGATTCTTCTACTTAGCAAATTGTTCTGAAATTCAGGCACTTTCGCAAGTGCATAAACATTTCCAAGTCAAGGTACTACTTGATAGATTTGTTAGTGCATCAAAAACCAGAGGCCTAGAATGATTCAAATAATTCTAACAAAAGTGTCTGATTTATAGACTGGGAAATTCTAATAATCATTTAAAATAATTCTTCTAAATTCTAATATTCTACAGATCCTAGAAAAAAGTTTAACTTTTTAATGGCAAGTGAAAAGCTGAAAATATACAATGAAAAACCAAAAGGTAAAAATCACTTAAATAAAAGTGTCTGGGAATGTAGCTTCTCTAGTTAGGTGCTACATAAATGACAGCTTGATAAAGATTTGTACTAAAGAAAGTTTATAACTCAGCAACAATTAGAGTCATAAAATACTCAAGTTCTGTAAAGGCTTTAGAGATCATCTAATTCAACTTCTCTCACATTACAGATAAGGCAACAGGCCCAGTAACAAATACATCTACTGAGTTAAGGAGAAGGAAAAACTCATGTTCAGAGACCTAGTCTAGCCATCTTTCCATTATCAAGAACTAGATTTTTTTTTCTAGAGGAGAAATAATGCTTTCTCCTCTGATTATATGAGTAATGAATACCCATTCTAAAGTGGAAAATACAAAAAAGTATACAACCAAAAAAAAAAAAAGATATCCCCTTACTTTAAAATCCCATTAAAACTCAGTATATATAAGAGTCCCTTAATCCCAAAGCCCCTCAAAAGAAGGATTATACCCGCATCAAGTGAGTCATTATTTTCACAATTTCCTCCATTGAAGGGCGCTGAGAAGGATCTTTAGACCAACAACGAGTCATCAGGCTCTCAATGGGCTTAGGTAAATTTTTGATCAGTGGTGGTCGAGTACCTACAATTAAAAGAGGAGGGGAGAAAAGAATGTATTTCTCAAAGAATAGTGTAGGTTTCTAACATGGTATTTATTTTCTAAACCAAGATTTTTTTAGCAGGAATAAAAGCACATTTATTTTGTCCTTTAGGTTAACATTACAATTTCATAAAGGGGAATCTACACCTTTTGAGAAGCCAAATTAAAATTTTCACATGCATTATGACTGAGAGTTAATATTTCATTTATTATAAACACTCTTTTAACAAATAGTTAACAGCTTAATGTGTGAATGGTGACTCGAGGTAATATCTGACCTGTATTTTCAGATTTATCATAAAAATTTCAAATCTGTTTGAAAAATCATCTTCCACATATCAAAAGTCATCAACTACGGTATTACACTCACTGACTTCTAAACAGTTCTTTTGTGGGAGGCAGGCCTTAACGGTAGCTGTGAGTCAGTCATGTCACAAGCCGAAAACTGCCAACTTTTGTGTAATTAACAAGACTAATATCACTAGCAAGGCCCCTAACTTAAAAGAAGGGCCCGATTATAATGAAATCTTTGTAAATTTATCAGTTAATCAGTTAGTTCTTTTATTTCTTACTTCACTGACATTCAGTTTTACTGCGACATGACAGCAAAAGAAAACAAATTGTCCAGGTGAGCGCTCTCGCGTCCTCCCTAACAAGAAAGGCAGTACAAGGCGCCGGAAACTCACACGATCACGCCGGCGACTCCTTGCCTATGAATGACCAACAGAGTGGGGCAGACACTTGTTCTAGCACATGTGGAAGAGCGTGTCAAAAATGCCGCTAATCAGAGTAATTATAATCAAGAGATGGAGATTAACAACAGAGAGGGAGAGCAAAAGTTTAAAGATTCGGCAATTCCCTTTCAAGAACTTTATTTTCCCAAAGCAACTGCAAGGTAACTTGATTAATGAAGGAGATGTATTCTAGTATCATGAGTAGTTAGAAGCACTGTAATTAGAGGTATAAAGGGAATAGAAGGGATGCAAGGACATTGTGTCCATAATGAATATAACTTAAAAATATCGACATCTGAGTCAGAAACATCCAGATCTAATCTCAGCAACATCACTTACTAAACCTGTGACCCTAGGCAAATTACTTAGCTGCTCTAGGTCTCAGCTTCTTAATGAGGAAAGCTGTAAAATGGGGCAATAATAGCACTCACATCATAAGGATGAATGAGAAGCTAAAAGGCAAGACTATGTGATGCACTTCGTGTTTTGCCTTTATGAATAGCTTAAGTAACAACTCGTAAGTAACAACAAACTTAAAATGCTTTGCTTTCTCTCCTCAGTGAGACACTGCTTCTTCAAGAAAAAAAAGCAATAGCTCCCTAATTATCTTAATCATGTGAGAAAATGATGGCCTCTTCTGCATGGGCAGAGCAAGCAGACCTTCCCAGCTTTATCCAGAGCCAGGACTGCCCCCGTTCTGCTCCACCTTGGTGTCAGGGCAGGGAGGGCTTGAGGCTGGTTACAAGAAATCGTACACTTTAATACTGGGGATAAATGGTCTTCTTTGGGGGAGAAACAATTTCCAAATAAGAAATATACAAAATATACTGACAAAAAACTTCACAAACCATTATGAACAGCCCACATGATACGGAACGCTGGGCCACCAATTTCATCAAAGGGTTTCCGACGTGTTATCACTTCCCAAAGGATAATACCCCAGCTGAAGACATCACATTTTTCACTGTAATTGCTACCTAGAAAAAAAGGTAGTAAAATTTAAAGACTTTTCCCCACATGACTTACAGAAGGAATGGCTTTCATAAATTTTAAGAATAAGCATCATGTACAAAAACAAGAGACTGCCACAGGTGTGGCTGAGAAACTTTCTGAAGACCCCAAGTCTCTGCAAAAAATACACTTTAAAATGAGTTAAATATGAGTAATGCACTCAGAAATTTTACTCTATCCTGTATAAAACAGGTAACCAGCAGGAAGCTGCTGTGTAACACAGGGACCCCAGCCTGGTACTCTGCGATGACCTGGACTTGGGATGGGGGTGGGCAGGGAGGCTCAGAAAAGAAGGGGGGTGCAAACACACACACATTTATATGTCTAGTCATAACTGATTTGCACTGATGTACAGCAGAGACTATCATGCTATAAAGGAATTATCATCCAATAAAGAGGAAAAAAAAACAAACCTACTTTAGAAAGTTAGTCATTCTCTACCTTCCTGTCAAGAAATGTAGACCTTATCTCTTATTTAAACATTCTCTGCCCCATTCTCTGGGGAAGAGAATTAAAACAACTTGTACATGCCTTTCTGTAATTGCTTAATCTTAAAATTTTCTTCTCCCATTCTCTTGATGGAAAACACTATCAAAGCAGAAAAAATTTCTCATCTAGTGTGAAGATTTTTTCCCCAAAATATCCAGTGAGATAAATGATTAACTTGCAAACTTAAAAGTAAGTTGTAAGCAGGAAAACTACAAATACCAAATTTACAGTAAGCAGATTTATGCCGCAAAATGTACATAATTTTAGGTCAGCTGTCAATCAGCTGATAAACAAACAAACAAAACCCTAAAACCCATGAACAGCCCACTGTGAGAATGACCAATTATGACAACAGCAGCTACGGACGTGCTTTGCGTGTGCCCCATGCAGTAGGCACTATGAACCGGACAGTGACATCACAGTATGACTTGAACCACACGTGCTGACACCTTTCAGAAATGAAGAAATCTACACAGCCTAATAGTCTGAGTTTTCTTGCTCTAAACAATTAAGAGTAACTTTTATTTCTGGGTTCATCTGTAAAAACAAATCTTTCTGCTCTCCACACTACAGTAATAACTGTGCTATTTTAACTCAAAGAAAGTCACATTAAATAAATAATTTCAAAACAATGCCAATTATGTGTATTATACATACAAACTTAAAACAAGTGGCATGATTTAACCTTATATAATTTAACATGTATTGTCCACAAACATTTTAACTGAACTTTGTGGCAAAATAGCTCCACTCAAGGGACCAGCTGCAGAGCAAATTTCTTTCTCTTGGTGGCTAAAAACAAAGAACAAAAAACTTTTAAATTCATCAAAAATAAAAATCAAAATCAGAATCCAATTATTCAATGTTTCTGAATTTCATGGGCTTTCATATCTTCTAATGTATGAATCACACATCTTCAGCTCAACTTTTCTCAATTATTTAAAAGATAATTGATGTTTTTATACAGAAACCTCCTATACAACTTATGGATCACTCTCTTAGAGCTTGAGTTAAGTTACCTGCGTTCTTTCTAAGGCATGCTCCGGAGCTGTGAATGCTGACGTTTAACCGACAGAAAGCGCACTAGGTCCCTGTCCCTCCCTGTATTCTCCCACAGTCTGCAGCGAGCGGGGCTGGAGAAGGTCAGCTTTCATCCCAATCCCAGGAAAGGCAATGCCAAAGAACCCTCAAACTACCGCACAACTGCACTCATCTCACACGCCAGTAAAGCAATGCTCAAAATTCTCCAAGCCAGGCTTCAACAGTACATGAACCGTGAACTTCCAGATGTTCAAGCTAGATTTAGAAAATGCAGAGAAACCAGAGATCAAATTGCCAACATCTGCTGGATCATCGAAAAAGTAAGAGTTCCAGAAAAACATCTACTTCTGCTTTATTGACTGCCAAACCTTTGACTGTGTGGACCATGATAAACTCTGGCAAATTCTTAAAGAGATGGGACTAACGGACTACCTGACCTGCCTTCTGAGAAACCTGTATGCAGGTCAGGAAGCAACAGTTAGAACTGGACATGGAACAACAGACCGGTTCCAAATAGGCAAAGAAGTACGTCAAGGCTGAATACTGTCACCCTGCTTATTTAATTTATATGCAGAGTACATCATGAGAAACGCTGGGCTGGAAGAAGCACAAGCTGGAATCAAGATTGCTGGGAAAAATATCAAAACCCTCAGACATGCATATGACACCACCTGCATGGCAAAAAGCAAAGAAGAACTAAAGAACCTCTTGATGAAAGTGAAAGAGGAGAGTGAAAAAGTTGGCTTAAAACTCAACATTTAGAAAACTAAGATCATGGCATCTGGTCCCATCACTTCATGGCAAATAGATGGGGAACAGTGGAAACAGTGACAGATTTTATTTTTGGGGGCTCCAAAATCACTGCAGATGGTGACTGGGGCCATGAAATTAAAAGACGCTTACTCCTTGGAAGGAAAGTTATGACCAACCTAGACAGTATATTAAAGAGCAGAGACATTACTTTGCCAAAAAAGGTCTGTCTAGTCAAAGCTATAGTTTTTCCAGTAGTCATGTATGGATGTGAGAGTTGGACTATAAAGAAAGTTGAGCGCTAAAGAATTGATGCTTTTGAACTGTACTGTTGGAGAAGACTCTTGAGAGTCCCCTGGACTGCAAGGAGATCCAACCAGACCATCCTGAAGGAAACCAGTACTGAATATTCATTGCAAGGACTGATGAGGAAGCTGAAACTTCAAAACTTTGGCCACCTAATGTGAAGAACTGATTCATTTGCAAAGACCCTGAGGCTGGGAAAGATTGAAGGCAGGAGGAGAAGGGGACGACAGAAGATGAGACGGTTGGATGCCATCATTGACTCAATGGACATGAGTTGAGTAAGCTCCAGGAGTTGGCAATGGACAGGGAGGCCTGGTGTGCTGCAGTCCATGGGGTCGCAACGAGTTGGACACTACTAAGCAACTGAACTGAACTGAACTGAACTGTGAATTTGTAAACAGTGAATCATTTCCTCCCAGAGGAAATACAGGATTGGGTTCTTGTGAGCCTCTTCAAAACATTTTTGTCAACTGATCAATATATTAACCTTGTTTTATGTGTTTCTGTTTAAAACATCTTTTTTTTAATATAAATCATTGATTCATTAATGTTAAACTCATGGCCAAAAGCACTGTAACTCATGTCTGAATGCAGATTAGCTAGCATGTGCATTTTCTCTGTAAGATACATCACAGTCTTCTGATACTTAGGAACACTAGAAAGCACTTCAATATTACTAGTACAGGCCGTTTTAAACTGTGAAATCATCAGCACAAAGTACAAAAAAGGGGAAAAAATGAGGCCCTCAATAGATCACAGAAGTGATACAGGATGAGAACTGACAGAGTGCAGAGCATCGCCCCGTTTGACCTCAGCTGGGAATGTGTGTGCTGGGCGACTCAAAATCTTTTCTTGCTCTGTGCATACCTGAGAATAACTTATGAAAAGAATTATGAGTACTGATTTTAGGGTACATGCAGGCAATTTTTCAGTTGTGGAATCTGAGCACGAGGATCAACTGTACATATGCCTGAACCTCACAGACAACTGAAATCTTGCTATGAGATTCAAGATCTAAAGCTGTACCTATGCAGTACTTCCTTAGACTTTTAGGAAGCATCTCGTGTAAACACCTTGCAGAAATAACATCATGTAAATAGGGAAAAGCCATAAACAGACTGGATCTACATGGGACAACAGGCGGATCACAAGTCACATCATGCTTTTACTGTTTTACCTTCAAAAACTTCAGGGGCCATCCAAGCAGCACTCCCCTTATTGTTAGTCATGTGTGTCTGAATGTCACAGGCTGTACCAAAGTCACAGATTTTTAAAACGGTCCCCCCTGCAACCAGCAGCAAGCTGTGTCAAAAACAAACAAGACAAAAAATAAACCGAAAAATGAATTAAAGGTTGTAAGACCAGTATTTGATTCTATAATAAAAAAGACACTTGAGGAAACGGAAAAGGCTAATAAGCAAAATGTCACCATCCAGCTTCTGTAAAATGTGAACCAGTCACCTGTAACAGCTTAACCACACAGACGAGTATCAGCAAAGGCTGGCTGTAAGCCAGGGCCTGGGCTGGCTGCTAGACTCGCGTTTTGATGTCTCCATCTCTATCTCCACAATCTTTCTTGACTATGCTTCTCTCTGGGCCAAAATATGGGGTTTTAAAAAACATCTAGTAAGTGAACATTATGGTGTTCTGAAATGGGAGTGGATGGACAGCAATACCTTCATAAACTGTTGGCTCCTAGACCTTATTTGCCTGCCCCAGTGTTTGCACTTAAGGTGCAAGCAGAAACCTAGTCGTAAAATCTAAATCATAGAAATTCTAGATCACATGTCTGGGGACCTAGATTGTAAAACAACCCAGAAGATTATGACAGCATTAAAAAATAATAAAATAGAAAATATCAAAGTGTATCACAACTGCTAAGATTAAATACTGTTTCAGTAGAGTTCAGTTTCAGGTCTACACACAGTATTATATACACACAGACAGACTGTAAAGTGCTTCTCGCTGTGGATCTCCGTGCCAAAAGTTTCCAAACCTTTGCTCTTATTAACCTTACTGTGAACAGAAATGAGTCTTTAGTTAGCCTAATGTAGCAAGGCTGCTTAGCTGTTCACTGACCCTATTTCCTTTCCTTTTTGGGTACATTTCTCAGCCTTCTGAACAATTAAGTATGGTTATTATGACCACTCTAGCCAGTAGAATGTGATGTACTTCACCTTCAAGCCTGATCCATAAAAATCTCCTACACATATACATATATACTCCTTTTCCTTTCCCTATATGTCACCGAATGCAGAGGATTCTGACCTAAAAGGCAGACGGAGTCTGGGACATGAATCAGGAACGTTCACTTTGAACTTTAAGAGCAAAACCCACGAACCACCGAACCCATTAGGGCTCAGTTCTCTCTCTTCTTTTGGCTCAATGATTCCCTTGTCTTCTCACAAGATCACCCATGCATGTAAAGGATGTTCGCTCTAAGACGTAGCACCTCTGGGCTTGCTGCTGGATGTTTTTGCCGTTTACCCAGTTTGCCATATTGCTGGAGGACCAAAACTCTTCTCATGTGAGTTCAAGAGTCAAAGCCACGTCACTATACGATCCCTGTGAGCACTGTCAAGAGCAGTATATGGGGATTTAAGCATGTATAGGTTACACTATACATAATGTTGCTTTATTCCTTTACCAGGATATCTTTTTCATATCATTATATACAGATATTTATATGAAGTTATAAATTCTTTGCATATAATTATGTTCCAAAATTCTAATTGGACAGGTTATTTAGAATATTAGTTTTTTTTAGCCCATCATGACTAAAGTAAGCCAGATAAACTACCATTCATATCTCCATAATGCCACAAATACCTCTGTGATAATTTAAGTGGAAAGAATGCTAAGTGCAGATTACCTTTATATACACTTCAACAAACAAAAAATTTTTCCTTGTTTCACCATTGCTAAGTTCTTACTACTCTTTACGCAAGAGAAGAATTCTGTAACTGACTTCTTGGTTTCATCCTGGGATATTCTCAATAACACAGCAATTTTTCTGAATCACGTTTATACTATTAGTATTCACAGTGAATACCCCTTTACCCGTAAGATTTTGAATGAGCTAGCAACAGGCATGGTCAGGAGCACAAGCGGAGACTGCCTGCGACACCTGACCGCACGGTTGGGAGCACAAGCGGAGGCTGCCTGCGACACCTGACCGCATGGTCAGGAGCCTTCTCCCAGCGCCGATCTAAACACTCCTCCTGACTGCAGGCTCCACAGGCTTTCCAGAGACGGTGAGATAGGGCTCATGTGTCTGTATATGCAGTTATATGTGAAAGCACAGCCATTCCAAAGAGTTTCCTTTCCCCCAGTACCTTCTAAAAAATGAATTCTAATCATAAAGCCCAATTTGGATACTGGGTGCCCCAACTTTCAACACTACACCATGAGTCCAACTGTAAGACTGCCTGAGAGGAAGGAATGACCTAGACCGTATCTCTTGTAAATATGTTAATGGTATTTATCAGCAAAATGAGAGTCCCTAGCTGCAGATGACTTTGGTAAGACGTATCTGGTCTGTCTAAATAGGTTGGTTAAATAACCCTAAAACTTACGGATTTACAGGGTGTGGTTGAAGAATGGAAGCAGGTGATTAAGCTGTATTAACTATAGAATCCAAAAGATGTTAAAAACTAAAAAACTGCCTTTTGTGAGATTACTTTAAAGTATATTGTTTAATAACTCATTTGTTATTTCAAAGCCAAACATGCCCCAGTGCAGATGGGTCTTGCATCTAATGGGTTCTGGATCCTCTAAGAAAAGGATGCTTCATGCCTCATACTTGCATCATGAAGGCCTAACACCTTCATGCCTTATCCTTTTAATCAGCCAGTTTATTCCTGGATAAGAGCTATGATTTTCACAAATTGGCTTTGATAATTCAACTCTGTGTTAATATGGGGAGTGGGGAAAGGAGAACACAATCTCCCAAAACAGGGACCAAAAAAAACTGCTTTCTTCTTTACTACCCACAATAGGTAGCTACAACAACAATCTCGGGAGTCAAGTTAAAAAGAAGTATCATAAACCTGGGAATTAAACATTATTTGACCAAGGACCCAGGGAAAGAGAGATCAGTGTAAGCCTGGAGGTGGAAAGAAGGTACACCAGAGAGAATGGAGATTCCAAGAGTTGAAACCTATGCGGAGTGCATCAGATTAGAAAGGAGAGTGAGAAGTTCTACCTGGAAGGGATACTTTGATGCTTTAAATCACTGTCAAGAGAATGGAATACTTGTGACTGATTTCCGAGGGGAAACCTCTTATCTGAGAATCCATGTGATGGCCAGCAGTAGAGGAGAAGGGGCACAGGGGGATTTTTTGTCACAGGTGGATAAAAAAGAGAAAACTCAGAGAGAAATGGGGACAAAAATATGTATGTTTTAACTTGAGCACCCCTGTGGGCGGGGGGGGGGGGGGGGGCATATCTGAAGTTATAGCGTTTAAAAATATCTATTTAGGGAATTTTGAAGTTCTTTCAGAGTCTCAGAATTCACAATATAAAGAAATCCAGAATATTTTCAGTTTCTACTCAGATGTTCCAGCAATGCCCTTTGCCTTTCTCTGAAAATGCAAATAACAACCACCCTGTGTAGTTTGGTGGAATCTTGACTATGTGTGGACATTGCGCTCATTAGGGACACAACAGGGAACGAGACAGGCTTGTATCTGCTATCATGAAACTGTTCATGGAAACCAAAATATACTGTGGGCACAAAACAGGACGCACAGACTAACAGGTAAGAGAGAGACCACATTATTCAAACTTACTTCGGGGGCTTCAGGTCCCTGTGGATCAGAGCTTTGGGCTGCATGCTGTGGAGATAGGCCACCCCCTGGGAGCACTGCAGAGACCAGCTCATCGCGTGGGCAGCGGTGTAGTGCGGCAGTGGCTCAGCGCCGTGCAGCACTGCAGAGAGAGGCACAAACTAAAAAGGACTTTATTGCATCTAACAGAAGACACAAGGGGAGCACAAGCACCGTCAGAGCGCACGGCTGCGTGTCTTCCTGCACATGCTCCCCTCGGTCCTGCTTTTCCTTCTCTTCTCAATAGAAAGACAGAAACAGCTAATGGTTTCAAATGGATAACTACCACGTAAGTACCTAACATTTAATAGAACGTCTATTAAATGTTATACATACATTCAAATACAATTAATATATATTACCACTTTTTAAAATCTCAATAGATGCAGTCTTGCACACAATAATATAAATTACAAGCAACTGATAGCATACTGTACTTTTAGAGAGATACAAAGCAACAGTATAGAAGAAAATAAAATAATGTGCATTGAAATGTTTACAATTATGCTTTCTATGATAGCTAAAAACTAGAAGTAATTCAAAATAAAACACAGAAGCATTAGACAGCCATCAACAATGACAAACCCATGAGCAGTAGACATAGCTAAATAAAATGCTGTTATAAAAATGCTGTGACAAGAGACTGTATATGTGGTTGGTGTTTCTTAGAGTGAAGCAGCTCTGTTCTACACAGGTAACTAGATGGATCAGCTCTGTTCCATAGAGGGAACTAAGTAACAGTTTCCTTTCACTGTTACCAGAATGTTCCATAAAGTGAACATTTTCACAAATTTACTTTTGGGGGGGAAAAAAGGCAAAATAAAGCAGAATAAGGATGTGTAGTTAAAAAGTTCTAAAATGAGCAGACTGAAAGCTAAGACAAGGCAAAAAGAAAAGGTTGTAAGTATGAAGATACTTTAAAATCTATTTAAAAAGCAAGTAAATGCTTTTAATGTTATGAAGAGTACCATCAATTTAAAAGATTACTATACTTAGATGTCTAAATTTCACATACTAATGTTGTAGCCTCTTGTCTTTAGCAGATTTTTAATCTCTGGCAGATTTCTTAACTATCTCCTTTTGGGATTCTGAGGATAATTTGTGAAGAACATTAAGTAACTTACAGTTTGTATTAAAAGCTTTTCAATTATTTTACTCTAATAGATAAAGACAGGTCTAATGACACTCACCATTATACAAGGAGCCCCCTTCAGCATATTCCATTACAAGACACACCTGAAGGAAATATGTCAGAATAATTAACCACAGAGCAGCATCCTAGGGAACGTGTGAGACAACAATCAAGCTTTGGTTTTATAAATGCATTAAAAACCATTCTTTTGGTCCCAGTATCTGAACAGCACTAGAGGAAAAAAAAGGTATCTATGATCTAAGACCTTGTCTTCTAGGGGCCACTGTCTCAGAGTGAAGATGTATATGAAAACATAATCATCAGACCTTTGGGGATTTTTTTGCAGTGCAAATGAACAGAGGCTATCACAGGTTATTGTGAACCTCCAAAGAAGATGAGGTTACTGGATAAGACCACCCAAGACAACTCTTCCCTTACACTGTGTTGCTAATAGATTAGAAGCACACACAGTATGATTATTATATTTTTTAGAAATAATATGACAGATCAAAACCGCTTCATAATCTGCACTGTGGCATGTAGCTGTCATGTTTTTCCTCACAGAGTAAAATGAAAAATGACAGACTTACTGGATTCAGGCAGGCTCCATAGAGCTTTACGATGTTAGGGTGGTTCACACGGGATAACTGTCGAAGCTGTAACAAAAAAAGGTTTCTTCTGAAAAGTGCTAACTTTTGAGGAGGTGATCTTACAGCATCATTCAAATCTTAAGGTTGTACAAAAATTAGCTTAATCATTCAACAATCACTGTTTCCTAGGTAGCAGGCACTGTGATCATAAGCACCTGCCCACAATGGTACAGAAGCCCCACCCTGGAGTCCTCAATTTAGTTGTGGGAGAGATACATACAGAAATAATTAAAGCAACATGCAAAGGGCTGCAACAGGAGCTATGAACAAGGCGTGAGTACAAATCGGGAGCAATTAAGTCTGCAAGAAATGTTAGGATGCCACCCACGCCTGAGAGGGCACCGGGCTCAGGTATCCAAACCAGAGGAGGCCACCTCCTTCAGAGCCACGGCTGGAAGACTGCTCTATGCTGGGCGCTGGGAGCCCCTTAGAGACACGGCATGATCCTCACAACCTGGCAAGGCAGGCACGAGCGTTTTCATCTTAAAGATGAGGTGCCCTGAAGACAAGGCTCAGAGTGGGTTAAATGAGTTGCTAAATACCCTAGAGCTAGGAAGTAGTAGAACCAGAGTTTGAATTTTGGTGTGTCCGACTTAAAATCTGCACTCTTGCCTTCTCTTCCGTCCCCCTCCCATCTCCTGAGTTAATTCCCTCTTCTCAGTTCCCATTACGGCTGCCTGTGCCTTAGCCATTCCAATCTGAGCCCATGTAGTAACACTACAGCCTCCTCCTAACTGGTCTCAGTACCTCCAGTTCTACCCGACTGAATCCAATCCAATGATTCACAGTGAGGTCCGTGAGTGGCTGGCCGTACCTACTTCTTTTGCTCTGTGTCTCAAATCAGTACTAACACATCCCCCAACTGCTCCCCGCTCTCTTCTCCCCTTTTCTGCTTCTTTCTCTTCCCTCTTCCTCTCATTCTCTATTATCTACATAATACTGCTGGCTCATATGAAGCCCAAAGGCAAACCTTTTTGCCACGTGCTACTAGAAAGCCGTACTTTTCTATAGCCAACATTTCTAGATTTTTAGTCCTAAGAGACTTAATATCACCATTTATTATATTTCATCTTGTTAAGATTCTGAAGTACTGAGCTTTAGATAGCAGATTGTTCAAGCATTTACTCTTGTTCCCCCACCAAAAGAGGAAAGGTACTTTTCTTCAAGACAAACTCAGAAAGATGAAGAAAACGTGATATGAGAAAATAGCACACGTTTTTGGAAGTTGGAAAGCAAATGAGTAGCAATAACTTACACTGCAGCTCTAAAAGGAAATGAGAAAAAGTGAGAAGCGACCAGATTTAACTCATAAAACCTCCAAAAGTTTGGGGAGTGGTGACAGTACCAGGTATCTATTCACGTAAGCTATTACTAATAAAAGGGCATTAGAGAGATCGCTTAAAATCAGGCCAAAGAGTCCCTCCTTCCGTCTTCAAACAGCTAGTGAATGCCTCTTTATTGTCCCAAAGATCAGAGGTTGATTCTTTAGAGAGGGTATAATAATATCTCCTCTAAATATGTATTTAATGCAGAGATAAACACAGAGACAGAAATATAAAAATACCTTCTTTAGAGAAGGTGTGAGTCTGCGGATTGGGGGACATAAAACCAAACTAAGGATGAGCTCAAAGTAGTTGCCTCTGAGAAGCAGAACACTTGATGGGAGGAGATACAAGGGATTTTTAATAAAAATACATGTAGAACCATTCAACAGTTTAAATTATGTGTATCTATAACTTCGACGAAAAATTTTTTCTCCATTCTACTATCATCTTTTTGACTAGATTCCTAGACTTTAATACATATGATTTTATCTAGTTTTAGGAAACTGCCAATGCAACAGTATCTGATCAATAACCTCATTTAGATCATAAACAAAAACTGTTAATAAGGCAAGATAAAGCCAGACTGTTGGACTACAGATCATTTTTCCTCATGATGACATCAAACCATTCATCAGCATCTCTCAGTTCATTCAATTAATTACAAAAATCTACTTTATCATATTGTAACGAATTTCTCATTTCCTCATGTTATGCATTTAAAAATATCAGGAAGCATATTTTGACATTATAATTAAATAAAATCACAGATATAAATTCAGAAAGTTTATAAAGTAAAGACCACTTCTGTTGGCCAATGAAGTTAAAAAGTCACAAAATCACTGATTTATTCAAATACTGTAATCTAATACACAAAACAGCATAAAAGAATGAACCTGATAATACAAAAATCTCATGATTATCGAATTCTCCATCATCAAATCTGTAAGAGAAGAGCTATAAATTTTCATGCTAAATGAGACAAGCCGATTTGACATAATTTTTCCTTAAAATAATCTCATTCGAATTTCTTAAAGTGTTCAGTCAAAAATGAATGCATAAAATTTCCCTTCTTAACTTTAGATAATGGGAGAGATTACCATTTCTTTTCTATTTTAAAATTTAGATTCTATGCCTTGAAATAGATCTGAATTACAGGGAAGAGACTGTATTTTAACTCAGGGATGAATTCATTTGTGCAGCTACATCTCTCTTCTAATTTTTAATCAGAACTAAGAGTATGAATGAAAAAATGTTTCTATGGCATTCCCTGTAGTTCAACTCAATTGCTGATGCTTAAGAACCCAGAGAAATGACAACTGAGAGACACTTTGTTTTTCACAAACATCAAATTCACAGCCTATCTCAGGCAAGAACTACACAACAGAAATGACATTTCAACTTACCTCTACGATAAAAGCTTTCCTCTCAGATTCACTTTCTATCTGTTTAATGGCAACATCTTTTGCTCTCCACTTGGCTTTGCATACTACTCCAAAAGCTCCTCTTCCAACAACCTGAGTTAAAAGCAAACAAACAAAAAAACCCCACGAGAATCAGAAACAAATAAATCCAGTCCACCATTAATGCTGAAGCAAACCTGAAAGGTTAAAGAAGATTTTAGAAACCATCACGATCTGGATTTGCCACAGAGCCAGTATGAATTTTCGTTAAAACAAGGAGACAATAAAAGGCACTGTCTCTATCTTTGAAAGTTTATGGTCTAGAGACCTCTTACTCTCAAAACCAAAATGAAAAAGAAAAAAAAAAAAGACTCTTAGAGACAGAAAACAAATTAAGACAGGTAAGATGAATAAGAGGATACAGAGAAGATGGTTTGGAAAAACAAAAAATAGAAAGCAGAAACATAATGTTTTAAGCTCTTATATTTATGAAATTAAAAATAGCTTTTAAATAGTTCGGTGGGGTAGGCAGTAAGAGGGGAAAGGATAAAAATAGATGATAAAAGACTGGCCATTGTGAAGGGCAGACAAAACATGGCATATTATATATACACTGGAATGTCATTCTTCAAGAAAAAGGAACAAACTACTGATACTGCTACAACATGGACGAACCTTAAAAACACCAGGCTCAATGACAGACGTAAGAGACCACACAAGACTCCAGTTTCATGAAATGTCTGTAAAAGCAAATCTAGAGGGATAAAAAGTAGGTCAGTCGTTGTCTGGGGCTGAGAGTGGAAACTGGGAGTAACTGTAAAATGGGCAGGAGGAACACTACCAAGGAGATGAATTCCTGGTGATGTTTGCACAAACTAGTAAACTGTACAAATTACTGTACACTTTAAATGGCTAAATTTTAAGATATGTAAAATACATCTCATTAAAGTTATTTTTTAAGTTACAAAATAAAAACTGACCATGTGTTGTATTACTGTTGAAGCAGACAAGTAGCTCTTGAGTTCATTCTTCTCTCAGGCTACTCTACTGATGCTTGAAATTCGTCATTATGTTACAACAACTAAAGAACAGCTTTTGATACTTGTTAGAACAAAACCAGTCTGTTTTGTCACTGAAAATGCCTTAGTTTTGTGCCATTTGCTCCAATCTTTCAAATTCCGAAGGATCTAAGTACTTCCTTAAGTGAAAAATCTACAGTTCTCACCAATGATGTACTTTCTATGTAGTAAAAGCAGTGAGTTGAGAAGGAAATGGCAACCCACTCCAGTATTCTTGCCTGGAGAATCCCATGGACAGAGAAGCCAGGCAGGTCATAAGGTCACAAACAGTAAGCTAAAACTGAATCGACTTTGCATGCATGCACCCAAATCTCTATCATGTATCAGAAAGGAGCAGTTTCATCTTCTCTTGGAGGAAGTCTTCACTTTAGGCAAACTTACATGAACAGGTACTCTTTCCAGAGTAAGAAATAGGTGCTAATAAATACCAGGATCATTAGTTGTAAGCTGAGATGGATGGCCACTCCAGCCGTAAGTCAAATTCCACTTTAAACACTACACAGAGCAGTATGGACATTTCTCATGTTGCTTAATGTATGCTGAAGGTCACTTCAGTCGTGTCCGACTCTGTGCGACCCCACAGACAGCAGCCCACCAGGCTCCTCTGTTCCTGGGATTCTCCAGGCAAGAACACTGGAGTGTGCTGCCATTTCCTTCTCCAATGCATGCATGCATGCTAAGTCGCTTCGGTCGTGTCTGACTCTGTGCGATCCCATAGACGGCAGCCCACCAGGCCCCTCGGTCCACAGGATTCTCTAGGCAAGAATACTGGAGTGGATTGCCATTTCCTTCTCCAACTAGGTTATGTGCTTTAGTGCATTAACATAGTTAATCCTACTCCATTTTAAAGGTAAGTAAACTGAGTCACACAGTTGCCAAGTTGCTCAAGATCACAGGGTCAGAGAAGCCAGGATTTGAAACACAGAGGATATGGTAAACAATTCACTTTATATTCAGCCTCTGATGTCACTGTTGTTTAGGCCATAAGTCGTGTCTGACCGTCTGTGACCCAGTGGACGGGTGCCCACCAGGCTCCTCTGTTCATGCGATTTTCCTGGCAAGCCTGGGTTGCCATGCCCTCCTCCAGGGGATCTTCTCGACCCAGGGATCAAACCTGCGTTCCTGCTGGCAGGTGGATTCTTTACCACCGAGCCACCTGGGAAGCCTGTATGTCATCAGACTAAAGGAAACTGAGTTGTCTTGATTCTGGTGACTTTTCTTTTTCCATTCCTGGCCCTTGGTGCTTAGGGGCCTCCTGTGATAAGGCTCTAGCCCTCCTCTGTACCTCTCATAAGGCAAAGGAGTCAATGTCACTTATTTGAACTTTGCATCCAATTACTTTAACATGAACAGCGACTGGCTAAACCTCGTACCATTGGAATAATGGAAAGACCACACCTAGGATCTGAAACCCAACAGCTTTGAGTTTAAATATAGATCTGTCTGCCTGCTAGCTACCAACACTGGGCAAGTTAATGTCTTTAAGATTCTGTTTTCTCAAGAGTAAAGGGGAGATGTTTACTTTTTCTTCAGCATATTATCTATAGAGTTCATAAGTCAAAATCAGACATTTTCTTACATACCACAAAAGAATAGTAAGTGCTTGGAGCTGTGTATGAATCAGTTTGAGGAGTTATACTCCTTATTTCTTTCAAATTAACCACAAGGAACAGCATACAGGCCCTAAAATGAATTTCAACATTATGACAATATCAGATGAAGAAAGAAAGGATGGAGAGACCAGTCTATCTGTTAACAGTACTATGAATAACGATTGGGAAGTAATTTAGTATATTTTCCAACTATGTATTTATAAATGGCTTCCCTGGTAGCTCAGGTCCGACTCGCAAAGAATCGGCCACGACTGAGCAACTGAATGGACAGTGGTGGCTCAGACAGTAAAGAATCTGCATCTAATGCAGGAGACGTGGGTTCAATCCCTGGGTCAGGTGAATTCCTGAAGGAATAGCTTCAGAAGGGAACGGCTTAACCAATCAAGTATTCTTGCCTGGAGAATTCCAGGGACAGAGGAGCCTGGCAGGCAACAGTCCATGGGGTCACAAAAGAGTTAAACAGGACTTAGTGGATAATAACTTCACTTTTCTTTCACATTCCATGTATTTACAGATACACCAAAGCAACTGGAACTCAACAGGTCTCTTGTTTCATTTTGCTATTCTCAAGAATGCCCACACAGGGATTTTAAACATTACACTTGTGTATCATGCATCTGTTGCAAAAACTGTGTAAGGTGTGCATGACTAACTGTGATGCACAAGTGCCACCTAGTGCTGAGAGGATGGCCAACCTGAGCCTGCAACTTAAAATCATGAGAACAAAATGTGGGCAACTAAGGGCATGATACGGAAAAGGCAATGGCACCCCACTGCAGTACTCTTGCCTGGAGAATCCAATGGACGGAGGAGCCCGGTAGGCTGCAGTCCATGGGGTCGCTAAGAGTTGGACATGACTGAGCGACTTCACTTTCACTTTTTACTTTCATGCATTGGAGAAGGAAATGGCAGCCCACTCCAGTATTCTTGCCTGGAGAATCCCAGGGATGGGGGAGCCTGGTGGGCTGCCGTCTATGGGGTTGCACAGAGTCGGACACGACTAAAGCGACTTAGCAGCAGCAACGACATAATAAACTTTCTCCCTCTCGTTCACAAAAGCAATTTTTTGGAAACACTCTGAAATATAAAACAGGCATTTCATGTAAGATAAGAGTCCATGAACTTATTAAGAAGCCTCTGCGTGCATCAGGGCCATGTGATATTTCATGTGTATGGTGAAACAACAGATCTAAAGTGATTAAATAAGTCCAAGATGCCTGAGGTTGTACAGGTAAGCTGAAATACATAATAGAAAAAATAACTGTTGTGAATTCAAAGGTCAGAGGCACAGAATCAGCGCTTAATGAATTACATTTCTGTGTATGTAATGATTCTGATTACTAAACTCCAGTGTGTGGAGGATTTACCCACACTTCCAAGCAATCCTCAGATACCAGCTGGACAGCCTACCCCGGAGCTCAATTCTGACATCACCCACCTGGAGAGAGCATCGGATCCCACAGGTTAAGGGCTCAGTCCTGCGAGACTGTGCTGCACCCCCCCCCCCCCCCCCAAAAGGCTTCACGCCTTCTCTGTGCCCCCCCCCCCCGCCCCCAATCTCAATGTGTTCACCTGGGAGCTCTCTGAAACCTATCCTTCCGGGTTTACGTGGAGCTTCATTAAATGGACGTGAATGATTCAGCTGCTGGCCAGTGCTGATTGATTCAACCTCCAGCCCTTCTCCCCTCCCCAGAGGTCAGAGGGGTGGGGCTGAAAGCTCCAACCCTCTAATCACATTGTTGGTTCTCCTGGCTAGCAGCCCCATTCTTAAGTGTGGTCCAAAACTAACCTCAGGACATCTTTATCTCTCATCACTTACAAAATTCAGAGGGTTTTGGGAACTGTGAGCCAGAAACTGCAGACAAAGACCAAATATATTTAAGAAATATTTTGGTCATCTGAATGGCCAAGTACATGTGTGCTTAGTCACTCAGTCATGTCCAACTCTTTGCCACCCCATGGCCTGCAAGCCTGCCAGGCTCCTCTGTCCATGCGGAGTCTCTAGGCAGGAATAATGGAGTGGGTTCCCATACCCTCCTCCAGGGGATCTTCCCAAGCCAGGGATTGAACCCAGGGCTGCCGCATTGCAGGTGGGTTCTTTACCGTCTGAGCCACCAGGGAAGCCCAAGAATACTGCAATAGGCAGCCTATCCTTTCTCCAGGGGAACTTCCCGACCCGGGAATCAAACCAAGGTTTCCTGCATTGCAGGTAAATCACCATATCACAGAATCAAAATGTGACTTCCCATCTTTTCAAATGGCATAAATATTAGGGGTAAAAGAAAAAACATATGAAGAATTGTTCCCTGCCTTCAAGGGTTGAAAGTGAGGTAGAGAAGAAATTAAAGACAAAACAATACACACACACTTCCCAGCTGAAAAGGGCCAGAGATGAGACTACGTTGGCGGCTTTCAGGACAGACTTAGGGATTCGAGGGTAGAGAAGACTTATTTCCATGCCCCCTCCCCCTCAACTTCTCACTGAGATCTCGAGGAGAAAGCAGCCTCACAGGACAGGCTCTGCCAACATGGGAAGCTGCAGATGAGTTAAGTGTGGTAAAGGAGACAGTCAGAGGGAGGCCCCACATTCTTTCAGCCTTGACAGAACATGGAAATGATACAGAAAAATTCCTGCCAAGAGAAAAACAGGATAACTGCAGAGTCTTCTGACTGCAGGAAGGAGGCTGCTGGATGGCAGACAGCTCAAAATACAGGGAGCTAAATGCAGAGCTCAGCTGAATCTCAGAGGATCAACGAAAGCCAAAGAGGAGCGCCCAGTTAGTAGGTGGGGAGAAATGGGTACGGTCTCCTGCTTTCAAGGGGTGAAGTGAGGCTAATGCCGAGAGAACGATGAACTGTGTTTATTCCTTAAGCCAGTGACTCTGGAATGTCTACTATATCCAGCTACCATCTGGGATACAAGAGATACAGCCATAAATAAGACAAAGGCCTAGATCCACATGAAATGTACTTTCAATTTAAGTGGGGGGTAGGGAGAGGAAAGAAAAGACAACCAGAGGACAAAAAGATGGGGCTTCCATGTGGCTCGGTGGCAAAGAATCTGCCTGCCAATGAAGGGGCCACAGGAGATGCAGGCTTGATCCCTGGGTCAGGAAGATCCCCTAGAGGAGGCAATGGCAACCCACTCTGGTATTCTTGCTTGCAGACTCCCATTGACAGAGGAGCCTGGCGGGCCACAGCCTACTCTTTGGGTTGCAAAGAGTTGGACATGACTGAGCACGCAAGCATGTGAGACAAAAAGATGAATAAGATAAATAACAGCTTATAAAAAACTGCCATGGAGAAAAAGAAAAAGTTAAATAACGGGAAAACTTATGTGGAAATTCATGGCTGGAGAGTATAAAAGGCATCTGAGGTTACTAATTTCATATCTGAATGACACAAGGAACAAACCAAAGAAGAAAGTACTCGTGTAAGGACCCCAAAGGGGGGAAACCTACGATCCCTATTCAACAACTTCTGAACCCCATCTATAGCTTAGGCATTTAGTGTAAGGACCCTAAAGGGGGGAAACCTATGATCCCTATTCAACAACATCTGAACCCCATCTATAGCTTAGGCATTTAGTGTAAGGACCCCAAAAGGGGGGGAAACCTACGATCCCTATTCAACAACTTCTGAACCCCATCTATAGCTTAGGCATTTAGTGTAAGGACCCCAAAGGGGGGAAACTACGATCCCTATTCAACAACATCTGAACCCCATCTATAGCTTAGGCATTTAGTGTAAGGACCCTAAAGGGGGGAAACCTATGATCCCTATTCAACAACATCTGAACCCCATCTATAGCTTAGGCATTTAGTGTAAGGACCCCAAAGGGGGG